>CM068959.1:94548516-94585696 GCA_035128595.1 Eptatretus atami
CGATGATCCGAAATGCCCTGGTTTCTACAGCGTGAAGCCGAGAAAGGTGGGAGGCAGGAGCACCAGCCCAGAGGGGAGAGCAGTACTCCATCAGGCTACGGACAAAAGCTTTGTAAGTGGTCAGGAGCTCAGGAGGGCCGAGGAAGGACTTTGCACGATGGAGGATTCCCAGTCGGTGACTGGCTTTGGAGGCGAGGTTTGAAATGCGGCTTTCCCAGGAAAGGTCATGGCAGATAGTGAGACCCAGAAGCTTGAAAGAAAGGACTTCTTCCAGAGGATTGTTGAGAAAGTGGGTGGGGGGGGGGGGAGGGGGTTCTAAATGGTCCTTTCGAAGAGACATAGTGAGAGTGTGAGATTTGTCCGGATTGAAAGACATGTTCCACGTTTTGCACCAGTTTGTGATTTTATCCAGATCTGCAGTGAGCGAAGAAAGCTGATGCTTGCTGGTCTGAGGGATGACCGATGGTACGGCAGAGGGTCGAGTCATCAGCAAAGAGATAGAGGATTTTCCAGAGTCGGAGAGATCATTGATGAAAACCAGAAAAAGAACAGGGCCAGAACGCTACCTTGAGGAACTCCAGCCTGGACAGGAAGAGGGGATGAAAGAACTCCATTTAGGGCCACACGTTGACTGCGACAGGAGAGGAAGTCTGCGAGCCATGAGTGGAGATGGCCTTGGATACCATGGGAAGAGAGTTTGGTGAGTAGGGCAGGGTGCCAGACTGTCAAAAGCACGTGATATGTCCAGGGATACGGCTCGGATTTCCTGTCTGGCATTAAGGACCTCCATCCATTGTTGGGAGAGCAGAAGCAGCATATCCAGGGTAGAATGACCTGGTCTGAAACCAAATTGATGATTGGAAATCAAGCCATTGGAGAAGAGGAAGGATTTCATGTCTGAAGCGATGATGGATTCCATAACCTTGCTGATGATTGGGAGAAGGCTGATTGGTCTGTAGTTGCAGGGATCCGTTTTTGCACCTTTTTTATGCAGGGCAGTGATGTTTGCAGATTTCCAAGCAGATGGCAGATGACCTTGAGCAAATGAGAGGGTGAATAGAACAGAGAGAGGGTGAGCAAGAGCAGAAGAGCAGGCTTTGAGGACACGTGGGCTGATGCCGTCTGGACTGATTGCAGAATCTGAGTCGAGGTTTGACAGCAAGCTCTCCACCTTGTCAGGAGAAAAGGACACAGGGTCCAGGGACAGTTGGGTGCGACTGGGTAAGGTGGGTAGAGAAAGTGATGGGTTTTGGACACAAGATTTAGCTGCAAACACCGAGTTTAGGCATTCAGCTTTTTCACGTGCGGTATCACCAGGGCGGCCATTTGAGGTAAGGGAGGGGATGGAGGGGGAACATACACCAGAAACAGATTTGATTAGACACCACCAGGATTTTGAGGAGGGAGAGAGGTTTGAGAGTTCAGACTTGAGATTAGAAAGATGTCGTTTTCTGGCTCTTGAGGGTGATACACACTTGTTCCGAGCTTTATGGAAGGAACTGAGATTGCCCTCAGTTGGGTTTGCTTTCCATGAGGCAAAGGCAAGTTGTTTCAGGACAACTGCCTCGCGCCACAAGCTTCACTAAACCAAGGGCGGAGGAAGGGTAGGACAACTGAAGACGAGAAGGGACAATTTTCTTGTTTAAAACGTCACAATGAGACGCTTTTATAATTTATAAGAGCAAATGTTGCATTGAATTGTGGGAAAAGGAAAACTTTGAAAATGTGTTCACAAACATACGTCCTGCTTTTTCTGGTAGTGAGTTTGGCACAGTACTGCTGGAGTTCAAAACAGGTCTGTCAGTGCTACAACTGACCGAACCCTCAATGGTGTCATGCAGTGTTGATGTTGGTAAACTGCCATCTTTGTTTGCAGATGTAAATTACTGCATATCAAATTGTGTTGCAACGACCATGAGAACTCCTTGACGTTTTTTTATCAGCTCCCAACAGGTGGAGATTATGGGTGAGCTCGATTCAAAAGAAAACCAGATGGACTGAGCCAAAATGGACCAGCGTGTGCAGCTGTTTACATTTTCTTGGAGGAACCCAACAATTACTTTAACAACAACACCAACAACACCAATAAAATGCTGGTGGAGAGATACCATGAAAAGGATTTTTGGTGCTGTGTTACTTGATGACCAGAACTAAATCAAAATGCAAAATTAATGTTGGAAAAAATTGCCATTTGACCTTTCTATGAACCTGGTTTTGAACTCCCATTTCAGGCAGAGAATTCCCGACAGCCCAACCATCGTAGTACATCATCGGGGTAGTTGTCTGCAACCACTGAATCACTGAACGGAAAGCACCATCGAGATCTCTCGATCTCCTTTAAAACGAGTCTAACGTCAATGATATTGAAATAACCTGACGCCAGCTGGTATCCCACAATTCCTTACGATAAACATGTCATGATGTTATTATTTCTGAAGACTTAGAGTCTTCAAAGCCACAGTTTGTTTTATTTATTTTAAAAAAGATAACTGTTAGGCATGGTGTAGCTCATGTCACACTTGGAAAGTGGACACTCTGTAAAGATCCATGATTTTTCAGCACAAATCGCACATGGAAACTGAGCAGTATGTACACATTGAACAAGGTCAGTTTTTCTTTAAAACACATTTAATGGTCAACTGGCACGGTGGGATAAAAACGTCCTTGGGGAAATGGAAGGTGGTGGAGTTTTTAATGTATTAACTTGTTTCCGCAGTCTTTTCCAAATTAAATCTTTATACTCCACATGTAAGAAAAAGAACATGCATTATTACAATTACAGGATTATACTTCGACAATAATTTATCATATTAAGACAAGCCAAGTAAAATGTACCTAAATATAACAATGACAATGAATATGATGTGAGCAAAGACATAAAACATAAGATGAAATAATTTGATTCAACATGACTATTCCTCCTGGATTAAATGCCTTAAATATTGAAGGTCATTTTGTTTGGAGTCGAGGCTAATGCTTGATGGACAGATGGGCCTTTCAAATCAACCAGGCAGCCTATCCAATCAGACAGCGGATTTCTGCGATTGGGAAACCTGAGTGATTGAAGATGGCTCGTCGTACAAGGAATATAGTGGAAGCATCTCTGCACACCTGCCAGGAGATGTTATGGAGATCTGTGGGGAGTGATTCATTGAGGTTAAGATTTGGTGTCACATTTTGGTATTTATCCTCCATAGGAGTCGAGATAAGGCAGAACAAAAGAATGGTGATTACTATTGAAAAAGGAGGATTTTAAGTGATTGATATATACAGCTCTGAGCTTCTCAAACATTCACAAAATTTGAACATAGAATGGAAGGTCAATTAATTAGGTAAAGCTAGTAAGCTCGTAATAAATAGAGACAAGAAATTGATCACCATGTGCATCAGAAACGCTAATGCTAAAACAGAAACTGTCATACTTTGGACACATAATGCATGCATAAAACAAGTCTGGAGAAATCAACCATGCTGGGTATGGTTGAGGGAGGAAGAGGAAGAGTAGACAGAGTATGTGCTGGATAAGGATGTTTGGAGAAATCTAACCATGAATGTCACCATAAGTCAGCCACGACTTGACAGAGATATTTACACGCACCAACACACACACACACACACACACACACACACACACACACACACACACACACACACACACACACACAACACACACACCACAATGTGTAAACCTTTTACAGTCATTTGACAAATAATTATCCAGACTGCAGTTACCACCTATAGCCCGAACATTTCACATTTGTGCCCAATTTTTTTTATAACTCATGGATCTCTCCCTCAGCTTGTAAATTGTAGGAAGACTTCTGGGATGGTTTTGATGAAAATCTTGATCAGCTCAGCCACCTCATTAAGAGCTGTGCTGAGCTACACCAGCTCACACTGTCATGCCTTACCCTTAACACCATAAGATGAAGTAAATTTTCAATTTTGTCATTTTTTTGGCTGGTAACTGCAAGAAATATCTAGCACAAGTGGACGGTTGAGGCAGGGATGAGACGTAGTGGCACGCACGCATCCTTTCATTTGTT
The DNA here is from genome assembly GCA_035128595.1 of Eptatretus atami. Lineage (NCBI taxonomy): Eukaryota > Metazoa > Chordata > Myxini > Myxiniformes > Myxinidae > Eptatretus > Eptatretus atami. Next base: position 94,552,563 of record CM068959.1, read on the forward strand.
CATTGCTTTCTCAGTTCCTTCAGTATTTCCAACTCTTCCACTGGCTGCCATTTTTGGTTGAGAGTAATCAACTGCAATTGTAAAAAGACGTTTTAGTCAATAGTTAAAAAAAACAAACAAATTGGATGGAGTGATCAAAACGATCTGAGTTGTTGAAGTGCATGGGGTAAGGGAAGGGGGGTGGAAGAGGGATAATCTATTTGGTAAGGTCCATAAGTTCAGTTAAAGGACATATGGTAAAGGGAAAGCTGTATTTAAATAAAATTAGGTATTCTGCTTTATTTCACAGCTTGTTTAACTCTACATACTGAATTACTCTTTTGTGATGTTTAAACATGATCAAATACATGACTAATCAAGGAAGTTTACAGTTGACATATGTAGCGAAAGAGTCTTAAATTTCAATGAAAACTATGATGGGAGGTCAAACAAATTGAAATGATGTTGCACCTTTTGAGGTTTTCTTGGATCTACGTTCTCCCATGGTGTCGGGTTTCTTGTCTTATTAATCCTGCATTCATAGAACATGTGTGGTGTTAAATTACAATGGCAGGTCAAGATCTTTGACTGTCAATAATTTTAATACCTTTGAATTCAACAATTCAAATAGATTTCTGTTATAGGATGCAATTCTCACCAATTTAATTATGAACATGAATAGACCCAATTTATTTCTTTTAATTCATTTTAGTTGGAGCTACCTCTACTATTGCACACAAGCACCAATTAAAACACACATTAATTTACTTAGGCTACTTGATTGTAAATTGAAATTGGCGAAATTGTCAACTCATAGTCGTCATTAACTGTTTGATGAAAATGATGATGAGGATGAACACAAAATTAAAGTTAAACAAATTATTTAGCTGAAAATTTTATTTAAATGATGCTGATGACTATAGAGATGTTGTTGTTGTTATTGTTGTATATCCCTGGACAGTTCTCTTGAAAACATGCCCGTGGCATGGAGAAAGCCAATCGAGCTCCAGGAGCGACCTGAGATCCCCACATCCAAGATGGTATACTCCCGCCTTTGTGAAGCCAGGGCCATGAGAGAGAGAGAGGAGAGAGAGAGAGAGAGAGAGAGAGAGAGAGAGAGAGACAGAAGAGAGAGAGAAAGAGAGAGAGAGAGAGAGAGAGAGAGAGAGAGAGAGAGAGAGAGAGAGAGAGAAGAGAGAGAAACGAGAGTGGGCTGGTCCATTGGACTGATCGGCACTCTCACCGTGGCCACGCTGCTCTGACAAATCCAGGCAGCAAGGAAGAGTGGGGAAAATTTGGCCCCTGATTTGCGTTGGGGGAAAAATTCGGCTCCTGATTTTAATCACAACAAAGAGGCATCCCCAATCGTTGCTGGAGATCTATTTGTGGAGCATGGTGATGGATAGGCATCTCCAAAGGGCATTGCCATCATAGATCCTTGAACCACAATTACTTCCCATCCATAGACTCAAATTTTCCAAATAGCTTTCTGTACTTTCAGTGTCGGCCATGATTGCAGCAGCTAAAATGAAGCAGTGCTGCAGCTATATGGAACTTCTCAAATGAATAATGAAATCTGGGTCAATAGACAGGAAGTTTTGAGCAGTTTCTATATCAGATTAGCAATTATATTATATTGTATGGCCAGATTTTTTTTTGGAAGGTGGTTGCATGTACCATGTCGTACGTGCTCGCTTTTTCAACTGCGATTAAATCCAAGTGCCAAACCCGGGGCAGTATGTTTGGTGGGGAAGAGGGCGAAATAGCTCATTCAATCTATGTTTGCTCTTGGACTTATTAGAAATTTACTTTGTTTTCGGAGAAGCCTCATCTTCACTATAATGCCTTCGCACTAAATTATGAGAAAGTGAAATTAGGATGAATATGGACTTTCAAGATCCAATTGTGTTTAAGTTCGGAAAAAAGAATACGTGTAAGTGGATAATATCATGGAATGGTGGTTAAAAAAAAAGAGGTGTACTCGGAGGCTTCATTAAATTTTGTAGCGCTCAGTCAGTTTATTCAGCTGGGTCGGGATTCTGAACCTCGGATCCAGTGAAAGATGTGTCCATGGTGTTTCCATCTCTCTTCACCTGTAAGTTATTTGATTATGCCGTTTTACACAATGCTGACATTCTGGGAGCTTTCCTGTTTGTTCTCACTGCAATGATGTCTGCTGTTTGTGCCCTCGAGCCTCTTTCCTATGTATAAATGAGACCCTACTGCCAGATGTGGCACTTCATGTGTCTTGATCACTCAGGGCTCTTCTGCCTCAACCCACTGTGCTGCTCAGTGTGTTGTTGACACCCCAGGGTGTTTCTACTGTACCAACTGTTGAACACTTGCCACTGAAATCCTGAAAGTAGGCTGTCTTTTCAAATGGCCACTTCCCTCCAGTCAGATCATTCAACCTCTCTATCCTCTAGTCCTCCTGCGGCCAGGTTGGGTGTGTGACAAGGTCGAATTGATTAGATTTTGGCGAAAATCCGGATCCAGATGCGGACAAGAGTTTTTGTTTTTATATTCTAATTGATTCTTCAGAGTTGATGGGGCCAAAAGCAATATACAGGATAGCATGATATTTCAAAATGACATGGATGGGTGATGACAAAACTTCGTGGATGATTTGGATAGGTGACAAGAACAAGCCGAATTGATTTTGTTTCAAGTCCGGATGCAGATCCGGCCTATCGGTGGGATACAAAACGTAAACTGTTCAGCCTGGCGGAGGGAGGTATGCGGGTCTACCGAGTGCTGTTCCAGTTCATTCTTGTGTTCCCTACAAAGTAATTGGCATCATAAACTATGTTCATTCTGTGTAAAATAAGTAAATGTAAAATAAGACAATGGGAATAAATATTAATTACTTTAATCGATCCAAATTAAGTTTTTTATTTATTTAGTCGAATGGTTCATGGAGCCAAATTCTGCTTGTAGAACTATACGGTGGTGATTTTTATTCGTATTTTTAGTGTTGTGCCTAATATGTTACCAAAATTACTGGGACAGCACACTTAAACTTTCAACAACATCTCCATACAGGTGGAGGCATATTTCCCCCACACACAAAGCAGCAGTGCACGCTTTATCAAGGTGTACAGCAGGTATGGAGACTCAGCTGTAATCGAGGTTCTCGGAGGTAAACTGCTGACTGACTTCAATATAAAATGGTTATTAGGTGGCAAAGGATCGTGACATTTTTAACAAATAACAAAGCCTTCCAAGTCGACAGATTTATTTATTTATTTAAATATAAGAAGTCGAAGCTCCTGCAAAAGTAAACAAAATGTCCTTGGCAATGGAAGACAACGGGTCGCGCCAATATTGAAAAAGGAACAAGCAAGCTGAGGTTATTGGCAGATCAGATCAGAAGAATCTTTTAAATGTGGAGTGTCATGATTTTAGGCATTCGTTTTTCGAAATATTAAGCAGCAGGTGATTTGCACAAGATTTCAATTTGACGAGAATGTTTGGCCTTTGATCTTGGAGGCATCAGTGAGTGGAGTCAAGTAACATTTTGCTTTTGATTCATCAGGTATCCAACCCAGAGGAGATTGTTGAGAGCTAAACAAGAGCATGCTGTCATACTTGTCATTTCTAAAAATATACGATTACAGTATATAATCATCACATAATCGCAAATGTAAACAATTTTTGTTTTTGGGTGTTAGTCTGTTTTATCCATGATTGTAACTATGATCTATGAGATGTCACAACTGCAGCATTAATCCACTAAACAGTTCAATAACCAGTTGCAACGTTTTATACAATGCTAATCCAATCAAGCCAGGCTTTTCATAAACATCATGCAGATACAGAAAGGAAAACATATTTAATGTTTGACCCCCACCACTGTCCAATAATTGATTCATACAGCACATAAACCATTAACAGCAAAAATCCAACATTCCCACCCATATCCCATCCTTACGTCACATCTGTTTTGAAAGCCAGCGAGTAGATGCACATGGTCACAGCGCCCCACCAGCCAATGCCACGAAACCTAGAAGAGGAATGAGCTGTGGGTGGGGATCATAGAGATGAGCCAGGAGAACATACAGGTAAAGACGGTTTACATTAGTCGTAAGTCAAAACAAAATATTTCAAGTTATGATGAGACAGAGAGAGAGACAGAGACATATTGGGACCATATTCTGTGCAGAGCGTTGGTGCTGCTTAAGCAGTCTCCTTGGCTATTGGGCACAATCCTGGATGGGTCGCTACTCCGACACAGTAAACCAGCATGCTGGCACTCATTTTGCCGACCTCGGAAGGATGACAGGCCGAGTTACCCACCTGGTATTAATTCAACAGATGAGCAGGATTTGAACTTATGACCCCAGGATCCAAAGCCCACCACCCTAACCATTAAGCCAACACCAGGCTTATACAATAAGGCAATACAGTATATTTTGTTTTTAGATCCGAGCATGTGTTTCTGAAAAAGTTTGAGTACTGGGATCCAATTGTCAGGAACACCAACACCTAACGCACACTCCGAAAAGAGGCACAGCAAGATCCAGGTGACTGACCAAATAATTGGCTCCTCGAGGAAATGAAAAACTATTACTTTTATTTACACCACAATAACACAGAGGTTTTGTTGCGTTTTGGATTGTCTACATTTTCCTAACATGAAGAAAACAAGAAAGATGTCATGCAGAGCATATACATCCAAAATCCCCAAACAAATTTGACCTTAAAAATAATTGGTGGCTGATTTCAAGCCAGAATATCTGATATGCAAATGCTCTTCAAATTCCAAGTCAATCGAATGAAAATTGAGGATTTTAGAAATCAAACCTAAGATGTTGACTTTTGGCCTACGTTGACCTTTTGAAGATCGTTTTAAAATTGTGACCTGTTGTCAATTCACATACAGACAGAATCACAGACCAGACCAACCAATATACAGTACTTACGAATCTTCGATTTCACAAGAAATAATGTAAAATACATTTACAGAGGAATCTTTATCAGGTGCCATGGCAACAAATAAATGCACAGCTTAGGTCTTGGTGTCTCTGTCTCTCCCTCTCTCTCATCATCCCTCCACCCCCTCCTAATACAGTGAATCAAGGTGTATCGGGAATAAATATTTGAACACAATAACAAGACTCAATCCTGCTTTGACAAACTGCTCAAAATTTTCCGAGACAAAGGTCAACCGATTCCAGTTGGAATGTTCTGTTGCATGTTTCTCATGCAGTTATCGATCAGATCTTGATAAATAATTTATCATATTATAAATAAACGAGGTTTGCCGGACACATGTCAATGTTGTCTGACATACAATTGTTTTGCTGGAAACAACTTCTGAGCCACCTTTCAGATGGCTTTGTGCGCACTATATACCTCCTTCTTCTTCTTCAACAACTTCAATACAGATGCCATGCTCCTGAAGGATTTGCTCCAACTGCGTGAGATATTCTGGAGAGAGATGCAGCCATCAGGCACAGAAAGGACTATACATGGTATTCACAATATCTTAATATAACAATATCCACCACATCTTTACACAATGATAAATGACATATACAATGACCATCAGGCAAATTGATTCACCTACAACTCGAAGCTCCTGAGAACAAGAAGTAATTAATTATCATAATTGATACAATAATAAAAGTATAGCTCACCGCACGGTTAGACCACCAGGGTGAGTTGTTGCAGTGTATCAACGGTGTGTTGCTTCGGTGCGAGTTCTTCAATGTCATGCTGGCCGCACCCACTTTATAAGACCACGAACTGGTGTGTTGTGTAGCACGTACACATAAATACGTCAGGGTCACATGCGATAACGCCCATTGTTATGGTCCCTCGGGGTGGTTCCTCAACTTCATAATCGTCATTCTGATCAACCTTTCCCTCAAATCACCAGCAGCCACAAAGTTCCTCGAAACCCCTCCATTTTCTACCTCAACTCGATATAACCACTTCCCCTTTATTCTTGGGAAGAATTTAAAAAGGTTGTGGTCCCTGTAGCCACACAACAAGAAGTCCTTGTAAATAAAATGAATATATCGATCGACATTAATTACCTCCTTATATCTGTCATTGTCCGACAGGATTGTGCAGAGGTAGTGTACTTACCTTTGATCTGCAGAGTAGGGTTTGATTCCAAACCTGAATATAAACTGTCGGATGAGTGATTCACAGGCAAAGTTTGACATCCCTTGGATGGACGTTAAGCTAGGTATCCCATCTGCTTATTGCATTAGTTGCTAAACATTAAAGATCCCATGGTGTCCTTCACAAAGAGTAGTGGAGGTATCACCAGCACACTGAACCAATTACAAATTCCTGTTCTGACTACCCCTGGGAAGGCAACAGCAAACCCACCCAGTGTAATCCTGCTGTGGCAGCACCGCCACAGCTCTCAGGCACACCACTGCCCATATCTGCCACTATCCGCTTATGTCTCGTGTTATGAACACTCCGTGCTGTTCCATTCTCGAGGTTTTGGGGCAGTACAGTACAGCATTATGTCGACTGTACAGTATGGGTAGTTTTGTAACCGCACAATAGCTTGCACAATCTATATCTCACTACGAATCGCACAACGTCGGATTTATTTCGTGTGTGCTCCCCTTTCAAACACTCCCCTAGGGGATTCCACTATTTCTATCCTCGTTCTTCTTACCTTCTCTACTCCCTGTAGGAATCAACATGCATCTCCTTAGTCTTCCACCCTCCTGGTGGGACCTCACTCACTCCTCCAAGAAAATGTGCTCTCCCACTCCTCCACCTCGCACAAAATAAATTGCCTTTTGCCCTTTTCATACTTTGATTATATCACACCTGTTATTCTCACCTGCCCTGGAAATTGTAACGTGTCTATTTTACTCCTGCTCAAAATGGCAAACTCTCCTTGATGTTACCCTCACCCTCTCTCTTCCACAGAAAATCCACATACTCTTCCTTTAGTGTCCATCTAAGCAAATGAAAATCCAGGTGACCATTTCACACTGCTCTTGTTGTGCAGCGATTAAAAGTAATGCCCCCTCTTCTGTCTCCCTCTTGGAATTGATTAGCCATTATAGTCAGCCAGCACCACTTAGTCACACACGATACTTCCTTTCCCACAAGCCCTCCTCCCATGATATTGGCACACCTCCCTCTTCCGTTTACCACACCTCTTGTTGGATTTGGCAGCCACTGTACCTCCGTGTATGAACGCCAACAGCCTCATCATCTGTATATTACGTCATGCAAGAATTGCAACGTTTTTGAGCCCTGCCCCTGTAAGTCCAAATAATCCTCTCCCTCCCCCTAAACTTTGTCTCTCCCTAAATCCCATCTCCTTTCATATCAGTTTGTTTTTCTCACTTCCCTTCCTGACTCATTTTGCATTTTACCCAGTATATTGTTTGGTGAAACTGAAGATGCTTGTGAGTGATGGATTTTGGAATATTTGTTCAAATGAATGGATTATTGAAGCACAATAGTTTGGGAATATTCCAATTGTATGATTCAAACCTCCAAGAACTCTTGCTACATCAGACAGGATCGCTGCAGCCCAGTTGCAATCTCAACCAAACAGCAGTAATACTTGTTATAGTGAAATGCAATGTTGCAACACGTTTAATCTGATGGAAGTGATCATGTAGTCATAAAAATAGGAAAATAACCAGAAAAGCCAGTTTCTCTCTCGACATAGTGAGAGTGTGAGATTTGTCCGGATTGAAAGACATGTTCCACGTTTTGCACCAGTTTGTGATTTTATCCAGATCTGCAGTGAGCGAAGAAGCTGATGCTTGCTGGTCTGAGGGATGACCGATGGTACGGCAGAGGGTCGAGTCATCAGCAAAGAGATAGAGGATTTCGGCGAATCATTTGTGAAACCAGAAAAAGAACAGGGCCCAGAACGCTACCTTGAGGAACTCCAGCCTGGACAGGAAGAGGGATGAAAGAACTCCATTTAGGGCCACACGTTGACTGCGACAGGAGAGGAAGTCTGCGACCATGAGTGGAGATGGCCTTGGATACCATGGGAAGAGAATTGGTGAGTAGGGCAGGGTGCCAGACTGTCAAAAGCACGTGATATGTCCAGGATACGGCTCGGATTTCCTGTCTGGCATTAAGGACCTCCATCCATTGTTGGAGAGCAGAAGCAGCATATCCAGGGTAGAATGACCTGGTCTGAAACCAAATTGATGATTGGAAATCAAGCCATTGGAGAAGAGGAAGGATTTCATGTCTGAAGCGATGATGGATTCCATAACTTGCTGATGATTGGGAGAAGGCTGATTGGTCTGTAGTTGCAGGGATCCGTTTTTGCACCTTTTTTATGCAGGGCAGTGATGTTTGCAGATTTCCAAGCAGATGGCAGATGACCTGAGCAAATGAGAGGGTGAATAGAACAGAGAGAGGGTGAGCAAGAGCAGAAGAGCAGGCTTTGAGGACACGTGGGCTGATGCCGTCTGACTGATTGCAGAATCTGAGTCGAGGTTTGACAGCAAGCTCTCCACCTTGTCAGGAGAAAAGGACACAGGGTCCAGGGACAGTTGGGTGCGACTGGTAAGGTGGTAGAGAAAGTATGGTTTGACAGATTTAGCTGCAAACACCGAGTTTAGGCATTCAGCTTTTTCACGTGCGGTATCACCAGGGCGGCCATTTGAGGTAAGGGAGGGGATGGAGGGGGAACATACACCAGAAACAGATTTGATTAGACACCACCAGGATTTTGAGGAGGGAGAGAGGTTTGAGAGTTCAGACTTGAGATTAGAAAGATGTCGTTTTCTGGCTCTTGAGGGTAGATACACACTTGTTCCGAGCTTTATGGAAGGAACTGAGATTGCCCTCAGTTGGGTTTGCTTTCCATGAGGCAAAGGCAAGTTGTTTCAGGACAACTGCCTCGCCACAAGCTTCACTAAACCAAGGGCGGGAGGAAGGGTAGGACAACTGAAGACGAGAAGGGACAATTTTCTTGTTTAAAACGTCACAATGAGACGCTTTTATAATTTATAAGAGCAAATGTTGCATTGAATTGTGGGAAAAGGAAAACTTTGAAAATGTGTTCACAAACATACGTCCTGCTTTTTCTGGTAGTGAGTTTGGCACAGTACTGCTGGAGTTCAAAACAGGTCTGTCAGTGCTACAACTGACCGAACCCTCAATGGTGTCATGCAGTGTTGATGTTGGTAAACTGCCATCTTTGTTTGCAGATGTAAATTACTGCATATCAAATTGTGTTGCAACGACCATGAGAACTCCCTTGACGTTTTTTTATCAGCTCCCAACAGGTGGAGATTATGGGTGAGCTCGATTCAAAAGAAAACCAGATGGACTGAGCCAAAATGGACCAGCGTGTGCAGCTGTTTACATTTTCTTGGAGGAACCCAACAATTACTTTAACAACAACACCAACAACACCAATAAAATGCTGGTGGAGAGATACCATGAAAAGGATTTTTGGTGCTGTTACTTGATGACCAGAACTAAATCAAAAATGCAAAATTAATGTTGGGAAAAAATTGCCATTTGACCTTTCTATGAACCTGGTTTTGAACTCCCATTTCAGGCAGAGAATTCCCGACAGCCCAACCATCGTAGTACATCATCGGGGTAGTTGTCTGCAACCACTGAATCACTGAACGGAAAGCACCATCGAGATCTCTCGATCTCCTTTAAAACGAGTCTAACGTCAATGATATTGAAATAACCTGACGCCAGCTGGTATCCCACAATTCCTTACGATAAACATGTCATGATGTTATTATTTCTGAAGACTTAGAAGTCTTCAAAGCCACAGTTTTGTTTTATTTATTTAAAAAAGATAACTGTTAGGCATGGTGCAGTCTCATGTCACACTTGGAAAGTGGACACTCTGTAAAGATCCATGATTTTTCAGCACAAATCGCACATGGAAACTGAGCAGTATGTACACATTGAACAAGGTCAGTTTTTCTTTAAAACACATTTAATGGTCAACTGGCACGGTGGGATAAAAACGTCCTTGGGGAAATGGAAGGTGGTGGAGTTTTTAATGTATTAACTTGTTTCCGCAGTCTTTTCCAAATTAAATCTTTATACTCCACATGTAAGAAAAAGAACATGCATTATTACAATTACAGGATTATACTTCGACAATAATTTATCATATTAAGACATAGCCAAGTAAAATGTACCTAAATATAACAATGACAATGAATATGATGTGAGCAAAGACATAAAATATAAGATGAAATAATTTGATTCAACATGACTATTCCTCCTGGATTAAATGCCTTAAATATTGAAGGTCATTTTGTTGGAGTCGAGGCTAATGCTTGATGGACAGATGGGCCTTTCAAATCAACCAGGCAGCCTATCCAATCAGACAGCGGATTTCTGCGATTGGGGAAACCTGAGTGATTGAAGATGGCTCGTCGTACAAGGAATATAGTGGAAGCATCTCTGCACACCTGCCAGGAGATGTTATGGAGATCTGTGGGAGTGATTCATTGAGGTTAAGATTTGGTGTCACATTTTGGTATTTATCCTCCATAGGAGTCGAGATAAGGCAGAACAAAAGAATGGTGATTACTATTGAAAAAGGAGGATTTTAAGTGATTGATATATACAGCTCTGAGCTTCTCAAACATTCACAAAATTTGAACATAGAATGGAAGGTCAATTAATTAGGTAAAGCTAGGTAAGCTCGTAATAAATAGAGACAAGAAATTGATCACCATGTGCATCAGAAACGCTAATGCTAAAACAGAAACTGTCATACTTTGGACACATAATGCATGCATAAAACAAGTCTGGAGAAATCAACCATGCTGGGTATGGTTGAGGGAGGAAGAGGAAGAGTAGACAGAGTATGTGCTGGATAAGGATGTTTGGAGAAATCTAACCATGAATGTCACCATAAGTCAGCCACGACTTGACAGAGATATTTACACGCACGCACGCACACACACACACACACACACACACACACACACACACACACACACACACACACACACACACACACACACACACCACAATGTGTAAACCTTTTACAGTCATTTGACAAATAATTATCCAGACTGCAGTTACCACCTATAGCCCGAACATTTCACATTTGTGCCCAATTTTTTTTATAACTCATGGATCCTCTCCCTCAGCTTGTAAATTGTAGGAAGACTTCTGGGATGGTTTTGATGAAAATCTTGATCAGCTCAGCCACCTCATTAAGAGCTGTGCTGAGCTACACCAGCTCACACTGTCATGCCTTACCCTTAACACCATAAGATGAAGTAAATTTTCAAATTTTGTCATTTTTTTGGCTGGTAACTGCAAGAAATATCTAGCACAAGTGGACGGTTGAGGCAGGGATGAGACGTAGTGGCACACACGCATCCTTTCATTTGTTCATTGCTTTCTCAGTTCCTTCAGTATTTCCAACTCTTCCACTGGCTGCCATTTTTGGTTGAGAGTAATCAACTGCAATTGTAAAAAGACGTTTTAGTCAATAGTTAAAAAAAACAAACAAATTGGATGGAGTGATCAAAACGATCTGAGTTGTTGAAGTGCATGGGGTAAGGGAAGGGGGGTGGAAGAGGGATAATCTATTTGGTAAGGTCCATAAGTTCAGTTAAAGGACATATGGTAAAGGGAAAGCTGTATTTAAATAAAATTAGGTATTCTGCTTTATTTCACAGCTTGTTTAACTCTACATACTGAATTACTCTTTTGTGATGTTTAAACATGATCAAATACATGACTAATCAAGGAAGTTTACAGTTGACATATGTAGCGAAAGAGTCTTAAATTTCAATGAAAACTATGATGGGAGGTCAAACAAATTGAAATGATGTTGCACCTTTTGAGGTTTTCTTGGATCTACGTTCTCCCATGGTGTCGGGTTTCTTGTCTTATTAATCCTGCATTCATAGAACATGTGTGGTGTTAAATTACAATGGCAGGTCAAGATCTTTGACTGTCAATAATTTTAATACCTTTGAATTCAACAATTCAAATAGATTTCTGTTATAGGATGCAATTCTTACCAATTTAATTATGAACATGAATAGACCCAATTTATTTCTTTTAATTCATTTTAGTTGGAGCTACCTCTACTATTGCACAACATGCACCAATTAAAACACACATTAATTTACTTAGGCTACTTGATTGTAAATTGAAATTGGCGAAATTGTCAACTCATAGTCGTCATTAACTGTTGATGAAAATGATGATGAGGATGAACACAAAATTAAAGTTAAACAAATTATTTAGCTGAAAATTTTTATTTAAATGATGCTGATGACTATAGAGATGTTGTTGTTGTTATTGTTGTATATCCCTGGACAGTTCTCTTGAAAACATGCCCGTGGCATGGAGAAAGCCAATCGAGCTCCCAGGAGCGACCCTGAGATCCCCACATCCAAGATGGTATACTCCCGCCTTTGTGAAGCCAGGGCCATGAGAGAGAGAGAGAGAGAGAGAGAGAGAGAGAGAGAGAGAGAGAGAGAGAGAGAGAGAGAGAGAGAGAGAGAGAGAGAGAGAGAGAGAGAGAGAGAGAGAGAGAGAGAGAGAGAAACGAGAGTGGGCTGGTCCATTGGGACTGATCGGCACTCTCACCGTGGCCACGCTGCTCTGACAAATCCAGGCAGCAAGGAAGAGTGGGGAAAATTTGGCCCCTGATTTGCGTTGGGGGAAAAATTCGGCTCCTGATTTTAATCACAACAAAGAGGCATCCCCAATCGTTGCTGGAGATCTATTTGTGGAGCATGGTGATGGATAGGCATCTCCAAAGGGCATTGCCATCATAGATCCTTGAACCACAATTACTTCCCATCCATAGACTCAAATTTTCCAAATAGCTTTCTGTACTTTCAGTGTCGGCCATGATTGCAGCAGCTAAAATGAAGCAGTGCTGCAGCTATATGGAACTTCTCAAATGAATAATGGAAATCTGGGTCAATAGACAGGAAGTTTTGAGCAGTTTCTATATCAGATTAGCAATTATATTATATTGTATGGCCAGATTTTTTTTTCGGAAGGTGGTTGCATGTACCATGTCGTACGTGCTCGCTTTTTCAACTGCGATTAAATCCAAGTGCCAAACCCGGGGCAGTATGTTTGGTGGGGCAAGAGGGCGAAATAGCTCATTCAATCTATGTTTGCTCTTGGACTTATTAGAAATTTACTTTGTTTTCGGAGAAGCCTCATCTTCACTATAATGCCTTCGCACTAAATTATGAGAAAGTGAAAATTAGGATGAATATGGACTTTCAAGATCCAATTGTGTTTAAGTTCGGAAAAAAGAATACGTGTAAGTGGATAATATCATGGAATGGTGGTTAAAAAAAAAGAGGTGTACTCGGAGGCTTCATTAAATTTTGTAGCGCTCAGTCAGTTTATTCAGCTGGGTCGGGATTCTGAACCTCGGATCCAGTGAAAGATGTTGTCCATGGTGTTTCCATCTCTCTTCACCTGTAAGTTATTTGATTATGCCGTTTTACACAATGCTGACATTCTGGGAGCTTTCCTGTTTGTTCTCACTGCAATGATGTCTGCTGTTTGTGCCCTCGAGCCTCTTTCCTATGTATAAATGAGACCCTACTGCCAGATGTGGCACTTCATGTGTCTTGATCACTCAGGGCTCTTCTGCCTCAACCCACTGTGCTGCTCAGTGTGTTGTTGACACCCCAGGGTGTTTCTACTGTACCAACTGTTGAACACTTGCCACTGAAATCCTGAAAGTAGTGCTGTCTTTCAAATGGCCACTTCCCTCCCAGTCAGATCATTCAACCTCTCTATCCTCTAGTCCTCCTGCGGCCAGGTTGGGTGTGTGACAAGGTCGAATTGATTAGATTTTGGCGAAAATCCGGATCCAGATGCGGACAAGAGTTTTTGTTTTTTATATTCTAATTGATTCTTCAGAGTTGATGGGGCCAAAAGCAATATACAGGATAGCATGATATTTCAAAATGACATGGATGGGTGATGACAAAACTTCGTGGATGATTTGGATAGGTGACAAGAACAAGCCGAATTGATTTTGTTTCAAGTCCGGATGCAGATCCGGCCTATCGGTGGGATACAAAACGTAAACTGTTCAGCGTGGCGGAGGGAGGTATGCGGTCTACCGAGTACTGTTCCAGTTCATTCTTGTGTTCCCTACAAAGTAATTGGCATCATAAACTATGTTCATTCTGTGTAAAATAAGTAAATGTAAAATAAGAATAATGGGAATAAATATTAATTACTTTAATCGGATCCAAATTAAGTTTTTTATTTATTTAGTCGAATGGTTCATGGAGCCAAATTCTGCTTGTAGAACTATACGGTGGTGATTTTTATTCGTATTTTTAGTGTTGTGCCTAATATGTTACCAAAATTACTGGGACAGCACACTTAAACTTTCAACAACATCTCCATACAGGTGGAGGCATATTTCCCCCACACACAAAGCAGCAGTACACGCTTTATCAAGGTGTACAGCAGGTATGGAAACTCGGCTGTAATCGAGGTTCTCGGAGGTAAACTGCTGACTGACCTTCAATATAAAATGGTTATTAGGTGGCAAAGGATCGTGACATTTTTAACAAATAACAAAGGCCTTCCCAAGTCTACAGATTTATTTATTTATATATAAGAAGTCGAAGCTCCTGCAAAAGTAAACAAAATGTCCTTGGGAAATGGAAGACAATGGGTCGCGCCAATATTGAAAAAGGAACAAGCAAGCTGAGGTTATTGGCAGATCAGATCAGAAGAATCTTTAAATGTGGAGTGTCATGATTTTAGGCATTCGTTTTTCGAAATATTAAGCAGCAGGTGATTTGCACAAGATTTCAATTTGACGAGAAATGTTTGGCCTTTGATCTTGGAGGCATCAGTGAGTGGAGTCAAGTAACATTTTGCTTTTGATTCATCAGGTATCCAACCCAGAGGAGATTGTTGAGAGCTAAACAAGAGCATGCTGTCATACTTGTCATTTCTAAAAATATACGATTACAGTATATAATCATCACATAATCGCAAATGTAAACAATTTTGTTTTTGGGTGTTAGTCTGTTTTATCCATGATTGTAACTATGATCTATGAGATGTCACAACTGCAGCATTAATCCACTAAACAGTTCAATAACCAGTTGCAACGTTTTATACAATGCTAATCCAATCAAGCCAGGCTTTTCATAAACATCATGCAGATACAGAAAGGAAAACATATTTAATGTTTGACCCCCACCACTGTCCAATAATTGATTCATACAGCACATAAACCATTAACAGCAAAAATCCAACATTCCCACCCATATCCCATCCTTACGTCACATCTGTTTTGAAAGCCAGCGAGTAGATGCACATGGTCACAGCGCCCCCACCAGCCAATGCCACGAAACCTAGAAGAGGAATGAGCTGTGGGTGGGGATCATAGAGATGAGCCAGGAGAACATACAGGTAAAGACGGTTTACATTAGTCGTAAGTCAAAACAAAATATTTCAAGTTATGATGAGACAGAGAGAGAGACAGAGACATATTGGGACCATATTCTGTGCAGAGCGTTGGTGCTGCTTAAGCAGTCTCCTTGGCTATTGGGCACAATCCTGGATGGGTCGCTACTCCGACACAGTAAACCAGCATGCTGGCACTCATTTTGCCGACCTCGGAAGGATGACAGGCCGAGTTAACCCCACCTGGTATTAATTCAACAGATGAGCAGGATTTGAACTTAGGACCCCAGGATCCAAAGCCCACCACCCTAACCATTAAGCCAACACCAGGCTTATACAATAAGGCAATACAGTATATTTTGTTTTTAGATCCGAGCATGTGTTTCTGAAAAAGTTTGAGTACTGGGATCCAATTGTCAGGAACACCAACACCTAACGCACACTCCGAAAAGAGGCACAGCAAGATCCAGGTGACTGACCAAATAATTGGCTCCTCGAGGAAATGAAAAACTATTACTTTTATTTACACCACAATAACACAGAGGTTTTGTTGCGTTTTGGATTGTCTACATTTTCCTAACAATGAAGAAAACAAGAAAGATGTCATGCAGAGCAATATACATCCAAAATCCCCAAAACAAATTTGACCTTAAAAATAATTGGTGGCTGATTTCAAGCCAGAATATCTGATATGCAAATGCTCTTCAAATTCCAAGTCAATCGAATGAAAATTGAGGATTTTAGAAATCAAACCTAAGATGTTGACTTTTGGCCTACGTTGACCTTTTGAAGATCGTTTTAAAATTGTGACCTGTTGTCAATTCACATACAGACAGAATCACAGACCAGACCAACCAATATACAGTACTTACGAATCTTCGATTTCACAAGAAATAATGTAAAATACATTTACAGAGGAATCTTTATCAGGTGCCATGGCAACAAATAAAATGCACAGCTTAGGTCTTGGTGTCTCTGTCTCTCTCCCTCTCTCTCATCATCCCTCCACCCCCTCCTAATACAGTGAATCAAGGTGTATCGGGAATAAATTATTTGAACACAATAACAAGACTCAATCCTGCTTTGACAAACTGCTCAAAATTTTCCGAGACAAAGGTCAACCGATTCCAGTTGGAATGTTCTGTTGCATGTTTCTCATGCAGTTATCGATCAGATCTTGATAAATAATTTATCATATTATAAATAAACGAGGTTTGCCGGACACATGTCAATGTTGTCTGACATACAATTGTTTTGCTGGAAACAACTTCTGAGCCACCTTTCAGATGGCTTTGTGCGCACTATATACCTCCTTCTTCTTCTTCAACAACTTCAATACAGATGCCATGCTCCTGAAGGATTTGCTCCAACTGCGTGAGATATTCTGGAGAGAGATGCAGCCATCAGGCACAGAAAGGACTATACATGGTATTCACAATATCTTAATATAACAATATCCACCACATCTTTACACAATGATAAATGACATATACAATGACCATCAGGCAAATTGATTCACCTACAACTCGAAGCTCCTGAGAACAAGAAGTAATTAATTATCATAATTGATACAATAATAAAAGTATAGCTCACCGCACGGTTAGACCACCAGGGTGGAGTTGTTGCAGTGTATCAACGGTGTGTTGCTTCGGTGCGAGTTCTTCAATGTCATGCTGGCCGCACCCACTTTATAAGACCACGAACTGGTGTGTTGTGTAGCACGTACACATAAATACGTCAGGGTCACATGCGATAACGCCCATTGTTATTGGTCCCTCGGGGTGGTTCCTCAACTTCATAATCGTCATTTCTGATCAACCTTTCCCTCAAATCACCAGCAGCCACAAAGTTCCTCGAAACCCCTCCATTTTCTACCTCAACTCGATATAACCACTTCCCCTTTATTCTTGGGAAGAATTTAAAAAAGGTTGTGGTCCCTGTAGCCACACAACAAGAAGTCCTTGTAAATAAAATGAATATATCGATCGACATTAATTACCTCCTTATATCTGTCATTGTCCGACAGGATTGTGCAGAGGTAGTGTACTTACCTTTGATCTGCAGAGTAGGGTTTGATTCCAAACCTGAATATAAACTGTCGGATGAGTGATTCACAGGCAAAGTTTGACATCCCTTGGATGGACGTTAAGCTAGGTATCCCATCTGCTTATTGCATTAGTTGCTAAACATTAAAGATCCCATGGTGTCCTTCACAAAGAGTAGTGGAGGTATCACCAGCACACTGAACCAATTACAAATTCCTGTTCTGACTACCCCTGGGAAGGCAACAGCAAACCCACCCAGTGTAATCCTGCTGTGGCAGCACCGCCACAGCTCTCAGGCACACCACTGCCCATATCTGCCACTATCCGCTTATGTCTCGTGTTATGAACACTCCGTGCTGTTCCATTCTCGAGGTTTTGGGGCAGTACAGTACAGCATTATGTCGACTGTACAGTATGGGTAGTTTTGTAACCGCACAATAGCTTGCACAATCTATATCTCACTACGAATCGCACAACGTCGGATTTATTTCGTGTGTGCTCCCCTTTCAAACACTCCCCTAGGGGATTCCACTATTTCTATCCTCGTTCTTCTTACCCTTCTCTACTCCCTGTAGGAATCAACATGCATCTCCTTAGTCTTCCACCCTCCTTGGTGGGACCTCACTCACTCCTCCAAGAAAATGTGCTCTCCCACTCCTCCACCTCGCACAAAATAAATTGCCTTTGCCCTTTTCATACTTTGATTATATCACACCTGTTATTCTCACCTGCCCTGGAAATTGTAACGTGTCTATTTTACTCCTGCTCAAAATGGCAAACTCTCCTTGATGTTACCCTCACCCTCTCTCTTCCACAGAAAATCCACATACTCTTCCTTTAGTGTCCATCTAAGCAAATGAAAATCCAGGTGACCATTTCACACTGCTCTTGTTGTGCAGCGATTAAAAGTAATGCCCCCTCTTCTGTCTCCCCTCTTGGAATTGATTAGCCATTATAGTCAGCCAGCACCACTTAGTCACACACGATACTTCCTTTCCCACAAGCCCTCCTCCCATGATATTGGCACACCTCCCTCTTCCTGTTTACCACACCTCTTGTTGGATTTGGCAGCCACTGTACCTCCGTGTATGAACGCCAACAGCCTCATCATCTGTATATTACGTCATGCAAGAATTGCAACGTTTTTGAGCCCTGCCCCTGTAAGATCCAAATAATCCCTCTCCCTCCTCCCTAAACTTTTGTCCTTCCTCCCTAAATCCCATCTCCTTTCATATCAGTTTTGTTTTTCTCACTTCCCCTTCCTGACTCATTTTGCATTTTACCCAGTATATTGTTTGGTGAAACTGAAGATGCTTGTGAGTGATGGATTTTGGAAATATTTGTTCAAATGAATGGATTATTGAAGCACAATAGTTTGGGAAATATCCAATTGTATGATTCAAACCTCCAAGAACTCTTGCTACATCAGACCAGGATCGCTGCAGCCCAGTTGCAATCTCAACCAAACAGCAGTAATACTTGTTATAGTGAAATGCAATGTTGCAACACGTTTAATCTGATGGAAGTGATCATGTAGTCATAAAAATAGGAAAATAACCAGAAAAGCCAGTTATGCAAAGGATAAACTTGAAATATTGGAAACATCCTAAATTAATTCTGCACAGTAACAATAAAATGCTCCAGGCAGTAAAACTGACAATGTGAATAATTGAACATCATCCCATTCCTTTGGCATTTTACCCAATGTGTTCATTTGGGGGTTGAGACAAAGACAGGACATTCACAAAATTAAATAATCTTACACAGTAAATATGTGATCGTCAGCCAATCAACCAAAACAGGGAATTCCAACGAAGATGTATCTTTAGCTTATACACTCAACTCAGACAAATTGACGACACAAAGGGTAATCAAAATAAAGAGTTACGAAGGAAGTTAAAGGTAACGAAGGAAGACACACACACACACACAAATTTATGTATTGGTAAGTACTTACAAAAGCTATTCTTTTTGAAGTTATACCTTAACTTATAAGCAATCGACTGATTTCCCAACTGCCCGGATCATCAGCTGGGCACCGTTTTTCATCAAAGTTTCGATCCTTTCAGCCCAGTTTAAAATTATTAGCAGCCTTATCCGCTGGAGCTATTATGTAGCTATCCTATAATGGAGATCCCAAATGTCTTTACGAACACTCGGCTGTTCAACACTGGTTTAGACCGACCCAATGAAAGGATGCCCCGACGACTAAAAAACTTAATCCTATTATCCAGGACTTCCACAACCATGTGGAAGTTAAACTGTTAAACCATGCATTAAAACTGTTTACAGGTAACTGAAACTTGGTGCACATTTTCTAAACAAGATTACAGACAGAGTCCACAATTGAAGACCTAATGCAACTCCAAGGTTGAGTTACTGGTTTCCTATATTTAGCTCCCATTTTCATCAGATCCCTAATTTCACTCTTACTAATTATATTCAAATCCCCAGAAACTACATGTCTGCAAGGGCCATATAAAAAAGGGGAAGACGAACATGCACAGTCAGTTTACAAAATGTCCTTTACTATCATAATATCTACACTAAGAGTTTTAAGAAATTTACAATAATTGAATAAGGATTGTCCTATGGTCTTCATGAAAGTTAAATAAACCTTCAATGGGGTTCGCTCCCTAACTTTATCTGGTAACAAACTCTCTACACTAGTGTCTTAGGACTTAGGCCTACCTCTCTCCACAAGTATAAAGTTTTGAAGTCTGTTCTGGGCAGGATGGAGGGAGAGGGTGTCGGGAAAAGAATGACAACAGTTTGCAGCACCATTTAAAAACGAGAATCACAGACATTTGTAAGCAAATGCAATATCCATCTCCCCACCAACCTCCATCCACTTTGACCCCTGTAAAACTGAAAGGAAATCACTGGACCAATGTTTACCTAATTTCGATTGAAGGGGATGTGGTAAGGTATTTTGTGCCAGGTCTTGTCTGCATTCGTTTAAGTATAAAGGCTTGGCGGGCCAAAACCATTAATTTTGTGACCAATTTTGATATTTGGCCCTGTGAAATTGAAAGGACACCGGTCCAATACCTGCATGCTTATGCTTCTTTTGCACCAGGTCTTGTCTGCATCGGTTAAAAAAAGAAAGGCTTGGCATGCCAAAAACTACAAGTTTGTCACTAATATTGACCTTTGCAAAGTAAATATACACCACACCAAGATTTACCTGCTTTAGTCTGAAAAGGCTGGAGTATTTTGTCAATTCTTGTATGGATTGGTTATAATGCAGAGGCATGGTAAGCCAAAACATTTAATTTTGCAACCAATTGTGAACTTTGACCCATGTGTGATCCCGAAAATGACGCTAATCTGAAATTTTTATGTATATCCATAAAGGAGCTATTAGAAAACACCTTTGCGCCCAAAAACACCATATTTGTCGATCCAAGTATGAGAGAATGGCAAGGCAAAATGTGTGAGTTTAAGTGTTTTATCTTTGACCAGATAAAATGGGAACCGAGGCCTCAATCAAATAAAAAATAGGACCACTGGATGTGTAGCTTATCTGGGCCCTGGCCTAATGTTGTAACCCAAATTTGGTAGCATTCTGACTGGTGGGTCTGGAGAGGAAGATTTTTGAAAGAATTTATGTGGATCTCCCAAAAGTTGACCAAGTCAGCCATTTTGACACTACCGGTCAAGTGATTGGCCTGACCTCTGCAATTTAACATCCCTAATCTCGCCTATTGTTGTGACCCAAATTTGGTAGCATTCTGACTGGTGGAACTGGAGAAGATGATTTTTGAAAGGAACTTGCGCGACCGTCATTTTGACACACTTCCGGTAATGTAATCAGCATGGCCTCCCCAATTTCACATCAGGACCCTGTCCTAATGTTGTAACCCAAATTTGGTAGCATTCTGACTGGTGGGTCTGGAGAATATTTTTTTTAGGGAATTTACGCTATTTTTCCAAAAATTGACGAAGGCAGCCATTTTGCCACTTCCCGTAAAGTGATCGGAATGAGCTCCGCAATTTAACATCCCTATCCTGGCCTAATGTTGCACCCCGAATTTGGTAGCATTCTGACAGGTGGATAAGGAGAAGAAGATTCTTGAAGAAATTTACTATGTCGGCCATTTTGACCTACTTAAAGTCGCGTGACTGGAACGAGCTTTGCAATCCCCATTACAAGTCAGGAGCAGAATATTGCTGCCAAATTTCAGCCGGATCGGCCAAGCGGTTTGGCCAGAGAAGTCGAAATAGGAGACGGACGGATGAATGGATGGTGTGTGATGACAATACCTTATCAGGAATTTCAATTCCAGATAAGCTAAAAATTAAAAAGAGTCTGCACGTATTGGAACAAGGTAACTGAATTCCAGGATTGTTCAGAAATAAAGGAACGGTGTGCAATTGTAAAGAAATGAGAGAGATGAAAAAAGTAACATAGGAAAAACTAGAAAGTAACATAGGAAACAGTAACACAGGAAAACATGACATAGGAGGGGGAGGGAGAGAGAGGGAGGGAAGAGAAAAGGGGGGAGAGGGGAGGGGTCAGACGAGATGGAGAGGGATGGTAGAGAGGAATAGTGTGGGAGAGAGGAGGAATAGTGGTGGGAGAAGAGAGGAATAGTGTGGGGAGAGAGGAATAGTGGTGGGAGAGAGGAATAGTGGTGGGAGAGAGAGGAATAGGGTGGGAAGAGAGGAATAGTGGTGGGAGAGAGAGGAATAGTGGTGGGAGAGAGAGGAATAGTGGTGGGAGAGAGAGGAATAGGGGTGGGAGAGAGAGGAATAGGGTGGGAGAGAGAGGAATAGGGGTGGGAGAGAGAGGAATAGGGGTGGGAGAGAGAGGAATGGGGTGGAGAAAGTGGAGAAAGGGGGAGAGAGAGGAATAGGGTGGGAGAGAGAGGAATAGGGGGGAGAGAGAGGAATAGGGGTGGAGAGAGAGGAATAGGGGTGGGAGAGGAGGATAGGGGTGGGAGAGAGGAATAGGTGGGAGAGAGAGGAATAGGGGTGGGAGAGAGAGGAATAGGGTGGGAGAGAGAGGAAAGGGGTGGGAGAGAGAGGAATAGGGGTGGGAGAGAGAGGGAATAGGGGTGGGAGAGAGAAGAGGGGAGGAGAGGAATAGGGTGGGAGAGAGGGAATAGGGTGGGAGAGAGAGGATAGGGGTGGAGGAGAGGATGGGGTGGGAGAGAGAGGAATAGGGGTGGGAGAGAGAGGAATAGGGGTGGGAGAAGAGGAATAGGGGTGGGAGAGAGAGGATAGGGGTGGGAGAGAGAGGAATAGGGGTGAGAGAGAGAGGAATAGGGGTGGGAGGCAGAGGAATAGGGGTGGGAGGAGAGGATAGGGTGGGGAGAGGAATAGGGGTGGGAGGAGGAATGGGGTGGGGGGAGGAATAGGGGTGGGAGGCAGAGGAATAGGGGTGGGAGAGAGGAAAGGGGTGGGAGGCAGAGGAATAGGGGTGGGAGGAGAGGAATGGGGTGGGAGGAGAGGAATAGGGGTGGGAGGAGGGAATAGGGGTGGAGGAGAGGATAGGTGGGAGGCAGAGGAAATAGGGGTGGGAGGCAGAGGAATAGGGGTGGGAGGAGAGGAATGGGTGGGAGGAGAGGAATGGGTGGGAGGAGAGGAATAGGGGTGGGAGGAGAGGAATAGGGGTGGGAGGCAGAGGAATAGGGGTGGGAGGGAGGATGGGGGAGAGAGTAGGGTGGGAGGCAGAGGAATAGGGGTGGGAGACAGAGGAATAGGGGTGGGAGACAGAGGAATAGGGGTGGGAGACAGAGGAAATAGGTGGGAGACAGAGGAATAGGGTGGGAGACAGAGGATAGGGGTGGGAGACAGAGGAATAGGGGTGGGAGACAGAGGAATAGGGGTGGGAGACAGAGGAATAGGGGTGGGAGACAGAGGAATAGGGTGGGAGACAGAGGAATAGGGGTGGGAGACAGAGGAATAGGGGGTGGGACAGAGAAAGGGGTGGGAGACAGAGGAATAGGGGGGGAGACAGAAGGAATAGGGTGGGAGAAGAGGAATAGGGGTGGGAGACAGAGGAATAGGGGTGGGAGACAGAGGAATAGGGGTGGGAGACAGAGGAATAGGGGTGGGAGACAGAGGAATAGGGGTGGGAGACAGAGGAATAGGGGTGGGAGACAGAGGAATAGGGTGGGAAGCGAGGAAATAGGGTGGGAGACAGAGAATAGGGTGGGGAGACAGAGGAATGGGGTGGGAGACAGAGAATAGGGGTGGGAGACAGAGGAAAGGGGTGGGAGACAGAGAATAGGGGTGGGAGACAGAGTAGGGGTGGGAGACAGAGGAAGGGGTGGGAAAGAGGAATAGGGGTGGAGACAGAGGAATAGGGGTGGGAGACAGAGGAATAGGGTGGGAGACAGAGGAATAGGGTGGGAAACAGAGGAATAGGGGTGGGAGACAGAGGAATAGGGTGGGAGACAGAGAGATAGGGGTGGGAGAAGAGGATAGGGGTGGGAGACAGAGGAATAGGGGGTGGGAGACAGAGGAAATGGGGTGGGAGACAGAGGAATAGGGGTGGGAGAGCAGAGGAATAGGGGTGGGAGAAAGAGGAATAGGGGTGGGAGACAGAGGAATAGGGGTGGGAGACAGAGGAATAGGGGGGAGAAGAGATAGGGTGGAGACAGAGGAATGGGGTGGGAGACAGAGGAATAGGGTGGGAGACAGAGGAATAGGGGGGAGACAGAGGAATAGGGTGGGGACAGAGGAATAGGGGTGGGAGACAGAGGAAAGGGGTGGAGACAGAGGAATAGGGGTGGGAGACAGAGGAATAGGGGTGGGAGACAGAGGAATAGGGGTGGGAGACAGAGATAGGGTGGGAGAAGAGGAATAGGGGTGGGAGACAGAGGAATGGGGAGAGAGGAATAGGGTGGGAGACAGAGGAATAGGGGTGGGAGACAGAGGAATAGGGGTGGGACAAGAGGAATAGGGGTGGGAGACAGAGGAATAGGGGTGGGAGACAGAGGAATATGGGTGGGAGACAGGGAATAGGGGTGGAGACGAGGAATAGGGGTGGGAGACAGAGGAATAGGGGTGGGAGACAGAGGAATAGGGTGGGAGACAGAGGAATAGGGGTGGGAGACAGAGGAATAGGGTGGGGACAGAGGAATAGGGGGGAGACAGAGGAAAGGGTGGGAGCAGAGAATAGGGGTGGGAGAGAGGGTGGGATAGAGTGAGAGAGGCAGAGGGGATGTGGGAGTGAGTGAGGAGAGGGGTGAGGGGGCTAGAGGGGAGGGGAAAAAGTGAGGGGAGGGGGGAAAGGGAGGGGAGGGGAGAGAAGGGAGAGGAGAGTGCAGAGGAGGAGAGTGCAGAGGAGGAGAGGGATTCCGGCAGATATGGTGCTCAGTTTAACGTCCATCTGAGAGACAGCACACACATTGATGAATCACCCTGCCTGAGAAACACTGTGATGACAGTTTATGGCTGGGTCAGGATTCAAACTCAGACTAGACAGCTTAGATTGAGCGTGTGTACCTTTCGGCTCTCCTGCCGGGATATGGTGATTCGTTGCTTTGTAAAACCTGAAAACATTTTTTACTCAATGTAATCATCCAAATTATTTTGCCTTCCTAACTCCACATCGAACCATGGTATCGCCATCAAAGGTTGATGAGCGCGTACCAAGTAAGCACGCCAACAAAACTGTTGAAGAAACTTTTAAAAAAGAAACGTTTAATTTTTTCATATGTATTTATCTCTGCCAAAGTGATGGGTCAAATAATAAAGAAGATCATACAAAAAGGGGAAAGTTGGTGTAAAATAAAATTGCACATTTTTAGTGAGCCAGCAAACACTCGATTAACCACAGAACAACGTGGGGCCAACAAAGGCGAGTGGCCCCTGAACTTTGTTCAAGTCGATCGATATACAGTATTCAGTGACAGTGCGAATATTGTAGAGCACTCGCCAAATGACTTGAGCACTCAAGCAAGCACTCCAACAAAACGGTTGAAAAGGAACGGCTGGCTTGGCAAGTGATTAGGGATCACCAATCAGTCATATTAAACACCTCCCGGAGACACCCAAGACATCAAACTATGTCTGCATGAGACAAATTAACACTATTTTAGCAGTCAGAACTGCTGCTAAGTTCAATTCTGGAGATTTCATTTTGTAATTCAGCTTAGTTTAAGAGAATGTAGAGATTATGGCATGTGTGGAAATGAAATAAAGCCACAAATGCTGGCATCTCCGGGCATTTATAAGCATTGCAATGTATCCAGCAATTCGTAGGAATGATGATCAGGCATTCGATAATACAATTGCAGGGCCAGAGATGGAGAAAAAACAAAATTTGGAGCGGTGAAATAAGATTCCACGTCAGCGAGATGGTGGAGGCGGGTGGTTCCGCAGAGTTCAAGGCAATTGAATTCGGCACGCAGGCGCTCAAAAAAAAAAAATGTCGAATTTAAAGAACAGCGCGCAATCGACATTTCAAAGGACAGCAAAGGATCTGCCTGGGGTTATGCCACAAATGGATGAAAGGCATAAAATCAAATTAAGCGTCCGGGGCTTAATTGGGCCGTCTCCACACAACTGGTGGTATTCCCCAATCTAGACCCAAAAACATCTCCCAACTTGGTCGCACTGCCAATCGATGCAATTCCAGCACTGGAGGCTCGTTGTGGTATGGGCCAATGCAAATGTTATCGGAGGCCTGCCTAGCCGGTTTCTTTGTCTTAGGGGAGTTATGGAGGAGCACGACCCAGCCACGAGCCACAAAACCAGCCACAGTCCTATCACATCCAGATACGGTCTGTAGTTCCGTTCAGCTTAAGGAGATGCAGCCAACACCACACACACACACCTGAACATTTTTAATTAGTAATAAGATTATCCTTCCTCCTATATAAACTCTGTAACTAATTATTGGAATTGTAATGACATGACTTTAAGGATATTGGAAGTATATGGCAGCTATCGCGGAAGGTATCTTCAGTCATTTCAATTAAATTAGCACTTATAGAACATAGCTGATTCAGAAGTTGCAAGGTCATGGATTTCGCAGGAACCTTGTGCTCGTGGGCGTCTCCGCCCGGCGGGAGTCGCCGGTCGAGTCACGCTCGCCAGGAGAGGCGCAGCGGCTGCCCGTGTCCGGATCCACGGTAATCCCCCGGCCACGTAATATGGACGTCGTTAACCTGGATGAGCACGGTTAAGCGGGCACGCCGAGTGGTGGGTGTGTGTAGCAGCACACAAGTCGTGTGGTCGGCGAGCGCGCTGGCGGTGGCATAATATATATGATATAATTATAGTATATATAGTACTATACGTAGTATATAATATATATATATACTACGTATGTATCAGTGATATAGTATGATATTGGTGTAGTCCGTGTTGGTAGTGAAATTCACCGAGAAGTCACGGCATTCTAGGTTCCTCACTCGGAAGGATCAGTTATGTCAGATAAGTGTGTGCGTCCGAGATATAGATTTCACCCACGCGATGTCCTAACCGCGAAATCTATAATCGTGCCGGCCGGGATGGTGAAGACGATTGCGGGAGGGTTTGGTGTTTATGTCCCCGTTCTTTCCTATCCGTTATTTTTAAAACATGCTCCTTTACCCCTTCTCCCGCCACAAAACGAAACATCTACCTCACAACCGGTTTGCACACACAAACGAACAATTCACTCCCCCCCATCAACTCCCCTGTGCCGCACACAGGAACGAACACATGCTCAGACCTACGCTTCTGACCAGCAACCCGCGGCAACATCTCGCGACACAAGCACCGGGCAATAACTTCAGACAGGAACAACTGCCATCACTGAAGACCGGAGGTAATAGCAGAAGTGGACAGTTTAAAAAGCCAGCGACTGAGCAAGATCAATCAGAAACTCCGGCGGCGTGGAATGTCGCCCCCACGTGGCCGAGAAGGGAGGGGCCGAACACGGCAACCGGGAGGCGAATTAAAAGGGGCGGCGTTGGAGCGCGCCGAGAGGCAGTTTGAGTTGAGGGAGAGGAGTCGCCAGCAGTTGAGGAGAGGGAGTTGGCAGCTGGCGCTTGGGCCGGAGTGGGTGAGAGAGTCCCTCGTCCCTTGGTCTCCTTGGACGTTGAAGGCAGCGTTGTCGAGAGGCACGGTGGGAGTCGAAGAGTGGATCGGGAGCTGAAGGAGTCAGTTGAGTGAGCGGGCGGACACACTGAGGGTCGTCGAACCAGGGGCCAGCCGAGTCACCACGAGGGTGGCAGGTAAACCTGCAGGCCTCTCAGAGCGTTGCGGTCCATCCGCGGCTCCGAGGAACATTAAAGGCCTACGGGCACAGTTCTTCCTGTTTCTTTTCTGGGTTTTTTGCATGGAAGTCTGTGGCGCCTTGTCCTATAAGTAGAACTGTTTAAGTGCCTGTACATTAGTAAATAGACAATCTGTAGGTCTTTTTGCTCGTGTCCTGTCCTTACGCCCCATTGCTTTCATTGACTGCATACGTTGTACATTACAAATAAATGTCATTGTTTATGAATATTCACCACTTGCTCTGTTGCGTCCCTTCCTCCATTGAGCTGCCGTAAATTGCGTTCGAATAATAGCTGGTTTTTAATAGCCGATAAGAATAACGGATCCACACGGGGCTTGGGCGATAATACACCGCTCGGACAATCGCAAACGGAGCGAGCTGCTTAAGCGGCTCCGTTTCCGAGGCAAGTTCGTTGAGGTACAACCTCATCGTAGTCTGTCGCAGCAGACATAATTAGGTAAATCGACAATTCGGCGAATCGGACCACTGTAGCAGCGCGCAGCAGAGCATTGAAAGGTTGTGGTGTGGTAAAAACCCACACCCCGTAGCTGGATTTCGGCGTTGATCTGAAAGGCTGCCGACTGGATTGCCAATGGTCGGTGGGCGCGCGGCCGCAATTAGCTAAAGAGCGGTCGCCCGAACGCCGCGAGTGGTGAGAATCCACAACAATACGAGGTGTGTTCAAAAAGTATCCAACCTTAACTTTTCCGTGCGTAAACAATGAAAGCTAGGAGAGGCGTGGTTTGGTGCACGGTATGTCGGCGATCCTAATCCGTATGCGTGAATATTTCCGCGCCTGCAGAAGCTGTCAGTCGGCCGAACAGAACCGCCCAGATGAGTGAGGAAGTGAAGTGAGGTGCCGTCGTGATTCTCGTTTTTTGACAAAATGACGGAATAACATTGAACAACGCTACTCGCATCAATTTTTGTGTAAAGCTTGGCGATTCCCAAGTGGAACGATGCCGCAAGATTCAGCCAGGCCTTCGGGAACGAAGCAATGGGCACACACAGCAATAAAAGAGTGGTACACACCACTTTCAAAGATGGTCCGCACATCAGTGGAAAGTGAAGCACGTTCTGGTAGGCCCTCAACCTCCACGTAGAATGAGATCGTCAATTGACAAGTGAGGACCTGCTGATGCAGGAATCATCGAATCACGATCAAGAGAACTTGCAGAACGAGGCGGGCGTCAGCATTGGTCCATTCATTCCATTGTGACTGATATGAGGATTTGGGCTTCAGGAGAATCTCAGCGAAGTTCGTGCGCCAAAGCTGCTAACGATCTGGAGCAGAAGAGCAACTCCGTTTGGAGATCGCACCAAGACATGCTGGAGACTGTGAAAGCGATCGCAACTTCTTCAACACAGTGATCACTGGCGATGAGACCACAGTGATCCGTCATTTTGTCAAAAACGAAAATCCGACGGACTCACTTACACTTCCTCACTCATCGGCGGTCTGTCGGCGACTGACAGCTTCTGCAGGGCGGGAAAATATTCACGCATACGGATTAGGATCGCACTACATACGTGCACCAAAATCACGCCTCCCTAGCTTCATTTGTTTACGCACGAAAATTAAGGTTGGATACTTTTTGAACACACCTTATTTATATTTACTATATCTAATAAGTATATAGTATGAACAGTAGGAATTGATAGTTGAAAATTAATGAGTTATGTGACCTTGACCTTGGACATGTTGATCTCAAAAACAATATGTTTTCAGCTTGTCACTACCTCTAACAGGTGGTGAAGTTTTGTGAAGATTGGAGTAAAAATGTGACCTGCAGGTGATTGACATACAGACAGACAGACAGACAGAATAACAGACCAGACCAACCAATATACCTGCAATTCTTATTCGCAAGTCACAAACAGATAAACAGACAGACACACAAACAGGGGTGAAAACATAAGGTGGTGGAGGAAACAATATGTTTTCTCAACTTAGAGGAGCAGAGCCATAAGGATAACTAATAAACAGTGATGTTCAGAACGTAAATAAGTTACTGTACATCACATTCTCCATGATGCTGCACCTCCATGAAAAAAATCTCGAGCTGTATTGGGTGGGAGGTGGGGAAGGGTTTGGGAAGTTACCCAATTCTGCACGTAAATTAATTTTTTCTTCTTCTTCTTTTACCTAGTCAATGAATGTTCAATTTATCCAATTGTATTTTGATTAATTTTGCCTATAAAATAATATTTATTCCACCTATTCACTTTATTTTACCTAGAAAGTAAAAAGAGAAAACAGATAAAGCAAATTTCAGCTTCCTGTCCCACTTTCAGTGCCTGATCAAAGGATAGGCTGAGATACACCATATAACAAACAAACAAACAGGCAACAAGCCGGTAGGCGACAGGGATTCGCGAGGATCGAAGCGCTGGATATGATGCTTTTCATTCTGACGATCACCGACGAAGATATCATTGCCAAGAAGTATTTGTTCACATACATTGTTCTCTGCCTGGCAAAGATTTTCCTATTGTGTATTTTGCCAACTGGCACTCCTATAAAAATTAGACGGTTAATGACACCACTTTTTGAAGGACTACCATTTGAAAAATCAGTTGCTGGTTTGTGCTGTGGAGCCTGTGTTTGCAAGACACAAACACATGGAAACCCGATAAAACTTCTCTCATGCTCTGTTTGACCAACATCCTGAGCACCCCAATATTTTTCATAAGCCACGCCCACTTTCCATAACGCCAGCCACCTTTCTACGCCACCCCACTTTTCATCAACCTCTTTCCCTAAGTTCCGCCACTTCCTAGCCTCATAAAAAATGACGGTAAATAGACAACAAGTTTGAAGGAATAATTTGAAAACTAAACATCAAAACAGTAAATTTTCTAATATCTCGAAGTGTTTAATTCGAAGTCATCTTTCTCCACATTCAATGAAGGACATATTGAAATACATGTACGCGTTTTTCGGCAGCTGCAAGCAACGGGTGGTTGCTAGGCACAACAATTCAAACGCGCAATTCCAGATATATGGCACCTGTTGGCAAAGTTTTATCGAAATCGGTTCACTGGTTCGTGCTGTGGAGCTTCGGTTGCAGAACCAAACAACAAAGCAACAGACAGACAGACAGAACAGACAGACAGACAGACCAGACAGAAAACCCGACATAAGGGTAATCTAGCTATATAGCGAAATCAAAACAAATGGAAGTAAAATGGAGTACCTCCTTTGGCACCTGGCGATGACGTCAGCATGCGCTGGATTATGGCATTGGAAGGATGTGTGTACAATGAAGAAAACTGAGAAAAAAAATACTGAAAATAAGAATAGAAGAGATATTAAAATAAAAAAAGAATTATTGGAAAAAAAATAGAAGTAAAAAAACAGAAACTACATTAAAAAAAAAACCAATAGAAAAGAAGATTATAAAAAATAGAATTTTAAAGGAAAGTAAAATGGCCAAAGATAGAAATATAGAGATAGAGAAAATATATGATAGAAAATGTAGAGAAAAGAGAGTTCATAAAAAGAATATTAATAGCAATATTATAAAATGAAAAAAGACAATCAAGATTTTAAAAGTTAGAAGAAAATCGTTAAGAACATAAGAACATCGTTTAAGAATAAACATAAGAAAAGTTAAGAAGGAGAGAGGGAGAGAGGAGAGAGAGAGAGAGAGAGAGAAGAGAGAGAGAGAGGAGAGAGAGAGAGAGAGAGAGAGACAGAAGAGAAGAGAGAGAGAGAGAGAGAGAGGAGGAGAGAGAGAGCGGTAGAGAGAGTGAGAGAGAGAGGAGAGAGAGACAGAGAGCGAGAGAGAGGAGGAGAGAGAGTGAGAACGAAGAGAGGAGAGAGTAGAGAGAGAGAGAGAGAGGAGAGAGAGAGAGAGTACGAGAGAGAGAGAGAGAGAGAGAGAGTACGAGGAGAGAGAGAGAGAGAGAGAGAGGAGAGGGAGAGAGAGGAGAGAGAGAGAGAAACGAGAGAGAGTACGAGAGAGTCGGAGAGAGTAGAGAGAGAGAAAGAAGGAGAAGGAGGGAGAAGAGAGAGAGAGAGAGAGAGGAGAGAAACGAGAGAGGAAGAGAGAGACGAGAGAGATAGAGAGAGAGAGTGAGAGGAGAGAGAGAGAGAGAGAGAGTACGAGAGAGAGAGAGAGAACGAAGAGAGAGGAGAGTACGGAGAGGAGAGGAGTACGGAGAGAGAGAGGAGTGAAGAGAGGAGAGAGAGAGAGGAGAGAGGAGAGTACGAGAGGAGAGAGAGAGAGAGGAGAGAGGAGAGGAGGAGAGAAAGAGGAGAGAGAGAGTAGAGTGAGAGGAGAGTAGAG
Source organism: Eptatretus atami (assembly GCA_035128595.1). Classification (NCBI taxonomy): domain Eukaryota; kingdom Metazoa; phylum Chordata; class Myxini; order Myxiniformes; family Myxinidae; genus Eptatretus; species Eptatretus atami. Next base: position 94,584,476 of record CM068959.1, read on the forward strand.
AGGAGTACGGAGAGAGGAGAGAGAGTACGGGAGAGAGAGAGAGTAAGAGGGAGAGGAGAGAGGGAGAGAGCGAGAGAGGAGGAGAGAGAGAAGAGAGAGAGGGAGAGAGTAAGAGAGGGGGAGAGAGGAGTAGAGAGAGGAAGAGAGGAGCGAGAGAGAGAGAGAGAGGAGAGAGAGGGGAGTGAGAGAGAGAGAGTAGAGGGGAGAGTACGGGAGGTACGAGAGGAGGGTACAGAGAGAGAGAGAGTACGAGAGAGTACGAGAGAGAGAGAGTACGAGAGAGAGAGAGAGAGAGGTAGAGAGAGAGAGAGAGTAGAGAGAGAGAGAGAGTACGGAGAGAGGAGAGATGAGAGAGAGAGAGTAAGAAGAGAGAGAGAAGAGTACGAGAGAGAGAGAGAGAGTACGAGAGAGAGAGAGAGAGAAGTACAGAGAGAGAAGAGGAGTACGAAGAGAGAGAGAGAGAGAGAGAGAGAAGAGAGTACGAGAGGAGAGTGAGAGAGAGAGAGTACGAGAGAGAGAGAGAGAGAGAGAGAGGAGTGAGAGAGAGAGAGAGAGAGAGAGAAGAGAGAGAGAGAGAGAGTAAGAGAGACGAGAGTAGAGAGAGAGAGAGGACGAGAGAGAGAGAGAGAAGAGAGAGAGAGAGTCGAGAGGAGAGAGAGAGAGTAGAGAGAGAGAGAGAGAGAGAGAGAGAGAGAGAGAGAGTAGAGAAGAGAGGGAAAAGGAGGAAGAAGAGAGAGAGTACGAGAGAGAGAGAGAGAGTACGAGAGAGTGAGAGAGAGAGAGAGAGAAGTAGAGAGAGAGTACGAGAGAGAGAGAGAGACGAGAGAGAGAGAGAGAGAGAGAGAGAGAGAGTACGAGAGAGAGAGGAGAGAGTACGGAGAGAGAGAGTGAGAGAGAGAGAGAGAGAGAGAGAGACGAGAGAGAGAGTACGAGAGAGAGAGAGAGAGAGATGAGAGAGAGAGAGCGAGAGGAGAGAGAAGAGAGTAAGAGAGAGAGGAAGAGCGAGGGGAGTACGAGAAGAGAGAGAGAAGAGAGTACGAGAGAGAGGACGAGGAGAGAGAGGGAGAGAGGAGAGAGGAGAAGAGAGAGAGAAGAGAGAGAGAGAGGTAGAGAGAGACAGAGAGGGAAGAGAGAGAGAGAGAGAGAGAGAGAGAGAGAGAGAGAGAGAGAGAGAGAGAGAGAGAGAGAGAGAGAGAGAGAGAGAGAGAGAGAGAGAGAGAG
>CM068959.1:94585721-94596212 GCA_035128595.1 Eptatretus atami
CAGGAACAGTGTTTAATTCGAAGCTCGTTTCTCCACATTCAAACGAAGGACAAGTATTGAAAATACTGTACGCGGTTTTTCGGCAGCTGACAGCACACGGGTGGTTGCTAGGCAACGAATTCAAACGCGCACAATTCCCAGACTATATGGCACCTGTTGGCAAAGTTTATCGAAATCGGTTCACTGGTTCGTGCTGTGGAGCCTCGCGTTGCGACACACAACACACACGACAGACAGACAAGGACAGGAGACAGACAGACAAGACAGACAGAGACAGACAGAAAACCCGACAATAAGGATATCTAGCTATATAGCGAATCAACAAACAAATGGAGTAAAACTGAGTACCCCTCCTTCGGCACCTGGCGATGACTCATGCATCGCCTGGATATGGCATTGGGAAGGATTGTTGTACAATGAAGAAAATGAGAAAAAAAATACTGAAAATAAGATAAAAGAGATATTAAAGATAAAAAAAGAAGAGATTATTGGAAAAAAAATAGAAGTAGAAAAAACAGAAACTACATTAAAAAAAAAAAAACCAATAGAAAAGAAGATAATATAAAAATAGAAAATTTATAAAGGAAAGTAAATGGCCAAAGATAGAAAATAAGAGATAGAAGAAAATAATGATAAAAAATGTAGAGAAAAAGAGAGTATCTATAAAAAAGAATATTAATAGAAACTAATTTTAAAAAAGATGAAAAAGACAATCAAGATTTTAAAAAAGTTAAGAAAAGAAAATCGTTAAGAAACAATAAAAACATCGTTTTAAGAACATAAACATAAGAAAAAAAGGTTAAGAAAAGAGAGAGAGAGAGAGAGAGAGAGGAGAGAGAGAGGAGAGAGGAGGGATGAGAGAGGAGAGAGGAGAAGAGAGAGAGAGAGAGAGAGAGAGAGAGAGGAGAGGAGAGAGAGGAGAAGAGAGAGAGAGGGAGGGAGAGAGAGAGAGAGAGAGGAGATGAGGGAGAGAGAGAGAGGAAGAGGAGGGAGAGAGAGAGAAGAGAGCAGAGAGAGAGAAGAGGAGAGATGAGAAGGGAGGAGAGAGAGGCAGAGAGGGAGAGAGGGAGAGAGAGAAGAGGGGAGAACGGAGAGAGAGAGAGAGAGAAAGAGAGAGAGGAGGAGAGAGAGAGGGGAGGGGAGAAGGGAGAGAGAGAGGAGAGAGGAGAGAGGGGGAGAGAGAGAGGGGGAGAGAGAGGGAGAGGAAGAGACAGGAGAGAGAGGGAGAGGAGACAGAGAGGGGAGAGAAGACGAGGAAGAGAGAGAGGAGGAGGAGAGTGGAGGAGAGTGAGGGAGAGGAGGAGAGAGAGAGGTACGAGAGAGAAGGAGTACGAGAGGAGAGAGTACGAGGAGAGGAGAGAGAGAGTACGAGAGAGAGAGGAAGGGAAGAGGAGTACGAAGACGAGAGAGAGAGTACGGAGGAGGAGAGAGAGAGGGGAGGAGAGAGAGAAGAGAGGGAGTACGGAGGTAGAGGAGGACAGAGAGAGAGAGAGGGTGAGAGGAGAGAGAGAGAGTACGAGGGAGAGAGAGAGAGGAGGAGAGAGAGAGAGGAGAGAAGAGAGAGAGGAGAGAGGAGAAGAGAGAGACGAGAGTACGAGAGAGAGAGAGAGAGAGAGAGAGTAACGAGGAGAGGAGAGAGAGAGAGAGAGGAGAGGAGAGAGAGGAAGAACGAGAGAGGAGAAGAGAGGAGAGTACGAGAGAGTAGAGAGAGAGTACGAGGAGAGAGTACAAGAGAGAGGAAAGAGAGAGAGAGAGAGAGAGAGAGAGAGAGAGAACGAAGAGAAGAGAGAGAGAGAGAGAGTAACGAGAGAGAGAGTACGGAGAAGAGAGAGTACGAGAGAGAGAAGAGTACGAGAGGAGAGAGAAGGGTACGGAGAGAGAGAGAGAGTACGAGAGAGGAGAGAGAGTACGAGAGAGAGAGAAGAGAGTACGAGAGAGAGAGAGAGAGAGAGGAGAGAGAGAGAGAGAGAGAGGAAGGAGTACGAGAGAGAGAGAGAGAGAGAGAGAGTACGAGAGAGAGGAGAGAAGAGTCGAGAGAGAGAGATACGAGAGAGAGTACGAGAGAGAGAGAGAGTACGAGAGAGAGAGAGTACGAGAGAGAGAGAGAGAGAAGTCGAGAGACGAGGGAGGAGAGGAGAGAGTACGAGAGAGAGAGAGAGAGAGAGAGGAGAGAGAGAGAGAGGAACGAGAGAAGAGTACGAGGGAGAGAGAGTACGAGAGAGAGAGAGAGTACAAAGAAGAGAGAGTACGAGAGGAGTACGAGAGAGAGATACGAGAGAGAGTACGAGAGAGAGAAGAGAGAGTACGAGAGAGAGTACGAGGAGGAGAGTACGAGAGAGAGAGAGTACGAGAGAGAGAGAGAGAGTACGAGAGAGAGAGTACGAGAAGAGGGGTACGAGAGAGAAGAGACGAGAGAGTACGAGAGGAGAGAGTACGAGAGAGAGAGAGAGTACGAGAGAGTACGAGAGAGAGAGAGAGACGAGAGAAGAGAGAGAGTACGAGAGAGAGAAGTACGAGAGAGGAGAGTACGAGAGAGAGAGAGAGAGATACGAGAGAGAGAGAGAGGACGAGAGAGAGAGAGGAGAGTAGAGAGAGAGAGAGAGAGTACGAGAGAGAGAGAGAGATACGAGAGAGAGAGAGTACGAGAGAGAGAGAGTACGAGAGAGAGAGAGTACGAGAGAGAGAGAGAGAGTACGAGAGAGTACGAGAGAGAGAGGAGAGAGTACGAGAGAGTACGGAGAGAGTACGAGGAGAGAGAGTACGAAGAAGAGAGTACGAGAGAGAGAGAGAGTACGAGAGAGAGAGAGAGTACGAGGAGAGAGAGAGAGAGTACGAGAGAGAGAGAGGAGAGAGAGTACAGAGAGAGAGAGAGAGAGTACGAGAGGATGAGAGAGGAGAGTACGAGAGAGAGAGAGAGAGACGAGAGAGAGAGAGAGAGAGTAGGAGAGAGTACGAGAGGAGGAGACGAGAGTAGAGAGAGTACGAAGAGGAGAGTACGAGAGAGAGAGAGAGAGTACGAGAGAGAGAGAGAGAGTACGAGGAGAGAGAGAGAGAGAGAAGAGAGAGAGAGAGAGTACGAGAGAGAGAGAGAAGAGTACGAGAGAGAGAGAGAGAGTACGAGAGAGAGAGAGAGAGTTACGAGAGAGAGAGAGAGTACGAGAGAGAGAGAGAGTACGAGAGAGAGAGAGGAGGAGTACGAGAGAGAGAAGAGAGAGGAGAGAGAGAGTAGAGAGAGAGAGAGAGAGAGAGTACGAGAGAGAGAGAGACGAGAGAGAGTACGAGAGAGAGAGAGAGAGAGATACGAGAGAGAGAGAGAGAGAGAGAGTACGAGAGAGAGAGAGAGAGAGAGAGTACGAGAGAGAGAGAGAGAGAGAGAGAGAGAGTACGAGAGAGTACGAGAGAGAGAGAGTACAGAGAGAGAGAGAGAGAGAGAGACGAGAGAGAGAGAGAGAGTACGAGAGAGAGAGAGAGAGAGTACGAGAGAGAGAGAGAGAGTACGAGAGAGAGAGAGAGAGTACGAGAGAGAGAGAGAGAGAGAGAGAGAGAGAGAGAGAGAGAGAGAGAGAGAGAGAGAGAGAGAGATCGAGAGAGAGAGAGAGACGGATGGAAGGATTGAATAAAATTTAGAAAACAGTGAAAAGAAAATGATAGGGAAATGAAAAAGAAACAAATGTTTTTTTTACAATAAAAATACATAAAAAAAGATAGAAGGATGAAAGAGAAATAGAAACAAAGATAGGAAAAAGGAGATGAAAAAGAAAAAGATAGAAAAAGAAAAGACAAATTTAAGAATGTTGGAGGAAAAAAGATGGGAAAATATGGAAACAAGAGAATGAAAGAAAACAGATATAAAAGGATAGGATGCTGATTGAAGAGTAGAAGATAAAATAAGAGAAAGGTTGAAAAAAAAAGGATGCGAAAAAATGTAGAAACAAGGATGGAAAAAAGAAGAGAAATATAAAGGAAAAAAGAAGAAGAAAAACAGACAAAGTTATCGCACATCTGAGCCACTGAGAAGACGACAGTGCACTTTTCAGGTGTATTACAAAGACATGATATTTATCTTCTCTATATTTATATGTGATATAATAGACAATAAAAAAACACATCTGGTTCTGGGATTTGAATCTGGGTTCCCTATGTCATGTGCTCAGGGTTCAGTTGGGAACATGAACAGGTACAGTATATTTATGATATTAAGAGCAATCAATACTGAGAGACGAATTTTAAATGTATTTGTTAGGTATGCAAACAAACACAAATGCCCCCTTCCCATATATACGCTACTATACTGTAATTATCGTACAATTTAATTATTTTCTTGGTGTCTAATCAAATCTCACGAAGGCTGCATCAATGGTAGAGCTTCATGCGACCGCTGTGGTAGTTGTAGACCAGGACAGATGTAAACAGGGGAGTGGGTCATCATTACACTTGACCCAAAATAGCTTTGTATTCGGCCAGGGTAGCAGCAAGAAGGCCTATACTTTTGCAAAATGTATGATCTGTGATCTTAAACGTCGACATTGCAGAAGCAGTCGTCATTTGGTGAAGATGCATTGAAGACCGCAAAGCGGCGCCACCTGCTGGCATGTGGGGAGTGTTGCGGATCCGATTCTGTCGGGAATAAAACCGAGTACAAGACAAGTCAAAGCAGGATCACCGATCACATGAAGAAATAATAATAATGTTGAGTCGAACTGCAAAATGGTATATTAACTGGAATATAATAGATGTATGCTGGTGATGCGTTTTACAGGAATTTACAGGTGTATATGTTATCTTTATTGACATACTTATGCAGGTGTGGGTCCAATATATGAAAATCATTGGGGGGAGGGGTGGGGGTTCAGAGAAAAGTATTCATGGCAGGATCTGGAATCATGACCACCCCTCTCTTCCGCCCTCCCCCCCCCTCCCACACCCAACTCCCTATCTCAAGAACCTTGACGTTTTGAGCAGATAATCATGCAATATAGCGCACACTCTCACAAACTCCTTTTACACGGAAAAGGTAGACACGATGTCTATTATTAGCTGAATCAATCATCCATAGATTGATGTGCAGGTGAAACATTTATCATTACTGAGAACCAGATATTAGACTTATGCAGACAAGTCTTTGGCCTTTGTGAATTTGGGTTTGACTTCCTTTTATAAAATATAATTTTTAAGGAAATTAAAGCTAAATTTCAAAAACTGACAATTACATGTGAAATGAATATTAGTGAAGGTGCAATCATAATCAATTTTTTCACCTCGATTCATTGTCTGACAAAACATTGCATTAAACACGGAATGCATATTGAATGAATATCCAAGTAATTTCTGATGAGGTAGCCTTTGTTTTGCAAGTAGGGATTTCTGATTGGCTGTGAAAACACAATTACATCATAGTCTTTAACAGATTCTAAACTACCACTTCATTAACTTCAATTATTCCCACCTTCATGTGTGGTCTGCAGGGGAACACTTTTTGTCCCAGGTCTTTCATGAACCAGCTGGCCAGAACTGACATTTAACTGCAGGTCATTTGGGCAGAAATTTCTAAACTGTTCAGAATGCAGGTGATAACTCACTTCATCTTCACGGGTCTTTAAGGTCCACCAATGACCAGTGTGTTGGCAGACGGCACACCCAGCTTAACATCACTCCGATGGACACCTCACATATTGATGCATCACATTTCATGTGAAACACCAGGATTACAGTTTATACCTTGGTCAGGGTTCAAACCCAGACTAGACAGCTTAAGGGTGAGTGTGCAAACTTCAAGGCAAGACAGGCAATCCTTCCATAAGTGAATCTGGATTTACATTTCACAATCATGGTATGCAAATTGCTGATTGTCATTCTTTTACTTTGTGTTCTTTCATTTATTGTTTGATTGATTGTTCATGAACAGGTGTCTGCACCCCCTCTACCCTGAAACATCCCTATGACTCCAAAACTAGCCCCTTGACCTCACAACTAGCCATTCCATCCCCAAAACAGCACTTTCACCCTGAAACCCTCGACTCCAAAACCAATGATTCAAATGTAAAGTATCACAAAGGTAACTGTACCACCTCCACAGATCAACGAGTCAATTACTTTGAAACAAATAAGAAATAAAATACCTTATGGTAATTGATCCACTGTCAATAAAAGTGAAGCTGGCATTTCGGGCTCCCTCATGCTCCTTTCAGCGGGCTCTTCCTCCGTGAGCATTGTGCTGAAATGATGGCGGTTACATTCTTAGTCAATTACTTTTGCCAACTAGTTGCATCATACCTGAGGTGCGTGGATGAACCAGACTAAACCGCTGATGTAGTAAGTACCCCCTGTAGGGTAGGGCAGGAATTTGTCATTTGTTTAGCATGTCGGTGATATAGCTCGCACACTTGTCACAACAGACACCGACTGTGGGATATTAAATGTCCACCAACTAATGCCAGCAGATGGGACGTCCGGCTTAACGTGCATCCAAGGGATGGAACACTTCGTGATAGAACACCCCACCAGTGAAGCGGCAATCCGACATTTTACAGCCTTGCAGGGAATCTAACCCAGACTAAGTGCCGAGGTGAGTGTGCTCCTCTGCATCACGAAGTGGGACCTTAAATAAGAGAATGTACAATCGTTTAATCATGACAGCCATGAAACGGAGAAATAACAACTGAAAGGGGATTAAATGCACACGAAAATTACAATTGACCGTCATAATGAGTAAAAAAAAAGTTTGTAACTTTCCCAAGACAAGATAAGTTTTTAATTAAATTCTTGTAATTCTTTTCACCCTTTATCATGGACAAGTCGGTGGTGGATTAACTACACTTGGTGAACATTACAGAATCACTAGATTACGTTTAAAATGAGCAAATAACTATTTAAACGGACTTTTCGTGCGTTTAACTGTTCATATATGCAAGGCGCTTGTGGAAAATATACATACATATATATATTATATATATATATATATATTATATATTAATTTATGGTGATCAATAAGTAGGATAAATAAAAGCCATAACTATAACGGATTACAATTGATTTTAATGTCAGTAATTTTGATGGAAGGTGAAATGGTAGTCAATTTATTTTTTGAAAGTAAAGTTGAACTCAACCTTTTTTTTTTCACAAACTTCAGTTTTCACCATAATGGCAGCGTAAGCTTGAGGGAAGTGATGGCCAGCGATCTAAATAAAGGACCGGTCGGCTGAGCACAGTCTCTACTCTGCTCATTCAACACCCCCCTATGACAGGGCCGCTGCTGCGCGCACGCATCTCTGCTGATTGGCTGCTTGTCTTGAACAAGGTGGAGCCAGAGCCTTATGAATATTAAACAGCAGGAGCTTGATGTTTCAAACCATCCCCCCTTTGCCTCCTCCACCTCCAACCATCAAACTTTCCCAGCCAGTCCTGGGATCCGTAAAGAGCTTGGAGCTTGCAAAGGCCCGAAGACTGATCGGGAAAATGCAAGCGCAGTATCCTGTGTCTAATCCGGGGGCCCTAAGCATGATGCCCTACCTCAATGAGCAGAGCTACTACCTCTCTGCCGGAGGCTATGGCACCATGGGTGCGCCCATGAGCATGTACACGCACTCTGCGCACGACCAGTACTCCGCTGGAATGGGCAGGCCGTACGGACCATATGCCCATCATGCTGCAGCGAAGGACATGGTGAAACCTCCGTACAGCTACATCGCTCTGATCACCATGGCCATTCAGAACGCACCAGAGAAGAAGATTACCCTGAATGGGATCTACCAGTTCATCATGGAACGGTTCCCATTCTACCGTGAGAACAAGCAGGGTTGGCAGAACTCAATCCGGCACAACCTGAGTCTCAACGAGTGCTTTGTCAAAGTTCCCAGAGATGACAAGAAGCCCGGAAAGGGAAGCTACTGGACTTTAGATCCGGATTCCTACAACATGTTCGAGAATGGTAGTTTCTTGCGACGAAGACGGCGCTTCAAGAAAAAGGATGCCCTTCGAGAGAAGGAAGAGCGTGAGAGGCAACAAGGAGCTGAGAAGGTCTCCAGTAGGACCACAATGTCCCCTGTGGTAAAGAAGCAGGAGAACGGTCCTGGTCTCTCTCCTTCGGGGACTCCTCCACCACTCAGTGTGGTGCCAAAGATTGAAAGTCCTGACAGCAGCACTGGAAACCTAATGTCAGAATGCCAGCAAGATGGGGCTGCAGCTTCCTTGGCACTGACACATCACGGCGACCATGAAGGAGATTCCTCGGGATTCAGCGTCAAGAAGATCATGAACCTGGCACGTGGGTCCACACACGTGCATGGCCATGAACTTACTCCTGGCACTGTTGGGAGATCTGCAATTGTAGCTCCGCAGCTTAAGCAGTATGGACAGCAAGCCGGCATGGCATATGGAGCCGCATCACACTGCGGCCAGACCGCAAGTTCCACGTGTGCAAAAAACTACCACTGCAGTATGCAGGCCATGAGCCTTTATGCGGGGGACAGGAATGAACAAAATACTTCCTGTGGAAGCCTGGAGGACATGGTGCCCAGTCCAGCCATTGCTGGCTCCTTGGTCAATACACTCAGCCTGCTAAGTCCAGTTCCTTCTTCCGAGCAAGGCCTAGGGCATGTGGGACAGAGGGCACAGTACGCGGCGGCTCGACGAACCTCTGGCTGGTACTTGAACCAAACAGGCTGCGACTTGGGTCACCTCCAGAGCCAAGGCTATGGTGGACAACCCCAGAGTTTTACCTTCGACTCATCGAGGATAGGACTTGACACATCTGGTGTGAGTCACAGCGGTGGCGGTAGCCCCAACTGCCAGGTACCCTTTCGCTTCAAACCATCCCTGTACGGCTCGCCGGGAGCCTACTCGTACGACTGCGGCAAGTACTGAGAGAAGAGGTCGTTGTGGTCGGATTCGCTGGACCCTTTGCTGATAGGAAGACAGTATATGTTGGGCACTCATGGAACCACCTTTTCCAGCACCTTGAGAAGTGCACACTTCCCTTAGAACAAAACATACCGTGTACTTAAAAAAAGAAGTATTTCAGAAGTGAAGAGCCATCACGAACATTGATATCATCTACTTTATCACTTATTGACAATTACCGATCGATTTGTTGTTTCCTCGTTTATTATTTTTATTTCCCCCACCCTGATCCTCATCCTGAACCTCCCCTCGCCTCCTCTCCCCCACCCGACCCCTACGCTCATGCGGACACACCTTTTTGACTGGAATTGATAAGGAAACAAAATACCTACCTGCGCATCTTCCCCCGCACTAATTGTACGAATATTGCCGTAAATATTGCACATCAACCGATGGTCTTCAAAGTGCGCAGCAGCCATATAAACTCGAGCAGAACGGTCATAAACACTGCACAATGGGTCTTGATCGAGTGTACGCCGCACGTACCTTTCTATACACACAGTCCTTTCTAAATTATTTTCTCTGCCTTTTTAAAACAATTTGGAAACTCTCAAGCCATGACCCTTTGACGGCCCCCACCCATCCCCATTATAATCCCATAAATGTTCCTGACCATGTAGTTGTGTAAAAAGATATTTCATATTTTTTTTCTATCATTGTTTAAAATGTTATTTTATATTTCTCTATAAACAGTTTACAACTCTATGATTCTGTGCGTGTTCTTGTGTTTTGTCGGATTTGCAGCTCATTTTTGCCACATTAATATTTTGGATAATAATTTGCTCATTTATCAAATGTCGTTCAAAGAATGATTCACTTACTGTATTAAAAGTTAATCATTTTTCACACACCAAACTATTCACGTATTCATACACACACGTATATGTGTGTATATATATATAATATGTATATAATATATATATATATATATATATATTTATATATATATATATAATATATTATATATATATTACCGATAAGATGAAGTAATTTAAATTAAATGAGAAAATATTTATCGTGAAACTGTTCCATCAAAACAAATCATTTGTTCAATGTTTTCAATTAACTGTTTAATCTCACTATAAATGTATACACAGATATATATATATATATATATATATATATATATATGTATTTACATGCTGTATATTTGATTTTGATATAACATTCTTTACAGAGCATTGGTGCCGCCAAAGCAGTTTCTTGGCAAGGGTTAGACTGGGTGGTTTGCCATTACCTTGCCAGCGTTGTTTGTTCATGCTCTATCTTTTTAAATATTGAGCATCAAGCAAGGAAGCAGCACGAACCATTTATAAAAAGTGTAAATATAAATATATATATATATATATATATATATATATATATATATATATATGATTCCCTTGTAAAACAACAAGCTATATTATAATGGGCAGTGCATTATCTTTACATGAAAGTGTACCTTTCAGCAAAACCTCAAGCTTTTTGAAATCAATGATAATATATAAAAGGAATAAATAATTTTGCCTCCCATCAATATGGAAAGTTGAGTAAGTTTTCCGAAAGTTCTCCCGTGCACTAAAGTGTTTGAGCAGACACGTTCTCGCACAGCGA
>CM068959.1:94596222-94613722 GCA_035128595.1 Eptatretus atami
CTTGTTATAGAAAGGGGTTAATGGCACCTTGTGGTGCAGGGAACTCTTACACCGAGTATATTTAAATGTGTAATTTATTGTCTCATTGAATAATTTCCATGAGTGCTCTTTTGTTCATTTCCACAGATGTCCCTTATACCTGGGGTGTTGAGGATACCGCACGGGTTTATACGCACTTGCCTAGAAGTTAATCAAACTGGTAATCGCTGGAAATTGCAAAAACATAGTTTGTATTTCATTACAAGCTTATTAAAGTGTACCGAACCGTCGGTACTCCGATCCAACTCCCATCGCATTTGGAACATTTCACGCAGACCATGTTCTGTGCAGCAGTCGCTTCCTTCACCTGTCCTTCAATTCGGTTTGATGTAAAGTGCTGCATCCTTGCGTTCAGGATGGTTAAGAGTTAGAAACGCAAAGGTTCATCAACGATGAAAAGATGTGCCATTTGTATCAATCATCGTCTATCCGTCTGTGAGATCATGATAAAGGACTCTCGATGGAATCCACAAGGAAGAGGACAAGAATGTGATGCACAGGTTGGGGTCGCAGTGTATGGGAAGGAGGGGTATGCAAACTACCTCGTAATGGGGGAAAGGGAAAAAGCAAGGGGAATAACGAGGTGGGAGTAACAGTAAGGACGTAGCAGGTCAGAGGGTTTGCGACCCACACGATCGACAGAGACGATGCTTAAAGCCCTTGTTTTACGGAGTTCCATATGGAGAGCGTCCATGCACACTCGGTCATGTAGCGTCGATTACACGACTGTTCAGGGAATCAACTCCCTCCTGCACTTCAATCCACCATTCTCGTGTGAAACACTACATCATCATTTTGATTTTGGGTGAAGTGTACGTATGATGGAAATATATTGTGTCTTTTGAGTTGTTCCAGAGTGAACCATATTTTTTTTCTTTCTTTCTTTACAGGCACGAGTTGATAACTTCTTTATGAAGTTTGCTAAAATAAAAATTTTAAATGTAAATTATTTCTCCAGCAAGAAGCAAATATGTATGTATATATATATATATATATATATATATATATATATATATATATATATATATATATATATATATATATATAATATATATGTTATGCACACACACACACACACACACACGTGTACTTTTTTTGTTTTTTTCTGACAATATGACATTGCCAATATCCAGAAGCAAACGACAGGGTACATAAAATCAGAGCACGAGTCTCGAATTAAAATACAATCACAAAACCATCTTACACACACACACACACACAACATTCATTTCAGATGTATTCCAATCCGTTTAAAGTGATAAATACGATAAAACACGATAAAGTGATAAAACATACGATAAAGTGATAAAACACTGATAAATACGTATATAAATTTTAATATTATTGCCATTAACATTAAAAAGCCAAATGTCTGTTGCGAAGCCAACCATACAGAAAGACGGTTAAATCATATAACACGATATGTATTTTTTTTATCAGGGAAGGGATGATGCTATCGATCCAAACATACACAACCTCATAGGATTGTGTCCCTATAGTCCGTTCCCTGAAATAAAAGGAGATTTAAAATTAATGAAATAATCTAATTTTCCTTTAAGTGTTTAGTTGTTATTTTTTTGTTCCTACAAAACTTTAAACTTTTTTTTTTTCTTTAAAGTTATTTGACACCTTTTAACCCTTTAATCGAACACAACCTTATTTTGTTTCGTGCTTCTTGTCATGCTCACAACTTTATGATCATCATCCTTCCCATCTTCTGAGTAGTTCAGGTTGTTTCAAAAGAAACAGTGCAGTAGAAACTTAACACACCTCTTAGGCAAAGAGATACGTCTTTTTGAGAAAAGTAGTTATTGTCAGCTGGTGGGTATCTCACTTGAGCGAGTCAATGATATCTGCAAGTAAACAAGCATATGTTTTAATTTTAATATTAACAAACACATGAAACATAAGTATTTCATTCAGTGAACGGTTACTTTTGAAATACATGGATTATATACACACACAATAATAAAGCATGGTAGAAGCCGATTTTGTGCCAGTGTATCACCTGGGATATACATACAATGAGTGCTAAGGGGTAGAGTACCAAGCATACAATTGCTCGTGAGAATGTTCACCATGACGTACATGATGTGTACACAGTACTGAGCTTGCCCGTGCATGGCGTGGCGGACCCCCCTCCGTGTCCCCTTCCACTGGTGAGACTCGCGGAAGGAGGCCTGAGACAGATTTAGCTTAGGGTGGTGGAAGGGCGGGTGGTCCTACAACGAGGTTGGAGGTGGTATGCCAAGAGAGTGCACGAAGCCTGCAGAGAAGGCACGACAGGTCAACATTTCTCTTCGTTTAGTCTCAGCTGAGCCCCTACACAGATCTACTCGGGGTCTCAAGCTTGTGCTCTACATTGAAATACATAATTCCTATTCAAAATGAATGATAATAACTAATAATAATATTAATAACTCATTATTAATGACAAGAACAAACAATGCCTGTTGTCGCATTAGACAAGAAAGTTGCAGTGAAAGAGAAAAGAAAAAACTGTTGAAGTTCAAAGACCCCGAGAGATTGAAATAGAGAGCATGTGGGACGCTGTGATAGACGATGAGCGGTTATCGGTGTAATGGGTTTGGCAGAGAAGCACCTCTCGAAGCAAGTTGAAAACATCTCTGCCGACATTAGACTCATCTGAACGAAAAAAACATCGTTATCTTGGAAACTGCACACCGAGTGTGCAAAATTCTGGACCCTAGACCACTGTAGTACCATGGTAATACACATTAACTGGAAAGGACTATCTGGTTTAGTCTTGTAGTTCAACCGAGTAAACCGGTAATGTGTTTTTCTGCTTACAGTTGCAATAATCATATTAAAAATAGTCTTATATACGAAGGGTGTTCAAAAGTGGTTCGAGGAACGAGATGTGCCACCAATGTCTTCTCTTTCACAATATATACATACATACATACTCTCATACATACATACATATATATCTATATATATATATATATATTATTATTTTGTTGCTTGTGCGTTTTTGGAATGTCATGGACCGATGTGATTTAGAACATATGCCTCAATTACCTAGATCCATATTACATTGGTCTACGAGCATAGAATACAGTATGTGTCTGCATTACATAGATCTACTTGCATGGAACATACGTAAAAATTTCATTGACCTACGAGAATGGAACTTGGTCTTTGTTCGTAAACACATTGTGGGCGACAAACTGTATGTACCTGTAAGCTCGTGGTATTGTCCTATCTCCAATACACGTTTTAAAGAATGACTTATTTTACATTATTTATTGTGTCATTGAGATTTTAACGAAATTCAATCTTACATTCAATGCGGTAACACAAGTCGTTTAACTGAGCATTTCCTTCAAACCTAGTGCGGTGTGTGATTAATCAGCCAATGACAGGCGGAGGAATAATATCAGTCTTTCCGAGTGGAGTCGTTGAAGTCACGAGGGCCTCCTATGAGATAACGACGTACATCTTGTGAAGTCGTACGTGTAGGTCAATACTTTAATCCAATTTACCGTGACAGCTGCATGATGCAACCAACATTTCCATATGATTATAAACTGCGTATATGCGTGTGTCGAACAGCATTTGAGAACACGCTCCCCCCCCTCAATAATACCACTATTTTTTTTCTGTAATTCTTATGTAATATACAGGGTGTGCACAAATTACAGTTCCAAATTCAAATGCTAATAATAATGAAATGGGATACAACTATGTGATTTTCTGCATGTGAAACAACATTTCTCAGTTTTGTTGTTAAGATTTTCAAGATCTTCATACGAATCCAAATGGACTTATGGGGACTGCGCTTGAACCAAACGACTCACAGACATGCTCAACATCCTCACAACCTGCGCTTTGCCGGTCTACACCCTTCCTCTGCAGAATGCATCCTTCATCATACACTCACGAATCCTTTTTCTCGATGGTGGAAGCCTTCCTTAGGTCGTCCTGAAGACCCTTGAACCTGCGGAGCTGATTTGATCTTTATAAACTGGGTAAGACACTGCCCTTTTTCTTGTGGGGACGCCATTTGCAGTAAATGCGATGTCATATGCACCTGGAGACACCTGGAAAGCAAAAAAAATCAACAAAACTGAGAAATGTTCTTTCACATGCAGCAAACCTCATCGTTGCGTCTCATGTCGTTCTTTTTTTTTATTCATTACGATTTGAATTTGGAACAGGAATTTGTGGATACTGCATGTATGTTTGTAATGTGACATTATTTTTGAATTGAATAAACGGGAATAAATTTTAGCGCAGGGCTGTGAAAAACTTCTGTTAACCCACCATGACAGAGACACACACACACACACACACTTCGTGTTTAGTAAAGGCGACTCCTAAAACATATTCTAATTTAAAAGATTGTTGTAAATTATTTTGATTTATTTAATTTGTAAACTTCAAAATCGTTCACTCACCTGAAGTAAGAACTTTAACCTGTAAGCAATTGACTGATGTAAGCCATTGACACACACACACACACACACCCACACGAAGTTAACACATTAAGGTAAAGTTACGTAAGGAGTTAAGGTAAAGTTATGTAAGGATTTAGGTGAAGTTATGTATGGAGTTAAGGTAAAGTTACGCAAGGATTTCGGTAAAGTTATGTATGGAGTTAAAGTAAAGTTACATCAGGATTTATGTAAAGTTACACAAGGATTTAGGTAAAGTTATGTATGGAGTTAAAGTAAAGTTACGCAAGGATTGAGGTAAAGTTCCGTATGGAGTTAAAGTAAAATTACATTGGGATTTAGGTAAAGTTATGTATAGAGTTAAAGTAAAGTTACATAAGGATTTAAGTAAAGTTACACAAGGCTTTACGTAAAGTTACATATGGAGTTAAAGTAAAGTTACACTGGGGTTTAGGTAAAGTTACGCAAGGATTTAGGTAAAGTTATGTATGGAGTTAAAGTAAAGTTACATAAGGATTTAGGTAAAGTTACACAAGGGTTTAGGTAAAGTTACATATGGAGTTAAAGTAAAGTTACACTGGGATTTAGGTAAAATTACGCAAGGGTTTAGGTAAAGTTACATATGGAGTTAAAGTAAAGTTTCTTAAGGATTTAGGTGATGTTATGTATGGAGTTAAGGTGAAGTTATGCATACAGTAAAGGTAAAGTTACATATGGAGTTAAGGTGAAGTTACGCAAGGATTTAGATAAAGTTACGCATGGAGTTAAAGTAAAGTCACACGGTGAATCAAGGTAAAAGTATAAGGGAGATAAATAATGGTCCAGAATGGTAATGTCACATGAAGCCTCAATACCTCCAAACAGGTCATTACACACAAAAGGATCGTTAAAATGGAGAGTTATTAAAAAAAATGAAGTTTACATTTGACGGGTAAAAATAAATGATTAAGGGCAAAGGCAAGCAAGCCGGAGGGGATAACTTGCAGCGTTCACATCTAAACACATTTTTCTCGGTGTGCGGTGCACGGAGAGCGTGCGTGAAGTATGGACACGTTACAAACCCGGGATGATTAACGTCCACGCGGGACGCGTGTTGTGAGCAGTTACCGAATACTTTTACAGATATTTATTTGAAAGACGCTGGAGTTCGGGTGCACGTTTTGTACACGCTCACCGAAAATTCATTCAATCAAACGAGATGCAGAATTGAAAACGATTTTGAAAGATTCTGCAGTGGGGCTAAAGTCACACGGGTATCATCTGAGGATCCAGAGGTCCCACCTCGTCTGGATCTCTCCCTCATCACGTGAAGCCAACAGTGACCACAAGTTGCCTGTACAGCGGAAAGCTGCTCTTGGCCTATGTGGAAGCCCGGGCGTACAGGCGAAGCCCGCGTCTCGTTAGGCTTGGGGCCAGGGACACGGTGGGTCAGGCCAAACCCTGAATCGGCACATGGCTCGCGTTTGCCACCCGCCTGTATTGCCGCTGGACCCCCGACGGTGGTGGCAACGTGGGGAGTTGAGAAAGAAAAAGCAGCAGAACAGCTGCGAGGGGTGGGATGCAAGACCCACCTGAGGAATCGACCGAATCGTTGAACGTACCGGGACCTGCATCTAAAACGATAGCCTCACATGGATTGCAGACAGAAATGGGATTTCACCGGAAAGTTGTTCTGGAAACATCCCCATCTCGGCCATTTCGGTTTTTTTCGAGCATGCCCTCATCAAGGATGCTTGAGTTTTCTTGACGAGGAGAGGGTTATTGTGCTTTAATCAGCCATTAACCCATGGGTAGCTCCCAAATTGCCAATCATTACACTCAAACACTTGAGACACACTAAATAAATAAAAGGTCAAAGGTGAAGAATGTGCATCTCATATGAACAGCCCAAATATCGGAAGGAGCCCGAACACACTGCTATGTTACAACAAGCCCAAATTATCGGTTTATACCAGTGAAGGGATCGATTCAGAATGTTTTTAATCAAATAAATTATCGATTATTCATGCTCTTATCGCCGTTTGTACAACTTTGATGGCTGTAAAGGTCAAATGATATCCTATAAACAGTTGGTTTTGACCTTAGAGTAAAACACTTGTCCGACGTGATGATGTAGTCGACTTAGCTTTGACTTGTCTATATAGTCTGGGTTTGATTTCCAAGCCCCATGATAAAATGTCCTTTAAGTGTTTCGCAGGCAACGCATCAATGCGTGCGGCGTCCCTCGGATGGACGTGAAACTGGTTATGTCGTTTGCCGGCATTAGTTGGTGGATGTTAAAGATCCCACAGTGTCTTAAAGATCTCAATCACCTTCAGTCGAACGTCAGGCCTGGCCAGCCGGTTCGTGGATGACTTAAACCAAAAACCTTCCTTGGCGGACCCCAGAAGACACTAGGAACAAATGGGGCCGTTGTTGTAGTATTGGTAGTAGTGGTTGTGGTAGTCTAAGAACACGAGAGAAAAACAGAGAATGTGAAATTACACGTGCATTGCAGTTTCTCCTCATTTACCTTCACCTGCCTCATTGTTTTGATTATAATGGATCTTTAGGAAGCTCTTCATCCGCATTCCCACAGCAAAACACAATTTACGTGATAGGGGATTATGGAAATGGGTTTTGTTAAACTTTTGTCGGAAATAGGGTCGTATATTATTATGACCTCATTATTAACCTTTTTATTCATGTAAATGCGTGTGAATGCATGATTGCCATCTTTGTAGGCATTGAAAACATTTGTTACCTCCACCAACAAAGGTGGACGGACGTTATGTTTTCACCCCTGTCCATAATATATATAGCATGATATTTCAAAATGTTGTGGACGATTGAGGTCACAAGAACAAGCAGATTCGATTTTGGTTCACTTTCGGATCCAGATCTGGCCTATTAGTGGGATACAAAGTCTGTCTGTCTGTCTGTCTGTCATTGTCTGTCTGTGAGCAGAATATCTCAAAAAGTTGTGGACGGATTCGGACGAAATTTGTTGGACAGGTTGGGTGTGTGTAAAGGACGAATTGATTTGATTCTGGTGAAGATCCCGATCTGGACACGATAATTTAAAAAAGTGATTCTTCACCCGTCAATTTTTTAAGTGACCTTTAAGTGACGAGTTGTGACAAAACTAGGTGGATGAGTTGGGTAGCGGAATCGAACAAGCCGATTCGATTTTGATTTAGGTACGGATTAGATCCGGCCTATCAGTGGGATACAAAACGTAAACTGTTCAGCCTGGTGGAGGGAGGTATGTGCTCTACCGAGTGTCGTTCTACTTTTCCTATACATTGATAGATGATCGAAACGGAAATGAGAAATTTTCATCCTATTCCAGTAATAATTCACAACCTTTGTAAAAATATAAACTTTATTGTGAATAGTGTTCTGTAAAAAGTGAATAAACAATTTAAACAAAGTTGGTGAAAGTCTGTCGTCAGAACAGAAGTTTCTTCCTGAACTTCCTGAAGCACTCAATGCAGGGGTTAAGGTAGTAGATTGAGGGTCCAAGATGACCCCACGGGAAGAAATTATTTATATCTCGTGATCTAATTTCAATATTGATGTGTAAACATTACTATACAATGACATACACTCAAAAAATAAGCTTAATGGATGGCTAAATTGCATTTAACAATATGTAGCAGAGAAAAAACATCTTTGGGTCCAAAGAGTCTCAAGCTCCCCCATTTAAAGGTTAACAGCCCACCCTATACCCTGCTACAACCCACCAACACTGGCACCCTATATCTCACAACATCTCCGCTCCCACCAACGACTTGACACACATTCTTGCATTTGTTGGTCAATAAAAGAGAAAAGTTTTGTGTTTTTTTTTCTTTTCGGCGAGAATGATTTTAGCTTCTTTCTCAAGAATTTTGCAGCAGTTGCTATGACATATTTAAGCGCTCGTTGAGGAACCCTTACTATTCACCTAATTACATGGTACCATTGACGGTCATTACCCAATAATATGTTTCAAATGGATGTCTTATAACTGTGTTCAAATTTATCTCGATAACCTTCAAATCTTTATTAATATGTACGAATATTTGTTGATATTACTTAAGTTATGGGCTTTTTAATTCAAAATATGTTCCACTTATCACACACACCCACACACACACACACACACACACACACACACACACACACACACACACACCACACCCATACATTTGATCATGTAAAAGAGTAACACCTCAGAATAACAATGTGTAAATTACCTGTAGATGGTCAATCATTTTGAGCATGATCAGATAAATGATCCAGTAAACACAAGCTGTGCTGCGATCCATAAATTTCTCGTCTTTCAAGAGGCTGCATTACGGGACATTAACATAGCCTCATGGCCCGACTGTGAAAGAGTTTCAACCAACTTGTTTCAAGGGTTTGAGAAGTAAATGGGAACATTTAATTTTCTTTAATTTCAACCTCGGGCAAGAGTCGCTCAGTTGCTTCTAATGCTGGCAAATGGCGTACAGTTGCAGGTACGTCGGCCAAAGACGATAGAAACCTCACGGAATGTGCCCCTTCGCTGCAAGCATCGGCAAATAGGGTCCTACTTGTATAGTCAGGGTGGCCCATAGGGATACAACGAATGCCAGGGCTATGTCAGTGCTGGAAGTTCGGCACAATCAAATCAGTGATATACATGTTTAGTCTGTCGTGTACTTTTGGGCCGCCTCTCAACTCGGGGCGTCTGCATCCGTTTTTACCTCTATTTGTCTCAAATTAGGCGGTAAACGCTCAGGCAGCCTGCCAGGCCAGGCTGCTATTCAGCCTTTAGGGGCGTCCACGGCCCCGCTTTACTGGCTCCGAGCCTCAAAACGATGAAATCCCTCGTCCATCGAACACCCCGAGCCTAGTCATGCCACCGCCTGGGCAAGAAAATTGCAACGGAAATTGCGCGGCGAAAAAGCAAACTGCTGTTTAGTTACAGCGAATTCCGGGAGCGATTATATCAAAATCCGCACGATGCCTGCCTTGGAATCACACCAACAAGGCCACCCTTTTATCCAACTTTCGATCCGGTGTGCCCAAGCTGCCTTCGCCCGGCGGAGGGAATTGCCACGTCCCGCCTGGCCCACTCGGGCTCAACCGTCGCCCCGAAGACGGGTCCATGCGCTCCATAATATCTCGGCTCGCACCGTGAGTGGTGAAACCCGTGCAATGTGTGCCCCATGGGAATTCCAGCGAACCACGCTGACAGCCCATTTCTGTCCGACTTGTACAATACACCGCTGTGGATAAGTAATCTCGAGATAAAGGGAGCGGGCGAATGTTGTTCAGCACCTTTCGAAGGTTGCTTTTTGGAATATAAACTGATCCCCACCAGTTTGGGGTCACCTGCGTAGTTCATTTTCCTCCTGCGCAATACAAGCAGAGCAGAGCGCATGACCTGCACGTCCTGGGTACAGTAAGGACCATGAGCAGCGCTATAACGAAGCGCCCTGGAGTGACCGAAGGTGCCCTGGGAGCACGCAGAGAGGTACCCTGGAGCGCTTTCAACTCACCTTTGGCGTGACAGGTTTGGGAATAGCTGACAAGCTTCTTGCTTGCCGGCAACGACTACCTATGTAGTGGCAACCACCTTCAGACACTCGCTGTTTGTTTGCTATGAAAAAAAAATTGTGGTAAGCTGTCCTGAAATTTTGCCACAGAGAGTGGAATGGGCACCATCAAATTTTAATTCGCTGCAAGAGAATCCGAATATGGTGCGACAAAGACCCACACTTTGCCGATGGGACTTGCACCAGAATGATGTCCTTGCTCTTCAAATGAGCCTCGATTCACTGAAGACTTTAAAAAAACACCCAAGTATGATATAGCTAGCCGTCAAAAAGTGGTGGTTCAGGAGGTTATTTTTGGACTTTTCAGGACTTAATCTGTCCTACCAAGTATCGGGCTTTACGCAACCCAAACTTCATGGGTGTAAAGTGAACCCCTCAAGCTGATAACTACCGTACATATGACATTCCTGAATCAAAAATATAATTTCAGGTCGCGATTCCAAACTCCGGACAAAATGTGAAGTCAGACAAAAAAAATTGGAGTCAGACAAAAAGAATATTAAAGTGTCAGCAAAGCACAGCTTTGCTTGGAAACATCATTTCATTAGAGTAAGAAGAATGTTGTTTTATTTTATGACATAAGGTTGTTAAAGACCCAGATGCTTATACACGTTTTGGTGATTGGTTTTGATAGTTCACAATGATAATGCCTGATATCATCTAATTGATATGATAATTACTCCGTGTTTGCATTGCACTCCATCCGTGCAGAACATCATAAACCTCAGCTGTGCGTGTAATGAGTCGAAACGTTCACCCGAAACGGCGGTTCATTTTCGAATGGGTCGCATCTCGTACATCAAGAGGAAACAGACAAAAAGGTACCTTCAACAATTCGTTAACCAATTCCACCGAATGCTGAGCAGGTTTGGTTTTGTTTTTCGCCTTTGATGGAAACTGTTTATTGCGTGTAATGGTTTTCGCAGCTCCCAATCCACTACTGACACAGTCCTCAGTCGCCACCTTTCCCTCCCGTCAATCGTCTCACTGATTACAAGGAAACCCGGACACAGGAGGCCACTTTACTCATATGTCTGTGCTTTATCCACACGCCATTAATTTATTCCATAACCATTTGTTTTTCTTCTGCAGTGCCTGAGCATTGGGCCGAGCTAGTACAAGTAACATTATAAGGGAACGTCAGTGATCTTTTACTGGATTCCAGGAACACCATAGACCAAGATAAGATCTTACAGTGATGGCATTCTCAGAGATCATACCGACTGATCGATATATATTTAATTACAGTAGATAAATCTTCAAAAACCTTCAACTTTATTTCTATTTTCAATATTCGCGCTACAGACAGCATCGTTCTTAGGCCTCACACTTACTAGCCAGCGATGGCAAACGTATTAAAATGATATAAAAGTCTAGTGACTGATGTTTAAAGATTGACTAGTGATATAAACGATATGCGTTATATAGACAATAGTATCTGATCTATTAGTAATGGACCAAGCGAACGTTTCGTTGTGTTATAGATACTTATACCCCAAGATGCTGAACCTGATTGCGGCCTTCACACCTATGCCAACGATAGTCTTAACTCATGCATAGCGCGCTGCACGCATCGCCGCGATGACGTGGCGTAGGTATGGAAAGGCTGCCCGCACAACGATTCAATCATAACCGCCGCAGAAAATGGAAGTGTCAACATCGCAGTCACACCTTGGCGATCTTGCCAGCGGATGCCGACCCATCTAAATGCGTCTAAAACGCTGGCGCACGTCGAATACGGTATGGGTAAGTTTGGTATGCCGTGAATAAAACGCTAAAGTACGCTATCATACGTCGTAGTAAGTGGAGTACGTCTTGTAATTTTAAGCATGTGAAAATTTACGACGTACTTGCCGTATGACACACGTTCCGTATGTGATGGAATAAGTTGTACGCACGATATGCGATCGTTGAACACACATCGACACACGTTACTTGAAAGGTACTCATAAGTCGAAACACGTCAAGGTAATGGTTAGCGTCAGTGTTTCCAGACTCCCGGTTTTTTTTTTTTTCGGTATGACGGTGTTCAGTGTACAGTGCGGTTATGATTTAAATCGTTGAGCGGCAGTCTATTAATTATATTATATTACAACCGCACTAGAAATCGAAGGTCAACATCACCATCATACCGAAGAAGGAAGCAAAAAAAATTAAAAAAAAAAATAAAACCAGGGAGTCTGGAAACACTGATGCGAACCATTACCTTGACGTGTTTCGACTTATGAGCACCTTCAAAGTAACGTGTGTCGATGTGTGTCAACGATCGCGTAACGTGCCTACAACACGTTACTCATAGGTTAGGAAATAAGTTTCGGGTACACTAAACATTACCTCGACGTGTTTCGACTTATGAGTAACTTACAAGTAACGTGTGTCAACGATCGCGTGACGTGCCTACAACTTATGGCGAGCGTTATTGGAACGTGTGAGTCATACGCTGCATAAGTCGTAAAATTTCAAGCATGGAAAGCTTGAGGACAACCGAAAAGTACAACGTTTAAAGCCAGCGTACAACGACGTATGGCAGTGTTTTTCAGCGTGCTCTCAATGTTATCAAAACTTACCCATAACGTATTCGACGGTGTACCAGCGTTTTAGACAATTTTTACAAAAATCGGCATACGGTTGGCTTAAAACGTCAAGGTGTGACTGGGCCTTTACCATGAGCAAAATCATCCAAACCTCAATAATTTGCTTCTACAACACCCTCCCTTCATTAGCAAAGCCATCCAAATGCCAATCCCAATCCTTTTTTTGTCTTGTAAACACCATACCATCATGCACCAAGCCACCCAATCCCAATCCTTTTTTGTCTTGTCCAACACCACCCCCCCCCCCCCCCCCCATTATGAGCCAAGTCATCCAAATCCAATCCCCTTTTTTTTGTCTTATACAACACCATCCCCCATCCTGAGCCGAGTCACCCAAATCCCAATCCAAATCCTTTTTTGTGTCTTACACAACACCCTACCATCATGCACCAAGCCAGCCAATCCCAATCCTTTTTTGTCTCATCCAACACCCTCCCCCATCCTGAGAAGTCATCCAAATCCCAATCTTTTTTTTGTCATACAACACCCTCCCCCATCATGAGCCAAGTAGTCCAAATCCCAATCCTTTTCTTGTCTTGTGCAACACCATCCCCCATCATGAGCACGTCATCCAAATCCCAATCCCAATCCTTTTTTGGCTTGTACAACACCAACCACCATCATGAGCCAAGTCATCCAAATCCCAATCCCAATCCTTTTTTTTTTTCATACAACACCCTCCCCCATCATGAGCAAGTAATCCAAATCCCAATCCTTTTTTTGTCTTCTGCAACACCATCCCCCTTCATGAGCCACGTCATCCAAATCCCATTCCCAATCCTTTTTTTGTCTTCTGCAACACCACGCCCCATTATGAGCCAAGTCATCCAAATCCTTTTTGTGTCTTACACAACACCCTACCATCATGCACCAAGCCAGCCAAACCCAATCCCAATCCTTTTTTGTCTTGTACAACACCCTCCCCATCCTGAGATGAGCCATCCAATCCCAATCCCAATCCTTTTGTCATACAACACCCTTCCCCATCATGAGCCAAGTAATCCAAATCCCAATCCCAATCCTTTTGTCATACAACACCCTTCCCCATCATGAGCCAAGTAATCAAATCCCAATCCTTTTTTGGCTTGTGCAACACCATCCCCCATCATGAGCCACGTCATCCAAATCCCAATCCTTTTTTGTCTTGTACAACACCAACCACCATCATGAGCAAGTCATCCAAATCCCAATCCAAATCCTTTTTTATCTTTGTACAACACCATCTCCCATCATGAGCCAAGTCATCCAAATCCCAATCCCAATCCCCTTTCTCAGGCCTCTCCCCTAATATACCCCCCTCCCAAGCTCGATGATAAATCCCTGTTTGCCAATCTTCCGTAGAAACTCTCAAAGATATTACCACACTCACGCTTTCCTCACCTGCCTCATTGCTCAACAATGAAACTTACTCCATTTATTCATTAGTTTTGGTCTTTAGATCCTTCTTTCTACAACAGCCTATCAAAAACTTCTATTAACGTTCAGTAAAGTAGAAAGACCCAACTTTCATCTTTTTGACCAATGCGAAGCCATCATTGCAACACCAAAATACAGAGAATAAAGAATGTCGCTTTTTTATTTTCACATCCTCCAGACAAGCAGGGCACGTGGCGGCACCACGTGTTCAATGGACAGGTCTGTGCACGTGCACGACTCGTAAGAGGTAACACAAGCCGTCCATCAGGGCAGATTGTCAGGGAAAAGACGAACGGGGGTGAAAGAGGCTAACGTCTAATGAAGCGTGTGATTAAACTCATCACTTGGGCCGCTATCAACGTTACTAACGTTTCGGAGTTTTGATTGGACACCACGTTTTGAACGTTCCACCAGAACACAGAGATTCAGTAAGTGTGTGGCCGAGCATACTTACCAGGGATGTTCAAAAAGTTATGAGAACGGGGTTCTCACGGTACTCGGAGACGTCAAAACGTTCACTCTTATATTCTTCTCCATATATAAATATATTATAATTTCGGAACAGCAGAACAAAACAAGGTTGAGGTTGTCGTGGACTATTGCAAATACGTCTTGCCACTAGAACGCATAAATTTAATCCTCCAGGTGGAAATATAAAATAGAACAAGGTGATTCAGCGGATAAATAGGTATAGATTGTTTGACAAAACAAGATGTAGATTGTAGAGAAGAAAAGTTAAACTGTTCTCTAAAAGAGAAAAAAATAAAGTGTCGTTGAGAGTCAAGTTTGGTTCTAAGTAGGCTTACATTTTGTTTTTGTAGCTGTAATAGTGTTGAGCATCCTGACTACACATGAGGCACAGCCTCTTTTACAGTAACTTTCAGGATTCGAAGTTTCGAACACTCAATTTTTAACAGCTTTAGTTTACGGCAATCACTTTAACAGCCGGTTTGGAGAGAATCAAATAAGGTTTAGTTACTATAAACAACCTGATTTTAAACTCTCCCTCTTTACAAGGGTTCGTTTTGTTAATAAATAGGCAAATAAAACATGGCTTTGTATTGCATTGTATGTATATTATTTTAATTATATGCTGTTATACACTCTCTATCTTATTACCACTTTTCAATGAGTACATTGTGTAGTTTTGTTTGCTTGTTGTACAGGGCTTGCAGGATAGCTTCAGCCTTCGAGGTTTTGTGCATTTCCTTCTGAGGTGGTCTAGCCTGGGTTTGAATCCTGACCCAGCTATTTAAACTGTCATCCTGATGTTTCATATTCAGGGTGATACATCAGTGTGCGCGCCATTCGTCCCATGGACGTGAACCTGGAGGAGCCGCCTGCCAGCACCGGTCGTTGGTGGACGTTAAGGATCGCACGGTGGCTTATCATGATGAGCCGGTGTGTTATCACCGGCACCCTGAACAAATTACAAATTCACACCCAAATCAGTATTTTACTGAGGAATCAAACACGTACACTTTATTCATCCGAAACGAAAAAAGTGATATCATTCGAGCATGTATAAACGATGAATTTGTTTGAAGCAAATTCATGGTTTACACATGCTCGAATAATGTTATAACTATTACATCACAACTATAATGGCTCATCCGCACAGAGGGCTTGGTGGCTGGTGTTTCGTACTGTCATTGTGCTGAACACATTATACAGAGAGAGTGAAGTTGGTTACCTTGTTTGTCATGTTTACAAATGTTTTATGTACGAAGAATAATTATCGATGCGTTCAGCCGTTCACTCCATATTCAATAAATGATCAACTTTCATAGGAAATCGATTATAAATCTATCATTGAGAGCAACGACTTGTGTGGAACGTCAGTTGCAATATAAATTCAATTATTACTTTAACGATTGAAAGCTTTATTATCAGAGGAAGGTGTAAGCTAATATTTGGATCGATGTGAATTATTTTTCTCGTACCTGATTGCGGTGATGCGTTAAAGAAGAATGTTGTGAGTGTACTCACTTTTAAAGAAGGTTGTGGTATATTGATCGATATTGAATGAACAGAATATAAAGTGAAACGAAACATTGTACAAAAACTCGCCATCATTGTATACCCGTTCAAAAACTCCTCTGACCAAGATACTCAAACACTATAACAACACAACGAGGTTTCTGTTTTTCAATGTGGAGTACTAGTACGTACATATATACACAGTGGATGTGTGTGCATGGACACATATATATGTATATACATTTATATATACATACTTATACATATACACATATGCAGATACATATATACAAAAAAAAGAAGTAAAAACAAAGGCATGAAATCTCAAAAAATAACCAAACAAGGTATGAATGACACCACATTATGATTCCACAATACAACACCACAATCTCTTATGGATTACCATCATGACATCGTTTGACATTTTACTTTTGTTGTGGGATTGTGATGGATGAAGAAAAATAATGAGGAACAAGAATAACAATGAAGAATGATACCACATGACGATGCCACAATGCGACACCACAATCTTCTTATAGTTTAACATCACGATATATTTTAACGTTGTTCCATCACAATCCCACAACAAAAGTAAATGTCAAAAGATGTCGTGATGGTAATCCATAAGAGGATTGTGGTGTCGGACTTGTGGTCGTAATGTGGTGTCATTCATACCTTGTTTGTTGTTATTTTTTGAGATTTCATCCCTCTATGTTTTATTGTTTTTAAATGTATTTTTCTTCCTTCTGCAATTTTTTAAAGTAATAAAATGCTTCATGTTTTATATATACATTGTTATTTTGGTATGGATTAAATCCATCTATGTTATTAATTCAGCTTATGGTACATTCTACCCCTCCCCCTCATCCTGGCTTTTGGTTCACTTCACTATGTGGATTACCACGTGTGCAAAACGATGTGATTATCATTTAAAAAAATAAAATAAAATGCTTAATGTTTTATATATTTTGTTGTTTTGGCATGGCTTAAATCCATCTATGTTATTAAATTGTTTTAATACTTGTTTCAGTTGGTTTGGGGGATGGTTTGGTTATCTATCGCTTTTGGAATGGTTCTGTCCATCTTCCTCCCTCCACAATCTGGGGCTGGTTTGGTTGAGTCCACATTTATGTTCGATTTACTTTCCAATAAAATTATTAATTTTTTATGCAGTTTTAAATTTTGGGTTGCGTGCAATAGCCCAGAGACAAAGTAACTTTCTCGCGTTGGAATCACCATCATCGCTTCAGCAGTCAGGCCTAAGTCACATTTGCTCTACGCGGATACGGCGGCCGTATGCCCTCTGAATTGACAGAAACGTGCGGCGGCCGCAGAGTTTCTGCGGTGGCCTCAGGGTGGCCCTACGCCGTTTGGCTATATTTTACAGGCTGTAGGGTCGCTGTGGAATTATAACGCGGAGTTATAACTTTTCATTTCTACGTTCGCCGTAGCAATTCGACAAGCCGAACAAAAGAACTGGTAAAAA
>CM068959.1:94709834-94727334 GCA_035128595.1 Eptatretus atami
AGTGCTGTGAGATGTGGTGATACCATCTCTGACTTATTTCCACTTGTTACTGGAGTTTGTCAGGGGTATGTACTGCCCCCCACACTTTTCAGCACTTGTATGGACTGGATTATGGGGAGGATGTCTGAGAGATCAAGCTGCGGTGCATCGTTTGGGAATGTCAAGATCTCTGACCTTGATTTCGCAGATGATGCAGTCATCTTTGAGGAGACTCCAGATATCCTTTTGGGGGCTCTCAAGGTGCTGAATGAAAAGTTGGAGCTGCTGGGATTATGGGTTTCCTGGGTCAAAACTAAGATCCAGGCTTTCAATGACATCTTGGATGCTGCCATCCTGTCTGTACCTGTTTGTGGCAACGTTGTTGAGGTGACAGAGAGATTCACTTCCCTTGGCAGTGATATTCATGTCTCTGCTGGCTGTGAGCCAGAGGTCAACAGACATCTGGGTTGGGCCTGGGGAGTCATGGATTCACTATATCTGGGGTGTGGCACTGCCAGTACCTGTGTGGGAGGACGGAAGACAGCCTTCAGGTCCTTGGTGCTTCCACTCTTGCCCTATGGGTGTGAGACTTGGACTCTGACCAGGGATCTGCGACAGAGACTTAATTCCCTTGGTACTAGGTCTCTTTGGAGAATCCTTGGCTTTCACTGGTCGGACTTTGTGTACAACGAGTGGTTGCTGAGAGAGACTCAAATGAGATTTGTTACCTGCATAGTCCCGTGTGCATCAGCTGTGGCTGTATGGACATGTGGCTCATTTTCCTGATGCTGATTCTGCTCACCAGATTCTTTCAGTGAGGGAGCCTCATGAGTGAAGGAGGCCAACAGGCTGACCCCGTGCCTCGTGGTTGCGGCAGGTTGATCACCATCCCAAAGAGATGGGGATGGGCCAGGCATCTGACTGGAGGATGACCAGGCGGAGGCCCTGGAGTACTGGCGGAAAGCGGACGCAGTGATGCGCTGTGCTCCCATACCTGACCTGACCTGGTCTGTGCCCCATCATTCAGAGGCAGTGTACCATGTCCCTTCATTCAGAGAGAGTGGTTCGTGCCCCGTCATTCAGAGGGAGTGGACTGTGCCCCATCATTCAGAGCAAGTTGTTCATGATACATCATCTTGAGCAAGCAGTTCATGCTCCATCATCCTGAGTGAGCAGTTTGTGCTCCATCATCCTGTGTGAGGGGTTCATTCTCCATCATCCTGAGCAAGCAGTTCATGCTCCGTCATCTTAAGTGAGCAGTTCGTGCTCCCTCATCCTGAGTGAGCAGTTCATGCTCCGTCATCCTGAGCAAGCGGTTCATGCTCCGTCATCCTGAGTGAGCAGTTCATGCTCCGTCATCCTGAGTGAGCAGTTCATGCTCCGTCATCCTGAGTGAGCAGTTCATGCTGCAGCATCCTGAGTGAGTGGTTCGTGCTCCGTCATCCTGAGTGAGCGGTTCATGCTCCCTTATCCTGAGCGAGCGGTTCATGCTCCGTCATTGTGAGTGAGCGGTTCGTGCTCCGTCATCCTGAGTGAGCAGTTCGTAAGGAGCATGATCCCAACTGCATGAAAAGTTCCAAGGTGTGTCGGGAGATGGATAATGCCCTGAAATGTTTCAAGGAGGTCTTCAAACACAAAGTGAAGGCAGTCACTCAAGTCTCCATTATGAAATTCTTTTTTGAAATTCCAAACGAATCAGCCTCCATTTCATCTTCTGAGCCTTCAACCTCAACTGGACAGCCTGCTACACTTGAATATGCCTGCCACAAGCAATATGTACTGTATCCAACCCCAATCATGACAACACATTCAAAATTAATTCGTTTTATTGTTTTTATTTGTTATGTCCTGCTTTTTTGCCCCTCCTCATGCACCCACCCCTGCTCGCTCCCCCACCCCTCCTTGCTTCCCCCTTCTTCATCGCACCCCCACCCTCCTCACTCCCTCCTACTTCCTCGCTCCCTCACCCTCCTCGGTCTCCCTACCTCCTCGCTGCTCCATCCCACTCTCTCACCACTCTTTTCTCCCCCTCCACCCTCGTATACCCGTTGTCCGGACGGTGGTTATGTCCCTCACACTGCCTTAACTTGCCCTCTCCTCACGCTGCGTTCCCTTTCTGCACCCCTTCTCGCTCCCCCCTCCTTCCTCGCTTCCCCACCCCACCTTAGTATCTCTCCTCCTCACTCCCCTCCCTCCTCTCTCCCTCCTCTCCTTCCCCTCACCATACCCTCTCTCCTCTTCCTCCCTTCTTCCTCTCCCTCCTTCTTACTCCCCCCCCCTCCACCCCCTTAATATTTACGTCGAGTGAAGTGACAGGTTGTAGTTGGTTATCTATACTAATAAATGGCTGTGTTGTGTGTGTGTGTGTGTGTGTGTGTGTGTTCATAAAGCATAACA
The DNA here is from genome assembly GCA_035128595.1 of Eptatretus atami. Taxonomy (NCBI): domain Eukaryota; kingdom Metazoa; phylum Chordata; class Myxini; order Myxiniformes; family Myxinidae; genus Eptatretus; species Eptatretus atami. Next base: position 94,712,211 of record CM068959.1, read on the forward strand.
TATTATCTCTCTTCTATCTTCCCTACCCATCTACCTTCTCGTCTCTGTCTCTGTCTCTGTCTCTGTCTCTGTCTCTGTCTCTCTCTCTCTCTCTCTCTCTCTCTCTCTCTCTCTCTCTCTCTCTCTCTCTCTCTCTCTCTCTCTCTCTCCCACAATCTCCCTCCACCCCTCCGAATACAGTGCAGCACCATATTCCCACACCTCTCTCTCTCTCTGTTTCTGTGTCTGGGTCTTCTCTATGTCTGATGTATCCGAATGGTGGTTAGCTCCAGACCGGTCTGGGCGTGTTCCGGTGGTGTTTGTCTCTTGACTGTATTTATAGTATGACTGGTAGAAAATTGATTTCATACGATTTTTCCCCATCTTCACTAAATTCTATGCAGAATCATTTTGATGAGACGGTATGATTTGTAATTAACACCTAACCGCGTGCCTGCCTTCCCTTCTCTCAGCTCATGCTGCCTTACCCTCCCCACCCCTCCTCACTCTCCCCCTCCTGTCTCTTTCCCCTCCACCTTCTCAATCTCCCCCCCTCCCCTCTTTCCCCCACATCTCTCCCTCTCCCACTTCTTTTTCTCCTCCCTCTCAGTATTCCCATCAGCAAAGCGACGGGTGGTATTAGCTATGCCAAAATAATCTGTGCATATCGGAAGATCTATAGAACTACCTTTACTTCCATACTCGGTTTAAACCGCAAGTTATGAAACTCATCTTTCTTCAAATCATCCACAGAAAAGAGCTTTCATATATTTCCTCTTAATAATCCTTAGTTTGAAAATGTTGAGAGTCATTTTTCTGACTACATGAATGATACACACCTATTTATTTTCTTTCATGCACTTTGAACGGTTTCATCTCCATGTTAGTTCTCTTGGATTTGTTTGACCGAGGAGGTAACGTGTATGGCAGAGTGTATATCGTATTTGTACATGTTTTCTTTTCATTACCAAGTCCACTAATAAAACGGAAGACCAAATACTGCATTGGAGTCATGAGAAGGAACCCAAAAGTGAAGAGCAAATATGGAGTCATCAGGAGGAACCTGGATACGATTCAGGTTTTAGCTGCTACTTCTCAACCCTCAAACTCATCCAGGCACAGCCAAGTGAGCCTTACAGAAAAAGTTCTGTAAGGATTCATTTCGCCTTGGAGAGATAGATAAAGAAAGAGAGAAATAGAGAGCAAAAGAGATGAAAGAAAAGAAAAAGCAAGAATTAGAATGAATAAAGAGAATTGTGAAAAATTATAAAGAAGTGTAAAAGGAACAAAGAACAAAGGACAAAGATGTCAGAAAGAACCCAGACATATAGATTTCAGCAGTTACTCCCCAGGCTGAAACACAGTAACAGGTATAAAAGCTCCTCGAGGTCCGTCAGCGGCAAAGCACAGTCTGCACAGCATCAGGATATGGTACAAACATAATGAAATGGAAGACCAAATACTGCATTGGAGTCATCAGAAGGAACCCGAAGAAGTAAAGAGCAAAGATGGAGTGATCAGGAGCAATCCGAAGAAGTAAAGAGCATAAAGTAGCACATTACCAAAGAGAATATTGTTATGTATATATATATATATATATATATATATATATATATATATATATATATATATATATATATATAAACTGTATGAGTACTATATTCTTGTAGAGGCCCAGTTAGATTTTCAATCAGAAGCCCCTCAAAAAGAGGAAACTTCCCTTTACAGTTCACTAAACAATGCAGGACTCTGCTTGGTGGTTCCGGATTATATCAGATTATATGATGTTTGCATAATTTTATCCACAAGTGACACATTGTTTGGAAGTTTTTAACAAGAATGGCATGTTTTACCCTGGACGAGATTTTGTTTGAATTCCACTGTGGCCAACACACTCTCTTGTAAGAGCCTTCTTCATGGCGGCCATCTTGAATCAAGCGCAAGATGTCCAAATTGATTTTGGACTCTCGTTTATGTTTTCTGAGCTTTCACCATCCACCTCATAAGCACATTGAAGAAAACATGTCAGTAATAACTATCATAACAATCTTAATAACTTTTTTTCCAGGGCCTAAGTGCCGCAACACAAATCAGATAACTATACACACAGACAAGAGAATACATCTGACTTGATTTCAGACAAACACATCGTCTGAGTTTTATTCTCATTGAATGAAAGTTCACATTCAAAAAGCTTATAGAATTCCAATTATTTCAAACCAGTGGAGGTCTGTGTTCTATGAACTTGAGGGTCAAGTCTGCAGTTACCAAGGACTGTGCTCACAACACCTGTGTTCGAACAGCTAAAGGAAGCATGGCTGGTGGAGGAGCCTTGAGGCATGCAACTGAGAGGATAATCTATCGCAATGACAAAAGTAAATAAATATCGTGAGGGCATGAGAGGGAGATCAAAGTGAGAGAAAATGAGCATAAACCCCTCCTCCGCAAAGCCCTCACATGCACAGAGGGATTTAGTATATATATACATTATATACATTATATATATATATATTTTTCTTTTTCCTCGGGTAAAATATTCATTCAATTCAGCAGGTCACCTAGTCCATGAGGAAGGACACTCAAATGCAAATGTTTTCAAACTCATTAAGTATGTTCTGTGGCATGAAATGTTAAAAAAGCAAAATAGGCTCATTGCTGTGTTCATCATATTACATGAAAAAAAAATACAATTAGAATGTTATCTACTTATAGTGTGGGCTGGTTGGATGGCCAAGAGGTATGCACACTTGCCTCTGAGCTCTCTGGCCTGAGTTCAAATCTTAGCCCAAAGCTATAAACTGCCATCCTGGTGTTTCACATGTAGGGTGAGGCATCAATGTGTGTGCTGTCCCTCAGATAGTCGGATGAATGTTAAACTAGGTGTGCCAGCATTAGTTAGTGGATGTTAGAGATGCCATGTTTTCTTTCATGAAAAGTAGATGAGCTATCGTCAGCACCCTAAACAAATAATACATTCCTGCCCAAATCACCTTCAGTTGAGTATCCTGCATCAGAGTGGTGACAAGTCCAGGACTGGCTCTTGCAGTGAAGCTTTTCTTGACTTTTCATGAATATCCAAAACTTCTGTCAAAAGTATGGCCCACGTTATTTAATTTGTCATCAGATTTTTTGTTCAACTTTCATTTATACTGAACATGTTAACGGAATTAATTTGTCATTGGACCCAACCCAAAGGACCACCTTAGTTCAAGAGGATCCAGTATACTTAGCAATTTGTTATGGACATTAACCCTATCAATCCTAATAAGTGCACATGGAGTCGCGAACACACACACACACACAAAAAAATAACAACATATAAATCAAAATTTGGATGTTTTAATGCTCTATATTTATTCATGCATCAGCATAAAGCAGATGTGGTCGACTGGCTTACAAAGCGACAAAACAACCCACCAAAATGCTACCACTAAATAAACCTGGCTGGCACCATCAAAGGATAACTTATTGGTACTCACAACGCTCTCTGAATAAGCCAGTTAGCTCAAAGGATCGTAAATTAATTGAAGTCGTACCATTTGAATATTTGTGTGAATATTGTTAATATATCCATTTGTGTGAATATTGTTAATGCAGATTCTTGTTTCTGTTTTCAACTTAATTCTGTAATACCTTTTTACTCAGCAAACTGGTCTGCTTCATTAACGCACTGATTTCTATCGAGAAATGCCAATTACTTGGTGTGTCACTGATGGCTTCAAATCTAACGCTCAATGTGGTTGTTACAAGGAGATCTCACTTTGTTGGTAATTTGATTGTTTGGTTTTTACAAGAACTCAACACATCTTTAGTTGTAAGCCCTGCACCCAATCTCGAAACAGAACTGATAATTTATGAAAACGTTACTAGCAGTTACAAAAATTGTCACAATTAGCTATATGTAGTATCTTTTGCTGTTTCTGCTGATACTACTACTACTACTCAGGGGCAAATCCAGGAATTGGTAGGGGGGTTTCAAATAACAAAAATCTAAGTCATATGAACGTTATGAAAATTTATTGCAGCTTTCAAATAAATGCACATTCACATATTCTTTGATATGCATGTATTGTGCAAAAAGATATAAAAGTTAATTAATTTAATATTTAAATGCATAACTAAAAATAAAAAAGCTTGAATTCAATAAACTTCAAGTTTCAATCTATAATATCATGACGAGTGAGACCTACCTGAGTGATGGTAGTGCCTATATGACATACTAGCAACTATATGACATACTAGAAGGAGTTCTGGTGACCAGGAATCCCTAGGTTTGCCACTGTAATGGTAAATATTTTTTTGTTGGGAGGGGGGGGTGGTTTCTGGGCAACCAGGAAACCCCATGGATTTGCCACTGACTACTGGCTCCAATTATTCCCACCTTATTGTGGGATCGACGAGGTAAAGATTTTTGCTGGTTAAAATGTTTCACAAACCGGATGGCCAGGCCTCACGTTAGACTGAAGCCGATTTGGTCAGGAATTTGCAATTCGTTCTGGGTGCCAATGATAACTCACCTACTCTTCACGATGGACGCAGTGGGGTCTTTAACATCCACCAACGACCAATGCTGGCAGACGGCTCCTCTGACTTAACATCCTTCCGAGGGACGGCGCACCCATCGTTGCCTTGCCCTTCATGAGAAAGACCAGGATGGCAGTTTATAGCTGGGTTGGGATTAGAACCCAGGCTATACTTCACACATAGTTACAAAATGCGAGTCACAAACGACTATCTGAATGATCATAACGCATGCCCGTATAAAAGTGTAAGTTTTCACACCCATTTATAATCCAACAAACACAAAAGGTGAATTTAAAATTGCTTGAACGTCACAAGTTCATCGTTACAAGTGAAACGATACGAATTCCATGAATGATAACCACTCATTGACATTATTTGGCTGTGAACAAGTAACACAAATGCATGACATTATCCAAGAACCACAAAGTTCATTTTAAACTCATTTAAACTTGAAGCTTATGAACAAATTGCACTTTTGCTTTTGTTTTAATTGAAACTGAGTTATAAAAGGTTAAAAGAAATCGTGTCGGTAGCTTGTGTGTGGCTGGGTGATGGTATCTGGCATGGTGTAGTGCAGGCATGCTGGGCCAAATGGCCTTCTCCTGAGCCAAAGTTTGTTATGCGAATAGTATTTCGTTGTATACTAATTTTATCACACATCCAACAAACACACGCAAGTCTAAACATAAACTTCTTGAACGTCACAAAGTACGAGGCGGCGTTAATAACGTTCAAGGAATGATATGTTCACAATCGTTCAACAAACGCGGAGTTGTTATATTTTTCAATTTATAAGTATAATATACAATTAGAAAGGAAATGTTTTTTTTCTTACTAATTAAATACGAGGCTTGTGGGATAGCCTACAGGTATGTGCACTCTCCTCTGACCTGTCTAGGTTGAGTTCTAACCACAACCCAGATATAAACTGCCATCCGGGTGTTTCTCACGAAGGGCGAAGCAACGATGCGTGCGCCTTCCCTTGGATGGACGTTAAGTGAGAGGACCCATCCGCCAGCATTGGTCGTTTGTGGACGTTAAATATCCCACAGTGTCTTTCATGAAGAGTAGGTGAGCTATCACTGACACTGAATAAATTCAAAATTCCTGCCCATTGACAGAGTGGAGATCTGTCCAGCACTGGTTCCAGCCTAGATGTGTTTCTCAAATTGTTATGAACACCCCACAGCTCTGTCAAGAGTATATACAGGGTGTCTCAATAAAATGTAATGTGTACGGACTTTTATATATCGAAAACTATACTACATTGTCGTTCTGCACTGCCTTATGGGTGACAGCTGGCTGATGACGTGCAATCATTCCATCACACGCCAACACCATCTGTTTGGTATTAGTAACATTCAACATCGCCCCTCTCTCTGCTATTTGATTAATTTTTTTTTCTTCCTGATGTATTAAAGTTTGTGTACATCTTATTGAACCACCTTGTGTATTGGCCTCTAATATTTAGTTTTATTATAATTGACTAGCTGGGATACCCGGCACTGCCTGGGAAAAAAGTATTCAGCTACTTGAAGTTAGTTATACTATTATATTTATCAGAAGGCAGTTGTTTCAGGATGTGTTGGACATTGAAAAGCTATGGAGTTATTGGCCTCTTGGTGGTTACCTTTTGCCTGCGGGCCGGTGGCAGCACTGCCTGACCCCACATCCCAATATACACTTTATAGCGACCTTTGGTGGCCTCTAAACAGAGTCAAGGCCAACGAGTGGTAGCTTAAAACATTGCCCAGATTCTGAGGTACCTACACCCATATGTTGGGGCCTCTAGGTGCCACGGTTTGACCATGAAAGGGTAACGTACAAACACACAAACAAACACACAAACACTTGAAAATATTTACAAGATTTCAACGTTTTCAATGCACAAGTGTTGGAACACCGACGTAGATTTTTCCCATGCAGCGCTGGGTACCCCACCCAAATTGGGTCGCCCAATCAAGATCTGGTTATTTAGACTTTGGCAAGCCATCAAGAAGATTGATGTTTAAATCTGTAGCAAAAATTAACCTGAGAGTGCACCACCACAATGATGGGCCAAATGGCCTCATTTTCTTGTTTGAGTTCAGTTTCTTCATTTGAGACGTACAAACACACATGCATACAGATAATTGCCTTGTGAGGAGGGGTGCAGGGGGTTGTGCCCATGACCTGACCCGAGGTAACCCCAGCATATATGTAAAGCTTGGTGGAGATTGGGAGATTGGCCCAGTGTTTTGTTTTTTCCTATGATTTTTGGATGTACACACACAGATATATGGAGAATTGCCTTGAGGGGGGAGGGGGGAGGGGGTTGCACTCATGATGTGACCCTTGGTACCCCCAACATGTATGCAAAATTTGGTGTGGATTGGCCGAGCCATACAGGTGGAAAGCACAAGTGGGCTTCCCATCCTCACAGGGTTGGGCATGTATTTTGAGTGTGTCTATGACCTAACCCTGGGTGCCCCCAGCATGTTTGTTAAATCTGGTGGAGATTGGCCCAGCTGTATTTTTTTATATGATTTTCAGACCTACACAAACATACAGACAGAGAATTTCCTTGTGGAAGCTGGGGGGTTGTGGGGAGGGAGGGTGTTAGCTTAAAACCTTGCCCAGATTCTGAAGTACCTACACCCCAAATTTAGGTCCTCTAGGTGCTACAGTTCGGCCATGAAAGAATAGCGTACAAACAAAATAATGCACAAGCAAACACGCAAACACTTGAAAATATTTACAAGATTATACATACATAATTAAAATTTGAAAAGTATTGGCGGGCATTTCTTTTACTGTTGTCCCTTGTTAGTTGAACCCTTTGAATTCACCTTATGCTTTACAAGTCACAATAGTTACCCCACACATATGAAGGGAAAGACATAGTTAAGCAATTGGTTCATGTCCGTCCATCCGTCCGTCTGTAAACGTTAATTTATGATTGAGGAACAACTTTATTGAAATTTAGTGATATATTTTGAACACAAATCGGAAAACAAAGCTGTAGTTTTACAGTACTTTGTCTCTGAATTCGGCCTGATCGCACATATGCAGAGAGGAGTGAGATAATATTTATACTCTGTCTGCCTGTCCAACAGTCAAACAAAATTGAAAATCATTCTCAATCAGGAAACGTACTATTTTTAAGGACGTTATAAAGGACACAAACAACAGGCACGGATAACTAATGTAACATGTTAGATCAGGTGGTGTCATAGATACTGCGTCAACGGCGGTAAATTTCAGAATTTATTTATTTACTCGACGTTTTACAATCTTTTTTTTTTATTATTGAATTGTAAGCTTAAACATTTTAGAACACAAATCGTCTTCTTTGCACTTACAAGAACCTCCAGTTTAGCATTATTTGGACAAGTTAAATTGGGTGGTGTATAACGGTGGTGTTCAAGACTGCTGGAAATCAGTTTCAAGACTGCCAGAAAATGGGAAATATAAGACTGCTGGAAATCAGTCACGTTCAACTTCCGAAATATTTTCTAACGATCAATATTATCATTATTTTATTGGAATCTTACAACAATATATACTTAAACACTGCACGAGGTATCGTGTTCGATGAACTCTCTCGTTACTATAGTTACAATTTCATTGTTTAGATATGTTCTTATAAAAGATCTGTCCATGTAAAGTGATACACTTGCTTTCAGCAACTTTGTAGGGATTGCTGTGCCAGCAGTTGGGGACAGGATGTTATGGAAAATGATGATTGAGAATTCACCGTCGTGAAACGCTCGGGTTGGATTCTCAACAAAACCCACACTGCACAAAAGAGAAGCTCACAAGGCTTCCGAAACGGAAGGAAGGTAAACAGTACCCAGGGTCTGGGAAGACTTGCATGCCAAATGCTTCATGTGAAGTTTGAGATACTTTGTCCGTGCTGTTTGGGGAATACGCAAAAACTGTGACGTACATCTCGCATACGTCTCACGCCTTGTGAAGTTCAGGATCACCACAGTTACACTGAGTGAAATGAAAACTGACTTCTTCATGTTAAAACATTAAACAATCATGAGACCTTAAGGAGGACGACAACTACTACAACCACAACCAACACTGGCGATAATGGTCCCAATCATGATAATGATCATAATAATGATCATTAGCACCTTTTTGTGGGGTCGGCCAACGGCATTCTCACTTTCATGAATCAGCGGGACAGCCCAACATTAAATTGAAGGAGATTTGGGCAGGAATTAGTAATTTGTTCAGGGTGCCGGCGATGGCTCACAAATTATTTGTTGAAGAATGTGGAATCATTAATGTCCACCAACTAATGCCAGCAGAGAGGACACCCGGCTTCACAACCTTTCAACAGACGGCACACACAGACACCTCACCTTGCATATGAAACACCAGGATGAGAATTTATAGATATCTCTGGATTCAAATCCAGGATAGACCGCTTAGAGGTGAGTGTGCGTACCTCTAGAGGGGAGGCCATCCTGCCAGCCCTACTCTGTTGACAAAATATTGGTTATTAAGACCTACAGAGAATAATATCGATTATGTAGCAATGCATGTTGTATTTTATCCAGTTCGCTAATTTTATTCAGTACGCGCACTCGCCTGTAAGCTGTCTCGCCTGGGTTCAAATCCCGACCCAGCTATATGAGACTGTCATCCCAGTGTTTCACAGGCAGGGTGATTCATCATCGTGTGTGCCGTCCCTCAGAAGGACGTTAAACTAGATGTCCCATCTGCCTGCATTTGTTGGTGGACGTTAAAGATCCCACGGTGTCCTTCGCGAAGAGAAGGCAAGCTATCGGCCAAATTACAAATTCCTGCCATAACTACTGCTGGGAAAGCAATGGCAAACCACCCAGTATAACCACTTGCCAAAAAACTGCTTCGGCAACACCGATGCTCAGGAACAGCAGAGGGGATCTTCAGGTCTTGAGTAAGGTACATCAGAATCGAAATCAGAATCCCAATATGAGGAGCTGTTGCTGAAATAGGAACACAAAACAGGCCCAGCCAAACAATAGCATTACCAGAAAAGTTGTATTGTCATGGACCAATGAATGTATTGTTACAAAATTTAATCATAAGTTTGCAAACTCAAAATATTTAAATTATGAACAATTGTAGGGTTGAACTATAATGTCTAATAATTTCCCAAAATCCGACAATTGGAGGCACAGTTAGTCTCCCCACCATGGAAATGTGTAAATACCTACCCCTTGACTTCTGGTGAGTTTCACTGTCACTCAGGGTATTTTCTTTACACACTTTCCTGCTCTAGGAACAATGACAAGCTTAGTTAACTGTTTGTTAGGGAGAGTGAGGATAAATGAGACACTTTGTGGGATTTTCTATTCTGACACCTCTTAATTTTGGAGCTGGCCTAATCGTAATATCTGTGTCAGGAAACTATCTTTTGTATACACAACCCTGCAGCGAAATAAGCCTACATCTGCATTGGTCCAAAGATGGTGATGTCATGGGTAATGTCCCACTGCTCCCCGTCACAGAACTTCTTCCCACTATCCCCATCGATTACCATACAAATGAATGTACTACATTTAACAGTGTTTAAAATTCACTCAGTGGGACATTTATTATTTAATAACAGTATATTTGTGCTTAGTTGCACTTGAAGAAGATTGAAAACCACAATTAGGGGAGAACAAAGTAGCTCCACTGTGGACATCAAGAATTCCACGGCCATAGGAAAAAGAAATTCCTTTGGAGCATATCCTGTGCACACTTTCCTTACATTCCATTTTGGATCGAGCGAACTATGCGGGTATGACCATGTAAGTAAATAACACAGTGACAGACAGTCTAATTGGCCGAGGAAAGGTAATAGGAATTCTGGTCGTCTGTATAGGGTGAATATCACTCTGTTCTCCCCTCTGGCACAATCATACTGAAATACATGCCTGGTGTTGGCTTAGCGGCTAGGGTGGCTGGCTTGGGATCTTAGGGTCCTGAGTTCAAGCCCTGTTGGCGGCTGAATTAACACCAGGTGAGGTTGACTCAACCTGTCATCCTCCTGAGGTTGGTGAAATAAGATCCAGTGTGCTGGTATAGGGGCACAGCATCAGTGGCAGAGTCATGCTTCCAAGAAAATGATAGTGACCTGGCAGCCAAGCTGCCACATGCAAAAAGAAGAAGAATACTGAAATATGCAAATTGGTGTCTGTCTGTCTGATGGGTTTTTTGACTGCGATACATTCAGTCATTACTTATCCAATCTCAACCAAACTTGACAGAAGGACTAAGGGTAACATGATGGAGGTTGTCGCGACTTAATTTGACCCCTTCTCCCAAGTGAGTTTTCCACCTTCAGTGAAGTCCATGTTAAGGTGTATATCTGTGTTTAGATAGCTATTTGTGGCATTTTTCCAAGGCCGCATCTAATAACAACACTAATGATAATATCATAATGATAATGTTATTACAAAACAATATAAATACTAATAATACCTCCACTCCCCAAGGGTTTTTTTTTCCTCCTTGAACAAACGCCGTGTTAACATGTAGAAATAGCTTTTCGTGGCGTGTTGTGGGGCAAGAAAATGAGGAAGAAGTAGAGGCCTACCGGAAGTAAAAAATATTATAAATCACAAACACGTCTGATTACCTTTTTTGAACAGTCGCATACCCTGCTGTTGAACACTGAACTGAAATAAATCTGGAGGAATCTCAACATCCTTGAGGCATTCTCTGCTTATCGTGTCCACCACAGAAGAATGGACCGGAGACTAAATCTAGTACAATCTATATACCCCAAAAAGGATAGCACCATGACCCTTCCTGTCGCTCCAGTAGGGAGTGTGTGTACACTGTACTAGTTGCTCAAAAGTCAATGCAGTGCGTTTTAAGTCAAACACTTCATACAAGGAAACACAAGGGGGGCCAGGAAATAGAAAGAAAGGTGTACACAAGAGGACAAGTGTGCATGATCCAGTCCATGTCGTACAACCAATCCAACACGTGAGTGGAACACACATTCATGATTATGAATATCAAACACAAATGCCACACACAATGAAAGGAGACAACGAAACACAATACAGGAAGACTTCATTGTGGATTTTTGGAGTTGCGCGGTGGCGGGGGGGGGGGGGGAAGAAAGGAGAGATTCGGAGAGAGTGGGTTTTGAAGGGGGGATATAAACGCGCAAGCATAATAAGCACCCACACTCCCCGAGCACATGCAATCTTACCTGGAGACTTGTTAGCTACCTGCAAGTTAAACAAACCTCACAGGGACATCTTGGCATAAAACTCGTCATTCATGGGGGTCAAGCTTTCCTGGAAATTTATATTAACAAAATCAATATTTTGCTTTTACAAATCAAACAAGTAAACACACCTCCTCATTTTAAACATTCAACGCACTGTTTACATATTACGTATAAAAAAATGGTTTGACCCTCTCCTTGTATTCTCCCCTCCCTCCCTCCCTCATGAGTTCCACTATGCCCCTACACTCTCCCCCCCCCTTACTCCATTCTCTCCCAATCTCCTCTTCCTCTCCCCCCCCCCAACTTCTCACGACCCTCTCTAACCTCCCTCTTCTCTCCAATCGTCCCTCTTTGTCCCAAATTTATTTATTTTTCTGAGGTTACAGACCACGTCTCCCTCCCATAGTGTACATGATATTCCTTGGATGTAACAGGAGATAAACAAACAGAGGTTATTAATTTTAAAAGAGGGCAAGAAGAAAAGCAACGATGGAAAGTGCTCGTCAAAGGAAATGAAAATAATTAATTAATGCACGTGGCTCACCTGGCAGGTAGTCTCATCATACCTGGGCCCTGGGAGTGCAGCTATATATTGCGAATGCAACGCTCCCTCCCCGAGAGGAAAATTTAGACTTTGATTTTGGTACGAGCACACAATGGCTGCTTTTCTCAAAACGTAGCATGGGATCTTTAAAATGTGTTAACAAATGCTGGTGGAGAGGATATCCAACTTCGATTCCTCTCTAATGTACATCATCATCATCATCATCATCATCATCATCATCATCATCATCAAGACGACATCACACCTGCAGATCACGAGGAGGACAGTTCATAGTCAGGTCGGGAATCACAGCCAGAATAGACAAGTCAAAGACAAGTACTCTACTCCGGAGCTCTACCATCCTCCAGAAAACAACTAATGATGAGCAAAACTACACTTAACGGGGAATTTTTCACTAAATACAAAGCATTTATTGGACAGAAAGAGGGCAATGGACACGTCAGAGAGAGAGAGAGAGAGAGAGAGAGAGAAAGACAGACAAGCCAGATGAAATGCCATTGATCTGGATAGTTTGGGATGACAAGCACCACTCACATATGACCACTGGTGTTGAGGTCTTATTTCTTATTTAGGAGAATTAATCTCATGGAGGGACCATAGGTCTGAAAAAATGTGAGTGACTGTGATTGCAACTGCTGGAGAATAAACCGCTCTCCTTGCATCACTTCATGTTCCCGAGACTGGAATTTAGGATTTACAGTCATAGTCAAGAACCAAAGGCCTCCAGAATGGTATCTTTTACATGCACAAGCAGATGGGATTATAATCCGTTAATGCCCTCTTTGATGGACTAATATGTAATTTATAACACGGTTACTTGCCTGGGAAGCATCAAAATAAAGTTTGTTGCGGAATCCTATTTGTCAGGAGTGAAGGCCAGGCCAGGCCAGACAAGTCAAAGCCAAGAGCACACCACCGGCGACCACAGCACCACATATTCTGGTGGTCCCAGAGGTAAATGAATGAATGATGCAATCTCACAATCCTCTCTTCATTCGCTGAAATCTTGGTCCAAACAGCCACATGGGGGTGACGATAAAGGCAAAGTAACCATAACAAACAAAAGAAGAAACTTTTTGTTTCGCGTCACGTCATGGCGGTGGGCAATGTTACGGGCTGTGTGGGGTTCACACGGCCTGGCGAGCGAGTCCCCAGGGAGGGGATCCGGGGGCTGCCAGAGCAGTCCGGCGCCAATGCTGCCCCCGCGTCTCTCTCGGCGAGCCGGCTCCGGCACGGCAGATGGGGATGGATGAACCGCCAAGAGACCCATGAGGCTCATGGCCATCAGGACAGAATGCGTGCACATCGTGATCCTTCAAGGTGTGCAGCGTAAACATATCAGAAACGTCATAATGACAATCATCACATCTGTTCATGGTTCGTGGACCATTCACAGGGTCTAGCATGACCTCTTATAGACAAGAAAGGAATAACGGTTCAGGGATCTAACATGACCTCCAATATAGACAAGAAAAGGGTTCAGGATTAACGGATCTAGCATGACCTCTTTCGACAAGAAAGGGATCAGGATTAACGGATCTAGCATGACCTCTTATAAACAAGAAAGGGTTCAGTGTTCATGTATCTTTCATGGGTCGAGCACAACCTCCAATACACAAGAAAGGAAATTGTTCATGGTTCTAGGACAACTTCTTAAAGACAAGAAAGGATTAAGGTTTCACAGTTCGTTCACAGGTTTAGCTCAACCTCTTATGGAAGACAAAGGGTTCAGGGTTCATGGGTCTAGCACGACTTCTTATAGACAAGAAAAGGTTCAGTGTTCATGGATCATTCACTGGTATATACGACTTCTTATTGACAAGAAAGGGATCATGAATATTTCGTGGGTCTAGCATGGCTTCTTATAGGCAAGAAAGAGTTCAGGGTTCATCGATGTAGTATGACCTCCAATGCAGAAAAGAAAGGGTTCACAGGTCTAGCACGATTTCTTGAAGACAAGAAAGAACTCAGAATTCAGGAATCATTCATGGGTCTAGATCTAGCACAACCTCTTACATACAAGAAAGGAAATTGTTCAATGGTCTAGCATGACCTCTTGCAGACAAGAAAGGGCTCAGAGTTCATGGATCGTTCACAGAGTCTATTATGTCCTTGAATGGACAAGAAAGGGTTCACGGATCGTTTACTGGTCTCGCAAGACCCCAAATAGACAAGAAAGAATTCAATGTTCACAGGTCCAGCACGACCTCTTATGGACAATGAAGGGTGCGAAGAAAGCAAGGCCTTTAAAGATTCCCCAAATTCAGACACAAAGTAGATGCCTCATCTTTGAACGACCATTGGGGTGCGGGTATGGTGCAAAAACCTGTTGAAGCCTCCAATATCTTTTGTCTGAACAGTCGTCCAAAGTTTCGTACATTATTTATGATTAGCAAACACCACCGTCGCTTTGCTGACGCGGAATACCGAAAGAGGGGGGGGGGAAGAAAAGACGGGAGGAAGAAAGATGGGGAGAGAGACAGAAAGAGTGGAGAGAGAGAAGAGAGGGAGAGAGAGGAGAGAGAAGGAGGAGAGAAGAGAGAGAGAGAGGAGAGAGGAGAGAGGAGAGGAGAGGAGGAGGAGAGAGGGGAAGAGAAGAGAGAAGGAAGAGAGAGAGAGAGAGGAAGGAGAGAGAGAGAGAAAAGAAGGAGAGAAAGGAGAGAGAGGAGAGGAAAGGGGAGGAGAGGAGAGAGGGAGAGAGGAGAGAGAAAGAGAGAGAGAGAGAAGAGAAGGAAGAGAAAGGGAGAGAGGGAGAGAGAAGAGAAAGGGAGAGAAGAGAGAGAGGAGAGAAGAGAAGGGGAGAGAGAGAGAGGGAGAGAGAGGGGAGAGAGGAGAGAGAGAGGAGA
>CM068959.1:94729834-94737664 GCA_035128595.1 Eptatretus atami
AGAGAGAGGAGAGAAAGGGGAGAGAGGAGAGAGAGGAGAGAGAAAGGGGAAGGAGAAAGGGGAGAGAGAGAGGAGAGAAGAGGGGAGAGAGGAGAGAGAGGAGAGGAGGGGAGAGAGAGGAAGAGAGAGAGAGGAGGAGAGAGAGAGGGAGAGAGAGAGAGAAAGGGAGAGAGGAGAGAGAGGAGAGAAAGGGGAGAGAGGAGAGAGAGGAGAGGAGGGGAGAGAGAGGAGAGAGAGAGAGGGAGAGAGAAGAGAGAGAGAGAGGGAGAGAGAAGGGAGAGAGGGAGAGAAAGGGGAGAGAGGAGAGAGAGGAGAGAAAAGGGGAGAAGAGAAAGAGAAGAGAGAGAGAGAGAAGAGAGAGGAGAGAGGAGAGAGAGAGGAGAGAGAGAAGAGGAGAGAGAGAGAGAGAGGGGAGAGAGGGGAGAAGGAGAGGAGAAGAAAGAGAAGGGGAAGAGAGAGAGAGAGGAGAGGAGAGAGAAGGGGAGAGAGGAGAGAGAGGGAGAGGGAGAGAGAGGAGAGAGAGAGAGAGAGAGGAGAGAGGAGAGAGAGGAGAGAGAAGAGAGGAGAGAGAGGAGAGAAAGGGGGAGAGAGGAGAAGAGAAGGGGAGAAGAGGAGAGAGAGAGGAGAGAGAGGAGAGAGAAAGAGGAGAGAGAGGAGAGAAAGGGACGAGGAGAGAAAGGGGCGAGAGAGAGAGAGGGAGAGAGAGGAGAGAGAAGAGAGAGAGAGGAGAAAAGAGGAGGAGAGAGAGGAGAGAGAGAGAGAAAGAGGGAGAGAGGGGAGAGAAGAGGGAGAGAGGGGGAGAGAGAGAGGGAGAGAGAAGAGAGAGAGGAGAGAGAGAGAGAGAAGGGGAGAGAGGAGAGAAAGGGAGAGAGGAGAGAGAGGAGAGGAAGGGAGACAGCAGAGAGAGGAGAAGAGAGCTCTCAAGCTATAGTACATGTTTCAATCATTGTCATTATGTTTTGATATTCTTAAACTCAGGGGAAAGAAGGACGGGAGAGAGAGGAGGAAAGAGAGGGGAGAGAGAGAATGTTGAGATGAAGAGAGAGGGAAGAAGAGAGAGAGAGGAGAGAGGAGAGAAGGAGAGACGAGAGAGAGAGAGAGAGAGAGAGAGAGAGAGAGAGAAAGAAAGAGAGGAAGAGAGAAGGAGGGAGAGCGAGGAGGGGTGGGGAGGAGCAAGAGATGGGGAAAGGATGGGAGAGAGCAAAGAAAGGGGAAGTGAGAAGGGGGAGAGAGAAAGAGGGGTGAGAGAGAGAGAGAAGGAGAGAGGAGAGAGTGAAGGGGGAGGGAGAGAGAGGAGCGGGGAGATAGTGGGAGGGAGGAGTGGGGAGTGATGAGGGGGGCAAGGAATATGGGGAGTTATGAAGTGCGGAGCAAAGAAGGTGGGGAGAGCGAGGAAGGGTGGAGAGAACAATGCCTCACCACATTTTGCGATACACTCCAGGAGGAGGGTGTGCGAGGGGAGGGGGTGAGAGAAAGAGAAAGAGAGAGGGAGGGGAGAGAGGAGGGGGAGAGAAAGAGAGGTGTGGAGAGAGAGTGTTGCACTTCATTAGGAGGGAGGAGCGAGGAGGTGACAGTTTAAGTCGAAATCACGTCAATCAAACTTCAAAATCCCATTAACTTTTAAATGTAATGAAGAGATAACGCATTCTTGACAGAAAAAATAAATGAGTGGAAAATTTTCAAAGAGTAAATTAATTAAAATATTATTACAATAAAATACTATACTTAGGGGTCTGGTCATCATTTTTCCTGTGCAGCACAAGGCTGCATGTAGCATCATTGACTGAGGGTGTGGCAGTGCTGCTGATGTTAGAGCCCCTCTCAGTTAGAGCAGTAATTTGGACCTTGGCCAGGATGCTGGGGATAGCTCCCCTACTTTTTGCGAAGGACACCATAAAGGGATCTTTAATGTCTACCAACTAATTTCGGCAGATGCACCCTCCTGTTTAACATCCATCTGGGGGATAGCATGCACATTGATTAATCACCCTGCCTGTGAAACGCCAGGATGACAGTTTATAGCTCGCTCGAGATTCAAACCCAGGCTAGACAGCTTGGAGTGAGTGTGCGTACCTCTCAGCCATCCTGCGGTGGAGTGGGGATCCATTGCTTTGTAGCCACTTAAACCATTTTTCAATTCTCTCTTGAACTTGTAGTTCATGTTACTCATTCTATATAATTTTATTTTGCCTTCCAAACTCTGGGGATTTCTTATTTAGTCCACGAGATCCAATCCTCAAATCAGAAATCATGTTTCGATTGGATACTTTAATTAGTCTGTGAAAGTGGACCGTGTTTCCAAGGCAAGGCATTTTTAGTGGGCTGAATCAAAATGACGGCTAAGACCCCTGCGAGGTGAAATTGGGCTGCAAGGATAAGCCTTTCATGAAGGTAAGCCATTGATTATCTTCAAAAATGGTGTTTCAAGTCACCCAAATACCCAGTTTTCATTCCTGCATTCCCATTGAGTTCCCTTAGTATGCATGCAAAGTTTTGGGCCGCTAGGTTTCATGGTTTTGGATTTATGGAGGACACACACACACACACACACACACACACACACACACACACACACACACATTTATTATTTTAGATGGACAGCAGGCTCAATGTCCCTCCCCTCTGGAAGCGACGGCTGTACTCCACCAATCCAAACCCCCGTGGTGTCATCCAGACTTGGATTCAAGACTCACAAGTTGACCGAACTCTCAGCAGGTGTGATTTTGACTCAATCGTGTTGTCCTTTGGCACGATTTGCCGCCAAAGGTTTCTATGACGTCACACTTTCCCCATGTTTTCTCTCGTGCGTTTGCACAACACCTGGGAAACTTTCCGTTTCAAACAGATGACGAATATATTGTATTAAACAATTAAGAATTTTTATGGATCCTTTCTATTTGGTTTAAAACCCTATTTTGGATGTGAATTATTTTTTTTTTTTTAAAGGATGCACTGACCATTCTAACCACTTGAAGGTTCTTTTACGTCATGATCAAGCCATAATAGTCGAGTCTGAAGCCAACCGCCACGCAACTCTGCGACCATGACGTAACAGGTTGTGGGCAAGTACAGTACTGTATATTAATGCTTTTCTCAAAAGGTAGCAAGGGATATTTATTATTATTATTATTTAGTCTCCCTGTTGTTCTTGCAGGGATTATTATTATTTTCCTTCCACCATATATTTTCACTCCTATTTGTCAGAGACCCCTGTGGGAGAAAATAATTATATTAATGTACTCTCAATTATAATTGTTGCTGGTGTTTTATAAATTTAATTTTTATGCCGTAATGTCAGTTATGCTTCCTTTAGCCAAGAGTCTTTTGACCTAAATGTTGATACAAGGAATGTCTTGCTATGGAACAAAGTGACCTGGTTGATAACACCAACTTTTGCCATGATTACGTCATTCGCTTTTCACCTAGGAGACACGTATTGCATTTTGGAGTTGTTTGCCTAAGGCTTATTAGCCCCCCTCCACTCTCCCAAAAGCTTATAAATGCCAGAAAATGTAATTTTGTTTTAGTGCAAATCATTGAAGATGTTTACCATCTCGGTGGCTTGTACTCCTTGGTACCAAGTAAAAAATAAAATTATCTGATGTAATGTACTTTCCGTGTTATGTGGACAGTGAATTAATTGTGGCTTTCATTTGAGTAACAGGATTTACATCGAGTCGGTTAAAATGTAAACTACAAAATTCTACAACACCCCCCAATACCAATCACCTTGAAAATCCACAGCAATATTCCAAAAGTCATCGAATCAATTGCATTTCCTTTAAAGACACCGATTGTTCCAAAGAATTGGTGTTCCTCTCGGATCTGTGAATGTCTTCAAAAGTCTTCTCCAGATCCGCAGAACCATTCAATCGACATCAGGGACATCATTGCTGGATCATTAAAGGCCAATGGATCTACTACTATTATCGTGCAATACTACCTTAACGGCCACAATTGTTCCCACCTCCTCGTAGGGACGGCTGGGGAGGAGGTTTTGGCCCAGGTCTTCATGAATCGGCCTGTCAAGCGTGACGTTCAACCGATCGCTCGCTGACTTTTTGCAAGCGACACCGTGAGATCTTTATCGTCCACCAACTAATGCTGGCAGTTGGGACACCTGGCTTAACATCCATCCAAGGGACTATAAAGTGAAACACTCTATCTACGCATCACCGATTTGACACTTTATAGTCGGATCGAGAATCAAACCCAGACTAAGTTGACCCAGTGTGATATCTCTGCACCTTCAATTGCGGATCGATAGATTAGTAAAAAAAAATAAAGGTTCCAGTACTTTAGTTTGTGTCAATCAAGCTCTCACAGAATCCCTGTTCCCTAAGGCTGGTTAAGGATCGTATTGTTTAAAACGCTTTGTGCACTTTCATTGTCCCCATGAGTGCATGTCATCTTTCCACGGGCTTTGTGGCTTCAGAAGCGTGAGTGCGCACCGAGATGGAAAGATAACTCACGAGCCATTTGGAGGACAAGGCGCGTGACCAAATATAGTTACCAAAGCATTCTCTCCTTTCCGAGCAGGCAACAGGCGAGTCCAAGTCACCAACCCGACCACTTACGTACCTTGTTCAACCACCTGTAGGTAGACACCCAATGTGTGCATTGGAATGGTGTGCAGCCTCCAGCACCAGTGTCTCACAAAGATGGACCTGGACTGTAGATGGGTGTGAGACGGATGGTGTTTCGGCGTTCGGACGGTGCCAAATAGCCTCGTAGTTTTTGGGTCTTGTGCTCCTCGAATTTGAAAAGTATACAGTATCTGTACATTCAGGCAAGGGAGCCGACTCCATGGGTGCTCCAGAACTCAGCATCTACGGGGGGGGGGGGGGGGGATGGAGGAGGGGTAGCGGGAAGTTCGCAGCATGAGCCATGACCACTTTGTTTTTCCTCTACATTTTTATAAGATGGTGTGTGTGTTTTTGTTAAACTTGGAAACCATTCGACGTAGACACATGTGATACTCCCGCTACATTAGCAACTTGGACCTGGAAGACTGGGCGACAGTTTTTTTTTTTCCGGGGGTGAGGGGCAGAAGCAACCCATACCCAGCAGAGGCACTTATTTTGACCCTCTACGGAAATATCTCAGATCTCAGGCGTTTCAAATCATTCTGGATTATAAAAAGAACAGCCTCTTGAAAACGGTTACAAACTAGTCATCATATAAGCAAAAACATTTTAAAACTAGAACGGTACTCGGTGGAGTGCATACCTCTGCCAGGCTGAGCAGTTTAAATTTTGTATCCCACTGATAAGCTGGATCTGAATCCGGATCTGAACCAAATTCGAATCGGCTTGTTCTTGTCACCTCACCAACTCATCCACCGAGTTTTGTCATAACTCGTCCAAAACTTTTTGAGATGTCATGACATACCTAGTTTTAGCCCCATCTCTCAATGGTGAAGAATCACTTAAATAATTCTAGTAGCTGCATCAGAATTCGGATCTTCACCAAAATCTAATCAATTTGTCCTTATCGCACACTGACACACCCAACCGGTCCACCAAGTTTCGTCTGAATCCGTCCATAACTTTTTGATATATCCTGTTTATAGACAGACAGAGAGACAAACAGACAGGGGTGAAAACATAACCTCTGCCGACCTTCGGTGGTGGAGGTAATAATTGACAAATTGCACCAGAAATGCGTATTGCGCTGCACGAGGAACCAAAATTATACGATAAATGTACAAAAATATTTGTTTAATGAAGATTAAGATGAAAAGCTCGAAGGTCCTTGTCTCCATTCCATCGCCTTCATCATTTCAATCTTGGCTGGTTGTCGCTTGTATATTGTAATGGAACATTTCCTAGTGCACGTCATGCTGTGACGTAACCAGGCACAGCAAGACGTCATGCACAGCAAGATATCACGGCTGTACGATGTCACATGGTGAACCGAACCTTGAATGATCGGAAAAAAACTCCAACTCGTGGGTTAAAAAGGCAGCATCAGTTTCGTCGTGTACATTTTCGAATTTTCGTTTATTAATACAAAGTCGTGACTCCTGGAAGAGTTAAAACACAGAAAACTAGAAGGGCACTCTGAAGAGCACATACCTCCGCCACACAATGCCTGATCCAAAAGAACATATCGGGCCCAACAAATTTTTTGAAATGTCATGCTATATATCGTTTTTGGCTCGATCTCCCAATGGTGAAGAATCACTTTAAAATTAAATAATTCTCGTGTCCAGATCCAGATTCGGATCTTCACTAAAATCGAATCAATTCTTCCTTGTCATACACCCAACCTGTCCACCAAATTTCATCTGAATCCGTCCGCAACCTTTTGAGGAATCCTGCACACAAACAAACAAATGGAATTGCTCGTTGAGCAAGGAATTTCCAGAATAACTTTGTCATATCTCCACGATCTCTGAAAAACCAAAAACCTGGAAATCAATTTGGTTCTTATAAGTCAATAGTTCTACCGTTTAATGAGTTATAGTACTTAGTTTGGTCATGATCACAACTTGGAAGTCAATCGGACTTGAAATGGCGTTTTTATCGCAATGTTGAAATGTAATTTGAACTCGACGACACCCCTGACATATCGACCACAAGACGGAGACGGACGAAAAGAAAGGTCGGTGTGACACCCCAATGAGACATATCTTGGATGCAGTATTGGAAGATGCACATTTTGGATTTGGTTTGAAGTCGACACGACCATTTTAGCGGACGTTATTGCGAAATAAGAATTTCGGTTTTTTGATCCTTGACCTATTGACCTAGATTCACCAAAAACGACAATGTCTAAGTTGACCGATGGCCGACGTCTGTACCCAGTTTGGTCATGATAGCTAAACGGGTTGGCTGCTTACAGGAAACAAACACACAACAAAACAGACAGAGACAGACACACAGAATGAGACACACACACTAGACCAACATAATTGCGAATCCGAAGGATTCTGGCAATTAACAAAACAGAGAAGGTGAAACATACCTCCTTCACCTTTGTGGAGGTAATGAACAGAACTGAAAAAAACAGTGAAATGGTTTGGGGAGGGGGATAGACTTCAGACACTTAGAGGAGGCACTTAAGGGAGACATCTTATGTCAGGTCAGGCCAGATTAGATCTGTGACTTGCTACAGGTATCATGTAACCTGTACTAACCTGTTTCATGGTCGGGTTGTCGGCGACTAACCGTCTCTCCCACCAGAGTTCTTGGTGAGGAGAGGTGTTTGGATATGGACACCAGAAGGATTAAAAACAAAACCTGTCAAAGGGCGGAGGAGCTCCTTGTGAGCTAACGGCCATCTGCGGACGTCCTCCTGCAGTTGGGTTACTTCTTATTAGGAGGTTTGTGGCAGGATTTGTACTCCAGCCACCGTAACACCGTTCATTCCGCAAAACACAAAAACGCAAAGAAATCTGAAAACCCACTCCGTGGGAGTACCTCCTGTACAGCTTCCCTTCAGACAAGGGCAGCTCACTGAGTACGGGATTGGTCAAAGTCTTGACCCCAATCTTTTGATGATAGGAGAGAACACGCCGCGGGTAACGTTCCCGGACTAGATTGTGGGAGAGTGTTCGGAGTGGTGCTGATGTGTCATTCCACCAGACGGCAGTCTCCTTGGTTAACCTGATCAGTCCTTGGGTTCTGTGTGTTGTGCATTTGGACCATGTCCCCTCCCCTTAAGAGAGGATGATCACCTGTCTCTGTTATCATCTGAGCAGAAGCGTTTGGACATCGGTATTGCAGCACTCTATGAGGTTCGGAGACCGGATTGCGGCGAGATGATGGTGGGTGGTCACACCTACGATTGGTCTGGTCGATCTGATGGTTACCATGCTCATGATGG
>CM068959.1:94741995-94766551 GCA_035128595.1 Eptatretus atami
GGCCGACCTCCGGCCCCACAACAATATAACAAAAGAGAGGAACAGAGAGTAAAAGAGTTGAAAAAGAAGAAAAAGCAAGAATTAGAGTGAATAAAGAGAATTGTGAAAAACAAATATAGAAAGAAATGCGAAAGGAACAAAGAACAAAAATGTCGGGAAGAACCCGGACAGATTTATTTCAGCAATTACTCCCCAGGCTCAAATGCAGCAACATGTACAAGCTACCAGAGGTCCATGTAACATGGTCCGTGTGTTTTGAATAGGTTAGTTTGCCACATAAGTCATTTTGTTACAAGTCACGTGAAGGAGGCAGCATATGTAATTAATGGACATGATAGTCAGGGTAATATTGTATGCATAAACACCTCTTGTTTGTGGGTGGGGCTCGGTGAGGAAGCTCTCTGCTTTCTCTGTTTTGCCTCGTCTTTGGGCTCACTTCGTCGGTGGCTTCCACAAGGAACGGGCTGTATTCCATTCCACGTATCGAAAATGGGAAGTCCTCACCTGCAAGTTATCTTGTTTCTACAAGTGTGATCTGTGGTGCCGAGTGTGGGTTAGGTTTACTTTATTTCTTACGAGTAAATACCACCCGTTGCTTCGCTAACAGTAAGAAGAAAGGGAGGAGGGAGAAAAAAGGGAGAGAGCGGTGGCTGGGGGGGGGGGGAGAGAAGAGGAGGGAAATGAGACAGGATGGAGGGGAGCCAAAGAGGGGTGGGGGGAGGAAGAACAGTGTGAGGTGAGAGGAAGCGGAAGGCAGACGTGTGGTGGAGCATTAATTACGATTCATACCATATCATCTCATCAAAATGATTCTGCATAGAATAACAGTGAAGATTGGCAAGTGGCATAAGCACTCATGCAAGCACTCCAATTAAATGGTTGATAAGGAACGGTTGGCCAAGCTGTCGCTGCATAACATAAAGGTTCCCTTTAACTTTATAGCCCGTCTTCACCGCACACGAAGCAGTTTTGAAATAAAATGAATTATTGAAATAATGAAATAAAATGAAATTTCATCATCAATTTGGTTTCAGACCAGGTCACTCTACCCTGGATATGCTGCTTCTGCTCTCCCAACAATGGATGGACGTCCTCAATGCCGACAAGAAATCAGAGCCATATCCCGAGACATATCACGTGCTTTCAACATGGTCTGGCACCTGCCCTGCTCACCAAACTCTCTTCCTATGGTATTCAAGGCCATCTCCACTCATGGCTCGCTGACTTCCTCTCCTGTCGCAGCCAACGTGTGGCCCTAAATGGAGTTCTCTCATCGCCTCTTCCTGTCCAGGCTGGAGTTACTCAAGGCAGCGTTCTGGGCCCTGTTCTTTTTTCTGGTTTTCATCAATGATCTCTCGACTTTCTGGAAAATCCTATTTATCTCTTTGCTGATGACTCCACCCTCTGCAGTACCATCTGCCATCCCTCAGACCGGCAGCAGCAGCTTCTTCGTTCACTGCATCTCTGGATAAAATCACAAACTGGTCCAACACGTGGAACATGTCTTTTAATCCTGACAAAACTCACACTCTCACCATGTCTCCCTGAAAGGACCGTTTGGTTACCACCCGCCCCCCCCCCCATCTCTTTCTCAACAATCCTCTTGAAGAAGTCCTTTCATTCAAGCTTCTGGATCTCACTATTTACCGTGATCTTTCCTGGGAAAGCCAATTTCCAACCTGGCCTCCAAAGCCCGTCGCTGACAGGGCATCCTCCATGGTGCAAAGTCCTTCCTTGGCCCACTGAGCTCCTGACCACATAAAAAGCTTTCGTGCATAGCCTGATGGAGTACTGCTTCTCCCTTGGGCTGGTGCTCCTGCCTTTCACCTTTTTCAGCTGGAAACCAAGGATCATTGGTATCTCCGCGGTGAGGCTGTCTTTTGGCCTCTCACTCTCTCACCGCAGGCAGGTGGTGGTCTTTCTGTCTTCTAGCATATCCTCTCCGGTCTCGCCCCCCCCTGCTCTGTATGCGATATGTCCCCTGTCCCCCCCTCCCCCATATTTCCACAGTGCGTTCAAGGTCTGCCAGCAACCCCATTCTGGTAAAACTGCCAAAATCACGAATCACTGCTCACCTTCACTCCGTCATTCCTCTCTTTTCCTGCTCTTGGAATAAACTCCACACTCTCTTCAATCCCATTCTTCCCTCCAGGTCTTCAAAACAGCTCTTCACCACCACCTCTTATCTTCCACCATCCAAAACCACGATCTTTTCTAACCCCGTTAATCCACCCCAAACCCACCTCCTTCAAATTCAATGCCTTCCTTTCTGAAAGGTTCCCTGTTGTGTAAGGCCCCGAAAGTCCCTGTGTTGCTCATATTGCTTACACCGTGTTCCCCGCCCATCCCTCTCCCTTCCACAGATCTCCTAATGTCTCTGTTCCCCACTGTTTTGTCCTTCCATCTTGTCTCCTGCCCCTTGTTGTGTGTTTTGTTTAACTCTCATTCAAGCCTCGAAAATGTATACAACAACAAAAAAAGACTTCATCCAAAAAGAGTTGCAGCTTAATGCAGAACAACCCTGGAGACATCGCAAAGTTCAATCGCCTGTGAAATAAACATTGCAGAAATTGCGCCATTTTGCTTGCTCGTCTGTGCACGTGTCGCGTGGTACATCGGTTCAAGGTCCGCGGAAACGTTATAACTTTATTTTAAAACATCCGTTGTTTACCAGATTTACTTCAATTCCCTGTAGAGCACATCGTGATGCATCCGAAAATCTAGACATAGATCTGGCACACACAATGGATAGTCAGTCCCTCTGGGGGACAGGTCGTGAGGTCTTGCAGTGAATGCATTAAATCATACAGCTCAATGAAGCTGGTTAATTTTGTTACGTTCCAAAAAAATTTTGTTACTCAATATAATTCTCCAAACAGTAAAAAAAAGATGTCTAATACTTTGAAAATTTCACTTTTTCTTGTGTATTTATGGAGGACGGAAGGTAGCCTTGCTTGTTTAAAGTAAATCGGTATATCGGCTTTGTTATACAACTCGTTATTTCTTTAAATTATCAGATTTCACAACAGATTTTGACACATATTTAGTCTGGACGATATCCGATCCTCAAAAGCGAAATAATATTTCAATAATACTGTATACATAAATTAGTCCGGAGAGTATATCATGGAAAATCGTATCATATAATGCATGAAATCGCTCCAAGCTCCGAATTTGAAAACTTTTGGACTAACAAAAGCGATGTATACAACAATTCATAGCTATGATGAACAGGCGTTCGATATGAGTGAGGAAAGTGAAAAATAAACTTTATCGTTAAGAAATCGTTGTGGCCTGTTCCAAGTCAAGGAATGGTTGAGCAGGCCAAAAAATATGGTGGCTTCAGACCACAGCGAGGTTACCCAGGAAACACCTTAAGACCTAGAGAGTAAGGTGGCCGAGGATCGCCTGATGAAGGATATAATTAAATAATGCCGTTAATTATCTTCAAAAGGGGTGTTTAATTAACTCATACACCCAATTTTCACTCTTGCCCTTCCTTGGAGTTTTCTTAGTATGCATGCAAAGTTTCAGGCTGCTAAGTTTTATGGTTTTGGAGTTATGGAGGAGACACACACACACTGACAGACTGACAGACTGACAGACTGACACACACACACACTGACACACTGACAGACTGACCCACTGACACACACACACACTGCCCTTTATTAGTATAGATTCTTCATTGCATTCAAGTTTGCGTGTTCACTTCTCCTTTTTTGTGTCTGTCGATTCACGTGGTATGTCCCGAACTGCTCGTCCCATCCACCTTTTCCTCCATATTCTTTATAAATAAACCTTTATAAAGGTAAGAAACTTGTTCGAACCATCTGCCTCTTGTGTGTGTTGCCATCAAAGTCGGTTCATTTGGGCGATCTTGGGGATGGCAATGTTGTAAATTGAAGCAATGTCGTAAGTTAGCAATATCTTAAGTAGTAAGAACCCGTTCAGTCATTCGCCAGATGAAAGATCCTGGCGCCGAGACATACCACGTCAGTGAGCCTGACATAACATCTGGTTAGCAGAATTGTGGGATTCATCCCAACACCTCCCCAAGGAAAATTTAAAAGAAAATTTGATCGTTAACCCTCTAGAGCGCACGAAATGTTCTGGGTGAACAAAAAATCAAACAAAATTGCATGGGTCACCGATGACCCCTGGGGCTCTAGAGGGTTAAAACGTTTTTATTTTCAATTTTAGCACACATGGGGAAAACTGGACAAAATGGCGGATGTCCATGTAATGGTGGATGGTGAGGAACATGTGGTCAGAGGCGAACCAGGGAGGGGTTAGGTGATGGGCATAGGGCAAGAACCTACCCCACTCATCAGCAGCCTCGCCTTGAGGCTGCTGGGATGTCCATCCAGGCCATGTTACAATTATTAATAAAACAAATGGATGAGAATGAGATGGAAATTAATAAAATGGGATAACAAATGAGGGGGGAAATGAAAGTAAATAGAGATGAATTAAGAGAGGAAATGAGAGAAATGAACAAAAACAACGACATTGTAATGGCACGGGCACAGATAAAAAGTAGAATGGCAAGTTGGTTTAGGGGGAGAAAGGAAAATTCCATGGGGACATGTTTGAAAAGTAATAATGGCATGGAAGAACATCGTGCCAGTGTGAATGTTGCTTTGCCGTGGTGGGAAGAGACCGTCCACATGACGAGCAAGACAGAGGGTTTAGAGGGGGATAAGTTAGGCTCCGTGGTGTGTGGTGTGGTGCTCATGGACATGTGGTTAGACCTGGCAGGAGTTTTTCTAGCATGCCAGAGTCCGACAGGGTGCAACCGGATTTGGACACACGGAGCCGAGCATTTTAAATGAGAATTAAAATTAAAGCAGCCTTGGTGAGAATTGGCAGGTATGCCCATCGTCCATCTGACCCTGTCCATCGGGGCGCTGTCCGAGCGAGTGTCTCAGGCCGGTGGGGTTGTCGGATCCTGGAGAGGGCTGAGACCTCCGAGGGACCAACATGGTTCCTCCTGGGTACCTGGCATGGTGCACCCTGAGGACCATAGGGGGAGGTGTTGTGGGCTGAAATTTGGTGGTGGCACCACTGAGGGCCAGTAAAGGCCTGTGGAGATAACCCCCCAGGCATGTGGCCCAGCAGCTTCTCCCTGAGACTCTGGGACAGCTAGCATGAGGAGATCTGCCATGCTGGGCTGGTCTATGGATATGGGTCAACCCGCATCGACTGGGTATGAATACAGCCCACCGGAAAACCACTGGAGCATCTGTGCAAAGTTATGTAGTGATTGGGAAAGACACGGTGAGGCCCACATAACCTTCCACAGATATTCAACCGTGATTAATGGGCTCTCAGTTTGGGAAGAGAGCCCTGGGTTTTAATTAGCATGGGATACATGAGAAGATTGGCTGCAGCAGGCGCTGCTGGTGTTGAATGGGCTCCCCAGTGGTAATTGGATTTGAGTTAAATTTACCTTTCCCCATTGTCATGACTCTTTGCTTTTGGGGGTATGCAGGTGAGTTGGGAAATTGGTATGAGTGATGGACAAGAGTAGCCATGAAAGCCCTGCACGAGTTTTTCAAATTGAAATTCGCCCCAACAAGGCTGAGAGCCACTAAATGTGTGAGGCTACAAAAGAAGAGAAAAAAAGAAGAAAAGAAGACCGATCTAAGATGAAGGAGGTAGAAATTTATGTTAGTCTTGAAATAAAATGGATCATAAGATGTGGGGAAGCAAGTTACTGGCAAAGAATTCCAAATTGATGCAGCACCTGGACAAAAGCTACTCGCATAGCTCTTTGTTCTACACATAGGTATTGCCAGAGTGTATCAGTGTGAAGTGGTGGTGAATCAATGGTCCCCAGCAAATGGTACTTCTCGAAACAAATGGTGGAAGAGGTAAAAGTCATTCAGTGTTATGTGTGTGAATAAAGGATTGTGTATTGTTTTGTTTATTGGTGATGATTTAGCATGTACGCAGGCCATGGCGGATAGGAACCCCATTTTTTGCATGTAATGCAGGTATAGGTCGAAATTAATAGCAGCTGAGGAGGGATCATTGTGTGTAAGGTTTATGGTTAGGGAAGTTGTCCAAGCCAGTATGTGGATCAGGCCCTTAAGGAGAGCGAGGAATGTGGAGCTCTACCATGCCCCTCCCTGGTAGCCCAGCAAGTGACTGGGTATGGGAAACCCGTCGGGAAGAAGGTCGGATAGGTCGGCCATGGGGCGGAGGACCCCTGGTGATCACGGATGGCCGCAGAAGGCCAATGGGTGTCCTCCTCATGCGGGTTGTGCAGCAAAGGGAGATGTTGTGGTGGAGGGGGGTGAGGATAGGGAGTCAATGATTTCCCTCGAGGTGGGACTTTGTTTGTGGTGCGGACACCACACACTGTTACACACCCACCACCACATTATAGGACCTCCCCGCTGCCGAGTTGAGGTCATACCTATAAGTAATTGTGATGGCAGGGCCTTGCAGGGAATGTAGTGATGATTGTTTGGAAGTATGAGTGCTGGAATATTCCACTCGGTCATCTGCGACTTGATATGTACTATGGAAGGCAGGTAGCCCATGAAATTTGTGAGGTAGTTTCTAAATTGGAAATTTGGGCTTTTCATTTTTTTCAATTTTCTCCCTACCCTAAGACACCATCTTGAGCAGAGGGCAGCAGACAAAATTGAGGACCTTTTTGGACATAGTTGTGAGTGCATTTCATTGAAACAAAGAGGACAGAGTGTTAAGAAGAATTGGTAAGGTTAGCTGTGCTTCACCTCCCACAGCCATCTCTAATTTATTTGGTAAGTTATTTAGGTGTTTGACTAAGTGCTGAGGCTGGAATCTTGGGTTCCTGATGTAGAAACTTGGTGGGAGCCTGAGGTTCCGGGAAGGGGCTGTTACGTGGAAGGGGTAGGGATCCATAGCAAGACTGCATAATATCTGGATGTGTTGGTTAGAGATGGGCAGAATGGTTTTAGTACAAATGTATATCAGAAAGTTGATGATTTCAGTTTCCCTGCCATCTTGCACACCTTTCTGTGAAACAATGTCCCAATTAAAATGGGTTACAATGTTTTTTTCATCTCAGCTACTTATATTTGTAAGAATTTGTTCAGTAGAGGATGAGGATACAGAGGATATTCGGTTTATTGTTTGATCAGGTCTTGTGAGAATGTCTTTAGACTCCATCGTCACCTTTTATTTACGTTTGGTTGGTTTTCATGTGAACAAGTTTCTATTGCATTGCATTTGATATAAAAATAATGAATTAATTATTTTAGTGTGGTAAATTCTTTAATTAATATTATTAATTATACATATGTATATATCATATACAGCATATATATAAAAATATATATTTATACATATATATATTTATATACATATCTTGAATTAATATTATTAATTAAACATATGTGTGTATATATATATATATATATATATATATATATATATATATATATTCGGATATATATATATATATATATTCGGATATATATATATATATATATATATATATATATATATATATATATATATATATATATATATATATATTATATATATATATATATATATATATATTCGGAATTATATATATAATATAATATATATATATATATATATATATATATATATATACATATATATTTATATACATATCTTGAATTAATATTATTAATTAAACATATGTATATGTACTTTAATTTATATTATATATATTACATATGAAGACCACAAGGGGAAAACCGGTGATGTCACTTTTTATAAATTTCAGGGTTATTGCACCTGCCAATAGTTGGCAACATAAGGTTTCCTCTCACAATATTACTTTAACAAATAACCAGGGGTGTCACATAATTTATATGGTATAAAGTTAGCCGTGCAATGAAAAAACAAGTGTTGTCAAAGCTGAACAAGTAGAAACCAGAGTTGTCAGTACTTTACTCCTGGTTATCTCCCTTTCATTCATGTTAACTGTTCCACCATAATATTCAGAGTTGAGAAACTAAAAAATGAAAGGTTGTAAAACTTTCACAGCATAAACTCTGAGCACTACAATGGCCTATTTGGTTATATCATGGATCTATTATTTTTGATCACAGGTTTTGTGTTCTGCAAAGTATTAAATTAAAGTTTTCACTCAGATAAGATTGGCTTTCTGCGTCATTCATGTTAACTGTTCAATCATAATATTCAGAATTAGAAACTAAGTTATAAAAGGTTGTAAAACTATCACAGCATAAACTCTGAGCCCTACAATGGCCTATTTGGTTATATCATGGGCTCCGTAGTTGGTGCATATCGTGGTTCAAGCCTGGTCAAACTTTATTGTGACTTTTATGGGACCCACGCCGTGGCTTAATGGTTAGCGCGTCTGAGTACCCATCCTCATTCGATGTACCCACCGCCCAATCAACCTGCTTAGGTATATGAGGGAGTCACATGAGGTGACTTCGGCTATCGCGGGGGTGGTTTTCCTTGGTTTCCTCCCGGTTTTCCATCATATTAAGTAGTACGGAGTAAGAAATGGAGAATCCGTCGTCATATAAGCGAAATACCCTTGAGTATGGCGTTGAACACCAATCAAATAAAAAAACAATGACCGTTTAATGTTGAAGAAAATAATCTGTGATCACCAAAGTCATGTAATGTATGCTAATAACCAACAAGCATGAATTTGCTACACATCCTGGGTTAAAATTGCATGGCAATTATTAAACAAGGGAATAACCAGTGATGTCAGTTTGCAACATTGATTCGTTCTTTGCTCTTTAATTAAATAACACAGAAGCTTGGCAAATGCTACATGCTTAATTTCATCGGCCAATGATCACTCTTCCTTTTACTGGAAAGAAAATCTATATGACAGTTATTAAACAGTCCACCAAAGTCTTGAAACTTGTTTTTTCAGTTTCTTCAAAATTGACTTATCCTGACATCTCTGGTTTTCCCCTTGTGGTCTTCATATATATTTATATATATATATATATATATATATATATATATATATATATATATATATATACATATTTATAGGTGGTATCAAATAATGGAGGTAATTCGATAAAAATAAAATAAATAAATATTATTTATAAAAAACATTATATATATAAGCATTAAAATAATTTGTTGGTGGTTGTGAAAGATACGCAGTGCAGCATGTTAAAATAGGTTATTAATGACAGTTTGAGTCTATGGTTAGATGGAGGTGCTGTGTAAGGGACACGTCTATCAAGTAAAATGTTTATCACTTAATATATTATCATATAAAGTGGTGTATGATTAAAGTTATTCATATGTAGTAATACTTTAAATAAAAGTAATCATTAAATAAGTTTGAATGAGGATATTTCATTGCTGTGTTGACTGACTGTCTGGACACAACTTTGAGGTTGTGGGTCTATTGATGTTGAGTAATCTACTGAGGTGGACGTGTGACCAGGGTTATCGATCCACCGTATGTAGAGGTTCTGGGGTGAAAGGATCGAAACCTCGATGAAAAACAATGCCTCGCTGATGATGCGGGCAGTTGAGAAATCAGTAAAATACTAGTAAGTTCAGGTTATAACTTCAAATAAAATAGCTTTGGTAAGTACTTACCAGTACATAATAGTTCATCAATGAGTGTCTGGGAGTGTTTGAGGCAAAAATATTTTTTTGAAAATAAAAATGAAAGGTAATATTAAATGATCCCCAACCCCATTCCTTAGTGGGTGTATAGAAGTGTTTTAGGCCACCACAAAAATAGAAAAAAAAATTGATTTCTTCAATATGCCAGCAGGATTAGAACAGTACGGGCAATGCCAGGTACTCCTTGCCAGTTTTTCATAATATCTGAATTATATTACACATCATCAAACACATGCCAGATGTAAATATAACTTCTCAATGTTTTTGATACTGATTTATATCATCATGGATGGGGTTGTCCCAATAGATTATACAAAAGACAGAGATTTTGACATAATGGACAAATTAGTGTAAGAGATTAATTAAACCAACGCCTGCTATAGCTCTGGGGCAAACATTCAGAAATTGATCTGAGGCTTTCCAGGCTACCCAATGTAACCAACACAATGGTGCACGGTGCTTTGGGATGTCATAACTCCAATCAAACCAGTTTTATGATATAATTTGTGACTTATTTGTCCTCGTAAAAGTGTTCCTAATGCAATGAATCTTTGAATCCCAAAGCAAACTCATTGCCCTTTTCACTAATACACCCAGGGCCTAATGACGGAGCCATGCTTTTGCACTTGGCCTCTGCTCACCCGTTTATAGGCTTCAAGTGTTGTAATGAAGGGGCAAAAATAGGGGACTTCGAGGCTTCTGTAGACCCCTCCCCTCAACACCAACCCACATTTGCCTTATCTCTCTTTTTGGTAGTCGTGCTGACAACCAGTAGACATAATGCAGTCCAGACGATTCCTTATCTGCAATGCCAATTGGCCTCTTGGTCACAGGATCGCCTTGGACCGAAGCAAGATGTGTCCTTATGAGGAGTATTGTCAGAAAAAAATCTCCCAGGAAGTCTTGACTTGGCTAAGGCCAGACAAGGCACTCAGAGACTGCCGGAGTGCTCTGTTTTACCTCTCCATTATCCACTTTTGCTGCCATTGGCCTTGTTTTTATACCATTTTAAAAGTATAAATACAGCAAGGGTTCGTTGTTCTGCATATCATTAGTAGGAGGACATATTCTGGTTTGTACAATTTCTATATTAATGAACAAAGGATATCCTTTTTGTTTAATTATATCATCAGGGACTGATAACACATCAACAACAAATCAGGGACCGTTTACTCATACATGTGACTTAGAAGAGTTTAATATTAGAGTGGGGCGAAAAACTCCATATTTAATCGTTGTTGTGCTGTAGGAAGTGAAAATAATCTTATTATGGTTAATCGAATAACTCAGAGGTAATGAAATTGACTATGAGCTGCATAGTCAGGGTTGGATTCCCAACACGACTATGAACTCACTCTTGTGCAATACAAGATAGGGTGTTGTGTCCAATAGTACACCGTCCTTTGGAGGGGATTTTATGCCAGTTGTCCTATCGGCTGCTGGATGTAAAAATAAAAAATTGTGGTGTCTTTCAAAAAGAGCAGGCCACTGTGTGCCAGCACCATAGCGTAATGAGCCTGGTGTTGGCTTCGCAGTTCGGGTAGTGGCTTGGGATCCTAGGGTCCTGAGTTCAAGCCCCGTTTTCCGCTGAATTAACACCAGAGTGTTGACTCAGCCTGCCATCCTTCCGAGGTCGGCGAAATGAGTACCAGTGTAGCAGCCAAAAGGCTGCACATGAATGAAGGGAAGGGGTATTGACGGATTTGTTCAATCTGGTATTGATGTAGCATAGGCATGATGCATGATATTAAGGCAGGCATGAATGGCCCCCTCCTGTGCAAAAAATTCCTTGTAATTGCCCTGACATATGAAATGTGGGAGCACTACATTAGCGGTATAGCCAGACCTCCAAAAATGATGCAAACCCTGTCTTGCATTCTAATGATGATGAAGGCCAGGGTAATGCGGTGTGCATCCACTTAGTTGGAAGGCCTAATGCCCTTATTTGAAAAATGTACTTGGCTCTCAGAACCAGAGATTGCATTCAATCACCTGTGTGATACACACGTCTTTTGGGTAATGTTGAGAAGTCAGAAATATATTCAATGGCATGAGAATCTATAATATCCACTGTCGTTTACAGCTATGCCTGGTGTTGGCTCAATGGTTAGGGTGGCGGGCTATGGATCCAACAGACCGAAGCTCAAAATTCCACTCGGCTGCTGAATGAATATCAGGTGGGGTTGACTCTGCCTGTCATCCTTCCGAGGTAGGCAAAATGAGTACCAGCATGCTGGTATACTGTGTCGGAGTGGCGACCCATCCAGGATTTGCCCAATAGCCAAGGAGACTGCTTAGGCAGCACCAACACTCTGCACAGAGTATGGTCCCAATGGATGGATGTTTACAGCTCCTCAAGATATCGTTCACAGAGCTTTAAAATTGTTTCAAAACTGCTGTTCAGTTTTGCCTCAAGGTCCTATGCTTGTATTTGAGTACATACCTACATGGGCCTGGATGTGATGGCCTATCCTGGCTTGGCAAACAATCTGCAGTGAAAACAGAAAATGGAAAAAGCAAGAACATTTTTCATTCCCACTACCGATTCGAAAATAGAGGAAATTATAAAATAAAGACAACATGAACTTGCTGTTTGGCTTTTGATCAGATGGCTCGTTGCTTCGGGATCCCAGGTTGAATCCTATACGCTGTGTTAATTTGTTTGTAGTCTCCTAATGTCCTTGTAATTTGAGTGAGAGTATCCTGATATTTATGATGTCTTCATCCAACATGTGATGTATGCACAAGCCCCTCCAAGGGGCTTTCCTTAAAAATATTGTTGTCTGAGCCACAGACAACATGATTTATAAGGAAAGAGAGAAAAGAGAAGAGGGAATTAAAGGAATTTGTGGGAGAATCAATGCAGAAAACATAGTGAGAAAAGCTTGTGAGTCCAGGCGCGATCGGGTGCACACAACCAAAGCAAGGAGGGGTTCGTTCAATGGGTAGACACAAGAGTGCAGTCAGTATGGTCAGTTGGGCCACAGGTGTGATGCTCAGCAGAGCAAGATTCCCACAGATGGACAGCGGCCACTCCACACTGGAGTCAAAGAGGAAAATTCATAAACACCACAGTGTCTCAAACAGGAGATCAGCTGCAGCGGTGGCTCATCAGAGGCAGTGCCATCAACTTCACAATGAATTTCATTCAAGATGAATCATTGGAAAAAAACAAAAACCCCACATCGTTGTTCCCACAGTCCAGCTTCAGGGCAGTGGCTGCCCAAACCAATGGTGGCTGGTGATAAAAGGCCCAGCAGCAGATATAGTCTATAGGTTTGCTGAGGGGACTGTAGGTTTGCTATCTGTCCGTCCGTCTGTCTGTCCATCCGTCCCACATGTAATTTTTCAGACATTTTTTCTCATACCCTTTAACAAATTCAACTGAAAATTGGTATATGGCTTTATTATGATAAGTTACAGAAAAAGTTCGAGTTTCAGGGCGTTTCATCAATTTTTCAGAGAGTTGCACCCTTTTTGGACTCAGAAAATATCACATCGGTAGGGGACGCGTTCAAAGCAATTCTCACTCTTGTTTAATCTACAATAGTACTCTGGGTGCTCACTCTCACAAACAGTAATATCACATACTCTGAGCCAATTCTAATTCGATCAATGGTACCATTCTGGAAAGAAGGTACAGTGGTTGTGTCTAAAAAATAAAATAAAAAATAAAAATAAAAATATCCTTCATTCCTCTTTCATTCAAAGTAAGAGCCAACACTGACACACTAATTGTGAGATTGAACAAAATTATTAGGGAAAGAATGTCATTTAAATGGGCGATTGTGGTCAAGGATTGTACAAGTTCCACATTCCACAAGTTTAAACCAGACTCAGTGACCTGATGATGATGAGAGCATCCGCTATGAGTCTGGTAAATCGGTGGTTGGAACTCCGGCCGAGTCTACTCAAGACTTTAAAAATAGTACGTGTTGCTTCCTTGCTTGACGATTGGTATTGAAACTGATAGAGCACGGACAAACAACCAGAAGTTGGCAACCATTGCAAGGCTCGATGAGCCTGTTAGCCTCCCCTGTGTTGAAGTTACTTGTAAGGAAACTAATTTACATGTAATCATCATAGATTTCAGGAAGTAAATAATTAACATCTACAACATTATAATCCCACATGTGCAAAACCGATTTCTTTTACTTTTTAACCAACCTGTGAATTGTTTTTTTTTTTAATCAATTATATAGTAAAAAGCAAGACCTTTTGATTTCACAATCAACTGGTCATTGTGAACTTACCACTCACTAAACCAGCTTGGCTATTGTTCTTATTACAGGAATAGTTTTGTCCAATAAACTATATTTACAAAATTCAATGGTGATATCCTTAACAATGACATTCAGTATTATAGACTTGTTGTTTCTGTATTATAGGCACGTGCTTGTGACTCCAAATGCAATGCTTACTTGCATGTCATCATCAACACAGACCAAGGTTCTTCCTACTTGTTGGCCAATAAGAGAGTAGTGTTCATGTCCCTGATGAAGGTAAATGGAGATTACTCGGTTGTAGCTCTCATCTTTATAAAGTGAACCATCTCTGAGGTTAATAATGGACGCTGGCCGGAAGTTGGCATTGTCATGCTAAGTGTGCCACCACAATAGAAAAGACGAACCGCCAGAGCACTACTGTAAATTAAAACATACCTTGGACACATTATCGATTTGTGACTATCTTTCAACCTTTTCCAGTTTTCTTTCCTCCTATGTTTGTATTTCTCTGTCCATGGTATCAAATTGAGAATAAAGTTTTTTTTTTAAAGTGTGTCCTACAGAGCAAGTCTTAAAGCTTGCCTCAATGTTCACATGGAAAAAGAAACAGCAATTGGAGGAAGTGTGCTTGAAGATACAGTTGTAGCCAGTTCGTTAAGGCTGCTTGAATTACCCCCTATCCTAGCATATCGACCTAATGCAGGCAAGCTGTGCCTGGTTGAGGGAGCCACACCTGCTAAGCTTAGCCTGGGGCCCAGCTGACCCTAGGAGCCCCAAGTGCCATTTCCAGTCACAAAGGCAGCTCGGCCCGTTCAGACCTAACTGAAAACAGGCCAATGCATGGCCGGAGGCTGGCTGGCTGAAGTAGTGTGGCCTACTAGAAAATCCAAAGGGCTATAACCACAGGGTGGACATCCGTATTGGATGATGATGGGGGGTTGGGGGGAGAATAGAGAGAATTGTTGAGGCTGGAGTACATGGATCCGAGGGGGTTTGTCTCCTTTTTGAGGTTTCATCATAATGAATAACACCAGGCGCAGGAGCAAGGCCTCTCAGAACAGAAGTCCTGTCAGGAAATGGTGTCGTGAGAAAAACAGGACTTCTCAGCTACAGCAAGCCCCCCTGTTGAGAATTCATTTCTCTCTACCTCAAGGGCACGCCAGGTGGCACCGATGAAATTAAATCCGACAAAACACTTGTTTAGTATTCATTGCCCCTTCCTTACTCCTTCAACACAAATTATGCTTGTACTATTAAGTAATGGACTGAGGACTCAAATAGGAGAAATTTCATCGTAATGACTGATCTCCTGGATCCCTGATGATCTGTGCTATGAATGTGATCTCTTTGATTGATAATATGAAAAAAAAAATGATCACGGAGCAAAACGAGCAACAGTATTGAAAAGATCACGTATGGCCATCATAGTCGGCACGGTGTCTTTCTTTCCAAAATCAAGATGTTGGCACACAATGAACTTGTTTTTTCTTTGAGTTATAGAATATCTTAGCCCTGGCCGCAGCTACCAAGGAGTTCTCACTATTGAAAACCGTTAGCCGTAATCGCAGGCGAGCAATGACCCTCTACATTATTCCTGCTGCAAAGTAATTGCAGAACTCTCCTGACTTCTACAACGCCAAACTGACATGTCCCTCGGACGCCATCTGCAACTGGTTTGGAAGCTAATTACATTAAGTGGCTTAGGCTGAGTTAATAAGCAAAGATGTTGGGGGAGCTCACGAGGAGGCTGTGTGTGTGCAAACCTCAGGTTGTCTTGCCTTCGCATAGCAGCCGTTCTGGTGGATTGCTTTTTTGTCTTCAGAAAACTCAGGGCCTTTTATTTGCTAAGATCAAAAAAATAATAAAGAGATGAAATTTTTGCTGATCGATTATCCCTCAGTAGCCTTCTTGCAACTTCCCAGAGGATATGAGAGGAAAGACAGAAGAGAGGAAAGATATTCATTACCGCTGGCCGATTTAGCGATTTGAAAGAAGGAGAAACAAGTGGAAGAAAATATTTTGCCTTTTCTGTCATTTCTCATAACATTTCATTAAAAACATGGAATTAGCATTATGACTGTGATGAAGTGAAACTATTATCCAAAAATCTCAACAGAAAGCACATTGCCAGTAAAAAGTAGAAATATTATTGGATATGGAATGTAGTACAGCTGCAAATGAGAGCTCATGATGCCCCTGAATCTTCTTGGATTATCTCTACTGACTTGTTCAATCACATGTGGATGGATTCCACAAAGCTCTAGGATCATTCTCAATATAACTCGCATTACAGTATCGTGGAGCTGGAGAGCGACTGCTTTTGGGGAGGTGTTGAAGCGGGCCCTGATTGCTGTTCACGGCCCGTTCAAGACGTAGGAGACATCAAGTTATCTGCTGTCATTCAGCTCCTCCATGAACCTCAACATCAGGAATAAAAAGAAAGTAAATTCTGTAACTCCTAGGCACTAATTGTACGCTTTACCACCATGACTTGAAATGAACCCCCACCTCTCCCTTGTTATTCACACTCCTTCTCCTTTCCTCCTCATTTCCTGGAACCGCTTTGATACTTGACAGTTTCTGCAGACCCGAGAGCTCCCTTCCTTTGGCCTCCGATGGAATTAGATGAGATTGATTAGATTAGATGTACGACATTTCTCCGAGGGATGATTGTCACGTTCGGCAAGAATCACTTTTGACGTGAGCAGATGTTTGTATGCAAAGAGATGGTTCAAGGAATATTTTGCCCACATTTGGTAGGGGCTTCAAAATAAGTCGCCCAAGGGCATGACAGAGCTCATCATACCATCCGACTAACCACGGCGGAGCGCAAGAAGATGGCTTCCATGGGTGCTAACAGGGTGGGTGGCTGGGTCTGCCTCTCCCCCTCAGCCTCTCCAAACACCCACAAACTTGGAACACCCAGGTTGTGGCTGTCAGTTTTGATATGACTAACTCATTTCACATGGCGCTACACGGTGATCCAGCCCGTTCCCTCCCCATCATATCCCTTCAATAGCCTGCACCCCTTGCCCCCTCCCTCCATTTTCCTCCACATTTACCCTCCACCTCTGCCAACTCTCTTTTGCCACCTACAGCCTCATGGTCTAAAAGGAGGTGGAAGCAAGCAATAAATAGGGAGGTCACAATGGAGGTAAGTACATATTGCTGTGTTTCATTTTACTTTATTTAACCTATCTTGATGGAATTGCTGCACCTGT
The DNA here is from genome assembly GCA_035128595.1 of Eptatretus atami. Classification (NCBI taxonomy): domain Eukaryota; kingdom Metazoa; phylum Chordata; class Myxini; order Myxiniformes; family Myxinidae; genus Eptatretus; species Eptatretus atami. The sequence continues at coordinate 94,759,052 of CM068959.1, forward strand.
GCACAAACTATTCACTTTCATTTCTCAAGCAGAGATCTTCGCATTTTCCTTGGTGCGCCCTCCAAACCCCATTCCCTACAAACTTGCGAATGTTTTTACTTCTCCCGTGAGTCTTGACACGTGTACAGAAAAATACGTTCTGCCATTCTCTACAAGAAGTCGACAAGCAAAACAATAAACGAAAAAAAGTTAGCAGGCTCTTTCGATAATACCATCCGGCGGAGAATTACCAGCTGCCACGAGTGGCTGTGACCAGTCACGTCACCTAGTTGTGAAGGTGGAATAATGTGTAGCACTTCTGGAGCAGGGCTTGCGTTGGCAGTCAGCAAACTGGAAGGTTTGAACCCACGAACCTTTTGTTTGACCCAGCGCCCTGGCGCCGGTGTGGGTTTCCATCCATCATGGAGGTGTGCCGACAGGCCTGTTTGTCGATTGTTGCACTCTGCCTCGCCTGGGACATCCCCACAGCATGTGCCCACGTCTGTGGGGCATGGGAAGACTGCAATGGGGGATGGTGATATGAAAAGCTTGTCACGGTGATGGTAAAATATTTCCTACAACTGCTATACAGACTTCTAAAGCCCAATTCAGCACACATATTTCGGTCTGGACTGAAAGAGTGATTAATTAACAATACTCGGTTTCCAAGGGGATCCGAACCAAGATTGCAATACACGAGTATTAGCCTGACACATTACAATAAATGTATAGTTGTTTCGCTATGATGTTTTAAGTTTCAAAGGCAGGCTTCAAACTTACCTGCTTTATTAAAGGCCACCATTTTTCTTTCCATCTCGATCAGCACACTTCCTATACAGGTAGCACATATTTGAGGATCAATTCAATGGGTATTCAACATTTTAATGGTATTGGGAAACACTCAGAACTTACAGTTATATACGTCAGGGAGAAATGGAAAACAAATTTCATTCAAAAGTGATATAGTGCAAAGTCAATCGACTCGGTTACCTGGACATCATAGCACTTGAACCCAATGCTGTATTACTCAGGTATGTGGATCATAACACCCCCTGGGCAACAGCAGTTTGCCGACTGGTTTGAAGGAGTCGTGAAACTTTCCAAAACTATCATACGATCAGGGATTTTTGGTTCATTATTTTGTTCGGCCGAACAGCACGTTTTTAGTGATAATTTACAATGAACATGAGAAAGCAATTTGTTTTAGTTTTTGGCCCAAATGAGCTATTGTCTCGTTTGACTATAGCAAGCACAGATAGCAAGTGCAAAATCTGGAGGGTTCTATCAACCATATACAGGAAGATGCTTTGAGTGAGCTGTTGTTGTTTAAACCTGTTCAACTCAAACTGGATAAAAACAAATCTATAAAAATATACACTATTCATTTGTGTGCAGCACGTGCATGGGGTCCAGGTTTGCATCAATGCTGGGAACATGGGGGGGTGCCGCTGATGCAGTACCCCCTTTAGGGTCGGGCAGAAATTGATAATTTGTCCAGGGTGCCGGCGATAGGAGGCCTACTCTTTACAAAATTCACCGTGGGATCTAACGTCAATCAACGACCAGAGCTAGAACACGGGTCCTCCGGCACAATGTCCCTCTGATGGATGGCACACACATTGATGCCTCACCCTGCCTGTGAAACACAAGGATGACGGTTCATGGCTGGGTTAGGATTCAAACCCAGGCCAGGTAATTCAGAGGTGAGTGTACATACCACTAGGGCAGTGGTTCTTAACCTTTTTGGATGCCCACACCCCTTTGGTTCTCAGAGTATTTTCTCACACCCCTTGTAAAAAAAATTCAATGACGACTTAGATCAGGTCTTAGAATTAAAGAATTAGAATTAGATTAATCGCACTTCTTTCGTAACTTTATAATTGAACCAGCTGGCATGTTTCGCAACCCCAGAAATGGCGTTTCGCACCCCAGGTAAAGAACCACTGCTCTAGGGTATCCTAGCCCTAATACGTACGACTCCCAAATTCATTGCCAAAAACATATCTACAAAGCAATTTATTGTTTCAATGGCTGAATGTGTAATTATAACTGAAAGCCTTGATTTAACTTTGCTGTGCACGAACTCAAGAAGTAATTAATTAATACACCAAATAATCATTTCCTGTTTCCTCCTGAACCACCAATTACATCGGCGGTATGTAGAGAGAGTTTTGGCAAATTAACGTACCGCACATCCATGATTTTTTCGTGTTGTCATAGGCAAGACCGTCAAACGAATGTGGCAATGACCCCAAACCCTTCACCGCTCCGATGAATGGTTGATAGGTTGATAAGTTGTTGGATGAAACAAAAATCGAAAAGATTGGCAAATGATAATTGGATCTTTTTTGGTCTTTTAAAATGTTGTTCTTTGCAAAGAAAATTGGTCACGTGGACCAGATGATCGACGATTGGTTGCATCGTATATTGGAGGTTGTACTGCAGCTCAATGGGTTATGAATCTCCTCTTTTGTTTGCATGGCCTGTAGTTCATGGTGTGAGTACCCTCTACCTTCCCTCCCCCCCCCCAAAGGTGAGTCTGATGACGTCAGCATTATGATCATTGACTGCCACTTGTTATATGATCAATAACCTTCACATCGTATTTCATTTATTTAATTTTTGATGTATCATACTCCTTGCAGAGCGTCAGTGCTGCTGAAGCAGTTTCTTGGTAAGGGCTGTACTGGGTGGTTTGCCATTGCCTTCCCAGCGTTGTTTGTCCAGGCTCTATCCTTTTAAATGTTGAGCATCTAGCAAGGAAGCAGCACGTACCATTTTTAAAGTCTTTGGTATGACTCAGCCCGGGTTTGAACCACCGACCTCCCAGACTCATCGTGGATGTTCTGTCCGTTACGCCACCGAGTCTGGTGTCATATTTAATTTAGTCCATTTTAATCAAAGAAAACGCAATTATAACAGATGTGAGTATGACGTGTGCATAAAATGTAAAAATGATTCATGTTTTGGGACTAAATATTAGGGTCAAACCACATGGTCTTGTGAGCCATATTCTTCTGGTTTTTGTTTTCTTTTTTTAACCCACAAACGATGGTATTAGTTTTTTTTCACAATTACTTTAAAACTGCTAATCTTCATTGAAATCCCAATAGAAATGACATTTTAATGAGATGTTCTACAATGGAATTAATTTATTTCATGTAGGATCGCAAGGACCAATCAAAATCGCTCATTTGAAATGGTGAAGTGGGCTTGCTCATTAGGATAAACTTTTAGCCTATCCAACCTCAAGGCACAGACTTTTGGAATGACTCCCCATTCCTCATTTTCAACTCTTTTTGACAAGCACCGACATTCACGTAGACGAGGATTGCATTGTGCATTGTACGGCCAGTTCAGGGAGCAAGAGAACACATGACGACATCACCTTCTCAAAGCCAAAACGCCCACCCGACTTCCCAGGCCTGCCCTTTTCTGCACTGCCAAGATTAACAGACTTGGTCACCCTGCATGACTTTTTCGCATTTTCCATACTTAAACGTGTCCAGGAACATGGCATGCTTGGGTTATGTTCAAAAATGCATGTTTTCACTTCTGAATGGAAATGGACAATCTCCAGATAGGATGTTGTGCTTTTGCATGAAAATTACAACGGCTGTGTGTAAGAGAGGGAGGTCTCCACAAAGCGGTAAACCGAACCTCCACTCAAATGGCAGTTTCCAATGGCCATGTGAATTTGTGAACGCATAGAACACTGTCTTAGACTAAATATCCTCATCTGCAAAATCAAATGGAGGGTTGGCAGGACAGCTCAGACGTAGCGACTCGCCTTTGCATTGTCTTGGCTGGGTTTGATTCCAAAACCGAATATAAACACGAGTTCCAATTTACAAGGAACTTCAACACAGGAGGAGGCCATTAGGCTTAACAAAGCTTTGCAATGGTTGTCGGCCTATGGTTCTTTGTCCATGCTCTATCCTTTTAAATACTGAGCATCAAGCAAGGAAGCAGTGCATGGTGTTTATTTTTATTATTTTTTTTTTATAATTCTCTGTATTCATTCTAATTCTTGCTTTTTCTTCTTTTTCATCTCTCTATTCCTCTTTCATTATCTATATCTCTAAGGAGAAGTGAATTCTTGCAGAAGTTTTTCTGTTAGGCTCACTTGGCTGCATCTGCATGGGTCTGAGGGTTGTGGAGTAGTGGCTGAAACCCGAATCCTATCCAGGTTTCTCCTGATGACTCCATCTTTGCTCTTTACTTCTTCGGATTCCTTCTTGGTCTTCCGTTTCAGTATGTACAACTCGGCACAGGTTTGAACCACCGACCTCACAGACTCTCTTTTACCATTGTAGCACCCAGTCTGGTTGACAAAAACTGTCCAACGTGGGGCTAGTCCTGATATTTCACAGGTAGGGCGTTGCATCATCCATGAGAGGGATGTTCAGCTAAGTATCCCATGCTCTACTGGATGTTAACGTTCCCACAGTAACATTGGAAAACAGTTGGCCACAGGATACCGGTACCCTGTCCAAATTCCATGTTTGCTGGAAAAAGTAATGGCAAACCAACCAATGTGGTCCCTGCCTCAAGATCGCTTCAACGGCACCAATGCTCAAGAGAGAAGAGAACATGGACGACCATGAATGAAAGAGAAAATGGACAAAGGACAAAGAGATTAGCAAAAAAAAAGAAATGTAAATATCCAGCAATGAAAATGAATTGAGAGAAAGTTCCAAAAGTATTTCTTGAATTCTCACCTTACTTTAAGAGCATTAAAGTTCATAAATGAATGTGAACATATACACAACCACTTGGGTTTATTGGAAAGAAAGATCAAAACAAAAATAATGTTCACAGGACACACTGTGTATTCATTGTCTGTAAACAAATATGATTCATGTTACAATCCGATTATCACTCCCATAAGTTACATGTTTATGGGGAACACCACCTGTACGTTAATTGATCATACATCGTCTTGGTCGCTTATAATCAGCCATGAGCACACAACCCACTATACAGGTGGGTTACGTCCAACTCGACACATGTACCAAAAGGCTCGATTGGTACAAGTCGGAGGAGAAAAAGAATAGAACAAAGGAAAGATATCATAAAAGAAGAAGATTGAAGAGAGGAGGGAACATGAAAAAAAAGAGGTGTGAGAGAGGAGAGAAATAAAAGGAGAGAGAGAATTTTGAATGACAGCAAAAGTTGACAAAGACAAAGACAGATGCCATGGCGTCAACACATCACAGTGCTCTCAGGTTACAGCTTGAGGAAGGCCAAAGGGTTGGCAAAAGAATTTGTCAGACTTGCAAGCAGTGACCCACAGCACAACAGGTTTACAGAGTCGCTCGGAAGCTAACGCTGCGTATCTGCAGTAACAAACATGGCGTGGGTACAGAGGGAGGGACTGCTACTTGCTCTCCCACTGTTTGCTGTTCCTCTTGCTTTATATTTTTTTCCTACAGTGTTTAATATTCGAGGAGGAGCTTATTTGTATACATCATATTAATTATGTGCTCAACAAGGACATGAGGAGACCTTACAACTTGGGGCAGGTTATAATGTGTGTGTGGTGTGCTGTGGGGTGTTGTGTGTGTTGGTTGGTGTGTGTGTGTGTGTGTGTGTGTGTGTGTGTGTGTGTGTGTTACATGAAGAGTATGGTGAGGGTAGACAACTGAAAAGGCATGAGTAGCATGACTGGAAAGGAGAGGTATATAGTACTACCAGTCAACCAAGCTACCTGTGGTGAAGTGAAGAGGCAGGCCATGTAACTCAGCTTCCAATATAATTTCCACTTATATCTTAAATCCTTACAAATGGTCAAGGTTACAGGGAGGGAACCAACCACAAACAACCATGAGTTGGCAACCACCCTGCAGGCTTTGAGGGCCTAATGGCCTCCTCCTTCATTGAAGTTCCTTGTAAGGAAGCTCACATTATTATTATTATTCATGACAACATTATTCATCCTGTGGCTGTGTCCTTAAATTTATTTGGGATCATTTTTCTGGACATTCATTGATGTACCATTTTACACTTCTCCTTTCTTTGGATGGACAATGACTCAAATGAGGACACAACCACAACAAGTAGAACTTTAAGTGACATTGTGGTTGCAGCCACAGAACCATTCTCTCAGCATCTCTTGCCAGGGGAAAAAAATGATCTAGTATTGAATTATAATTTTTGGGTGTCAGAACTATGACACATGTTTGAACTATTAGAGAGTTTCATTTGTTTGTTTAATATATTCATTTATTTATACAGAGAGGGAAGCTCATGGTAGGGTTGACTACAAGAGAGATGAGATAGCCTGGGTTTGAATAGCAACGCAGCTATAAACAGTTATCATGGTGTTTCACAGACAAGGTTTTTCACAGCCAAGGCGATTCACATGCATGATGAGGCATGAATGTGTGTGCGTTATCCCTCAGATGGACATTAAGCCCGGTGGCCCATCTGCCAGCATTAGTTGATGGACGTTAAAGATCCCATTTTCCCATTCGTGAATGGTAGGCGAGCTCTGAACAAATGCCAAATTCCCGCTCTAAACCTACAGGAGGTACAGCATCAGAGGCACAGCTGCACCCCCAGCATATGATGCTGCCCACAGCCAAGTGTTGAATATAAACGAAGAAGAAGAAGAAGAAGAAGAAGAAGCGGAATAATAAGAAGAAGAATAAGAAGAGGGCTGAGAATTTGACACAACAATGGAGCAGAGGGAAACTGGCAGATAAGGAGGGGGGAATTGGACAAGAAACAAATAGATGGGTAACTACAATCAGCAGGGAAACGTCGACATGACAAGGGAACAAAGGGAATAAGCAGACAAGGGATGTGAGCAGAAAGGACAAAACTGACAAACATGGTAAATGTGTAAAAGTGCAAGTGAACTGGAGAGGAAAGTCAATGAAAGAAGAAGGGACCAGGAATAAGAATAGGGAAACTCAGGACAAGGTGATGGTTTACCAACTTCAAGGAATGGAGGAAAAACGACTGATCATAATCAGGGAGGTGAGGTGAGTTGATAGAAGACAGAAAAGTGGAGGTGAGGAGTTAACACATATTTGGGGAGGGCAGGAGGTAAGGATTTCTGAGCAAGTGAATGCGACTGGATGGAACCTGAATGTAATGGAGGTCAGCTTTACATAACGATCAGCCCAGGAATTATCTTTTTTTGTTAGTCCAAGGAGCTCCAAATAGTGCACCTCTCCAAAGAGGGTGATTACAGGAATTACCTGGATGGTAGCCATGTACGTTTTTTATGTAGACACAAAGTGAGTGAGTCAGAATTGGAGTGATTGAATGACATAATCCAGGTGTGTCCAATTTCATATTTTCTCTAGATCGGTGGACAAGGATGCGGCTGCAGCCGAGGTGAGTAGATGATAAATGGGGTTTCTGGGACTTCCATTCAAATGAATGGGGGGAAAGGGAAAAACTTTCTGACCCAAAGCCCAAAATGGGAGACTGATTTTATCCCCACCTGTCCCTTTTCCTCCCATACAAGCAAATGTAAAATTGAGACTGATTTTCTCCCCACCTATCCCC
>CM068959.1:94793395-94808288 GCA_035128595.1 Eptatretus atami
CACACACACACACACACACACAAATGCACACATATTATACACACACACGGAGACAGAGACAGAGCGATAATTTCTCACCTTTGACTCGGCTCATTCAAGGTCAAAGGACGTGAGAGAATTTCTTGCCAGCCAACAAAAATGCCATTCAATTCTTTTTGAAATGAACGAATGTCTTCAAGGAAGTCATTCGTTTTTATCCACTCGTGTAATTCAAATAACTCATTTTCAACATCAGTTATCAACGATGTTCTTATTGGAGACAACCTGTTATAAAAAGACATGCAATAATTATTGGTTGTATAGTGATTTAATTCTGTATAAAACAACAAATAATGAATTGGGTTTGGGATCTCACCTGTCATCTTGTGAAAACGATTGATCTGCAAGGTTGGAGAAATTATCTGCACAATCCATTCTCTGCAAGTTGGTTTAAATAAGCAACTTGATGACGTAATGGGAGATTGCACAACAATACGTTTTTCAGGGTGTGTCCCACATAGGAAATAACTTCGGAATTTTTTTGGCTTGGTTCGGGCGAGGAGCTTGGCTGACTCCAGACTGACTCATTTAAATGAAAATGAAACAGCTTGCTTTGAATGATTTTGAGAAAACCTACGTTTAAAAGCTGTTTTTAGCTAAACTTTGTTCTGTTAGTGTTCTGATGATTTAAGATATAACCATGAGAGACAAGGCACAGAATACTTCCTCATTTTCACAGCACGACTGTGCTCTTAAAAGCACTTCCCCATTTTACAAAACCGAAGGGGATAGCCCTTTCTTTCGTGCTTGAAGAGATAAAGTGAATATACTCGATGAAATGAATGTTATAAGAAAATAAAGTTATTCCCTAAAGTAGAACATGGGCAAATATTCGTTGTTCGCTCTTTGAGTGGAATGAAAATATAAAAGGGAAGAAGTGCTTTAATCAGTAAGTTTCAATCTTTCATAGTCTCAATTTTACATTTGCTTTTATGGGAGGAGGGGATGGTGGGGAGAAAATCAGTCTCCCATTTTGGGCTTTTGGGGCTTGAGTCAGAAAGTTTTTCCCTTCCCCCCCCCCCCAATTCATTTGAATGGAAGTCCCAGCAACCCCATTTATCATCTACTACTGAGGTGCTTTCTGTCACTGGTCGAGTGATATGCAAGTGAAATAGACCTTTTATATAAACCAGGAATGGGATAGGTCCCAGAATAAACTGGGAAGAGAGCTGCTGCTAAGGAATATTTCGGAAGGCAATTCCATAAATGAGAGAAAAGGGGGATAAAGGGTCAGAGGTGATCATAGAATTTTGACTTCAAGTGTTTATTTGCATTGTAACTTCCTTTGGATTCGTAATTTCCATCTCAACCTCTTCTATTTCCACTCCTTAAGGAAAGCATATCTACTCTATTGATGATCATCCATGTTCTGGTGCTTCCCAGTTTTACAACCTGGGCCGAGTCGTACATACCACTTGGCTTGATTTGCACGATGGTATGCTCTTGTAACACCTTGTTTATCTTCCTGAGGAGTGGGTATGAGAAGGTCCTCATCACTTATTGGCCTATTTTCAGCCAAGATTATCTTTACCCATATTTTGATTCAAGTGAGAACCTTGTAAGACCATGTAAGCCTCATTATTAAACGCAAAAGGTTTGTAATAGCTTTATATAAAGACTTTTATGATTATTTACCTTTTCGAAAAAGAAAATTTTCAATCATTAAGTTCTCCTAATGAAACAGAAGACCAAGAAGGAACCCAAAGAAGTAAAGTGCAATTATGGAGTCATAAGGAGGAACCTGGATAGGATTTGGGTTTCAGCCGCTACTCCTCAACCCTCAAACCCATCCAGGTGCAGCCAAGTGAGCTTTACAGAACAAAAATTTCTGCAAGAATTCACTTCTCCTGAGAGAGAGATAGATAACGAAAGAGACGAATAGAGAGTAAAAGAGATGAAAAAGTAGAAAAAGCAAGAATTAGAACTAATAAAGAGAATTGTGAAGATTAAAAAAATTGGAAAGAAATGTGAAAGGAGCAAAGATGTCGGGAAGAACCCGGACAGATAGATTTCAGCAGTTACTAGCCAGACTCAAACGCAGTAACATGTCTTCTTTCTCAGATATTCTTCTTATATATTCTTCAATAATAAATTAGATATTCTTAAAGACCTTTTTTTGCATGCTAATGCTCTTTTCCTTATGGTATATGAGTATATAACCCGGTTCCACTGGGATGTTATAAGGGAATTAATTCCCAATGGAGTGCGGAATATTTATGAAGTTTGTTATGATTATCCTTTGACAGCAGAATAGTCACTAACTGTTAAGACTGCGAAGGTTTCTCGGTGAAGTAAATCAAAGAAAAGGTAATTATATGTTGGATGGAATTAACGGAATAGTTTGTGGTTTTTTTTTTAAACTTCCAGTTGGTGTGCGAATCAGCGACATTGAACCTATACACTGCCCATGTGCACAACCTGGCCACAATAATGCACATAACTCGAAATTGCCTGAATATCGATATTTGTAAACATCCACATGCAGTGTCCAGACCCAAGAGCTCTTAATTGAGGTATCATCCAGCATTATATGTGCTGCGCTCACGACGTTTACCCCCATCAGACACAATCGTGCAACTTGCATTTATAAACAGTAGGTACTGTATATCGATTATCACAACAAAGACATGAGGAGACATTGGTGTACTTTTATGTGAAATTCAAGGACAGTATATAATGGACAAATGAACATTGGTCGTAAGATTTGAGCCAAAGACCTCGACGTGATTAGCCCAGATGGGAGAATGAATAGCGTTTCCATCGAGAACTGCTCATATGGGAACACCAAACAGGCCAACCTTGAAAGACCACGTCTATTGGCTTATTAACGAAGTATGTCCACATTAGTTTGGCTTAAAGTATTTTTCAAGTAATTGTTTCATATTAATAGCTCAAATAAAAACCCTGTTTTAAGGGGACTTAGGGCCGGGATCAAAGATTCCAGGCAACATTCAAACTGACGAGATTTTCAATACAAACAAAGAAAGTGAATTAAATATAAACAAACAAATACCTATTTTGAGGGGTCAACCCCCTCCCCCGTAGATCCCTTTAATGAGTGCAGATTTTCGTTCAGTCGATACACTTTGGTACATCATGGGTGATGAAGGTTGTGGTCCAGGTTCATCGAATTGTGTGTGTAGTTTTGGAGAAGAAAGCAAATACCTATTTCAGGAGTCAACCTCCCACCCCCCCCCCACACCATAGAGCCCCTAATGAGCGCAGAATTTGATGCAGTCAATAAACCTTCATTCGGCATCAGATATGAAGTTTGTGGCCAAGTTTCATCAAAATCGTGTGTTTGGTTCAAGCGATAATGACTGAAGTGTTTACTGACTGACTGCCTCACTCACTGACTCACTCACTCACCTAAGGACACTGCTCAGTCACATAAGCTCACTGGCCTAAAGTCCAGGTGAGCTAATAATTGGTTTTGCTGCCGCTACATTTGACCGACTTCAGAATATATGGAAGGTCAAATATCTTTTGATGATGATGAAAACAAGTGTTTATGAGACTATAGGATATACCTATGCTTCTCGATGGTTAAAAGTAATGGCTCATTAAAACAACAGATGTACGAAGGATATTGAGGACAAAAGAGTTGGCTCAGAAAACGACTTGATGTAATAATTACAGAGAAAATAAAATATGACATCGAAGAGACCAACTTGAGCAAGAAATAACACGTGGAAAAAAATTTAAGAGGCAACTTCATTGGTTTGGTCATGTGTTGTGAATGAAGACTTCAAGGATCTCAAATATGATGCTCAATTGTCAGGTAGATTGAAATAATAGTTGTGACAGAATAGTATGCAGGTTGCGCACTTACATTTAAGCTGTCTAGTCTGGGCTCAATTTTCATCCCGACTATAAACTGTCAGATCGATGCTTCACAGGTAGGTTGGTGCATTACAAATTGCTCCGCCTTTTCAATAAACATTAAGCTGCAGATCTATCTGGTAGCATTAGTTGATGGATATTAAAGATCCCTCAGTGCCTTTCACGAACAGAAGGCGAGTTATAACTGGCACCATGAATAAATTCCAAATTCCTGCCCAAGTCAGCACGAGTCAAATATCAGGCCTGTCGATGCCATTAACGAAGGCTTGAGGGATCTTTGAGGGAGCAGGCTTGAGGGAGCAGGCCAAACTCTGCTCTTGGCCGATCCGAGAAGAAAGTGGGATTAATTGGCGGTTTTAAAGCAGTAATAGAGAATGGATTGAAAGAGAAGTAGAGGACATCAACAAGGATGGATCGATATGAATTGGGAGGCCCCGAGGAAAAAAGTAACAACAAGAAGTAGAGCTACATCCAAAGTACACTGCCCCCATGCCAAATAAATAAATAAATAACAAATCCTCCAGCAATGCTGCCGTGCAGTTCATGGAGATGGAATTTGGAAGGGAGTGGTGCACAATAATTGATTGATTAATTGATTATTTGCATATTAAAAATAATGAAATAACAATCGTAAAATAATTAATTTATTATCAATTGGCTCAAAGCATACCTAAACCACCACTGTTTCATCTGAATCTGTAACTTTTAGAAAATTAAGTAATTAATTGCAAAATGAAAAATTAATCGATTAATTGATTAATCAATAAATCAAAAGACGCCTTAATAGCAAAATCACCTGTTCACTGTTGTATCCAAATATCAGCCTCCAAGCTCAAAAGGTGCCTGAGATATTTGCCCAAAATGAGAAACAAAATAAATAAGTAATTAATAAATCGATAATAATTAAGTAATTCATAGAATTAATTGATTAATAAAGAATTTAAAAATGCCTTTTTTTGCGAAAGCACATCTTCACTTCTGTCCCCAAATTTCAGCTTCCTGCTCAAGGGATGGCTGAGATATTGCCTGGACAAACAAGCAAGAAAATAATTAACCAATTAATCAATAAATCAAAAATAGCCTTTACAGCCAAATCACTTGTTCATAATTGTGTCCAAATATCAGCTTCCTAGCTCAAAACATGACTGCGATATTGGCCCAGATGAGAAAGAAAATAAATAAGTAATTAATAAATCGATAATAATCAAGTAATTAATCAATTAATTGATTAATAAAAAAAATTTTAAAATACCGTTTTTGCAAAAGCACATCTTTAACATCTTTACTTTTGTCCCCAAATTTCAGATTTCGAGCTCAAAGGATGTCTGAGATATCGCCCGGAAAAATAAGAAAGCAAGAAAAGAACAAATGGAGTAAAAAGTGAGTTCTCCATTCCTTCGGTGCTCAGTGATGAGTGATGATGTTATGCATCGCTTGGATATGGAATTGGGACGGAGCAGTGCACAATATCTGACGTTTGAGAAACCATCATAGATAGAGGATGCTGTCAGACCTTCATTTAACACCATAAATGCGAACAAGTCGAAGGACGACAAATCGATGAAGAAGATAAAGAACAAAATGAAGGGCAAGGATGCATAATTTTGGCCTAGGAGCCAATATGCAGGTGGGTGTATTGTATTTACAACTTTGGTATGACCAAGAGAGAGAGAGGAAAGAGAGGGAGAGAGAGAGAGAGGAGAGAGAGAGAGAGAGAGAGAGGAGAGAGAGAAGAGAAGAGAGAGAGAGAGGAAAAGAGAGAGGAGAGAGAGGAGAGAGGAGAGGAGAGGGAGAGAGGGAGAGAGAGAGAGAGAGAGAGAGAGAGAGAGAGAGGAGAGAGAGAGAGGAGAGAGAGAGAGAGAGAGAGAGGAGGAGAGAGAGGAGAGAGAGAGAGAGGAAAGAGAGGAGGGAGAGAGAGAGAGAGAGAGGAGAGAGAGAGAGAGAGAGAGAGAGAGGGAGAGGGAGAGGGAAGGGAGAGGAGAGGGAGAGGGAGAGGGAGAGGGAGAAGGGAGAGGGAGAGGGAGAGAGAGAGAGAGAGAGAGAGAGAGAGAGAGAGAGAGAGAGAGAGAGAGAGAGAGAAGAGAGAGAAGAGAGAGAGAGAGAGAGAGAGGAGAGAGAGAGAGAGATTCCAAAATAAAGTACATGTTTTAATCACTGTCATGTTTTGATTTTCTTCAACTCAATTAATAATTGAATTGTAATTTGTATGCTCATCTATTGTGGTCTGAGTGCTGAAGTGCAAGAGCTTGGCTTTGTCAGCATTTTAATCTCAAAATATAATGAGAAAGAGCAGAGAATGCAGACCCTCACCAGGACTTGTTTTGTGTGCCAAATAAATGGAAGGATGTACTAAATGAAAGGTCATTGATTGCAAATGAAAGGTCTAAATGGTATATAGCACAAAGCTCTGAAAAGGTGGAAATGTCTGAAGGTGTAAAGGTCGAAATGTCTGAAAAGGTCGAAGGGGTCTAAAGGCAGGGGTGTACCTAGAGTATTTGGCACCCGGTGCAGACCCTTCCTTTGGCATCCCCCCCCCCCACCGAGATGAAGAATTTTCGAAATTAAATACACTGAAAGCATGTCATGCTTGCAAGTAAAATTTCAAGCGGATTACATTACTATACCTGTAGTAAGCAAATTGGAAATAAGAAAAATGCAGGACATTAAAAATTCATCAAACAGGTAATACTGCTTGGCATTGATACAACAAAAACACATCTTCAACCACAGAGAAAACATCAAAAGGAAGAATTTTCAAACAGGTAACAAAATGTGTCAAGGAACACCTGGCGACTGATTGCACGACGTCATTTTCGTGGCGATGATTTTCCTTTCCCATCAACTCTTTAATGGAGGAGATGAACGTTTCAGAAGGCCTGCGAATACAGTACAGTCATGTAATTAACTTTTCAGAATGAAAGGGTTAATCCGTAAAATGTGGGTCGAGCTACCGTCATGACCCAGACATGTATGCAAATGAGTTTAAACTGACAGAAACCCAAAGAATGACTCATGACCTTTCCTACAAACCAAAATGCCATGGTAACTGATTAAAACTTGCTTATAATTGGTGGAGAAACCTGATGACAAAAAAATAAATTCTGGGATCATGCTATCATGCTTTATTTGAGACTTTGGAGAAATTAAAACTGTCAACAGTCTCCTCTCGGTAGCTACTTCGAGCCATCAACATCTGCTTCATCCACCAACTAACCCGTGCCAAGCACATCATCAGCTCCTCCTTCTCCTCCTAACTCCTCACACCTCCTCCCATTAACCACCACCTCCTACCCTGTAATGTAATGCTGTGTTCCTGCTCCTTGATTATGTTTGGTTCTGTGTACGATGACATAACGATGGTTTTAGCTCTGAGTTACTGTCTTTATTATGAGGTAAATAATAATATTATAATGTCACTTGCAACTAAAACCATCATTATATCATCGTACTGGTATTTCAACTCTCTCAATGGCACCCCTCTCACTCCCACCCACCCCCACTGCCTGTCATCCGGCACGGTCGGAATTGTTTCAAGGGGTCCAAAGGGTCTTAAAACGTCGAACAATGGGTCTATAGGTCAAAGGGGTCGAAAGCATATTAAAAGAACTGAAAGGTGTAAAAGTCGAAAGGGTCTAAAAGGGTATAAAGGGTAAAGAGACCTCTAAGGGGTCCAATGGGTCTAGCAAATCCAACTGAAGGCAATCTCATTTCCTTCCACATAGCTCGACGAGTGTGTGTCTCCCCTCAGGAGAGCCAGGAAACAATATCTTTCTCATCTCAAGTCTGAACTTTCAAACCTGTCTCCCTCCTCCAGATCCTGGTGGTGTCAGGTTAAGTCTGTTTCTGGTGTATGTTCCCCCTCCATCCCCTCCCCTACCTCAAATGTCCACACAAATGACACTGCACACAAAAAGGCCGAATGGCTAAACTCCGTATTTTCTTCGAAAAGTTTGTGTCCCAAACCCACCACTTTCTGCACCCACCTGACCCAATCACACCCAGCTGTTCCTGGACTCTGTGACCTATTCTCCTGACAAGGTGGAGAGCTTCCAGTCAAACCTCGACTCAGATTCGGCAACAGGTCCAGATGGCATCAGCCCACATGTCCTAAAAACCTGTTCTGCTGCTCTTGCTCAGCCTCTCTCACCCTCTCTGTGTTATATTCACCCTCTCATTTGCTCAAGTTCATCTGCCATCTGCTTGGAAATCAGCAACCATTACTGCTCTACATTAAAAAGGTGCAAAAACAGATCCTTGCAACTACAAACCAATCAGAAGTCTTGAAATCATCAGCAAGGTTATGGAAGGAATCCATCATCACTTCCAACATCAAATCCTTCCTCTTCTCCAATGGCTTGATTTCCGATCATCAATTTGTATTCAGACCAGGTCACTCGACCCTGGACTTGCTGCTCCTGCTTTCCCAACAATGGATGGAGGTCCTCAATGCCAAACATGAGATGAGAGCTATCCCCCTTGACATATCACATATTTTCAATGGTCTGGCACCCTGCCATGCTCACCAAACTCTCTTCCAATGTTATCCAAGGACATCTCCACTCATGGCTTGCAGACTTCCTCTCCTGTCGCAGGCAACATGTGGCCCATAATGGAGTTCTCTCATCCCATCTACCTTTCCAGGCTGGGGTTCCTCAGGGCAGTGTTCTGGGCCCTGTTCTTTTTCTGGTTTGCATCAATGAATCTCTCCACTCCCTGGAAAATCCTCTTTATCTCTTTGCTGATGACTCCACCCTCTGCCGTACCATCTGTCATCCCTCAGATTGGCAAGCAGCAGCCTCTTCACTCTCTGCAGATCTGGGTAAAATCACAAACTGGTCCAACACATGGAACATGTCTTTCAACCCTGACAAATCTCAAACTCTCACTCTGTCTCTCCAAAAGGACTGCCTGGACCCCCCACCCCCATCTACTTTCTCAACAATCCTTTTGAAGAAGTCCTTTCATTCAAACTTTTGGGCCGATCTGCTATGATCTTTCCTGGGAAAGCCACATTTCCAAGCTAGCCTCCAAAGCTAGTCGCCAACTGGACATCCTCCGTCGTGCAAAGTGGCACACCTGAGCTCCTGACCACGTACAAAGCTTTCATCCACAGCCTGATGGAGTACTGCTCTCCCCTTTGGGCTGGTACTCCTGCCTCTCCACTTTCTCGGCATCACGCTGTGGAAACTAAGGCATTTCGGATCATTGGTATCTCTCACGATGAGGCTGAGTCTTTGGGTCTCTCACTGTCTCACCACAGGCAGGCCGGTGGTCTTTCTGTCTTCTACCGTCTCCTCCCCGGCCTTGCCTCTCCTGCACTGTCTGAGATATGTCCCCCACCCCATATTTCTGCAGGGTGCTCAATGTCCGCCAGCAACCCCCTTCTGGTAAAACTATCAAAATCTAGAATCACTGCTCACCTTCACTCTTTCAATCCTCTTTTTTTCTCACCTTTGGAACAAACTCCCACACTCTCTTCAATCCCACTCTTCCCTCCAGGTCTTCAAAACAGCTGTTCACCACCATCTCTTATCTTTCCTCATCCAAAACCATGATCTTTTCTACCCCCCTAATCCACCCCAAACACACCTTCTTCATATTCCCTGCTTTCCTTCCTGAAAGTCTCTGTATTGTCCATCTTGTTTACCCTTTGTACCCTGCCCCATCCCTCTGCCTTCCACAGATCTCCTCGTGTCTCTGTTCCCCACTGTTTTTTCCTTCCCCCTCCCACCCCTCTTGTCTCCTGCTCCCCTTGTGCATTTCTCTGTGTTCGCTCTCATACGAGCCTCGACAATGTGTACAAAATAAATTTATAAAAAACAACTGTTCAGCTTCCTGGAGTTTCTGCACATGTGTAATGAGCATTTTGGGGTGGATTACGTCATTTAGATTTTAGAAAGTGCAGTAATACCGACGAATGCAATGTGAGTATGTCTAATAATTATTACATACGACTCCAATGTTAGCATGTCCATTAATTAGATCCTTTTGAAATGTGAGTACACCAAATAATTACATCCTGTTTGAATGTGAGTTGGACCATGAGTATGTCTATTAATTATGTATTATTGGACTGTGACTACATCTCTTAATTACATCCATTAATTATGTACTATTTGAACTTACCGTTTGCACCTTGTTTAAACTGTTTAAGACCATTTAGACATTTTAAATTCCTCCAGAGACTTTCAACCCCTTGAGACACTTTAAAAATGCTGAGCATCAAGCAAGGAAGCAGCACATATCACCTTTAAAGTCTTTAATATGACTCGGCCAAAGTTCGAACCGCCGACCTCCCAGACTCAGAGCGGATGCTCGAGCCATTACACCACCAAGACTGGTGTGTTTCCTTTGAGAAACCTGTGTCCAGAACTGAGGTTTAAAATTCTGGCTTGCATTCTTCTTCTTGAGAGTTTCTGTGTTCACCAATTGTCAGGGGAGATCTCTTTCCCTTCTTCCTGGACACCCAATGTGATACAACCACCCTTTGATGGACACATAAGTGCTCAGAATGTATAATAAATATGTCTTTGTTCCACTTCAATTTATGAGCTCGAATTTTGTTTGCTCTGAAATCTCAATCTTCATGTTTATTTTTAATTAGTATGAGATTTCTCTGTTGGTACTTCTGCCGATGCTCTTACAACGCAATCCCTTAAATACAACCCACGTCTCAGTGTCTGAATTTCAGGACAAACTTTTCGTTTCAGCACACACACGGTTTTAACTCTTGTATGAAGTGTTAAAAATGAATAATAAGGATTTTTGGACCATCAGCATAAGATGAGATGCCTCCACGTACAGGCCATCGCAAAAGAGTCTTGCACGAATGGCAGGAGATTCTTAAATATTCGTATCTTTCGATGAGTCCACGTGATTTGTCAGATGAAGAATATGCTGTCCAAAACTTTCCAAGTGTTATACATACGCTGCAGCCTTCCTATTTTCTAGTAAGACCATTAATCCAGGCTGGCACACCCCGCAAAATAAAGCAGGCTGTTTGATGGATTACTTTAAATTTTGTACAGGAACAAGGCACCTTGGTTTCAAAAACAAAACTTTTACTACTGTCCTGAGTCACCTTAGCTTTTCTTATTTTTTTTCACAACCTCCATGTTCGAGTATATAATCGAAGGTCCACTAATGGCAGATGAGAACTACATACCCTGCTTACAAGTGACACACAGCTGCTTCTTCCTGGGGAGCAGTGTCCCAGCAGAATGGTTAAGGGGCTGCCAGGTTGGTCATCTGACACCACCTCTGTCTGGCTCCATCCACTCTGGCTCCAGCGAATTTTCACGCCTCATGCTAAGCCTGCCGGCCCATCGCTGTTAAAGCCATAAAAAAAAACACGCGGGAAGGAGGTCACGTCAAGAAGGATGCAGAAGTTATAAAAAAAAACTCTCTCTCTTTCTCTCTCTCTCTCTCTCTCTCTCTCTCTCTCTCTCTCTCTCTCTTCTCTCTCTCTCTCTCTCTCTCTCCTCTCTCTCTCTCTCTTCTCTCTCTCTCTGTAGAAAACCGTTGCTTATGCTTCATTTAACATGGCAGAAGAAGAAAGAAAATTGAGATCATGAAGGTTATGTTGTATGGTAGCCGTTATCAAACAAAATCTCTGAGATCAAAGAATCATACCGGAGGAGGAAAACAAAATCCTTCGGCAGGCATTGCTGTTAGACAGTTAATGATGGCGACTCCACTGAAAATTCGGTCTGATCCATCAAGACCACGCGCACAAGCTGGGCCATCACATTAAAGGCCTTAAATTCCCCCAAAATGAACACCAATGAAAACAACAAACAGAATGTCTTGCTTATACTGCCGAGAAGCTCATCATTAACGCCTACTTGTTACAATTTCCTTGAAATAGTCTTATTCTGTGCAGCTGCTGCAATGCGTCTTCCCCACGCTGTCTGTTGCAGCCCCAATTGCCCCCTGCCTGTTTGTTTACGCCATCCATCGTCCCATCTGTCACGCCGGCAGGCGGCGGGGCATGACCCGCAATTGTGGCCCTCTGGGGAAGAACACGTTAACTCAAGTGTGCTTGTTTGTCGCAAGATCATCTTCGTCAGAACAAAACCACGTGACACAAAACCACTCCTGGACATCGTGACACAAATGAAATTTTCTCCAGAGACGGAACCCTTCAACACTGTGGTTCAAATTAAGGGGAGACCTAAATGCTCGATGTCTGTAAGTACTTCCTCCAACGCAAGTGTAGCCAATTTTATTGTAACAGCAGGGCCAGAAAAAAATACCATGGACTATTTGGTCTCGATGTGTGCACAGTCTTTTTCAAATACAGTCCTGCAGTTGGATGCACATGCTTCGAGGATTGTTTTCATGATGCTCTTTTGTTGGAACACATCATAAGCTCCAACAGCAGAGGTGGTACCCCGAGGATCTCAGAAAAGATGTATAGGAGGGTTCCACATGTCCCAAAATATTAATGGCTGGCATCGTACCGTATACAGTTACAACTGGACATCTCGTGTCACAATCTGTACAGAAAATAAGTTATTGTGAAAATCAAAGATTTTTCAAGGATATTAGTTGGTCTTGTTATTTTATTGAAAGGATAATTGTTGAATTAAATACAATCATATATTTATTTCTAAAACTAAAAATAAAATCGATTTGTGGACTTATTTTGGATCTGTTTAGGACAAAATGTACATCTAGCAGATACCTTGGAACAAACAAAGAAAACAAGAGGGCTTTCATTTAAATCTAGGAATCACACACATACACTTTATGTGTGTCACCTTTACAGTCCCATAAAATAAAATAACCGAATACAACACTAATTTTTAGATGAACACTTTTTATATTTGACACTCGTATAATGTAATCCATTGCTGTTCGTTATTAAAAATGAAAAACTGTTTCAGAAGACAAACAGTGATATAATATAAAATTCCATTGAATTTTTTTAAGGCTAGATTCTTATGAAATTGAAGTAGTGCCCAAGAATAAAATTCCAGAGACAGGATCTTCCAGAAAAAAAAAATATAATTTTAAAATTTACGAGAAGGAAAAGAAACTGTTGGACATTTGTCATATATGTGAATTAACCACAACTGCATACGCATTAAGGAGATTACAAAAGGATTTCATAATCTCATGAAGGAGTGATATGAATGGATAGTACCAAACAGTTTCTCATGAGGTGTGGAAAGGACATGAGGTGTGGAAAACAAACAAAAAGAGACAAACCAAAAATTGAAATTAACTTCCCAAGGACATGGCGTGGACATTCTTCATTAAGAGTTACTTACCAGGCAAACAAATGAAAGACAAAAAAACAATTAAATATTTGATCTCAAGTCAGACATGACACTTCACAACTGACAGCTCACAAACGCCGATTACACATTCCAGGCTTTTATCAAACACCTGAGGCAGGTGAGTACTGTAAACACAATAACAAGAAATATCAAAAAGTGTGAACGGAGAAATACCCTCCGTGGTCAGTTGAGCATGCAAGACACCTGGGTGTTCATTAGAATTATTGATTCTTTATAAACTGACTTTAAATATTTATTAACGCAAAGTTAGAAAGTCACTTCTCAGCCTACCCAGGGTATGAATACGCCATGACGTCACCACGTAATTATATACATTATCTTGTTCATTAGGAGGAATCATCCTCTTTTGAGGATCTCATCACGTGCTCTGAAAAATTTTAAAACTGTTAATATTGGGATTTTTTTTTTCTCAAGTGTGAACTTTAATTTTGAAAAGACTTTCAAAAGTGAAATCAAATTTCCGTACTGCAAATTATTTTTTAAATAGATTTTTATAATTCTGTTTTATCATGAGAAAGCACGGATATTATGGAGAAATTTGCATTTTTTGTTGGCACAACATCGTTTGTTCTGATCATTTGCTTTCATGGGATTTAAAAGAACGAAATTAAATGAGCAAAACAAGGAAGTATATGAAGAAGAATGAATGAATGATACAGGATCTGTGTGATGGAAAAGCCTCCCACCGCAACCGCACCCACCCCCCAATCCCTGGAGTAAAAGTAATAAGAAAGTCACAGTGTGAAACTCCATATAGGCAAGGGTCAACAAATAAGGTCAAAATGAAGGCCACACGGTCAGGGAACAAGGCTTTTCATTCAGCTCTCACGTCCTTGTGCAGAACCCTTTACGTGTTCACACTCACATTCATCCCTTCAATGATGCATTGTCACCATACTTGGCATCATTGGCATGATCTTTGGTGCTATTCACGTTCACCTTCATCTATGTGTTTTGTCCTGCACCTTGTGAGTTGCATCTTTACCTGTGTTCATGTTTTATATCAGGTATCTGACCTTACATCTCTACCTGTGTTCATGTTTGATATCAGGTATCTGACCTTACATCTCTACCTGTGTTCATGTTTTATATCAGGTATCGGACCTTATACCTCTACCTGTGTTCATGTTTTATATCAGGTATCTGACCTCACATCTCTACCTGTGTTCATGTTTTATAATCAGGTATCTGACCTTACACCTCGACCTGTGTTCATGTTTTATATCAGGTATCTGACCTTCAACCTCGACCTGTGTTCATGTTTATATCAGGTATCTGACCTTACATCTCTACCTGTGTTCATGTTTTTATCAGGTACTGATCCTTACACCTCCTGTGTTCATGTATTATATCAGGTATCTGACCTTCACCCTCGACCTGTGTTCATGTTTTATATCAGGTATCTGACCTACAACCTCGACCTGTGTTCATGTTTTTATCAGCGTATCTGACCTCACACCTCGACCTGTGTTCATGTTTTATATCAGGTATCTGACTTACACCTCGACCTGTGTTCATGTTTATATCAGGTATCTGACCTTACACTCTCCTGTGTTCATGTTTTATATCAGGTTCTGACCTCACACCTCACACTGGTTCATGTTTTATATCAGGTATCTGACCTCACATCTCTACCTTGTTCATGTTTATTCAGGTTCTGACCTTACCTCCTGTGTTCATGTTTATATCAGGTATCTGACCTTACA
>CM068959.1:94809115-94828024 GCA_035128595.1 Eptatretus atami
CAGGTAAGTGTGAGGTCAGATACCTGATAATAAAACATGAATAACACAGCGAGGTGTAAGGTCAGATACACTGATATAAAAACATGAAACACAGGTCGAGGTGTAAGGTAGATATCTTGATATAATACATGAAACACAGGTCGAGGTGTAAGGTCAGATACTGATATAAACATTGAACACAGGTCGAGGTGTAAGGTCAGATACCTGATATAAAACATGAACACAGGTAGAGATGTGAGGTCAGATACCTGATATAAACATGAACTCAGTACAGGTGTGAGGTCAGATACCTGATATAAACATGAACACAGGTAGAGGTGTAAGGTCAGATACTGATATAAAACATGAAACACAGGTCGGGTGTAATGTCAGATACC
Source organism: Eptatretus atami (assembly GCA_035128595.1). Taxonomy (NCBI): domain Eukaryota; kingdom Metazoa; phylum Chordata; class Myxini; order Myxiniformes; family Myxinidae; genus Eptatretus; species Eptatretus atami. The sequence goes on from CM068959.1 coordinate 94,809,493, forward strand.
AGATATAAAACATGAACACACAGGTCGATGGTGTGAGGTCAGATACCTGATATTAAAACATGAAGCAGTCGATGGTGTAGGTCAGATACCGATATAAAACATGAAACAGCTCGAGGTGTAAGGTCAGATACCTGATATAATACATGAACAAGGTCGAGGGTGTAAGGTCAGATACTGATATAAAAACATGAACCCACACAAGGTAAGAGATGTAAGGTCAGATACCTGATATAATACATGAACACAGGTCGATGTGTAAGGTCAGATAAAACCTGATAAAAACATGAACACAGGTCGAGGTGTAAGGTCAGATACCTGATTATAAAACATGAACATCCGGTGAGATGTGAGGTCAGATACCTGATATACAAAATGAACACAGGTAGAGGTATAAGAAGGTCGATACTGATATAAACACATGAACACAGTAGAGATGTAAGGTCAGATACCTGATATCAACATGAACACAGGTAGAGATTAAGGTCAGATACCTGATATAGAACATGAACACAGTAAAAGATGCAACCACAAGGTGCAGGACAAAACACATAGACTGAAGGTAACGTGAAAGCACCAAAGAATCATGGCCAAGTGATGCCAGTATGGTGACAATGCATCATTGAAGGGATGAATGTGAGTGTGAACACGTAAAGGGATCTGCACAAGGACGTGAGAGCTGAATGAAAAGCTTGTTCCATGACCGTGTGGCCTTCATTTTTGACGCTTATTTGTTGACCGCTTGCTATATGAGGTTTCACACTGTGACTTTCTATTCTCTTTAACTCCAGGGGATTGGGGGGTGGGTGCGGTCTGCGGTGGAGGCTTTTCTCATCAACATCAGATCCTGTATCAATTCATTCATTCTTCGTCATATACTTTTCCTGTGTTTTGCTCATTTAATTGTCGTTTTTAAATCCATGAAAGAAAAATGACAGAACAAACGATGTTGTGCTCAACAAAAAATGCAAATTTCTCCATAATATCCGTTGCTTCTCATGATAAAACAGAATTATAAAAATCTATTTAAAAAATAATTTGCAGTACGGAAATTTGATTTCACTTTTGAAAGTCCTTCAATTAAAGTCAACTTGAGAAAAAAAAAATCCCAATATAACAGTTTTAAAATTTTTTCAGAGCACGGTGATAGATCCTCAAAGAATGGATGATTCCTCCTAATGAACAAGATAATGTAATATAATTCGGTGGTGACGTCATGGCGTATTCATACCCTGGTAGGCCGCTGAGAAGTGTACTTTCTAACGTTGCGTTAATAAATTTAAAGTCAGTTTTATGAAAGAAATCAATAATTCTAATGAACACCGAGGTGCTTGCATGCTCAATGCTGACCACGCAGGGTAATTTTCTCGTTCACACTTTTTGATATTTCTTGTATTGTGTTATCAGTACTCACCTGCCTCAGGTGTTTGATAAAAGCCTAGGATGTGTAATCGGCGTTTGTGAGTGTCAGTTGTGAAGTGTCCATGTCTGACTTGAGATCAACTATTTAATTTGTTTTTATTTGTCTTCATTTTGTTTGCCTGGGTAAGTAACTCTTAATGAAGATGTCCAGTGGCCATGTCCTTGGTGAAGGTTATTTCAATTTTCTGGTTTGTCTCTTTTTTGTTTGTTTTCCACACGCCTCATGTCCTTTCACACCTCAAGAGAAGTGTTTGGTACTATCCATTCATATCATCTTCATGAGATTATGAAATCTCTTTTGTAATCTGCGCTTTAAGTGACGTAATGCAGTTTGTGGTTAATTAATTCCATATATGAACAAATGTCCAACAGTTTCTTTTCCTTCTCGTAAATTTTAAAAATTATATTTTTTTTTTCTGGAAATCCTGTCTCTGGAATTTTATTCTTGGGCACTACTAGTCCAATTTCCAGTAGAACTAGCCTTAAAAAAATTCAATGGATTTTATATTATATCACTGTTTTTGTCTTCTGGAAACAGTTTTTCATTTTTATAACGAACAGCAATGGTTACATTATTACGAGTTGGTCATAATATAAAAAGTGTTCACTCTAAAAATAGTGTTGATATTCGGTTATTTATTTTATGGGACTGGTAAGGTGACACAACAATAAAGTGTATGTGTGTGTTCTAGATTTTAAATGAAACCCTCTTTTTTCTTGTTTGTTCCACGGTATCTGCTAGATGTATCATTTTGGTCCTAAACAGAATCCCAAATAAGTCACAAATCGATTTTTTTTAGTTTTAGAACTTAAATCATATGATTGTATTAATTCAACAATTATCCTTTCAATAGTAAATAACAAGACCACTAATATCCTTGTAAACTCTTTGATTTTCACAATAACTTATTTTCTTACAAGTGTGACACGAAGATGTCAGTTGTAACTGAGTACGGTACGGATGCAGCCATTATATTTTGGGGACATGTGGGACACCTCCTATACATCTTTTCTGAGATCCCTGGGTACCCCTCCGCCGTGTTGGATGCTTTATGATTGTTTCCAACAAAAGAGCATTAAAACATGAAAACAATCCTCCGAAGCATGTGCATCCAACTGCAGTACTGTATTTGAAAGAAGATGTGCAACACATCGAGACCAAATAGGTCCATGGTATTTTTTCTGCCCTGCTGTTTACAATAAATTGGCTACATTGCTGTTGGAGGAAGTACTTAAGACATCGCGCATTAGGTCCTCCCCTTAATTCTGAACCACAGTGTTGAAGGTCCGTCTCTGGAGAAAATTTCATTTTGTCAACGATTGTCCAGGAGTGGTTTTGTGTCACGTGGTTTTGTTCTGAACGAAGATGATCTTTGCGACAAACAACACAGCTTGAGTTAACAGTGTTCTCTCCCCCAGGAGGGCCGACAATTTGCGGGTCAAGGCCTCCGCGCCTGCCGGCGTGACAGATGGACGATGGATTGGCGTAAACAAACATGGGGCAGGGGGCAATTGGGGCTGCAACAGACAGCGTGGGGATAGACGCATTGCAAGCAGCTTGCACAGAATAAGACTATTTCAAGGAATTTAAACAAGTAGGGGCGTTAATGATGTTCTCGCAGTAAGCAAGACATCTGTTTGTTGTTTTCATTAGGTGTTCATTTGGGGGAATTTAGGCCTTTAATTGATGGCCCAGCTTGTGCGCGTGGTCTTTGTATTGGACTAACCGAATTTTCAGTGGTCGCCAATCATTACTGTCTAATCAGCAATGCCTCCCGAAGATTTGTTTTCCTCCTCCGGTATGATTCTTTGATCTCAGAGATTTTGTTTTGATAACGGCTACATTACAACAATAACCTTACATGATCTCAATTTTCTTCTCTTCTCTGCATGTTAGATGGGAAGCATAACAACGGTTTTCCTAAGAGAGAGAGAGAGAGAGAGAGAGAGAGAGAGAGCGAGAGAGAGAGAGAGATGAGAGAGAGAGAGAGAGAGAGAGAGAAGAGGAGAGAGAGAGAGAAAGAAGAGAGAAGTTTTTTTTTATATAACTTCTGCATCCTTCTTGACGTCGACTCCTTCCGAGCGTGTTTTTTTGGCTTTAACAGCGATGGCCGGCAGGCTTAGCATGAGCGTGAAAATTCGCTGGAGCCTAGAAGTGATGGAGCCAGAAGAGGTGGTGTTCAGATGACCACCTGGCAAGCCCTTAACCATTCTGCCTGGGACATCTGCTGCCCCAGAAGTAGCAGCTGTGTGTCACTTGGTAAGCAGGGTATGTAGTTCTCAATCTGCCATTAGTGACCTTCGATTATATACTTCGAGAATGGAGTTGTGAAAAAATAAGAAAAATGCTAAGGTGATCAGGAACAGTAGTAAAAGTTTTGTTTTGAAACCAAGGTGGCCTTGTTCCTGTCAAATCTTAAAGTAATCCATCAAACAGCCTCTTATTTTTGTGGGGTGTCCAGCCTGGATTTAATGGTCTTACTAGACAATATGAAGGATGCAGCGTATGTAATATACACTTGGAAGTTTTGGACAGCATATTCTTCATCTGACAATCACGTGACCTCATCGAACGATACGAATATGTAAGAATCTCCTGCCATGTCGTGCAAGACTCTTTTTGCGATGGCCTGTCGTGGAGGCATCTCTCTTTATGCTGGATGTCCAAAATCCTTATATTCATTTTAACATCTGTCATCAAGAGGTTACAAAACGTGTGTGTGTGGCTGAAAACGAAAAGTATTGTCCCTGAAATTTCAGACACTGAGCGTGGGTTTTTTGTATTTAAGGATTGCGTTGTAAGAGCATCGGCAGAAGTACCACAACAGAGAAATCTCATAACTAATTACCAATAAAAATAAACATGAAGATTGAAGATTTCAAGAGCAAACAAAATTCGACGCTCCCTAAATTGAAGTGGAGACAAAGACATATTTATTATACATCTGAGCAACTTATGTGTCCATCAAAGGGGTTTGTATCAATTCGGGTGTCCAGGAAGAAGGGACTAAGATCTCCCCTGACATTGGTGAACCGAAACTTCTCAAGAAGAAGAATGCAAGCCAGAATTTTTAAAAAACTCAGTTCTGGACGTTTCTTCTCAGAGGAATACAAACCAGTCTGGTGGTGTAATGGCTCGAGCAATTCCGGCTTCTGAGTCTGGGAGGTCGCGGCGGTTCGACTTTGGCCTGAGTCATATTAAAGACTTTACCAGGTGATATGTTTTTCTGCTTCCTTTGCTTGAATGCTCGCATTTTTTAAAGTGTCTAAAGGGGTTGAATAAGTCTCTGGAGGAATTTAAAGTGTTAAATGGTCTTAAACAGTTCTAATCACAAGGTGCAAACGGTAAGTTCAAAATAGTACAATTAATGGATGTAATTTAAGAGATGTAGTTCAAGTCTCAATCAATACATAAATTAAATAGAACATACTCAGTGGTCCAAACTCACATTCAAACAGGATGAAATTAATTCTGGTGTAGCTCACATCAAAAAAGGTCTAATTAATGGAACATGCTAAGCATTTGGAGGCGTATTAATTAATTATTAGACATACTCACATTGCATTCGTCGGAATTACTTGCACTTTCTAAACTCTAAACTGACGTAATCCACCCCAAAAATGCTCATTACCTGTGCAGAAACTCCGGAGCTGAAAGAGTTGTTTTTATAAATTTATTTGTACACATTGTCGAGGTCGTATGAGAGCGAACACGAGAATGCAACAAGGGGAGCAGGAGACACAAGAGGGGTGGAGGGGGAAGGAAAAAACAGTGGGAACAGGACACGAGGAGATCTGTGGAAGGGCAAGGGATGGGGCAGGGTACAAAGGGTAAACAAGATGGACAAATACAGAGGACTTTCAGGAAGGAAAGGCAGGGAATATGAAGAAGGTGTGTTTGGGGTGATTAGGGGGGTAGAAAAGATCAATGGTTTTTTGGATGACGGAAAGATACAGAGGATAGGTGGGTGACAGCTGTTTTGAAAGACCTGGAGGGAAGAGTGGGGATTGAAGAGAGTGTGGGAGTTGTTCCAAAGGTGAGAAAAAAAGAGGATTGAAAGAGTGAAGGTTGAGCATTGATTCTTAGATTTGATAGTTTTACCAGAAGGGGTTCCTGGCGGAACATTGAGCATCCCTGCAGATAATTATGGGTGGGGTGCAGTGCAGTGCAGTATTCAGACATGCAGGAGAGGCAAGGCGGGGAGGAGACGTGTAAGAAGACAGAACGACCACCGGCCTGCTGTGGTGAGACGTGAGAGATACCACAGACTCAGCCTCATCGTGAGAGATACCAATGATCCGAGAACGTGCCTAGTTTCCACAGCGTGGATGCTCGACGAAAGGGAGAGGCAGGAGTACCAGCCAGAAGGGGAGAGCAGTATCCATCAGGCTTGGAATGGAAAGCTTTGTACTGGTCAGGAGCTCAGGTGTCCACTTTGACGACGGAGGATTGTCCAGTGGCGACTGCTTTTGAGGCTAGCTTGAAATGTGGCTTTCCCAGGAAAGATCAATGGCATGCATCGGCCCAAAAGTTTGAATGCAGGACTTCTTTCAAAAGGATTGTTGATGAAGTAGATGGGGTGGGGGGATCCAGGCAGGTCCTTTGGAGAATATAGTGAGAGTTTGAGATTTGTCAAGGGTTAAAGACCATGTTCCTGTGTTGGACGTTTGTGATTACCAGATCTGCAGAGAGTGAAAGGCTGCCGCTTGCCAATACTGAGGGATGACAGATGGTACGGCAGAGGGTGGGTCTCAGCAAAGAGATAAAGAGGATTTTCAGGGAGTTGGAGGGATATTGATTGCAAAACCAGAAAAAGAACAGGGCCCAGAACACTGCCTGAGGAACCCCAGCCGGGAAAGGTAGATGGGCATAGAGAACTCCATTATGGCCAACATGTTTTGGCCTGCGACAGGAGATGAAGTCTGCAAGCCATAAGTGGAGATGTTCCTTGGATGAACATTGGAAAGAGTTTGGTGAGCATTGGCAGGGTGCCAGACCCATTGAAAATATGTGATATGTCAAGGGGGATAGCTCTCATCTCATCGTTTGGCATTGAGGACCTCCATCCATTGTTGGGAAAGGTAGGAGCAGAAGTCCAGGGTCGAGTGACTGGTCTGAATCCAAATTGATGCATCGCAAATCAAGCCATTTGGAGAAGAGGAAGGTTTGATGTTTGGATCAGTGAATGAATGGATTCCTTCCCTAACCTTGCCTGATGATTTTCAAGACTCTGGATTGTTGTAGTTGCAAGGATCCTGTTTTTGCACCTTTTATGTAAGAGCAATAATGGATGCTGATCTTCCCAGCCGAATGGCAGATGAACTTGAGCAAATGAGAAGGATGAATATATACACAGAGAGGGTGAAGAGGCTGAGCAAGAGCAGCAGAACAGGTTTTAGGACAGTGTGGGCTGATGCCACTTGGCCTTGTTGCCGGATCTGAGTCGAAAGTTGACTGGAAGCTCTCCCCTTGTCAGTGAGAATAGGTCACAGAGTCCAGGAACGAGCTGCGTGTGTATTGGGTCAGGATAGGGTGCAGAAGTGGTGGGTTTGGGATCACAAACTTCGAAGAAATACGGAGTTTAGCCATTCGCGCCTTTTGTGTGCAGTGTCATTTGTGTGGACATTTTGATTGTAGGGGGAGGGGATGAGGGGAAACATACACCAGAACAGACTTAACCTGAACACCACCAGCATCTGAGGAGGGAGACAGGTTTGAAAGTTCAGACTTGAGATGAGAAAGATGTTGTTTCCTGGCTCTCCTGAGAGGAGACACAGCCTCGTCGAGCTATGTGAAGGAATGAAGATTGCCTTCAGTTGGATTTCTAGACCCATTGACCCCTTAGAGGTCTCTTTACCTTTAAAACTTTTAGACCCTTTCGACTTTTTACACTGTTCAGTTCTTTAATATGCCTTTCGACCCCTTTGACGCTATAGACCCATTGTTCGCGTTTTAAGACGCCTTTGGACCCCTTGAATGACAATCCGGACCGTGCCGGATGAAGGGCAGTGGGGGTGGGTGGAGTGGGAGGGTGCATTGAAGACGTTGAACATACGCAGTACGATGATATTAATGAATGGTTTTTAGTTGCAAGTGACATTATATAATTATTATTTACCGTCATAATAAAGACAGTAAACTCAAGAGCTAAAACTCGTTATTCATCGTACACATAACCAACATAGATCAAGGACAGGAAAACAGCATTACATTACAGGGTAGGAGGTGTGGGTTGAATGGAGGAGTGTGAGGAGTTAGGAGGAGAAGGAGGAGCTGATTGAATGTGCTGGCAACGGGTTAGTTGTGGATGAAGCAGGATGTGAATGGCTCGAAGTAGCTAAGAGGAGATCTGTTGACATGTTTTAATTTCTCACAGAGTCAAATAAAGCATGAGTAGCAATGATCCCAGAATTTTATTTTTTTGTCATCAGGTTTCTCCACCAATTCTAGCAAGTTTTAATCAGTTACCATGGCATTTGGTTTGTAGGAAGGTCATGAGTCATTCTTTTGGGTTGCTGTCATGTTTTTAAACTCATTTGCATACATGTCGGGTCATGACGGTAGCTCGACCCACATTTTTTACGGATAACCCTTTCATTCGAAAAGTTAATTACATGATCTGTACTGTATTCGCGAGGCACTTCTGAAACGTTCAATCTCCTCCATTAAGAGTTGATGGGAAAAGGAAAATCATGCGCCACGAAATATGACGTCTGCAATCTCGCCAGGTGTCCTTGACACATTTTCTGTTACCTGTTGAAAATTCTTCTTTTGATGTTTTCTCTTGTGGTTGAACGATGTTTTTTGCCTGTATCAATGCCAAGCAGTATTACCTGTTTTATGAATTTTTTAATGTCCTTCATTTTTCTTATTTCCCAATTGCTTACTAACAGTATAGTAATTGTAATCCGCTTGGAATTTTACTGTCAAGCATGACATGCTTTCCAGTGTATGTTAATTTCGAAAATCTTCATCTCGGTGGGGGGGGGGGATGCCAAAGGAAGGGTCGTGCACCGGGGTGCCAAATACTCTAGGTCCACCCTGCCTTTAGACCTTCGACCTTTTCAGACATTTCGACTGCTTTACACCTTTCAGACATCTTCCACCTTTTCAGAGCCTTTGTGCTATTATATATACCATTAGACTTTCGATTGCAATCAATGACCCTTTCATTTAGTACATCCTTCAGCCATTTTAATTTGGCAACAAATAACAGTGCTGGTGAGGTCTGCATTCTCTGCTCTTTCTCATTATATTTTGAGATTTACAAATGCTGACAAAGCCAAGCTCTTGCACGTTCAGCACTCAGACCACAATATGAGCATGACAATTACATATTCAATATATAATTGAGTTAATGAAATACACATGAAAGTGGATTAAAACATGTCACTTTATTTTGAAGATATCTCTCTCTCTCTCTCTCTCTCTCTCATCTTTCTCTTCTCCTTCGTCCTCTCTCTCCTCTCTCTCTCTCTCTTCTCATCTCTCTCTCTCTCTCTCCCTCTCTTTCTCTCTCTCCGCTCTCTCTCCCTCTCTCTCCCTCTCTCTCCCTCTCTCTCCCTCTCTCTCCCTCTCCTCCCTTCTCATCTCCTCTCTCTCTCTTTCCGCTCTCCTCTCTCTCCTCTCTCTCTCTCTTCCCTCTCTCTCTCTCATTGCCCTCTCTCTCCCTCCTCCTCTGTCTCTCCTCTCTCTCTCTCCCCCCTCTCTCTCCTCTCTCTCTCCCTCTCTCCTTCCTCTCTCCTCCTCATCTCTCTCTCCTATCTCTCTCCTCTCTCCCTCTCCTCCTCCTCTCCTGCCTCCATCTCTCCTCCCTCTCCTATCTCTCCTCTCTCTCCTCCTCTCTCTCCTCCCTCTCCTCCTCTCTCTCCTCCCTCTCTCTCTCCCCTCTCTTCTCTTCCTCCTCTCTCCTCCTCTCTCTCCTCCTCTCTCCTCCTCTCTCTCCTCTCCATCCTCTTTCCCCTCCTCTCTCTCTCTTTGCGTCATACCAAATTGTAAATACAATACACCCCCGCATATTGGCCTAGGCCGAAAATTATGCATCCTGACCTTCATTTGTTCTTTATCATTCTTCATCGATTGTCGTCTTCGACTTGTTTGCATTTATGGTGTTCAATGAAGGTTGAACAGCATCACCTCTATCTATGAGGTTCTCAACGTCAGATATTGTGCACTGCTCCGTCCCGAATTCCATATTCCAGAGCGATGCATAGACGTCATCATTCATCACGTGGCACTGAAGGATGGAGAACTCAGTTTTGTACTCCTTTGTTTCTTTTCTCTTGCTTTCTGCCTTCCTTCTTTTCCGGGACTATGCTCAGACATCTTGGCTCGAAATCTGAAATTTTGGGGACAAAATAAAGATGTAAAGCTGTGCTTTTGCAAAAACGGTATTTTTTAAATTTTTTTATTAATCAATTTAATTTGATTAAGTTACTTGATTATTATCGATTTATTTTAATTACTATTTATTTTCTTCTCATCTTGGCCAATATCTCAGTCATGTCTTTGAGCTAGGAAGCTGAATTGGACCAATTATGAACAAGGTGATTTGCTGTAAAGGCTAGTTTTTTGATTATTGATTAATTGTTAATTATTTTCTTGCTTGTTTGTCCAGCAATTCTCACCATCCTTGAGCAGGAAGCTGAAATTTGAGGACAGAGGAAGATGTCTTTCGCAAAAAAAGGCATTATTACAAATTCTTTATTAATCAATTAATTCTAATGAATTTACTTAATTATTACGATTTAATTAATACTATTTATTTGTTTCTCATTTTGGGCAATTATCTCAGGCACCTTTGTGAAGCTTGGAGGCTAATATGGTACAACGTGAACAAGTGATTTTGCTATTAAGGCGTCTTTTGATTTTATTGATTAATCAAATTAATCCGAATAATGTTTTCATTTTGCAATTAATTACTTAATTTTCCTAAAAGTTAACAGATTAGATGAAACAGTGGTGTTTTAGGTATGCTTTGAAGCCAATTGAAAATAAATTAATTATTTTACGATTTATTTTCATTATTTTAATATGGCAAATAATCAATTAATCATCAATTATTGTGGCACCACTCCTTCCAAATTCCATCTCCATGTCTCACGGCAGCATTCTGGAGGTTTGTTATTTATTTATTATTTGGCATGGGGCAGTGTACCTTGGATGTAGCTCTACTTCTTGTTGTTACTTTTTTCCTCGGGGGCCTCCAATTCATATCGATCCATCCTTGTTGATGTCCCTCTACTTCCTTCACATCCATTCCTCTATTATGCTTAAAACCGCCAATTAATCCCACTTCTTCTCAGATTCGGCCAAAGAGCAGAGTTGGCCTGCTCTCCTTCAAGCCTGCTCCCTCAAAGATCCCTCAAGCCTTTCGTTAATGGCTCGACAGGCACTGATATTGACTGTCCTGACTTGGGCAGAAATTGAATTTTTTATTCATGGTGCAGTTATAACTCTGCCTTCTGTCGTGGAAAGCCTGAGGGATCTTAATATCCATCACTAATGCTACCAGATAGATCTGCGGCTTAAAGTTTATTGAAAAAGGCGGAGCAATTTGTATGCATCCCACCTACCTGTGAAGCATCGATCTGACAGTTTAACTAGTCGGATGAATTGAGCCCGACTAGACCAATGTAAGTAGTGCGCACCTGCATTGCATTTGTCACAACTATTATTTCAATCTACCTGACAATTGCGCAATCAACTTATTTGAGATCCTTGAAAGTCCTTCATTCACAAAACAATAGAAAGACCAATGAAGTTTGCCTCTTAAATTTTTTCCACGGTTTATTTTCTTCTCAAGTTGTCGCTTCGATGTCATATTTTATTTCTCTGTAATTTTACTCAAGTCGTTTTCTGAGCCACCTCTTTTGTCCTACCAATATCCTTTCGTACATCTGTTGTTTTAATGAGCCATTACTTTTTAACCAATCGAGAAGAGAAAAAAGCATAGGTATATCCTAATAGTCTCATAAACACTTGTTTTCATCATCAATCAAAAATATTTGACCTCCATATATTCTAAGTCGGTCAATATGTAGCGGGCAGCAAAACGCAATTTATTAGCTCATGGAATTTAGCCAGTGAGCTTCAATGTGACTGAGCAGTGTCCTTAGGTGAGTGAGTGAGTCATGAGTGAGTCAGTCCAGTCAGTCACACTTCAGTCATTATCGCTTGAACAAACACACGATTTTGATGAAATCTTGCCCAAACTTCAATCTGATTAGCCGATGAAGGTTATGACTGCAATCAAATTCTGGGGCGCTCAATTAGGGGCTCTAGTGGTGTGGGGGGGGGGTGGAGGTTGACTCCGAAATAGGTATTCGCTTTTCTTCTCCAAAACTACAACACAAATTTCGATGAAAGCTTGACCACAACCTTCATCACCCATGAGTAACAAAGTGTATCGACTGAAACGAAAAATCTGCACTCATTAAAGGGCTCTACGGGGGACGGGGGGTTGACCCTCAAAATATGGTATTTGTTTGTTTATATTTATCTCACTTTCTTTGTTTGTATTGAAAATCTCGTCAGTTTGAATGGTGCGCTGGAATCTTTGACCCGGCCCTAAGTCCCCTTAAAACAGGGGTTTTTATTTGAGCTATTAATATGAAAACAATTATTGAAAAAATACTTTCCACCGCCAACCATACTGTGAACATTTCGTCAATAATAGCAATAGACGGTAGTTCCTTCCAAGGTGGCCTGTTGCGTGTCAATATGAGCAAGTTCTCGATGGAAAGCTATTCATTCTCCGTCTTGGGCTAATATCACGTCGAGGGTCTTTGGCTCAAATCTTACGACCCATGTCATTTGTCCATTATATACTGTCCTTGAATTTCACATAAAAGTACACCATGTCTCCTCATGTCTTTGTTGTGATAATCGATATACAGTACTACTGTTTTATAAATGCAAGTTGCGCGATTGTGTCGAGGGGGTAAACGTCGTGAGCGCAGCACATATAATGCTGGATATACCTCAATTAAGAGCTCTTGGTCTGGACACTGCATGTGATGTTTACAAATACTCGATATTCAGCATTTTCGAGTTATGTGCATATTGTGGCTCAGGTGTGCACAATGCAGTGTATAGTTCAAATGTCGCTGATTCGCACATCAACTGAAGTTTAAAAAAAACCACAAACTATTTCCGTAATTTCCATCAACATATAATTATCCTTATTCTTTGATTTAACTTCAATCAACACCGAGAGAACCTTCGAGTCTTACAGTTAGTGACTATTCTGCGTCAAGGATAATCATAAAAACTTCATAAATATTCCGCACATCCATTGGGATAATTCCCTATAAATCCCAGTGGAACCGGGTTATTATCTCATAATACCATAAGAAAGAGTTAGCATGCAAAAACAGGTCTTTAAGATAAATCTAATTTATTATTGAAGAATATAATAATAAGAATAATCTGAGAAAGAGACATGTTGGCGTGGCGTTTTGAGTCCTGGGTATTATACTGCTGAATCTATCTGTCCGGCTGTTCTTGTCCCAACATCTTTGCTCTTCACATTTCTTTCCCAATTTTTTTAATCTTCACAATTCTCTTTATTATTCTAATTTTGCTTTTTCTTTTTTCTAACTTCTACTTTTTCTCATCTTTTACTCCCTATTCGTCTCTTCATTATCTATTCTCTCTCTCAGGAAGCAGTGAATTCTTGCAGAAATTTTTTTGTTGCTGTAAAGCTACTTGGCGCACCTGATGGGTTGAGGGTTGAGGATAGGGCTGAAAACCCAAATCCTATCGCAGGTCCTCCTCATGACTGCATAATTGCACTTTTACTTTTTGGGTGTCCTTCTGGTCTTCTGTTTATTAGGAGACTAATGATTGAAAATTTTCTTTTTCGAAAAGTAATAATCAATAAAAGTCTTTAATAAAGCTATTAAAACCTTTTTTGCGTTTAATAATGAGGCTTTACATGGTCTTACATAGGTCTCACATTTAATCAAAATTATGGGTAAAGATAAATCTTGGCTAAAAAATAGGCAATAAGTGATGAGGATCGCTTCATCAATACCACTCCTCAGGAAGATATAACAAGGGTTACCAGAGCAACCGCGTGCAGATTAAGCCAAGTGGTTATGTACGATCCGGCCCAGGTTGTAAAAACGGGAAGCCAGAACTATGGATGATCATCAATAGAGTAGATATGCTTTCCTAAGAGGGAAATATGAAGAGGTTGAAGATGAATTACGAATGCCAAAGAAGTTTAATGCAACTAAACACTTGAAGTCAAATTCTATGATGCACCCTGACCGCCTTTATCCCCTTTTCTCTCATTTATGGAATTCTCCGAAATATTCCGTTACAGCCCCCAGTTATTCTGGGACCTATCCATTCTGTTTATATAAAGGGTCTATTTCACTTTGCATATACTCGACCAGTGCAGAAAGCACCTCAGTAGTAGATGATAAAGTGGGGTTGTGGGACTTCCATTTCAAATGAATGGGGGGGGGGGGGGGGAGGGAAAAACTTTCTGACTCAAGCCCCAAAAGCCCAAAATGGGAGACGTGATTTCTCCCCACCTATCCCTTCCCTCCCATAAAAGCAAAGTAAAATTGAAGACTATGAAAGATGAAATTACTGGATTAAAGCACTTCTTCCCTTTTATATTTTCATTGCCACTCAAAGAGGCGAACAATACGAATATTTGCCCATGGTTCCTAACTTTAGGGAAAACTTGATTTTCTATAGACATTCATGTTCCATCGAGTATATTCACTTGTATCTCTTCAAGCTACTGAAAGAAAGGGCTTATCCCTCCTTCGGTTTTGTAAAATGGGAAGTGCTTCTTTAAGAGGCATCAGACTCGTGCTGTGAAAATGAGAAGTATTCTGTGCCCATGCTCTCATGGTTATATCTAAATCACAGAAACACTAACAGAACAAAGTTATGCTAAAGAACAGCTTTTAACGTAAGGTTTCTCAAATCATCAAAAGCAAGCTGGTCATTTTCATGTTAAACATGAGTCAGTTGGAGTCAGCCAAGCTGCCATGCGCCCGAACCAAGCCAAAAAAATTCCGAGTTATTTCCTAATTGGGACACGAGCCCTAAAAACGCATTGTGTGCAATCGTCCCATTACGGTCATCAAGTTGCTATTTAATACCAACTTGCAGCCGACATGGATTGTGCAGATAAATTTCTCCACCTTGCAGATCAATCTTTTCACAGATGACAGGTGAGATCCCAAACCCAATCAATTATTTGTTGTTTTATACAGAATTAAATCACTATACAAACCAATAATATTGCATGTCTTTTTATAACAGGTTGTCTCAAATAAGAACATCGGTGGATAACTGATGTTTGAAAATGAGTTATTGAAATTACAGGACGAGTGGATAAAAAGAATGACTTCTTGCAGACATCGTTCATTCAAAAAGAAATTGAATGGCATTTTTGTTGGCTGGCAAGAATTCTCTCACGTCTTTGACCTTGATGAGCGAGTCAAAGTGAAGCAAGTTATCGCTCTGTCTCTGTCTCGTGTGTGTGTATTATGTGTGCATTTTGTGTGTGGTGTGTGTGTTTATGTGCATGTGTGTTTTGTGTTTGTGTGTGTGTGTGTGTGTGGTGTTGTGTGTGTGTGTGTATGGCATGTGTGTATTTGTGTTTGTGCGTGTGTGTGTGTGTATATATGTGTGTGTGTTGTGCATGTGTAGTGTGTGTGTTGGCATTGTGTGTGTATATGTGTTATAGTGTGTATATATGTGTGTTATATGTGTGTTCTGTATGTGTGTGTCTCTGTACTGTCCTTGATCATTATTATTATTTTTTTATTTTTCATTTAAACACCTGTCTGATGAAACCAAACACACAACTTAATCTTCTGGAGGAATCTGGACACGATCACTATCTTTCTTATGGAGTGAGAATGTTATATTAATTATTTTATTAATATCATAATGATAATCATCTTTAATACCCTAATTGTCTTAATCTTTGTTTTGAAGCAGAATATGTTGATCAAGTTTCAAAACCAAAGAAGCAAGATCGTCAGCACTGCTGCGAAGAAGATTTGTTCAATGTTATTACTTTTTGTTTAATTATAAATGCTTTTCTTATAATTGTCTGATTTTGATGAACAAGAAAATTAATAAAGGAGATGTATAAGCGGGAAGGGGAGAGGAGGGTGAGGGTTGGGGTCGGTGGCGCTCCCCCAACGACATCACCCCCTCATCCCCCCCCTCCCCTCCCGGTGTGTGTGTGGGGAAGGTGGGGGGTGATAGGGGGTGGTGGGTCAAATGTGGGGGCGCACATGGGGTGGGGCTTGTGTGGGTGTGGGCTTGTGTGGGGTGGAGCTTGTGGTGGGTGGGTGGCTTGTGTGGGTGGGTGGGGCTGTGGTGTGGGTGGAGGCTTGTATGGGTGGGTGGGGCTTGTTGGGTGGAAGGCTTGTTGATCGTGGCTTGTGGAGCTTGGTGTGGGAGTGCTTTTGTGATGGGCTTGGTGTGGGTGTGGCTTGCCTGTGGGTGGAGCAATTTCTTTTTAATTAAAGAAGCCATGTTGTGTGTGGAACTAATAAACTATCAGATATATATACCAGAGAGCCAATCTGTATCTACCCTCAGGAGAGGCCAGAAAAACAACATCTTTCTCATCTCAAGTCTGACTCTCAAACCTCTCGTCCCTAACTCAAAATTCTGGTGGTGTCCAATCAAATCTGTTTCTGGGTTGTTCTCCTGCCATCCCTCCCTTACCTCAAATGGCCGCACTGCGATACCGCACGTGAAAAAGCTGAGTGCTAAACTGGTGTTTGCACTAAATCTTGTGTCCAAACCCATCACTTCTCCTAACCCCCTTACCAGTCCGCACCCCTAACTGTCCTGGACTCTTCTGTTCTTTTCTCTTGACAAGGTTTGGAGTTGCTGTCAAAACCCCTGGCCTCGATGCTGCAAAAAAAAATAAACCGGTCCAGACGCATCAGCCCACGTGTCTCAAACTGCTCTTCTGCTCTTTCTCACCTCTCTCTGTCTATTCACCTCGTCATTTGCTCAGGTCATCTGCCATCGCTTGGAAATGCCGCAAACATCACTGCCCTGCACAAAAAAGGTGCAGAAAACAGATCCTGCAACCTACAGACCGAATCAGCTTCTCCAAAACATCAGCAGGCTATGAAATCCAATCATCGCTTCAGACATCAAAGTCCTTGCCTTCTCCATGATGGCTTGAATTTCTGAATCCATTCAATTTTGGTTTCAGACCAGGTCACTCTTACCCGGATTGCTGCTTCTGCTCTCTCCAACAATGGATGGAATCCCTCATGGACAGACAGGAAATCCGAGCCGTATCCTGGACCATGATCACATGCTTTTGCAAGTGTGGCACCCTGCCTGCTCACCAAACTCTCTTCTGATGGTATCCGGCCATCCCCTCATAGGCTCTGCAGACTTCCTCTCCTGTCGCAGTTACCGTGTGGCTCTAATGGATTCTTCATCCCTCTTCCTGTCCAGGCTGGAGTTCCTCAAGGTAGAAGTTCTGGGCCTGTTCTTTTCTGGTTTTCATCAAAGATCTCTCCGACTCTCTGGAAAATCCTCTATTCTGTTTCTGATGACTCCACCCTCTGCCAGACCATCGGTCATCCCTCAGACCGGCAGCGTCAGCTTCTTCGCTCACTGCAGATTCTGGATAAAATCACAAACTGGTCCAAAGCGTGGAACATTTCTTCATCCCGGACAATCTCACACTCTACACTATGTGCTGATCTAGAATGGACCGTTTAGAGAAACCCCCCATCCACTTTCCTCAACAATCCTCTGGAGAAGGTCCTTTCTTTTCAAGCTTCTGGGCGTCTCACCTACTGCATTGAACTTTTCCTGGTAAAGCCCATTTACAACCTCGCCTCCAAAAGCCAGTCGCCGATGGAAATCCTCCATCGTGCAAAGTCCTTCCTCGCCACCTGCGCTCGCTGACCACTTACAAAGCTTTTGGTCCGTAGACTGATGGAAGTACTGCTCTCAGCCCTCTGGCCTGGTGCTCCTGCGTCCCCCTTGCTCGGCTTCACTGGTGTAGCAACGCGAAGGCATTTCTCGTATCATGGCTATCCTCCCGCATTGAGCTGAGTCTCTGGGCCTCTTACTCATTCACCGCAGGTTGGTCGGTGGTCTTTCTGTCTCTACCGCTCCTGCTCCAGCTCGCCCCCCCCCCCTGCTCTCTCTCTTCGATTTTGTCCCACACATTTCGCAGGGCCGCTCAAGTCCCCAACAACCCCCTCTGGTAAAACCTACGAAACTCACGATTCCACCTGCTCAAGCGTTCACTCGTTCATTCCTCTTTTTTTCCCACCTTGGAATAAACTCCCTCACTCTAATTCATTCCGATTCTTCCTCCAGGCCTTCAAAACAGCTGTTCACTACCACCACTTCTATCATCCCTCGTCCTCCAGTCCTCGATGTTTCATACCCCGATAAGCCACCCAAGCCCCTCACTTCAAATTTCCTGCTTTCCTTCCTGCAAGTCCCTGCAATGTCCATTGCTTCTATTCCAATGTTCCCCGTCGCCTCCCTCTCCTTCCAAAGATTCTCCTAATGTCGTACTGTTCCCTGCACTGTTTTTTGTCCTCCCACTCCCTCCTCTCTTTCTCATGTCCCCCATGATGTCGTTGGGTGTGTTAGCTCTCACACAGCTCGACAAAGGTCACAAAAAAAAAATAAACAAAATATTTATGTGGATATGAGTGGATGTGAACTGCTGGCTTATATGGGTGGGTTGCGTGTATGTGGCCTTATGTGGTGGGGCTTGTGTGGGATATTGGCTTTTGTGAGTGGGGCTTGTGTGGATGTGGCTTTTGTGAGTGGGGTTTGCCTGGAATGTGGCTTATGTGGGTGGGGCTTTGTGTGGAGTGGCTTGTGTGGGCGGAGTCCAAAAAAGGGGCCGAGTTAAAAAACAGTGGCAGAGTCAAAAAAAGAATTATCTCTCTCAATAGAACAACCTTACATCTCTACCTGTGTTCATGTTTGATATCAGATATCTGACCTCACACCTCTACCTGTGTTCATGTATTTTATCAGGTATCTGACCTTACATCTCTACCTGTGTTCATGTTGTATATCAGGTATCTGACCTCACATCTCTACCTGTGTTCATGTTTTATATCA
>CM068959.1:94828742-94841727 GCA_035128595.1 Eptatretus atami
CATGTTTTATATCAGGTATCTGACCTTACATCTCTACATGGGTTCATGTTTTATATCAGATATCTGACCTCACATGAATGATCTGTGTTCATGTTTGTGTATATGTATATGTATATGTATATGTATAAGATTGGGGCAGTTGGGATTTCAAATTTTAAAGAAGAAGTAGGCACTTCCAACCAAAAGTAAACGAGATCGACTCCACTAATTTGAGTAAAAAAGCGAGAGAAGACCCGGCCCGGTCTCAGGCAACGTTTTGTCGGCTTCGCAACCGGCTTCATCAGGCGCAATAGACCCCGACCCTCGGCACGTGTCCGGTTTTTATTTCGATACGACCGCTCATTTCCAGTCATGTGCTGGCGCTCGTGGTCAAATGGAGGAGTGCTTCTTCTTCTTTTTTGCAAAAGAAAAAACAAATGTCAAATCACATCAGTGAAAGGGTGCTCTGCTCTTTTTGTTTTTATTTTCACATGATCTGGTGTTGTATGTGTGTGGGTGAGCATGTTTGTGTGCTTGTTGTTGTTGTGTTTGTGTTCCCGAGGCACAAACACGGCTGGTTTCGTGTCCAGGTTGGGCACGATGAGGTGTTGGGTTGTGCGAGTGTTGATGTTCTCGTTGGGTGTTGTGCACATGTGAATGTGGTGTTTGGGATTGGGTGATTGTTGCTCACCTTATCCAGCCGTTTGCACCATCCAGTTTTCGCCATTTGCATGAGAGGTGTGTATTGTGTGGGTATGTCCACCGTCTCTCCGTCCAGTGAGGGCCCGTCAGCACTTACCTTAACTAGCAGATGCAAGTTTAAATGTATGTAAAACTTGCAGTACGCTGAAATTTTGATGTTTTTTTAAATTTTGTGGCGTATTACTACGTGGTTAGTCCGTATCATAACATATTTAGTACGGCACAGAACGTTTTCGTTTGTTATTGATAACTTATCCAACGAGATGCTTAGCCTGTTGTCGGCGGGTTCACAACTAAGCCGCGATAGTGTTAAACTTACACAGATCCGACTAAAACGTATCGCCGGCGAATCGCGTACTTTAAGAAACTCGGACGCCGATTTAACATATACCGCCTGAGATTTTGGAAGTGTCACATCGCAGTCAACACTTGGACGATTTGCCGCGTATGCCAGGCCTATGAAAAATGTGTCTAAAACGCTAGGTGCACGTCGGAATACGGTATAGGTAAGTTTTGTATACTTAAGAGTAGGTGGAAAACAATGAAGTACGCTGTCATATTACTGGTACGTGTAATACGTCGTGAAATTTCAAGCATATGCTGAAAATTTTACAGACTACTCGGCGTATGGCTAACACGTTCCGCTGCGTTGTCATATGTTCCTGAGACGCTCCGCGATCGTTTACACCGACGGACACACGTTACTTGTAGGTTACTCATAAGTCGAAACACTGTCAAGTGTAATATTTAACATACCCGCAACCATAATTTTCAACCAATGGGTACGTCCTTTTAACCTATGAGTAGCGTGCTCTGAACCTATGTTTAACGCTCTTGAAACCTATGAGTACGTTGCGTATACTAACCTATTGTAATCTTAACCTTAAGATATAGTGCTTACTTGAGTAACATGCTATGAACCTATGTGTAACGTATCTCAAAACGCACATTGTCGTATGTAGACGAATTAGATTGACTGTCTGGTACGACCAAGCGCACTTACTGAACGTTTTCTAACTTACATCTACCGTGTAATGGTGTATTGGCAGCGTTAAGGGGAATTGGTATATACAAATGTTCACAGGATTTGAAGAAGAGGAACCCATCATTGTTCCAGACTCCATGTTGAGTAGATGTTCAATGCCAGTAGTATCAGTATAGTATACTATTAGCAGTAGTTGGTGGCGTGACAGTAGTATAGTAGTAGTAGTTTAGTAGTAGATTGTAGTAGTTGTATGAGTAGTATGTCTAGTGAGTAGTAGAGTTATGAGTAGGTAGTGTCATGTCATTGCAGTAGTTATGTTCAATAGTAGTTGTAGTATATGTCTTATGTCAGTAGTAGTAAGTAAGTTGTAGTAGTAGTATGGTAGTAGTAGTAGGTCATAGTCAAGTTGTAGTAGTGAGCGTGATGGGAGGGTGTGGGTGAATGATGGCCTCTTATCGTCCACGAATAGGAGACTACTTTGCACATTGTTCGATGTTCTTTTCGGCTAATTTTTTTCTCATTCCCACGATGAAATATTTCTTTGTTTTACTTTTTAAAGTATTAACGACTTTGACAAATGCATAATGTACTAGTAATGAACACAGAACGCTTCGATACTATATCATATAGTATACACGATTGTTATCGTGGTTTTAGTCGTCCAACCTATGCCCAACGATAGTCTAGCGATGCATAGCATAATAATTCCCAAGCACGTATTCATAGGTTATAAATAAGTCACGGGTACCAAACTAAATTACTTGATGTGTTTCGACGTATGAGGAATTTCAAGAGCGTGTTGCGAAGTGTGAACAAACGTTCGTGTAGCGTTCTAAAGCGTTACTCTAGTTAGAAATAGTTTGGGTAGCGAATGTTACCTCTACGTTGTTGGACTTATGAGTAACATACAATAACGTGTCACGATGCATACGTGCCTACAACTTATGGCCAGCAGGTAGCGGAACGTGTGAGCCAAACGCGAGTACGTCGTAAAATTTCAAGCATGCAAAATTTTTGGACAACCAAAAAGATACCGTTTTTAAACCAGCGTAATACGACCTATGTGTGTTTTTCAGCGGTGCACTAACGTACGACAAAACGTACCCATAACGTATTCGACGTGTGCCAGCGTTTAGACAAATTTCATAAATCGGCATACGCTGGCTAAACGTCAAGGTGTGACAGCCCTTTAGACACCCTCCTGGCTCTTCACTTGCCATGCTTCCAAATCAATCTGTGTAGTTTGTTAGATGTATGTCTCGACACGTAGTCCATAAAGTCAAATGTTTTTTAGTCTTTGGTTGCTATTTCATTGATTGCTATATGTTGCGGTATCTTACTTATTTCATTGGATGTAGTTCTTTTTGTTTCTTTTTTGTATTTTTTAATATTTTCTTGTTTCTTATATTTCTTAATTATTATTTGATTTTTATAGGGCTGTGATTGTGTTATCTATATATTTTGTATATATTTTGTGTAATTTTTTTTTTTTCAGTTTTTATTATGATTTTATGGAGATATTGTGTTGCTTGTGGTTATGTGCTGTTATTTTCTTACTTTATTATCTATTATTATATTCTATTTTATGTTGTTACTTATTAGGTAATGCCGGGGTAGTTGTATTGGCTATAAGTTAATCTATGTATTGTTGTTTCTCTTTCTTTTATCTTTTTGTTTATTTTACACAGTGGTGATTAAATTCTTTGGTGATTTTTCCTCGTCTTATTTAGTGGAATAATGAATCTCTAATTAATATTTGATTTGATCTATTCTGCCTGTACAGCTTGTGTGATTTGTTGTGTGTTGGGTATGGTTACTTGGAATTCATAAGGGAATCTGATTTAACTACCGTTGGGTGTGCAAATGATCATTCTGTCTGAAATAATTATCATCCGTTGCACCAGAGAGTGACTATACACAGACCTGTCAGTTCTTATGGTCGCTATCCTAAATTGGAGTATCCTAAGTGTAACCTAGAGTTTAATTGTGGGGCTACATGTAGTCAGCTCGGTATAGACGAGTAGGTTGTGATTCAGTATTGTGTTGGTCTTATACCATCAGCACATGATCTGAACTTTTGTGTATTATATACGTTGTCATTTCTGGGGCTAGAGCATCGTAATCGGATGTTTTACATACAATATATTATATTCAGCCTCGTTAGATATGTACCGACTCTGTAGTTTTCTATGGCACGATAATTAGAGTTGGTTTGTGACACTGGATCATATTATTGGCAGAGAGAGATTGTCTTATTTGGGTAGCCTTTTGTGGCGAATTTCCAGTTGCGAAGATGATTACTGTGACTAGTGGGTGTATGGATGAGATTGTATCCTAAAGATGGTACAATGCAATTTGTGTATGATTGCGTAATTCTTGAGCCGAATACCTCTTTCAACAAGCACTTTACACTCCGTTTGGTATTACTTTACAGGGGCTACAATCGTAGGCACAAAAAATAGTTCCAACATAGCAAACATATGGCTTATGCATTGAGATCTATTTGGCAGTTAAAGTCATTCTCTTCATATAGCTATTTTATAGAACATATATAGTCTTGTAACGTTTATTTATATAACTCTTTCGTTTACAGCAGGAATATCTCAGAGCTTAGGTGTCACACCACTCCAGAGAACTCAGGCAAATACTGTACCAATACCTTGCCTGATTCCTGTTCTGCACTGATAGTAAAATAAGATGTGTGGAAGCCAGTGCGTGGCATGATCATTTGACCGTTAAAATTTTTAATGAACGTATGTGTTGCGCTTCACAGATACTATATGTGTTGACTATCGCCCCAATAACTGTAAAAATTAAGTTCAAGGCTGACAGAGTCTGATCTGCACGACGATAACACAAGTAAATCTCTGCGAAAATCGGTAAGAACTGGAACATCAAATTAATAATCATATGAACTATGTTGTGAAGAGATGTTGAATTCAATTCAATAAAATTAACAAACATAGGTACACATTCAGGACACATACCCTAAAGGTGTTTTATGAGAAGAAAAGCAAGTCCATCGAATAGATAGGCCACGCAACATAGTAGTTTGGACAAAGTACAGCCTTAAAACACCTCAAAGGCTGGTTTGAACCTTGACACAGTTGTTAGGAGTCGAGAAACAACCTGGACATCAGTAGCAGGATAGAAGGGGTTTCTGAGCAGCATGTCAAATAAGATGCGGAAAAGGGCAAAAACTTTCTAATTGGCCCAAAATCCAAAATAGGAGACTGATTTTTCTCCGTCCGCATACAAGCAAATGGTACAAATAGGAGCTGATTTTCCTATCTCTCCCATAAAGCAAATGTAAAATAGAGACTGATTGGTTCTCCGACTCGCTATACAAGCAAATTTAAAATGGAGAACTGATTTTCTCCTCCCATATAAACAAATGTTAAAATCTTAGAGATTACTATGGGTGCAAAGTGCCACTTCTTTCTTTTATATATGTTCATTCCAACTCAAAGAGCGACCAATGCAATATTGTCATGTTCTACATGTGGGAATAGATTATTTTCCTATTTTTTTCACTTGGTCTTTCAAGCATGAAAGAAGGCTGTTAGGGTGAGTTTTGTAAATGGGGAGGTGTTTTTAGAACACATGCTGCCGGAAAAGAGGAAGATATTCTGTGCCTTGTTCTTCGGGTTACTATTTTAAAATCATCAAGAACACTAATCAGAACAAAAGTTGTAGTAAAAACGTTTTCAAACGTAGGTTTTTCAATCAAAATATTCAAAGCAAGAGTTTTATTTGTGTGTGAAAACCGAAGTCAGTTTTAAAGTTTACGCCAAGTGCCTCGCCCTGAAAGCCAAAAAATTCCGGTCATTCTGTGTGGACACAACCTGGAAAAAACATTGTTTGTAATGTCCCATTAGTCATCAAGTTGCTTATTGTAAACGACTTGTGTGCTGAGCGATTAGTTATATCAGGGAAATGGGATTGTGGCAGAGGAGTAAGATACAGACCTGTACGGATCAAATCGTTCTTGCACAAGATGAAGGAGGTGACAGTCTCAGAGGCCAAATGAGATGATGTTATTGAAGGGCAGATGTAAAGTCAACTATAATCAACCATAATGATTGTATGTCATTTTTCTGAAACAGGGATTATGTTCCCCAATCAGAAAAAATGTTGGATAACTGGATGTGAAAATGAAATATTGAAATCACGGGAATGGATAAGAATTATAACGACTTTTCTTAAGACATTTATGTTCGAGAAGAAGCTCGAATTGATATATGTGGGCTGAAAGATCTGCTCGTCCCACATAATGAGTTGAATGGAATTACTTGTATTTTTAAGGAGAACTATCAGCTATGGTCTCTGTCTTCGTAAGTGATGTTATATAATTGGATGTTAATCATGTTGATTAAATTGTGTATTGTTATTGTGCAATAGTGTATCACATGTTTGTGGTGGTTTGTTTACTTGTGTTGCAAATAAGTGTAATATGGTGTATATCGTTGTTAGATACGTCGTTGCCTATGTGTCTTTCACGTTCGCTCCACGAGTTGCTTTGGACCTTGATCGTGTAGGTTGTTAATTAGTAATCTCTATGTGTGTCGTCTCTGTCTTCTGTCTGTCTCTCTACTGTCTCTGTCTGTAATGCCGTTTCTTACCTTTTACTATTCCGTCTTTCCTTTCTGTGTCTGTCATCATCTAATTACTCTGTGTCTTCTTAGACATGTCTTTATCGGAGAGTTTCATCTAATCGTCTCTCTCTAATCATGTCTTCAGTCTATTCTCTGCGCTTCTCATAGTTCTCGGTATATCTGTCTCGTCTTCTATCTGTTCTGCTGTCGATCTGTTA
Source organism: Eptatretus atami (assembly GCA_035128595.1). Lineage (NCBI taxonomy): Eukaryota > Metazoa > Chordata > Myxini > Myxiniformes > Myxinidae > Eptatretus > Eptatretus atami. The sequence goes on from CM068959.1 coordinate 94,835,222, forward strand.
CTTCGTTATTTTCCTCCTGATCTGTTCGCTTGAATTCTCACAGCTTGAACACACGTGTTATTTTAGACCAAAACGTCCGGTGGGAAACGTCTCTCTGTCTGCCAGCGAGTCAACATTTACGTCTGTTAGGTGTGATATTCTGTTTGCATTTCGTCCGATAATTGAAAAGATAATATAATCATATACTTCTGAGCAGTACAGCAAAATCTGTCCCTCACATCCTATTATAATTCTGATTTCGATTACTATAGCGATAAAAAATACTCCAGAAGTATATTCCCGTGTAATAAACTGGTCAGTTTAATTGTGGTGCTGGTACCAGTGTCTCGAGCTCTGGTTGATTAAATATTTCGTGCCTCGCTTATGTCTCAGGCCGGATATATCTGCCGTTTCTCTCGACGACCGCACGGTCGCGCACATCATTGAAACTCTGCAGGAAATATGCCGGCCGGGGACCCCGCGCGATGTGCCTTCGAGTTTGAGGTATCAGTCGGAACAGGGTTGGACGCGCGACATGGCTGCAATGTGGTTGACGTTCAGTCTTCACAGGATCACACACACAGATCTACGGTTCACGGGTGGCACCATTTTGAGGACTGGCTGATACCAAAAGGATGGCGGCTGCCGCACAGACAAACAGTGTAACAGCGGACGGATCCTACAATTGTTTCGGATATGGACTTTGGCAGTCTAGAGATCAGCGAGACGTTTCTAACAAAACATTAAATAGTTTATAACTTATTTTATTACTATTATTATATTTTTGTATTGATTATATTTTTTTTTTGAAATGTGTCACGATTTTCGAGCAGCAAATGGGTGAATTAGGTACTGCCAAGATCGAGAGTTGGATTAATTATGAAACTTTAGCCCAGGAATCAATTCTGGGGACCCGCGAGATTGGCACAAAGCTTGTGATTGGATTTCAGAACGTGCTCAATTATTCTAAGTGTTCAGCCCCTCTGATTAGTCATAATCATTGGTTACACCTAACAATTGCTACAGGAACACAGCATCGTGTACGGCATTCAAGTCCTAAAATGTTACATCGAAGGAAGAATAGAGCAATATTTGTCATAAGAAATCTATTTCTTAAGGACAGGTCTGTGTCTGAAACTATGCCCACACATGATGTCAATGGACAATAAGACTTAAAATTAAACTTATGTAACTTAGAGTTGGAACATGGTGAATAGCATCATTTCATGATGATGAGATTTGTGGGAAGACTAAGTGTAGTGGTGACTTTATCATGTCTACATGTTATGTAGTATCAACTTAACTTCGTACTTGGAATTCATGGTTTCAGGAATATAATGTTCAATGATTTGATATTAAACTCTAAGCATATTGGAGGGGCGGACAAGAACTACAGAACTTTTGAAAAATCTGTTAACTGCGGGATACAGCGAAGCACAGGTTGCATACAACACCTTTCCTTCCATGTGTGTTTCATTAAATTCACCTCATATGCTCTTTTGTAACTCTATAAGGAGTTAACTTAGACCATTAATGTTTGTAAAGTATATATTAATTTCACTGAAAAAAAAGTGTATGAAATTTTCGCTTGGTGTACCGAAAAATCCTACGTAACAAAACATGGAAATACTGGTGTTTTAACCGGCATCGCTGTCCCTCTCACAATTGGCAAAATACTTATTGCTCCTATGCTACTTGGCTGTATTGTAAGAATAGGAGAGAAGTGACAAAGAATTTGTTGGGAGATATTTAACAACCAAACGTGCCATCATCTAATCAGCGCGCAGTTTTCGAGAATCCTGGAAATGTTGGAATTTTGAAATCGCCTGTCTAATACAACGCATGCTATATCTGTGTCTGGACTACAATAAGATTGCTATGTAGAAGAAAAATTTGTTAGCTCGCGAGAAAACAAAATATGATCTATATCGGTACCATGTACACGTTTCAATAAGGATGTATGCACTCTACATTCCATTATTTTTTGCGGTTGTCTTTGGCATCTTCTAAGTATGTTATTGCATGCAATACAAGATAAACAGGAACAGACATAAAGACAATGATGAAGATAACCACATTCTGCACTCATAAGTACGGGCATTTTATCTTGTCGACCAACTATTCCGCGAAGGGGAAGAGACGATGAGCAAGCGCAGAGAGGCGTGTGCTTACGTTCAGATGGGAGGAAGGGGGGAGGGATGAGAGAAGACGCAAGTGGACGAGTTGGAAAGAAGAAGTGAAGGTTGCGAGACAAGGAGGAAGTATAATTGGGGGGCACTGACACACAAGGAAGAGGTGGTGAGAGAGTAGGGGAATGTTAGATAATAAAACTGGGGGACGAAGAGAGGGGGGATGAAGTGGAGGAGGCGAGAGAAGATAATTGGTAAGGGTGAGGTAAAATGTGGCTTATTTGTGGTGGGCAGCGCCGAAGCTGCAAAGCAGAGGAAGACATTGACTTCTGACAGCAGGAATACACGGCGTGAAGAATTTGGTGGCGTGAGTGCAGTAGGACACGAATCTATGACTGTCGAAGAGCACTACACAGGGTACTGACAGTAATGTCGTGTAGGCCCGTTGAACCAATAGAGAGGCTACATGAATGCTTCCATTGTTTCACTGAAGAACACGGGAACTAAAAGAGTATAATTCAAAATAAAGAATTTGATTTGAGTCAAGATTAACGTATTTTATACACCGGCGATCATAAAAGAGACCGTTGAGAACAATGTATGCTGCCTTCAATAGGACCTGGAATTTAAGCAGTCTGCAAGACATTCCTACAACTGTGTTGTCATGCCTGCCAATAGAAGCATGAGTAGACGATGTTGCAGATTAGAAAGACGTTTGCGCGAGAAGACCAATAGCCAAAAGAAAGAACCTTGGTTGTGGATCAGACATCAGCAGACACTACTTCGTAGCTACAGAACGTTTCAACAGTGAAAACAGAATCATTGGCATCTCCGCAATGAGCTGAGTCTTTGGGCTATCACTCCTCACGAGGCTGGCGGTGGTCTTTCTGTCTTCTATACCGTCTCTCCCAGCTCCGCTCCCCCCCCCCACCGCTCTCTCTGCGGATTTTGTCCCACAATTCCGCAGGGCGTCAAGTCGCACCACCGTTCTGGAAAACACTACCAAGCAGCTATCACGAACTCATGGCTCACCTTAAACTTTTCATTCCTCTTTTCCCAGTTGGTAACTCATCACCCTATTGCAGATACTCCATTCTTCCCTCCAGGCCTTCAAAACAGCTGTCACCACCACCAATCGTATCCATCAGATCTTTTTCTTATCCCACACAGATAATCCACAAGCCCTCCTCCTTACAAATTTCACCTGACTTCTTCCTGAGAGTCCCTGACATGTGTATTCTTGTATGACTGCATAGTTCCCGACCCATTCCTCTCTAATCATTCCTAAGGATTTACTTACAATGCCTATCATAGGTCCCTAAAGTACTGTTTTTGTCTATCCGACTATGGCCCTGCCGCCTCTTGTCTCATCGCTCCCCCCTCTCTTCTGTGCGTTGTGGTGTTAGCTCTCAGACGAGCCTCTATCAAGGACTACAAAAAGAGAGAAAAAACAAGTGAGGCAAGAGGTAGCAATGGATCCCAGCAAACAGTCTCGAATGTTATTTAATGCTGCCTTCAACATTGAAGTTTCAATGAGGAACTTTAGAACTTCACATCCATAGATCTATATTTTGATGATCGATTTGTTTGATGGGTTGTCATTATAAACATCGTTCATATGCGACTTTCGCCAATTCCCTGCCTTTTTCTCTGGTGTTGGATGTTTGTGTGTGTAATAGTTTGTGGTTGTTTCAGTAGATGGGTGCTTGGATGGCAGAAACGGATATTAAGCGCGAGTAAAATGTAAAAATAATAATTATAATAATATAGATAAACTCTATCTTCATCATTAACATTAGTATTATTATTATTATAAAAAGGCACGTTATATCGAAAGTTATGAAGCCCAACAATAATAACAGTATTAATGAACAATCTGATTAAAAGCCAGGAAGCGATGCATATATTTCATGTACCATTTGTTAAGATGGTCATTGTTACAATCAACGCTCGTTATAAATTTCTGAGCAGCCCTGTCGTGGGGACATGATATCTTACAATGCACATTCTCCTACAACCATCAATAGTTTTAAGTTGCTCCCATCATTGTTGCACGAAAATTGAAAATTAAACGTATATATATATATAGATATAGTATATTATATTATATATATATGTTATATTAATTATTATAATACTGCATGCCCTATGGCCTATTTGGCATGGTGGCATTTTTGACAACTTGCTTTCTTATTTCAAGCATTAAAACCTGAATCATAACATGGGTGAATTTCGCAACTGAATAGGAGATGTTGAAATTCCACGGGGTGATATCATTTCAAATTGTTCAGTTTAATGCTCATGCTGGATGAAATGGACACATAAATCGATCTTTCTGGGGTAAATGTTAATTTATTATTCATTATAATCAAATATAATCATTTTTATACCTAATTGTTCTTCACTCTTTGTTTGACAGAATATGTGATCTGAGTTCAAAATCACAAGAATTGAAGCAGACCGCTGGGAAATGTTATTTCCCAACGTGAATTTTAACCCAAGAAAAATGTGACTATTTCAATTCTTGGATTAAGTATATTTGCTTTGTTTCAATTATTAAATTCTTAATTATAAAATAAGAAAAAGGAAGGCAAAAGAGGAGGGAGGGGTAGGGGCGCTCCACCAACGACCATACACACCCTCATCCACCCCCGCCCTCCTGTGTGTGTGTGGGGAAGGTGGTGGGTGGGATGAGGGAGGTGGGGTCAAGTGGGGGCACAGGGTGTGGGGCTTGTGTGGGCGGGTCAAAAAAGGGGCAGAGTTAAAAGGAGCGGAGTCAAAAAATTCAATTTCTTTGTCTTTTGTAATTCTGATGAATAAATAACTAAAATCTCTCTTCCATTCTAAATATAATACCGTAAAGTCCAAGGAACTGTATCTATTACATAACGATTAAAAAAGTTCATTGTCCTCGCTAGTATAAACTTTTCTAAATGAGATTTCCACCTATATATGCTTACTATATCACCATTCAGCCATCCAACATTGAATTAGGCCTCCTGCACACGTTAATCTCTTTTCATCCTAATCTGTAAATGTTTCTATGGTTTAGTATACGTTAGGTATGAATCGTATCATTGTACTTACCTAATGGTACTGAATTATAAAGATACCACGTGTTGAAGATAGCAACCGTTGAGTGAAATTTTTTTATATTAGTTCTCTCTTTTAAATGCGATTGGAATCGCTCAATAACACTGCTTTCTTCTTCATTGAATAGTACTTATAGTATTAGTCATGCTGTTATTTTTAAAGAAATTCATAAATGTTGTTTCCGTATCTGTAACCATCTATACACAATTGTAATTAAGGTTATGCTTACTTTTATTAATTATGTTGAAAGTAACATAAGAGTATTATCCTACTGTTTGTTGTTTAAAGGACAAACCCGCATATCTTCTAAATCAGCTACGGTTATAAGCATACTTGACCCCTATATTTAGTCTTGGTTCAAAAAATAAGACGGATCAGATTAAAATAATTTCCTGGAATAAACCTTCCTTTCTTACGAAAAGACTTTTATGTAATTATTCGCGGTTTTGTCCATACATTAGCTATACTTGCTCTTCATCTTAATGACCATCATTAAGCTGTAATTTTTTGAATTGTCCACCCAGTCATTTAGCAACTATCATGGCTTCTCACAATGATACCTATAAACTTTTCTCCGTCAAGTGATTTTTTATCAGAGACAAATTATCAACTTTCGCTATCGGTTCAGGTTTTCTTCCAACGTTGTGATATTCCCATAATCAATATTCCGTTGCTTCATGCACATTCAATCACCCCATTAATAGGTTTGCTCCACGGTTAGGAATGTCAGCCAGCTAATCTTATTCAGTTGTTCCTGACACGAAAGAATACCTGGTAGTTGTAATTCCCCCTGGTATTCCAGAAGAAATTGTAAATTTTATTCTGAAAAAACTTGTGATACCTCAAGTTGTTGTTTGGAGAATCACTCTTCTTGAGCCACCAGAACTGCCTTTTTGTATATACCCTATTTTTAACTTTTTAAATAATATCAGATATTTTTAGTATTGTTATTTTGTTTTACTTGAGACAATATCATTTAATAGAAAAATTCGACGGACGAGCAAAGAAACTTTTTTAGTTTCCAACATCAAATAAGTTTCGACCTCGGACGCTTTTAATTCGTTCCACATTGCTCAATTCTCAGAATTCCAAAGACAGTTTTGCATTATATCTTAATTAGTTGCGTCCGTGAGTAGTAACACTTGTGGTTCCAATTCGAGAAGACGACTTTTTTTGAGGGCGGGGCGGAGTTTCGTGGCCAAAACCAAATGGCAAACATACACTTCAGACCTCATGTGGGTGATAGCTGGGGCTGAACCCCATAGGCATACCAGCTTTTGTTTGTTTTTTTTCATGTGCATGCAC
>CM068959.1:94883351-94925851 GCA_035128595.1 Eptatretus atami
TGGGGTGATAATGAGTGAGTTATTTTTCTTATAGTGGGAAAGTGGGTTATAGTACACCTGTAAAGTTACCAACGGGGATAAAAGGTGCAAGGCACTGCGAAACAAATGCCATCGTTGCTTCGACAAATTAAGGCTGTCGGCCTCTGCACAATAAGCATTATACAAAACCTGATAAAAGATCATGGGCACAAAACAACAAAATAATTTGCCTGCAGTGCAAAAACTTTAAATTCCAGTTGCAAATACTGATGTGCTTTAAATACCCTCTGAAAAGGATGGTTTTAATGCCAAGTCGGGGTGAAGACCCACTCGAGGCATCGAAACGTTCGCATAGCTCGACTCAAGCCTGCCGTGACAGAAATCGTAGCTTGTGTTTACAACGCCATAATAGGATTTCCTTGGCCTGCACAATGCGTGCGTCACATCATATATCATGCACGACGCTAAAAATACTCAACATATTCGCTTGTCATTTACAAATCCATCCCCAATGATTTGCCAAGGTGCAACAAATGGAGCAGATTTCATCACATGATACGTAGTAGTGCGGACCGAAGGGTATCAGGAGCACAGATCGCAGAGAACGTTCCATTTTCCTATCGCCTTTATTAATTACAGTGTTTTCAGGTATTTGAGAATGAGATTGAATATTGGGAGCAAAGAAATTTGAGAAGAAAAACGACAACAATTTGAAGTGTTGTTTTGACCTTATTTATCAAACAATTACTGAATACTTATACAGTACAAGAGAAATTGTTTCAATTTGATTTCTGAGATAACTCTGCCCCAGCCACCCCATCTGTTCACAGGAAACATCTCTCCAAGCATTGCAACAGTGGGTGATGATGTCATGAGAACAAAACATGGTAATTGATTTGAACTTTTTACATATTTGAAATAAAACACATCTCACCATGTTTCAGATTGAAATATGTTAACGTTTAATCATCTGGGTTGGTAACCTAGTTGAGGGGGAGGGGTGGGGTGTATATTAAAGGGGGATACTGTATTACAGAAATTAATGGATGTGAGAATCACCTCCTTCGTTGCTATGGAGAACAATCTGAATAAGAACATCTGGTGGCTTCACTGGAGTGTGTCTGATAATATATATATATATATATATAATATATTATATATTATATATATAATATGTTATATATATATATTATATCAGACCCAAGCTGTGTATGGCAAGAGCAGTTGTTAATTGATGAAGTCATGCTGATGCTTAATCTTGGAGAAATTAATTTTGATCTTCTCATGCACAACAAGACACACACACACACACACACACACACACACACACATACTGTATATATGTACATATATATATATATATATATATATATATATCATTTAAAGAGAAATTATCGGGAAGTGGTCACAGAGGCCACGTTTAGCGAAGCAAAGCGTTCCTAGGAACCGAGGGGTACCCATACGTCCCGCGGGCGGCACCTGGGTGGCCGGAACATTGGGAGCCCGATGTGCGGCGTTTTGAAGCAGCGGGGTCTCGCACAATCAACTCTAACCATCCTTCCCACAGCCTCGCGGCTTGCCGTCCCACATCTGGACTTCAGATCAGGGTTTTTAATTAATCCGGGGTGAGCGCGGGGCCAGCTCTCGCTGCTCTTGCCACGTGCTCCTGGCTGCGCACGCGCGTGTGACTCCTTGTTTACCTGCACCGCGCGTTCGCTCCCGCGCGAAATTGAAAAAACAAATTCGATCTGCTCCGAATTTACAACGAACATGCTCTACAAATTACCCTCGGGTATATGAACGTGCGCACATCTTTCCTCCTTTATGAATTGCTAAATTACCTGATGCATTCATAATGAATATATTTTGTGGCTTGGAGTTGCCGCATAACTTGCGAGATGATCCCTTTCAAACACACATTTTGCAGTTAGCTATACAAACTTTATGAAACACTTCATCAGCATTCCACTGCGCTTTCATATTCAGTCCATTGAATCGAGGAAAATTACGCACAAACACACACACACTTTCTAAATACATATTATATAATATATATATATATATATATATATATATATATATATATATATATATTATATATATATATATATATACAGGTTGGTGCTTACCAATTGTGTAAACATACGAACCGTGCTTCCCCATTGTCTCGGGTCACTCACCTGCATTTTTTCATTTATTTGTTTTTCATTTATTTATATTTTCATCGATGGATGTTGTCTGATGATTCTGTGATTTTTCTCGGTGTATGGGCTTAGATGTCCATCAGCATACAAAATTTCAACTTTCTACGTCACCTGAAAGGTCCCAATCTTTAATATCAGTCAGTCAGTCAGTGGCTAGAAAGAGCTTTATATATTAGATATACGTAACGTGAAGACATTATTTGAGTCATGGACGTAGCTTCGGGATGATCTTTATAGTGACAAGCTTCAGCCAAATAAACCTTCTTGGTCTTCCTCAATGAGAGCGAATGTGCAATATGTCGTGTCATATATACATATATATATATATATATACATACATACACAGGGTGGGGTATTTATATCTGATGGTTTTATTATCCTTATAACTTTTTTGTTTCTAAACCAAATAAGATCAAATTTCTATACACCACAGGCACATACTTTCAAATTTTAAAATCTATTTTGACTCTTTGTTTCTTAAAAATTACATCAGACAAATGGGCCCCTTTCGAATTCGTGCATTCACGACAACGGATCATCATATTGTTCATTACCGCAAGCAATGTCTCTTGATCAATATAGCGGATGGTTGCAGTGATGTTTGCCTTCAATTCATCGATCAATGTTGGATGTTCCTTATAAACTTTGCCCTTCAGAAATCCCCATAGGAAGAAATCTGGTGGAGTTAAATCTGCCGAATCAAAGTGTGCCTCATCTGTCATGATGACCTTGTTTGTGAAATTGCATTTGCATTTAATTTGCATTTGCATTTGTGAAATTGCATTTGTTTCTCATTGCATTTAAAAGAAACATTAAAGTTTTAAAAAAAATTCTCATTGCATTTAAAGTACTCCATCATTAAAAACTTTCAATATTATCTGTAAAACAAAGAAAACAGTAATTAGTTATGCCAAGGCTGCTTCCAGCTAGAAAGATTGCAAAGGTGTAAGTTATAAATGCCCCCACCCCATTGTTTATATATATATATATATTATATATATATAATATATATATATATTATATATATATATAATATAATATATATATATATTATATATAATTATAATATATATATATATATATATATATAATATACATAATATATATATATATATTATATATATATATATATATAATATTATATATATATATATATAATTCCCTACGCCCATATCTCCCACCCCCTACGGGGGAAACAAAATACACCTTTACACTACAAGTTCCCTGACTTAAAGTGACGTCATCGTCACCTCCGAACTGTGTCACACAGCCCATGCTCAGCTGTGCATTCCTATTTCAGCTAACGTCTTTTGACCTACCCCCACAAACATAACAATATTTTTGCAGGCCACTGTACATACGTATCATATACTGTATACATGAACCACAAGGTTGTTGCATGTTTTCAAAGTTAAAAAGAAAACTAAACTCAAATATGAAAGTCAGCATTACTGCACCTGATAATTTAATTGTATCTCTGTATTTTAAAGTAAATTTCGCAGTTGTCGACTGCAAATTCAACAGGGAAATTCCCATTAATTTCTGTGGAGGTCACATGTTTTCCCTTTGTGAGTTTATAATTCGCTATGAAAAGCAAGTGACTCGCACTTCTTCAGGCCTGGCTGAATGATAGGGCCCCAAAAATGATAGTGTTAGAATGTGGAGTTTTCCTCGATATGTGATGTCACACACAAGCACCGATTGTCCATTTTCTAATATCTCAGGAGAAAATTTGTTTTTAATCCTATACTTAGTGGGCTGGGTCACCTTAGCCTAGAATGATAAAGGTACTGGTGGCCTAGACTATAATGAAGGTACTGGTGGCTGAGACTAGAATGAAGAAGGTACTGGTGGCCTAGTCTAGAATTAAGAAGGTACTCCAGAAGATACAGAGGGAATATAATCACAGCCACCAAAATTGTCCTTATAGAAGTATTAAACACAATATACTTGCCATTACACTCTTCCTTCCCTTTCTTCTTCAGTCAATCTTCCTCTGACATCCTTAATTAATTGCATAATTTGTCTCAGTTAATAATTTTTGATACAGGTAAGCTACCTTTTACCCTTTTAAAATTGCTTCAAAAACATTTATCTGGGTTTTCGTGATAGATAAGATGTTTTTGAGTTCAAATTGATTTGAGAAACAAAATGTGGAAGTGATGACAAAAATTAAAAAAATACAACCGACTGAGCAGCTTGATATGTAGAGGTTAAGGTGCTGTATCTGCATGGCATGCAATGCAATCAAATACACAAGATGGTGAAGAAAAAGCCTGATTATGTATGCAGGAATTGCTTAATATGAAATAATTGCATCATGCCATGGTTTACAGGTCTCTTCCACTTGAATTATCTCGCCTGGGACATTCACAGATCATCTATATATTACTAAAACTCTCATCTTGTATATATGTATGTATGTATGTATGTATGTATGTTCCCGAAATACAGCCAAAACGGTACACGATAGCACAAAAATTTTCGGCCAACCTTACTCACCATTCTCCTGCAGTGTGCAGTATCAAGTTTCATTCAAATCGGGCAACGAAAAAATTATTAAAAAATCAATTCCCGATTCAGTGAAGTACTCTTTGGGATTATTTAATCAATGCAAACAACCTCAGTGGTATAGTTCGCTGGAGCTATCTTTTTATTATCTTCTTTTTTTTTTTGAAATGATTTTTTTATCAACCGCTGTCACAACGGGAACCCAACGGGTTCACGGGTCGTCTAGTATGCAATAAAAGTTTACAACAGCAAGTAGTTCATTTGGAGACAGCAACTGAAAAGTTGAAAATGCCTTTCTTTTTTAAGACGAAGCTCAAATGTCACTCCACTGTGGTTCTTGTCCATTTTCCGATGTCTTATGTAACAGAGGGAGTTCAGACTTTAATCAGTGAGGCTACTTAGGTTTAAAAGCTGTTTGGATTGTGTCATCTGGAAGTATAAGAGAAACCCAACAGCACCAATTTTAAGCAGTTAAAAGGTGTGGTATTTTTGCAGTTTATGCAGAACTGCGGTTTATGGTCCTGTACCAGTGCAGGAAACTTAACAAAGCTTTCATTACCTACTGAACCACGAAGCTGCTGATTATTGTTATTCGTGTTTGCAATATTATTTAAACAAGGTTATTTCAATGAGTCAGTAAGTTTTATGTGTTGAAGAATCTGATGATGCACAATGAATCTGATGCACAATGCATCAGATTCAGAATGCAAGAACTTTTGAGATGATATTAGGCTATGCTATTTTAACACACGTGTGCAGTATCCTATTGGCCATTAAAAACAGGATATGACAAGACAGACACGAGGTCTATTTTTTCATTCCTTACCCAGCTAACTTTGGATAAGCTGATCATGAATGTCACCAGAAGTCACGTGACAGAACTAGATAACTAACCCAGCTAGAACCCTGATGCTGGTACAATATTCCAACCAACTGTTGCAACCTTTGCTAACTTTAGGCCAATGTCAGTATACTAGCTGGGTATGTGTAAACGGTTTAGCATTGCATGGGTGTAATTAAATCTGCCAAAATGCCATAGCATTGCTGCGAGGCCTTCCGCGATTCCATGGATCTGTCCCAATTTGGAAACTTTCCAACCTGGATTTTTGCAACTGGTACAGCCTCCCTCCTGGAGCTGGCAATAACTCTAACTTTTCATCCAATCTCAGCTCCTATTCTTTCACTGCTCCTCTGACCATTTGTTTCTGTCAAATCTTACATATTCCTGATTATGAATATTAAGGGACCAAGCCATCCCAGCTGGTACCTGATTATAACTGTTCAGATTATGATTATCAATATTATTATTATTATTCCTCCCTTTTCCCCATATGCAACACCTTTTAAAATCCTCTTCTCTGAAACCGCTTAACCGATAAATGCGGAACTTTAAGTATGTGATTGACTACCCACAGGGAGAAAAAACATGATAACTACGGTCACGTAGTGTGACAGCCACATTGGATTGAAATAAAAACTTTAAAATTATTATTCTCTTATGAAACTGCTGAACCAATCAATGCAAAACTTTAAATATGTGATTGCCTACCAATGAGAAATATAGTTTGATAAATATGACATCACAGGGTGACATTGTCATGTGCTGCTTGGGCCCCGGCATCACTGCTCACAGTTTTATTATTACCCCAGTGTGAAGTGAAAAGCAGGGTGAAGCAATAGGTTCACTTTGTCTGTCTGTCTACAGACATCAGCCGATGATCGAAGAACAACTTAATTTCAATTGAATGTTATATTTTGAACACAAATCGGAACACAAATCGAAAAATGAATCTGAACACGAACCTGTAGTTTAGCAGTACTTCGACTGTGAATTTGGCAAATTGTATGGAGTCTTCTCCCGATCGCGCATGCGCACAGTGGAGTGAGGTAATCCTTTTGGTCTGTCTGTCTGTCTGGTAGTCAAACAAAATTGAAATTCATTACAAACAGGAAATTAACTTACTGTTTTCAGTGACGTCATAAAGGATACAAACAGGCATGAAGAACTAATTTAGCATGTTAAATAAGATGGTGTAAAAGATGCTGCATCAACAGCAGCAAACTGCTGGAAAAAAAAATGCTACAGCTTTTCTAATGTTTATTTTATTTCAATTGAATTATATACTTGAGCACTGTAGAACACAAATTGTTTTCTTACCACTTCCAAAAACCTCCATTTTTGCAATGCTTGGACAAAATATTACGGTGGGGGAATATCGAGATTCAGACAAAATTGTGGCTCGTAGGAAATATCGATTGTGCTCAGAAAACCCAAAGCAAGAGTTGCAAAGACCCTTCCCTTGTCCTTTAAAATTTTTCTCAAAATTGCATGGGGTAAGGTATTCTATGAACTCTCTAGTTATTATTATTATTATTATTATTATTATTATTTGAGAGTGACCTCAACAATGCAGAATAAGGATGTTTGCACAGGCTGACTGGCAGAGAGGGCAATAGTCTGTCTTGCAAAAATAATTGGGGTGCCATCTCCACAGCATACAATATCGATTACACTTGGGAATACTTCGCCAACCCTGGTGCACCTAATCCTGTGGCAAGGCTGTTGCAGTCAAACAAATTGCTTTCTCAACATGGAAGGAGAACCCAACTGCGGGCAACTTCAAGTCACTCTGTAAGGCTCGTGACAAACATGTGTCCATCCTTAGTAGCAAGCCAGAAAACATCATTTTACTAGTTTCAGGCTGAACTTTCCAATCTCCATCATACTAAGTCCTGATGGTACCTTTTCAAGTTACCTCTCTGGTGTGGGCTCCCTCACTCACTTCAAATGGCTTCACCTCAGACTATGCTCAAGACAAGGCAAAATATCTCAACTCAGTGATTACCTCCAAATCTTGCGTACCCAACCCTTTTTGCTCTGTCTCCTGCCTTACCTCCTCACACCCATTGCTTTCTTGATTCTTTATTTTTCCACACCCGCGAAAGTTGAGAAAGTTCTGTTGAAACTCGACTCTGTGACTGCGACAGGCACAGATAGCATCAGTGCCCATGTTCTCAAATCCTGCTTTGCTGCTCTTACTTCTCTTGTGTCTGCTCTCTTCAGCCTGTCCTCCCACCTGCCACCTGCCTGAAGTCTGAAAGCATAACTCACATTCTCAAAAAGGATATAAAAACAGACTCTTTCATCTCTAGAAGCCAATAAGCTTATTTACAATTATAAGCAAAATATAAAATCCATCATCGCTGCCACCAGGCTGTCTTTCCTCTTTTCAAACAGTCTGATCTCTGACAATCAGTTTGGATTGTCTTTTCCAAATGTTCAATCATTCAACTCGAGTCACCCTGGTGCTTCTCTCTCAGCAAAGGTGGGAGGCATTAAATCTTCTCTCTCAGCAAACAAGAGCTCAAGACCACCCCTTAGACATATTCAGGCATTGGACAGTCTGGCATCCTTCTCTGCTTGCCAAGCTCGCTGCCTGTGATATACAAGGTGGCTTAACTACCAGGCTTTCTGACATCCCTTGCTATCATTGTCAATGTGTTGCTATCAACGGAATGCTCTCCTCTTCCATTGGAGGCTGGAGTCCCTCAAGGCAGTGTCTTGGGCCCATCTTGTTCCTCATCTATGTAAACGACCTCTTGATGCTCTGGAAAATCCTCCCATCCCTATTTCCATATTGGGTGATACCCCCATTCCACTGATAGGCAAACAGTAGCTGCATCACTCTCCACCAATCTGGAATTGATTAAATGCTTGTCCAACAAATAGAACTTGTCTGTCAAACCTGGCAAATCTCACAGTCCTCACCCTGTTTTTCTTCCATGAGCCTAGATCTTGTATAAAACACGCACACACACACACACATATATATATTATATATTATATATATATATATATATATATATATATATATATATATATATATATATATATATATATATATATTATAAAGTGCATTACAACCATAAACACATGGCAGTACCGCTGAATGACCCCCACATTGGCCTCGAGCACAGTCACTTAGGGCAAGGTCGAGCAATAAGTTTGATGCCACGATCTTGTTCCTTGCAAATGAAACAAACAGCACAAACTTTGTCGGTATGTGCATGCATGTCCAGTTTGAGTTACTGTTTTGCTTGGGCTTTGTTGAAGGGTTGGCTCGAATTGTGACCATCTTTGCGGGCTTCCTGCAGTCTATATGTTTGTGTATGCAGGTGCCAAGAGAGCGGGAAGCAGTGGGTAATGTCTGTAGGATCCAGAGGAAAGTATATTTGATACGAGGTATCAAGTTTCCATTTGCTTTTGGAAAACTGCAATGATGTCCAGCAGTAAACGCCATCAATTTGTCTCTCTTCTTCTTCTTTACTGAGTGTCATCAGTTGTTGGAAAATGTTTTCATGCCTGGAATTATACTGGACAAAGTGGTGACTACTTGGCATATTTATCAATTTTACTCCATTCATGGCTCATCGTGGAGCTTGTACAAAAATCACATACGTGCAAGTCAAAGACATCAGAAGATGTAAATGTATTTTTCCACTAATTACAAAGAAATTAGAAGACGATGCACAAACAAATACAGTGTAGTATCTGGCATTTGAAGCAGCGTTCCAAGCATGGTAAAACGTTAGCTTCATACGGGAATGCTCAACAGGCCAACCTGTTTGTTTTGCTTTTTTGACACTCGATCAAAACTTTACCTTGTGGTGCACAAAATACTCCACTCTGAGCTGTCTAGCCTGGGTTTGAGTCTCAAACCAGATATAAAACTGTCATCCTGGTGTTCTGCATGCAGGGAGAGGCCTCAATGTGCGTGCTCCGTCCCTCGGATGGATGGTAAGCCCGGTGTCCCGTATGCCAGACAATAAATATCCCACGGTGTCTGTGTCTTTCGCGAAGAATAGGCGAGTTATCAGCGGCACCCTGAACAAATTACCAATTATTTCTCGAACTCGGGGGGAGGGTGGCACTGCATCAAAAGCACCACCGCACCGCTGTAAGAACAGATGCAAGCCCACAGTCACGTGCTGCATGCGAACGACCACGATGATGAGTGCACAAAATAATTCCAGGGATCATCAGGTTCAGGTCATGAACTATAACCTTTGCTATTCTCATTTCTAAGAATTATATAATTCTTGTATAAATAAGTCTTCATATTCACACAGTGTTCCGTTAACACCAGATATCACCTGTGGTGGAATAGACCACCTTTGGCTCCATTTTGTTCTTATGGACATATTTTGATCTTGCAGAGGTAGATTCACCTTTGCTGATCCTGAAATTATATTTTGTGTCCCTACCTTTGCATTCAGGGTGTCCTATGGTTCAAAAGGTCAGGAGTATTTTTTCACAAGGATCTTATAGATCGACCATTTTGTCCTGCTGGTGAAGCCATGAAGGCAGAATCATTACCGTCTATGACTGGTGTTGAAAATTTGTAAATTTTGGGAAATACACTTGAGTATTGCACACTGCTCATTTAATTTGGGCGGTGGTCTGTGGTCATGCCTTTGGGGGATCTCTCTTTGCAATCAGGTAAATGTGATGGCTAAAGCTGTCATAACGGCCATATTTATTCCCACGTTCTTCTGGGGTTGGCAGGGGGAAGTTTTTGGCTCAAGTCTTTCACGAACTGGCTGGGCAGGCCTGACCTTCGACTAACATACAGACAAGGAAATTAGATGCAGGTGGAGGCCATTCGGCCCATCATGCCTGCGCCACATCAACACCAGACCAAAAAAAGAAAAATGCGTTTTTTGGGGGTGTAAGTTTTTTCTGGAGTCTTTTTTGTAATTTTTTTTTCTGTAGTTTTTGTTATTTTTATTTTTTCTTTCCAGGAGAGGGAGCATGGACGAAGATGGTTCTTGGATTTTAAAAAAAACAACACATCAACCACACAACACCCCTTGATGACACCCCCACAAACAACACTCCGCACAAATGCACACAATCACCCATCCATACTCGAGCTACCTAAAAGTCCCACCAACATCCCTACACCCCTATATCTTCAATATTTACAAGTACCTATCCAATTCCAATTTAAACATATCTGCTCTTTCTGCTGTCACTACCTTTCCCGGGAGACCATTCCATGCATTAACTATTCTCTGCGTAAAAGTAATGGGGCAGGAATTTGTTCAGGATGCCGGCGATAGCTCGCCTATTCTTCGCCAAAGACACCGTGGGATCTTTAAAGTCCACCAACTAATGCCGACAGACAGGACGCCAGGTTAATGTCCATCCTGGAGAAGGCACACACATTGATGAATCACCCTGCCTGTGAAACACCGGGATTACAGTTTATAGCTGGGTCAGGATTCGAGCCGAGGCTGGACAGCTTTAGAGGTGAGTTTGCATACCAGTTCACAAACAACCTAATAGGAACAAAATTGTATTTTTTGGGGGGGGGAGGTGCTGAATGTGGGGCGGGGGGGGGTGGAGGAAGGGTGCCAGTAACACCTTGTGCCATTCCAATTCCATCCCTGTAAGGCGACGACCCTGCAGCACCAATTGCCAGTGTTTGTATACAAACAATGAAAACTAATTTTGCTGCAGATTACCATGTTAATCTTTTTGTTTGTATCAACTCTTCATGTTTTCACACCTGCAGGCTCTTGTTTTAGCGAAAGGTAAACAGCACGTGTGTGTTGGATATAGAGGGGTCATCATGCCTTCTCGTGCACTTACGCCAATTCAAGCATCTAGTGAAATTCTTTAAACTATACAGACAGGTCAGCAGTTATGTATGGCTTTCTAATGGTGTAAAACTGTAAATGCCAAAAGAGTTACAAAAACTTAGAGCTTAAAACGTCTGTTTGTACAAACCGAAACGGCTCATCTTGGGGTATTGTAAAATAGATCGTGTTAACGTGGGTATTTACGAGTTATTTTACTTTAGTCGAATACAATAAAATTCAACCGAAAATGAACGGCAAATCCCACGGTAAATGGACAGGAGGTTCAGAAGAGAAACTTTTAAAACGAGCATCTCGCCAGAGGGTAGTGGGGAGTGGGTGGGAAGAACGACATCGAAGGCGGTTGTGGAGGTGGGTTGGTGGTGAGGCTGGAGTGGGGGACGGAGGGGGGTGGTTGTGATGGGATGGGTAAAAACTGTGGGATCGTGGCTTGGGAAGGAGGAGGGAAAACCAGCCTGCCCCACACAACTCTACCAGCTGTCTGCTGTTTATTTATCCACAGCCAGTCTGGAATGAATGGGGATTGCTCTGCCTGAGTGATGGAGCTATTTTGGAATTAAGCTGAGAATTAACGCTCCCCTTCAGGAGGGTCAAGACACAAAACGATTAAACTTTCGCCAGGGAATGAGGCCAGTCTCGAAACGACTGATGTCCAGAGGACATTTCTCCCATGCACGTTTGGGCCAATGTTAAAGAAGGTTACCGGTCAAGAGTCCGATATATTACACACCCGTATGGTCTAATAACAGCGACCTGAGGTCATCGGTCAATGCTCACCGTCGGGGCATTTAACACCAATTTGAGTGCGTATGTAACATAGTTCGTTCCTCATCACACTCCAGCCAACGTTTTCTCTATATTGGAGAGTTAGAGTATCATCTTCAGAACTGCTCTATAATATAAACCCAGCCCGACCACTATTAGCGCACACTAACTGGCCTTTCCAATCCATCATGGTACACCAATTAGTAAACACTTCCTGTGGTACATTTAAAGTGCATCCTTAGCAAGTGAAAAACGATTTGACCAAGTCATTTGGTTGGACCAAAAAAAGTTTTACCGAAAAGAGAAAGTTTGCTGATCAAAGGCCGCAGGTAGCGTTCGTCGTTCTGCTGAGTTCTATGAGTACTCGTGTAGAAATGTCGAGCTAGACCATCGAGTAAAGACCATCATTAACGATGGGGGGAGGGTAGGGGTGGCGGTTGGGAAAGAAAGTCGGCAGTTGTATCTGGAAATCATGTTCTTTTCTGTAAAACGAGAGGGGAATTGTTCTGGCAGGAGGTAATTACAGGGCTAACAGTAACTATACAATGGTGTGCTCTTTGCAATGAAACCCCCACCTCGTTAGTTCTCTGATACTGGCAAGCCAAGGCCATTTGACCTTCGTCAGACCAACCTTCCATATATTCTTTATTGGGTTTTGGTTATGACCACAATATTCTTCATTGGGTTATGATTTTAGTTGTGAAAGGTTCGCGCCTAGTTTTCGTGATATTTTGTTTTCCCGCACAATTTGCACACTTGGTGTAGAGTGTGATATATAAAGGTGTTTTAAATTGGAAAACAGAGCATCATTGCACAGCACAGCCATTACGAGGACTATTCAAATAAATCTAAGAATGATATACTTGCAATAGTCCAAGACACTCCAACGTTTTCCTGTATTTTTCAATTTGGTATACAAATATATATATATATATATATATATGTATATATATACTATATATATATATATATATATATATATATATATATACTGCATATATATATTGTATATACATATATATATATATATATATATAATTAGTAAGAAAATATATAAATTGTTTATTTATATATATCCACATCCCTTTATACTTTGGACGATATTCTTTATATCCATACTGCTTTATACTTTGAACTATATTAATAACATCCATATTGCTTAATACTTTGGACTACAGTATATCATTACTTTGGCATGCCCCGGTCTATATTGTGAGTATCTAGTTCGCAGATCCTTTTGAAAGCACCATGCATTGAGGCCCAACATCGAACAAGGGTGTCGGCCCTGTACGAGCTATAAAAGATTGATTATATGGACTCACGTAATTACCTTGTTGAAATAAAAGAAAATTTGAAATAAAACTCGAGCAAAGCCCTAAAAATATTGACACCACTCATGTTGTATATGATCCAAGTCCGCCAGCAAACACTGAGTGATATTACATAAAATTGTACTTTTAAGGGTTTGCAGATTAGAAGAAAAGTCATTGCCTTCGTCATGTTTATTTTTTTCCCTTCATTTCATCTAAAAATGTTTCCCGGCCAAATGTGCTCCCAGCCACAGGGTTATTAAATGGTGATTGTTGGCCGAGGGAGAGATGGATGAACGGTCAGAAAGGAAACGTGTGCGCATCGTGAACGGGCAAGAGAAGCCTTGTTCAGACTGTGCTGGGGATCAGGATTTCTATGAGTAAAGCCATGCTTTCTGACAATCCTCGGCAATTATGGCAGTTGTCCGACATGGAGGAAAATTCCCTTTAATCCTGCATGGGGAGATAAAGCTGTGCTCAGATGTTATGGAACCCATCGAGACGCAGCTGTACAAGGTTCCTGGCCAAATAAGCTGAATGTTTCCATCATAGTCTATACAAAAGTGGTTCATCCGTAGGTTCTTATAGCCAAACAGAAGTCGAAAAATAAATTTAAGATTTATTATCGAGTTAAAGAGTTTGAAAATCATTGTAAAAGGACTATGTGCAAGATGAGTGAGAAAAAGAATAGCTTCATCGATGCCCATAATGTAATTTTGTCAGGCTATACACTTATCAGAATTATGCCTCGTACTTTGTTCAGAGGTCATTTGCATAATAATTACATGCAAAAAAGTGAAATGTATCCTCCTTTTCCTTCCCTTTATCAATCTCCATTAAATTTTCTCCCCTTTCTCACAAACTCCCTATCCTCATTTTCCCTGTATATCCCTTACCCTTCCAAGTCTCATTTTAAATTCATGATCAAGTTTTTTAATGTACATTATGTGGATAATTGTCTTACATAATACGGATGACGTTTTCTTAATGAAGAAAGCCAATGCAGTAGCGTTTACTATCAATTTTCCTGCGAGTCCTACTAACAAACCACATGGGAGCACCTTTGACATGCCATTCGGAGGTACGGAATTGTAGTAGATAGTCGGATCAACAAAGTAGTTATCTGAGGACACCTGTTTTCTTGTGGAAAAAGTCTTGGTGCTTTCTAAATTAAAAGCAAGTGGATAGAGTTAATCAAAATAAACATTTCAATAAGGACAAGGTACCATTTCCGTTGCATGAATTCGTACGAATACCATTTGAATTATTGAACGTAAAAAACGAATGAATTAATGTAAATACCAAATTAAATGATGAATTAATGTACATATCGAATTAAATGATGAATTAATGTAAAGACCTAATTAATTTATGATTTAATGTTAAAACCAAATGAAATGATGAATTAATGTAAATATCGAATTAATTTATGAATTAATGTAAATATCGAATTAAATAATGAATGTAAATAACAAATAAAATGATAAATTAATGTAAGAACCAAATGAAATGATGAATTAATGTAAATACCTCATTGATTTATGATTTAATGTAAAAACCAAATGAAATGATGAATTAATGTAAATAATGAATTAGTGCAAATAATGAATTGAATAATTAATTAATTTGTAAATATGTAATGAATTGTTGAATTAATGTAAATACCAAATTAAAGAATGAATTAATGTAAATACCAAATTAAATGATGAATTAATGTAAATACCAAATGAAATGATGATTTCATGGAAATACCAAATTAAATGATGAATTAATGGAAGTACTGAATGAATTAATGTAAATACCGAATGAATTGATGAATTCATGTAAATACCAAATGAAATGATGAATTAATGTAAATACCAAATGAAATGATGATTTCATGGAAATACCGAATTAAATGATGAATTAATGTAAGTACTGAATGAATTAATGTAAATACCTAATGAATTGATGAATTCATGTAAATACCAAATGAATTTTTAATTTTTTTTGTATACCTTGTCGAGGCTCGTATGAGAGCGAACACACAATGCACAGCAAGGTAGGCATGAGACAAGAGGGGCGGAAGTGGGAAGGACAAAACAGTGGGGAACAGAGACATTAGGAGATCTGTGGAAGGAAGAGGGATGGGGTGGGGAACATGGGGACATTACAAGATGGACATTACAGGGGGACATGGGGGACATTGATGAATTAATATAAATACCTAATGAATTGATGAATTAATGTAAATACCGAATGAATTGATGAAGCCCACAAATATACAAGAGGAATATTTGATTGCCCGAGCTATTTTACTTGTAGTTTGTTCAGCTTTGATTGAGGAATTTACCATCCTGTGAATTTATGGGATGTACTTTCTCTTTACTATTCAGTTATGGTACACTGGCTGATCCATGATGGTGATTGATTGGTCGTTCAAGCATCAAAAATGTTAGAATATTTTACCCGCTTTATAAAGTCTTGGCTAGAGGTGGTCCAGAATAGACACAAAAGTAATTTTGAGGGTTTTTAGGAGCATAACAGCTTTTTCCCCCTTTTGTAACTATTCACTTGCCCCCAATATTTATTGATATATCAACATTACAACACTTTAAACGTTTATGTGCTCACAAAAATGACACACACCTTTTCCATAATATTTATTCACTGTCAATCCCTCCAACCCCAAATTGCAGCAGGAGTAAGTAGCTTGTATATGGAGTAGTGGTGCTACATACATGCACATCTGTACACACGTACACATGTACACACACACACACACACCTTTCAAACAGTGAGCTGTTCATAAGCTATTTATGAGTTTATGGAAAAGTCAACAAACTCCTGTAGGGAAAGATGGCCCATCTTTCTCAAAAGCCTCAGGCTGGGCTGCTAGTACTGGGAGAGAGGCTCCCAGAGAATTCTTCTCTCATCCTCCCCCAGGCTTTGCAGGCAAATAGCCGTGCTAAGTGCAAAGAAGTCAAGAGGGAGTCCTTGGCTTCTTTTGCAAGGAATAAAAGGTGAACTCTAGAAGCCGACGAGGCAGCGGGAAGTGAGAATTATTGGATGGAGAACAGATTTTCTTTGTGTGACAGACAGGAGTGTAGAGGCCTGGACAGTGCCTCTTGCAGGGTGTGCCACAATGAACCGTGTCCGTCTGGCTATCTTCTTGTATTCACTGCTTTCACATATAAATGGCACGGCTGCAACGAGGCCAGACCGTGCCTCATGACTATCAAAGTGATATTTCAATACATCCTGTAGACTGAAGATGTTTTGCTCCCAAACATACTCGGGGAAAAGTGTCTGTGAAATGATGTTTAATTTGTGGACAGTTGATTGGAATTAAGTGTTTAGTTTAAGAAAAGTAACAAGCTGTTTAAATACAGCCCTCATGCTTAAAAAAAGCACAAAGGTAGATTAGTGGAAACTTTTTGGTCAGTGAATATACATATATATATATATATATATATATATATATATATATATATATATATATATATTGTAATTATGAAATCGATATCCTGTCCTGTAATCTAATTACACAGAATTATATACTTTATTTTAAATACAAATGATTAGTGAGAAAATAACGACAACTACTATATATTTCCACCAGCTGTGGTGTCAGCAGGGTAACGTTTAAGGGCCAAGTCTTTCAGGAACCGGCTGGCAATGCCTGCCATATGACTGACAGTGGCAGGAATTTGTGGTTTGTTCAGGTCAGGTCAGGTAGGTCAGGTATGGGAGCATGTGCCAGAACAGCGCGTCGCTGCGTCCACTTTCCCGCCGGTACTCAGGGGCCTCCGTCTGGCCATCCCCAGGCAGATGCCAGGCCCATCCCATCTCCTTGAGATGATGGTCAACCTGCTGCAACCACGAGGCACGTGGTCGGCCACAGGCCTCCTCCACTCATGAGACTCCTCGCTGAAGAATCTGGTGAGCAGGATCAGCGTCAGGAAAACGAGCCACATGTCCATACAGCCGCAACTGATGCTCAAGGACTATGCAGGTAACAAATCTGATCCGAGTCTCTCTCAGCAACCGCTCGTTGGACACAAAATCCGACCAGCGATAGCCAAGGATTCTCCGAAGGACCTGGTACCAAAGGAATTAAGTCTCCGTCTCAGATCCTTGGTCAGAGCCAAGTCTCGATCCATAGGCAAGACTGGAAGTACAAGGACCTGAAGACTCGGACTTTCGTCCTCCCCGCACAGGTACCGGCAGCGCACACCCATGATCCAGTGAATCCATGACTCCCCAGGCCCGACCCAGACGTCTATTGACCTCTGACTCACAGCCGCAGAGACATGAATATCACTGCCAAGGTAAGTGAATCTCTCCACGACCTCAACATCCTCACCACAAATAGACAGACAGAACAGCAGCATCCAAGATGTCACCGAAACCTGGATCTTAGTTTTGACCCAAGAAACCCGTAATCCAGCGGCTCCGACTCCTCATTCAGCACCTCGAGGCCCCCAAAGGATATCTAAAGTCTCCGCAAAGATGACTGCATCATCTGCAAAATCAAGGTCCGAGATCTTGACATTCCCAAACGATGCACGCAGCTTGATCTCTCCGACATCCTCCCTAAAATCCAGTCCATACAAGTGCTGAAAAGTGTGGGGGCCAGTACACACCCCTGCCGAACTCCAGTAACAACTGGAAATAAGTCAGAGATGGTATCACCACACTTTACAGCACTCTCAGTACCAGAGTAGAGTTCAGACATCAGATCGATCAGTTTTGGTGGCACCCACGAAGACAAGAATCCTCCAGAGGACATCCGATTCACTGAATCGAATGCTTTACAGAGATCAACATAGGCTGCAAGCAGCCCCTGCTGAAACTCTCGTCTGCGTTCGGTGAGGACACGAAGAGCAAGGATACGGTCAATCGTTGACCTCTTTGGTGTAAAGCCTGACTGCTCTGGACGCTGGTGCTCAAGCAGATGGTGGCGACCCCTATCAAGAATTATCCGAGCAAAGACCTTGCCCGGCACTGAGAGCAGCGTCACCTTCGGTAGTTGTTGCAGTCTTGGCGATCACCTTCCCTTTCCAGAGAGGAACACAAGGCCCCTCTTCCAATCAGTTGGGATGATGCCTGTGTTCCAGGAGAGCACAAAACTGCATGCAACGACACGAGTGCAGCATTTCACCAGCCTTGAGAAGTTCAGCATGGATGCCACAGATCCCTGGAGCTTTGCCCTGTTTCAACTGGTTCACCGCAGCCTGTGTTTCCACAAGCGAAGGTGGGCACAGTTGATTCGAGGGTCAGCAACAGGGATTGTAACACCTTGACGTCCACTCAACAGCTGGGGGATCAGCCTGGTACAACCGCTCAAAGTAACCGGCCCAGCGGGCCTTCACTTCAGACTCCTCTGTCAAGAGCCTACCACTCTCTGCTCTAACTGCAGTGCTCCGAGGGATGGGCTTGGATGAACGCAATGCACGAATTCCCTGTAAGCGGGACGAGAATCACCTGTCCACAGGTGATGCTCTACCCCCTCACAGATTCCTCGCACATAGGCCTCCTTGTCCACCCTCAGTGCACGTACAGTTTACGCCTCAGCTCCCTGAACAGCTCAGCTCTGCCATTCAGCCTGGCCCTGCGACTCTGGTCAATGGTATCCAGTGTCCCTTGAGAGACAAAATTCTTCTTTGCCCTCCGGTGAGTTCCAAGACATCCACCGGCAACATCAAGGACGGTGGTCTTGAAGGCACTCCACAACTCTTCAGGACTTCCCAAAGCACCCAGACCCCCCAAGTGTCCACTCAGCCCGTTCGCAAACTCCTCAGCTACTCTCTTATCCCTGAGCTTGCCAACATCCAGCCTCGGCTGGGATGGTACCATTCTCCAGGATTTAAGGTGCAGCTTTAGAGTTGCTACAACAAGCCTGTCGTCAGTATTGAGGAACTGAGCACTCCGGTAGACCCTGCAGTTCTGGATCATCCTCCAACGACCGTCAATGAGGACATGGTCAATCTCCTTTGCCACACCGCCAGAATTGGAATACCAAGTCCAGCGATGAGCTTGTGGGGGCTGAAACCATGAACCAGCCACCCTAAGTACATGACTTCTTGCAAAGTCAAGGAACTTAGTGCTATTTCTGGTTCATAGTTCCTGACCCATGGGGACCAACACACACCTCAATACCATCCCATCAGTTCCAGTCGATGCATTGAAATCCCCCAAGACTAGAAGTGTATCTCGTCTGGGGCACTGATCAACCACAGACTTGAGCGTGGCGTAGAATGCATCCTTCACGGTGAGATCACTCGCCTCAGTCGGAGCATAAACAGAGACCAGGGAAATGACACCTAAGGAGTGACGAATCCTTAATCTCATAATACGCTCGTTGACCGGTGTTACCTCAATTATCATTGGGGTCAGCTTATTGGACACAGCTACAGCAACTCCTTGGGTAGGGTAACCATCAGAGCGACCAGACCAATAGTAGGTGTAACCACCACAATTATTCGCCGCAATCCGGTCTCCGAACCTCAGAGAGAGCTGCAATCCGATGTCCAAACGCTTGAGTTCAGATGATAACAGAGACAGGTGATCATCCTCTCTTAGGGATAGGACATTCCAGGCACCCACCCGAAGGGACCGCCTCAGGTTAACCCAAGGAGACCGCCGTCTGGTGGACGACACCCTGCACCACTCCGACACACTCTCCCGCAATCTGACCCAGGGATGTTACCCCCGTGGTTTCCCTCCTAGCATCAAAGATTGGGGGTCCCGAAGGCTTTGCCCCAATCCCGTCATCCGGTGAGCTGCCCTGCGAAGGGAAGCTGCACAGGAGGTACCACGAGGTGGGTTTTCAGATTTTTTTGCGTTTTTTGTGTTTTGCGGAATGAAGGGTTTTACGGTGGCCGGAGTGCAAATCCTGCACCAACCTCCTAATAAAAAAGTAACCCAACTGCAGGAGGACGTCCGCAGACACAGTTGGGCACTAGATATGGATGGCCGTTGGCTCACAAGGAGCTCCTCCGCCCTTTGACAGGTTTTGTTTTTAATCCTGCTGGGTGTCCATATCCAACACCCTCCTCACCAAAAACCTGGTGGGGGACGGTTTGTCGCCGACAACCCGACATGGAAAACAGGGTTGTTTTTTTTTTTTTAGTACAGGTTTACATGGTACCTGTAGCAGGTCACAGATCTAACCTGACCTGACATTCAGGGTGCTGGCTGACAGATTTACAATAGAATTAGGGCATGGAGAGAATTTGTTCAGGGTGTTGGCGATAATTCACTTACTCTTTGTGAAAGACATCCTGGGATCGTTAAAGTCCACCAACTAATGCTAGCAGATAGGACACTCACTTTAACGCCCATCCGAGGGACTGCCCACATATTGACACCTCAGCCTAAAGGAGAAACACCAGGATGACCGTTTATAGCTGGGTAGGGATTCAAACCAAGACTAGACATCCACACCGCTGAAAGATGAGTGTGCATACTTCTATATCTAGGCTATCCTGCCAGTCGATAATGTAGTTAGTAATAAAAATGATTAAATACATTTCTAATGCATATCAACACCTCATTATACTTTTCGGCACATCGTGCACAATCATGTGTAGCTCGTTTATAAAACATTTTCAATATCCCACACATGGGCAAGTTTTGAAAGCAAATTATTATTGATGACGATGCAATTATGGTGATGGATTATGTAATATTTTCAATATACTTAATATTATGAGGGTAGAGGGTTGTGTGTGTGTGTGCGTGTGTGTTGTGTGTGTGTGGTGCGTGTGTGTGTATGTGTGTGTCTGTCTGTCTGTCTGTCTGTCTGTGTGAGTCTGTGTCTGTGTATGTGTGTGCCTGTATGTGTGTGGGGGGGGGGGGGGGAGGGAGGGGTACAAAACTGTCCCATGAAAAAGCCATCGAAAAATATTCAACACCATATTTTCAAAGTGATAGTTGGATTTCTCTGGCCATAAGTCCAAGATTAAAAAAAACCCAGAAAATCACACCCGTGTCTGAAGGAAGCGGTTCAGTTTGACGTTTTTAATATAAAATAGGCAAAGCCTAGAAACAAAATAAAACCATTACAATTACCTTTTTGAACCCTTTACAGTTACCCTTTATAACCCCTTGGAAATACCCTTTGGAAATACCCAATAAAGCCCTATAGAATGAGCCTTTAGAGCTAACCTTTGGAGTTACCTTTAAGAACCCATCTTACTATAATTCACTGTCTGTCTGTCTGTCTGTCTGTTCCCAGGTACCGCAAAAACGGCTGAACCAATCGCAACCATTTTTTGGGGTGTGTAATCCTGGGACCCCTTGGAGTAAAATAGGCATAAATATAATAACATGACCCCCTTGACGGCTTCTAGTTAGAATTAATTATCTTTTAGAACGCTGTGGAATTACCTTTTAGAACCATTTAGAATTACCCTTTAGAACCCTTTATAATTACCTTTTAGAACCCTTTATAATTACCCTTTAGAACCCTTTATAATTACCTTTTAGAACCATTTAGAATTACCCTTTAGAACCCTTTATAATTACCTTTTAGAATCCTTTAGAATTGCCTTTTAGAAGCCTTTAGAATTACCTTTTAGAACACTTTATAATTACCTTTTAGAATCCTTTAGAATTGCCATTTAGAACCCTTTAGAATTATCTTTTAGAACCTTTTATAATTACCTTTTAGAACCCTTTAGAATTACCCTTTAGAACCCTTTATAATTACCTTTTAGAATCCTATAGAATTGCCTTTTAGAACCATTTAGAATTACCTTTTAGAACCTTTTAGAATTACCTTTTAGAACCCTTTCGAATTACCTTTTAGAACCTTTTAGAATTACCTTTTAGAACCCTTTAGAATTACCTTTTAGAACCTTTTAGAATTACCTTTTAGAACCCTTTAGAATTACCAAGCCGTCAAGGGGGTCATGTTATTATATTTATGCCTATTTTACTCCAAGGGGTCCCAGGATTAGACACCCAAAAAATGGTTGCGATCGGTTCAGCCGTTTTTGTGGTACCTGGGAACAGACAGACAGACAGACGGTGAATTATAGTAAGATAATTAACCTTTAGAACTACCCATTGGAAACCTTCAGAATTACCCTTTATAATTACCCTTTAGAACTACCTTTTAGAACCCTTTAGAATTACCTTTAAGAACCCATTGGATTTAAACACGATGGTTTAGAAAGGTTCTTCTTCTTCATTATTGTTGGCGTAATGGACAGACGTATGGAAGGAAGAACATACCCAAATATTGAAGCAGCTTCACTGGTTAAAAAACAAGGACTGTGCGGTCAGAGACAACCAGTTACGTGACAACCAGTTACATTGCTAACACAATGTGTCCAGATAGATTTTTGACGGTTTTATTCTGGTTGAATGAAGGAGGACATAATGAGGTGATATTTTTCCTACAACTTTTGGGCCCTGCCCTCCTGGATCCACCAGTGATTATATTGTATAAAAATCACATACCCCCACAAAATCCCAAATGGTTGCAACAATGTGGAAATTGAAACCGGTCTGGTTCTTATTCAAAATCCCAAACAATTTGTCATTGTCATAGAAAAGCCTCAAGTGAAAGTGCAAGGTAATCAATCGGTACAGGTTGGAAAAGAACAATTGCGTATGTGAGCACGAAATAACACAGCACAAAGCACAGGGACAGCAAAACATGACAGATTTACAATAGAATTAGGGCATGGAGAGTTTAAGGTATCGTAACACGGAGTCCTTTTGTGGGAAACTTTAAGGGATTAGTCGAGCAAGCACAGGCATAACATGATATAAATTAGTCAAAAATATATATATTGATGCAGTCTTGCATTTTCAAACAAGCCTCAAACACGACCAAAAAGCACCACGATGATGTCAAAAAGCATTATATTTTACAAATTTGTGACATTTTTCAGACTACATATACCTTATCTAGATTCCACCAGCGTGAAACGAGACTGCTGAAATGTTAAGGAACCCAAACCAATTTTCATCTCAGTGTACAATCTTAGAATGTGCAAAATGCAATGCGTTTTTCATTTATGATACAACTTTCGTTTGCTATTTTAGCTTTTTTCAAAAAATAAATAAATCAGCATCGAACAAAAATAGAGGATGGGTAGTTGTCAGACATGCAAAGCTGCAGATGGTCCCATAGTAAGTCTATGTGAGCAGTTTCTGCTAATTGTCAGATAATTCTCCATATATCTCTATCTATCTCTATATATATATATATATCTCTATCTCTATCTCTATCTCTATCTCTATCTCTATCTCTATCTCTCTATCTCTCTCTCTCTCTCTCTCTCCCCCCCCCTCTCTCTTTAAACAAACAAACATATGATCGTTGTTAATGCAATATGACACAAATGAGGCAAAT
Source organism: Eptatretus atami (assembly GCA_035128595.1). Classification (NCBI taxonomy): domain Eukaryota; kingdom Metazoa; phylum Chordata; class Myxini; order Myxiniformes; family Myxinidae; genus Eptatretus; species Eptatretus atami. The sequence continues at coordinate 94,907,135 of CM068959.1, forward strand.
TTCTGATTCGAGATAAATGCTGAATAATTACATGTCCATTTCATTGTGACATAATCACGTAATGCTGTGGTGTGGCGAATGTTTTCACAAAGGGATGCAACCTGGAAATAACAATCTCAATACCGCGTGTGTCCACCAGCACTCAGCAGTGGTTTGTAGTCCTCTGGAACAATCACTGCATTGCACCGTTGTCACATTGACCATATGAGAACTCAAAACTGAGTTTGTGGAATGGAAGAGCATTCTATGCATGAATCAGCTCCTGTTCCTGCTCATTGAGGGTCTGTGGCTGTATTGGCAAGGTTTGTACACAATGATCAATGATATTGCAGAGATGTTCAATTGGATTTAAATCTGGAAAGATGGCAGGTCAGGGTATCATGACATTACTGTTGGCATTGACAAGAACATTCCTTGTTTGAATGGCTCTGGGAGCAGGAGCATTATTGGGCATAAAGATGATTCTTGGACCATATTGTTGAAGGGTAGACAACACATGCTGCTGTAATATCTCATGAATGTCTGCCGCCAGATTGCCATGGACATGGATAAAGTTGGTGTGAAAGGTTTCAGCAATACCACCCCACATCATGACACTTCCACATCCAAATTTTGCAGTTTCCTGGTTCGGAGACCGGATAGTGTCGAGATCATGGTGGGAGGTTACACCTACTATTGTTATGGTTGTTTGGATGGTTACCATACCCATGGAGTTGCTGTAGCTGTGTCCAATAAGCTGACTCCAATGAGAGTTGAGGTAACACCCATCAATGAGAACGAGACTAAGGATTCATCTACTTGGGTCTCTGAATATGCTTTGAATATGCTTCCCTGGTCTCTGAATATGCTTTGATTGAGGCGAGTGATCTCACTGTGAAGGACGCATTCTATGCCACGCTCGAGTCTGGGGTTGATTAGTGCCTGGTTGATCAATGATTGACCATATCCTTGCTCTTTGGGTCTTCAGTGAATGCAAATGAGATTTTCGACAAGGGCTGCTTGCAGCCTATGTCGATCTCTGCAAAGCATGCAATTCACTGAATCAGGATGCCCTCTAGAGGATTCTCGGTCTTTGTGGGACGCCACCAAAAGTGATCCATCTGATGTCTGAACGAAACTCTGATACTGAGAGTGCTGTGAGATGTGGTGATACCATCTCCGACTTATTTCCAATTGTTACTGGAGTTTGTCAGGCATGTGTACTGGCCTCCACACTTTTCAGCACTTGTCTGGACTGGATTCTGGGGAGGATGTCAGAGAGATCAAGCTGCGGTGCATCATTTGGGAATGTCAAGATCTCTGACCTTCATTTCACAGACGATGCAGTCATTTTTGCGGAGACTCTGGATATCCTTTTGGGGGCCCTCAGGGTTCTGAATGAGGAGTCCGAGTCGCTGGGATTATGGGTTTCCTGGGTCAAAACTAAGATCCAGGCTTTCAATGACATCTTGGATGCTGCTACCTTGTCTGCACCTGTTTGTGGTGAGGATTTTGAGGTCAAAGAGAGATTCACTGACCTTGGCAGTGATATTCATATCTCTTCTGGCTGTGAGCCAGAAGTCCATAGACGTCTGGGTCAACCCTGGGGAGTCATGGATTCACTGGACCATGGGTTGTGGTTCTGTTGGTGCCTGTGCAGGAGGATTAATGTCTGAGTCTTCAGGACCTTGGTGCTTCTAGTGTAGCACTATGGATGTGAGACTTGGACTCTGACCAGGAATCTGAGACAGAGACTTAATTCCTTTGGTACCAAGTCTCTTTGGAGAATCCTTGGCTATCACTGGTCGGATTTTGTGTCCAACGGGTTGCTGAGAGAGACTCAGATGAAATTTGTTACTTGCATAGCCTGTGAGCATCAGCTGCGGCTGTATGGATATGTGGCTCGTTTTCCTGATGCTGATCATACTCACCAGATTCTCTTAGTAAGGGAGCCTCGTGAGTGGAGGAGGCCAATGGGCTGACCACGTGCCTCGTGTTTGCAGCAGGTTGATCAGCATCTCAAGGAAATGGGGATGAGCCAGACATCTGCCTGCAGGATGGCCAGACAGAGGCTCCTGGAGTGCCGGTCGGAAAGTGGATGCAGTGATGCGCTGCTCCAGCGCATGCTCCCATACCTGACCTTCCTGACCTGAAATCTGCAATCAGAGTTCTGTACATGTCTCATGCCAAAAAGGCACTTGGATTGAATGCTGGAACAGTCCTTCAACAATTACATCAGCCGATATACATTTGTTTCTTATGGTGGAGAGCGTGTGTTTGTATGAACATACATATATATATAGATATCGATAATATATATAAATAAATAAATATAATATGTATATAATATATATAAATAAATATATAATATATATATATATATATATATATATATAATATATATATATATATATATATATATATATATATATATATATATAGCCTGGTGTGGCACAGTGTTAGGGCAGCGGCTTGGGACCCAAAAGGTCCTGAGTTCAAGCCCGTTGGGCCACTGAATTAATATAATATATATATATATATAATATATTATATATATATATATATATATGCTGCAGATATGTATGTTTGAATTAATACACATTATTGTATTGAATTGTATACAATTGAATGTATGAATTGAATTAATGAATAACAATGAATTTGTTAATTAAAATACTCGGCCACTGAATTAATAACCAGGGGGTTGACTCAGCCTGTCATCCTTCCGAGGTCGGCAAAATGAGTACCAGTATACTGGGCCGGTGTATACCCCGTTGTACCGGTGTATCATATGTACATATATGGTACACCTACAAAATAGGTGTACCATACCTGTGTCGTAAGAGGCGACCAGGGTTTGCGTCAGGAAGGGCATCCGCGTAAAACATGTGCCAAATCACTATGCGGATCATACGGATGATCCGCTGTGGCGACCCCTAACGGGAGCAGCCGAAAGAAGAAGAAGAAAAGAATATGTATGAGTGTATATATGTATATACCAAGTCGTATAACACCAGGGGTTACTCAGCCTGTCATCCTTCCGAGGTCGCGAATGGTACCAGTGTACTAGGCCCGGTGTATGCCCCGGTTAAAAATAGGTGTACCATATCCCTGTGTCGTAAGAGGCGACCATGGTTGCGTCAGGAAGGGCATCCGGCGTAAAACCTTGCCAAATCACAATGCGGATCATACGGATGATCCGCTGTGGCGACCCTAACGGAGTAGCCGAAAGAAGAAGAAGAAGATATTATATATATATATATATATATATATATAATATATATATATATATATATATATATAATATATATACACATATACAATCCGGTAGGGCAACATGGGTGGTCCTATATAATTGCATACTAGTGATACAGTTTTTGACGGATCGGGCTGAAAATTCTTGACAAAGAGGTTGATTATAGTGCGCATAAAAGCGCGGAAGCCGATTTTTGATTTTCGAAAAAATATATATAAAATATTTTTCGGATTTTTTCAAAAATTTCAAAGTCCCGTTGCTCGGCAACGGTGGCATCCATAGCAACGGTGCTCAAAAGCATGCAACTAGAACCTGCTATGAACCTACCAGTCAAGTTTCATCAAAATCGTTGTACTCCTCTGGCCTTCAGAGCTGTCCATTACATGCATACAGACAGACGGAAAACCTGAGAATAACGGTAGTCTAGCGACACCCAATATTTATAAGTGTGTGTATATGCATGAGCATTAGCCATTCAATTATCCTGCATCGAAGTGGCGACCTGTCCAGGATTGTATCCAGTAGCCCAGGAGAATGCTTAGGCAGCATCAACACTCTGCACAGAGTATGGTCTCAATGGAATGTATATATATATATATATATATATATATATATATATATATAATATATATATATATATATATATATATATATATATATATATAGATAGACCACAAGGGAAACCAGAGATGTCAGGATAAGTCAATTTTGAAGAAACTGAAAAACAAAGTTTCAAGAATTTGGTGGACTGTTTAATAACTGTCATATAGATTTATTTTCCAGTAAAAGGAAGAGTGATCATTGGCCGATCAAATTAAGCAGTGCATTTGCCAAGCTTCTGTGTTATTTAATTTAAGAGCAAAGAACGAATCAATGTTGCAAATGACATCACTGGTTATTCCCTTGTTTAATAATTGCCATGCAATTTTAACCCAGGATGTGTAGCAAATTCATGCTTGTTGTTATTAGCATACATTACATGACTTTGGTGATCACAGATTATTTTTTTCAACATTAAACGGTCATTGTTTTTGTTTGATTGGTGTTCAACGCCATACTCAAGGGTATTTCGCTTATATGACGACGGATTCTCCATTTCTTATCCGTACTACTTAATATGATGGAAAACCGGGAGGAAACCAAGGATAAACCACCCCGCGATAGCCGAAGTCACCTCATGGACTCCCTCATATACCTAAGCAGGTTGATTGGGCGGTGGTACATCGAATGAGGATGGGTACTCAGATGCGCTAACCATTAACCACAGCGTGGGTCCCATAAAAGTCACAATAAAGGTTTGACCAGGCTTGAACCACGATATGCACCAACTACGGAGCCATAATATAACCAAATAGGCCATTGTAGTGCTCAGAGGTTATGCTGTGAAAGTTTTTAAACCTTTCATTTTTTAGTTTCTCAACTCTGAATATTATGGTGGAACAGTTAACATGAATGAAAGGGAGATAACCAGGAGTAAAGTACTGACAACTCTGGGTCTCTACTTGTTCAGCTTTGACAACACTTGTTTTTTCATTGCACGGCTAAACTTTATCCCATATAAATTATGTGCCACCTCTGGTTATTTGTTAAAGTAATATTGTGAGAGGAAACCTTATGTTGCCAACTATTGGCAGGTGCAATAACCCTGAAATGTAAAAAGTGACATCTCTGGTTTTCCCTTGTGGTCTTCATAATATATGTATATATATATATATATATATATATATATATATATATATTATATATTGTTATGGATTTCAGAATCAGTTCCAATGAATGCATACAAACATTTAGGTCCTCAGACAGTTATTTCCTTAAATGCATGTCAGGATAGACCCATCCCCATGTCTGGTGGGATTCTAACTTTGATGCATTGAGAAGGGTATAGAATCTATTCCCTTTCTTATGGGATGGCCTTTTTCTATTTACAACAGACACGTTCATGCACGCGAGATAGCCGCTAGCCCAACAAAGGCTCGTTTACCCCCTTTCCATCAGGACACATTGGCTTAGAGGTGGACGATTTATTTACACCTTGGACTTACAGGACGTTTGATTAAGCACACAGCACGTTTTCCTGAGCAGTTATTCTGATGGTCAAATATGGCTGTGGATCATTTACCTCACCCACCTATCTTTCATTGACATTCAACACCCACCTCTTTCATCAATGTTGATGTCCACCGTTTTCCATCAACATTCGACACCAACCTCTTTCACCGACGTTGACGTCCACCTTTTCCCCTGGTTCCTGGGGGTGACGACATGACGTCGATTGGTGTTCAAGCCTGTTTGCAGGTGGGTGCACGGCAAGGCAGGGTACTGGCAACGGACCACGGCACGCTCACACATTTTGGGACATTTTATTTGATGCATGACGACTTCTACCTTTGTAAGACGAGACCGGATTTCTCTTCCCCCCTGAATGATCTGCTGGGTACCGTTGTCTCGTGTTTAATCGTTGAGTAAGGCATAATGATAAGCATCTGCTCTTTGTTTTTCTATCAATGCCTGTTTAATTCTTTATTTGCTTGAGATTATTTTGATTGATTTGAATTCCCTATTTTCACCACAAAGAAATAAAAAGTTCTTCTGTTTATTTATTTTTTCCATATTAATAAATTCCTTGTTGACATTTCAACCTGTCTGTGCTTGTCCTTTCCTTCCATTGATCCAGCATTGTCCGAACCTAGATAGACTGTGAGGTAATTAACAAACTAATTGACCTGTCATAGTCGGCACACACCAGCGGTAAATGCTCGGCCGCCCTAACTAAGATCTAATCAACATAAGATTGGTGCATTGCCGAGGGCACCTCCCCATTCAGGAAGCCATGGGACCTCAAGTTAAACAGCAAAATTCGATGGTGGACACTGGAACTCGTCGTTAACTGATTGGCGTTCGTGGTTGTAAAGCAACCCACTGTGCCACGAAGTTAATTGTGAGCGGTGGCCCCAGGTCTGGCTCTTCCGAGAAGAAACGGGAATTAACCCCCTAATAATACACTCGGTACCCATGGCCGCAACAAACTGGTATCAGGAGTGGGACTTTTTGAACCCCTTGATCAATAAATTGGTGTCAGGCAGTGGACCTGTGGTGCACTTCACGTACCTCAAAATTCAGAGCTGTTTTGACTAAATTTTAGTGAAATTTATTGGTGCGGATAATGGCGGACCAAGACAGGCAGGTCCCGTGAGCCATGTAGACTCCATGAAATGCTTATCCTTTCATGGTTAAAGGCTACTAGGTTTCATAGTTTTGGAGTTATAGAGGAGACACACTGGCTGATACACGGCAACAGGTGTTAATGATAATTTTTCTGTGTGGCAGGTGGGGCTTATCGCTCCCAGGACATGCAGCGAGGGCTGTATGGTACATAATTCCGGTGCTCACACCACTCACAGTTTGGAGACATATGATGAGTGATGATTTGAATATCACTGTAAGGTTTCAGAGTCACAAGTGGATAGAAACTTGCTATGTTGCCCTGATGATGCCCTACTAAGGGCGAAACCGGTCGGTAACTGCATTTTCATTCACTTGTGACAGCTTCTGACATATATAATTCCATTTAACATCATAATTTGTTCTGCGAGATGCTCTCTTCCGGGAGACGCAGACATAGTTTTGCATCATGACATTAATGCCATGATGTTTGGCTTAGGTCGGAGAACGGATTTTACAACACACATATTGGGAATATCCATCGTTTAGTATAAAAGACACAGCCAACCAACAATTTGCATCAAACTATACTCCACAAATTTGAAACGATTAAGAAAGTACTGAGTTTCATTATAGAGACTCAGCCCCTGTTTCATTATATCCAATCCGCAACTCATTTCCGGCCACATGACAAAGCATTTGTTTTTTAGGGTGGAAGAATAAAGTTATGTCATCATCATTGGGATTGTGCTCCTTTCTACATTACAACCAGCATGATATAGTATAGTGTAGATGTATCTGAGCGGTTATGGAAGCCATCAGACCAAAGCGATTCGTTTAATTTACGAATAGTGGAACTGACATTGGGAGAGTGGAATCAGGAAGTGTGTGAATGGGAATGCTGTCTCCATGAGCTTAGCTTTTTGGGTGTCATACACTTGTTTAATTTTATTTTTAGTCATTTCAGGATCATGTAGGAGCTTATATATGTACCACATGCAGGACAAAGATATTAGTTGACATCGGTGTACTTCTCCATTAAATAAAAGGTCATAGTATGCAATCAACAAACTTTCACCTGGGAAATCTGCATTCTGAGCCAGCAGTTCAGTTGAGAACACTAACAGGCCAACCCACGCATTATTAAATTACTTCCCAATCGCTCACTATTGCTGGAAGCTTTTGCCTGGGACTGAATCTTACACACCAATGCAGCCTGCGATAGGTCGTCAGGATTATACTTGCGGGGGAGGGGGAGGGGGTACCTGGCATTGCCCGGTGCTGTTCTAATGCTGTTGTCATTTTGAAGAAATCAAAAGAAAATTATATTTGTATCTTTTGTGGTGGCCTGAAATGCTTCCCTACACCCACTAAGGAATGGGGTCGAGGATAATTTACTCTTTCCTTTCACATAGCTACAAAGGCTGGGGAACTATATAGTGATAAAACAAGCTCAAATGAGCTAAGATCCTCATCCTCTTAATGATGACGTCATAAAAACGAATATGACGTCATTGTGATGTATCACGTTTGCGATAAATTATCTGTGCTAATGCCCGGCTTGATTCCTGCAAACAAAATTCAAACAGCTTGCCTAGTTTCGGAGATAATGGTATAGGCGATTTCCATTAGCAGCGATATTATGACCAACTTTTTTTCTTGGAAGAATTTCCAAAATCGGAGATGGTTACTGCCTGCGCGTGGGCTTTCTGCATATACATGGCAAGTTTCACGAAGATCCGATGAAAACTCTGGGTTGTGAAACAAAAAATGTCAAAAAATAGGAATGACGTCATAAAAATTGATATGACGTCAGAGTGATGTATCATATGTGCGGTAATTAATCTCTGCTAATGCCCTGTTCGATTCCCGCAAACAGAATTCAAAAAGCTTGCCTAGTTTCGGAGATAATTTTTAGGCGATTTCCATTAGCGAAGATATTTTGACGTCATCACTTTTTTTTCTAGGAGGAATTTTCAAAATTGGAGATGGTTACTGTCTGCGCAGGGTATTTTTACATATATATGCCAAGTTTCAGGAAGTTTCGATGAAAACTGTTGGCTGTGAAACAAAAAAGTCCACAAGAAGAAGATGAAGAACAACAACGTGAGTAAGACTTAGAGATCCTCCACGAGGATCTAAAAAAAACACTTCATTTTTACAAATTTTTTAAAAGGATTTATTTTTATTTTTGCCTTAAACTCCCCAGCACTCACTGATGAACCTCTTAAAGTTTGACGAATATCTGTTTGGCCATTTCTGAGAAAAATGGCGACACAGACAGACAGACAAACATCTCTCTACTCATATAGATGACTACTATGAGGGTTGACTGGCGCATTAATATACCATAAAATCCCTGAGCATTAATCCCAGTACCTAGGCTGTTACGTGGAAAATTGATCACGGACAAAACAGATGTGCAGTTGGTGTGAGATAACAACAGAGCGAATGCAATGATTGTGCAAAGAATGCTTAAAGTCACAGCAATTTGTGCTGCTGCCTGATGGGTGAGGGAGACACTCCCTCCACTGGAAGTGCTACAACTAGACACCCCCACCCTTTAACCCCCCACAGGGCTGTGGCTTCTCAGGAAGAGGTATTAAACTCAACAGTGTGAAGTCGGATCATGCTGTGATGGAGTTAACGGCTCTCCTTCAACCAATTAGCACCACCATGCTAAAAACGCTCAGAAGAATTCCGAGGACGTTTATCGAACAGCTTTTTAACACTTCTGAATTGTTTTTCCTTTTTTAAGATTTCACAATGGAATTGACTAGTGTTCCCATCAGAGCACATAGCAGATGTGATATTGCAATCCCAGGTTTGTATCCCGTATGGTGACGTTAAGCGCATATCCTTTCCGGGCATCAGTACCGCACAATAAGTCTGGACTGATGCCAGGGGAATATACTGGATGGTGTGCCATTGCCTTCCCAGTGGTCGTAGTCAGGGCAAGAATTTTGTTATTTGGACAGGTTATTAGCAAACTATGGCCAATGACCTGTTTAAATTCTTTGTCCTATTTTAACTGGTATTTATACCTTTGTTTCTTTACCAGTGAAGGAATTTATTTTATTTTATTTAGGTTAACACCCCGATATAGATGGTGCCTTTGACAATGAAGCTTGAAGAAAAAAGAAAAAAACAGCACCGTCCAAGTCCAATGTTTATGCAAACTTTGTTTATTTGTGATGGAAATTTGATAACAAATGCAGTTTGTAAAGGCAGAACTACCCGCTGGCCACGTCGCACTTACTTCTTGATGATTAGCCATTCAAGCGATTTATTCTGCTGATAGAAAACGTTGAACAAATGCTTGGAGTCTCCTGATTTTGATGTTCATTTTATTGCTTCGTTTTACTCTGATTTTTTTAATCATCTCACCGATTTATCATTGTACAACGAGCCCGTAATAAAATCTGAGAAAAGATGTGCAAGGGCTTGTTTGCTTCAGCCTTTACTAAAAAAAAACCTTGCTTTACTGATGAGAAATGAAATCCAAACAATGCAGTTGAAGACTAGTTTTTATTAAAACAATTGAAAATTGCATGTGACAACTGCAGTTGCTGCTTTAGATCATGTTCCATGGCAATCTCTTCCATCCTCCCCCAATCCCTTCCTTTCCTGTCTGTGTCTGGAATAAATAAATGACCCCATGTGAAGACGTCACATCGGTGTCCAGAACCTACGTCACTTATCTGAAAGCAGTAAAAGTTTGACTCACTAAAGTATGCAGTTGCTCTAATACCATATTGGCCTATCATTGCTGTTTATGCAGATCAAGCACTAATATCACAAAGTATTGTTATGTTTGTGGGGTTGATGGAGGAACTTCATAGTAAAGGTAGGATTGTAGAGAGTAGCATGGTCCGTGGATGAGCAGGAGACATCTCCATGTAAATAAAGTCGGGAAAACTGTCAGCTTAAGATTATTATGTGTCACCGCATGGGGTACGGTGTTGTGTTAATTAGGTTGGGATTAAGGCTAATTTCTCCAAGTAATGTGATGGCCCCTGTGTGACCTTTTCCTATGTTTTTGCATTTACAAAGCCAGCTATAAAAAGCACCGCAAAGCGGGCATAACCTCTCAGCCCCTTGACGCAAACCAATTTCAAGATGGTGGCCATATTGAAAATCGCAGCACGGCACACGACGCACGCACGCAGCACGTACGCAGCGCACCACGCACACACACACAACACCAGATCAAGTGCAAGTAGAAAAAAAAGAAGAAAAAAAAAAAGCAGAGCACCCCATCTGTGATGTCATTTGACATTTATTTTTGCTTTGCAAAATAAATAAAAAATAAAATCAATCTGTCAAGCCGTTCTCAAGTTATTGTCCGGAAACCAATTTCAAGATGGCTGCCATGGAGGCCACATTGAAAATCGCAGCGCGCCCATTTTCGAAAGGAACCTTCCCCTACTCAACCCCAACATACCCTGCAAAAATGGATTTAATCGGACAAGGCGTTCTCCTCGAAATCGACGGAAACCAATTTCAACATGGCTGCCATGGAGGCCATTTGAAAATCGCAGCGCGCCCATTTTCTAAGGAACGTTCCTCTACTCAACCCCAACACACCCTGCAAAAATGGATTTAATCAGTCAAGGCGTTCCTCGAATCGACGGAAACCAATTTCAAGATGGCTGCCATGGAGGCCACATTGAAAATCGCAGCGCGCCCATTTTCGAAAGGAACCTTCCTCTACTCAACCCCAACATACCCTGCAAAAATGGATTTAATCGGAAAGGCGTTCTCCTCGAAATTGACGGAAACAAAAGTTGACAGACGCCGGACGCACGGTGCCGGACAACGCCTGTGACGACAATACCCCTTAGCCCAATTCGGGCTGAGTGGTAAAAAGGAATGACACTTTAACAACAACAACCAGCAGGCCATGCCCCGAGGCTTGGAATTGGTCGGTTTGACATCGGAGAAGAGGGCATGATTGGAGAGCAGCTAGTTTGGTGAGGGATGTGGTGGAGATGGGAGGCTTTTGCTTGCTGGCTTCTCCTCAACACGCCAAAGAAGGCTCATGCTGTGTGAATTTGCCCACGTGTGTGAACAAGACGCTAGCCATTACTATTCGGCTGAGTCACGAAGTTGTACGTTTCTGAAGAGAGGAGAAGAGAAGGGTGCCCCTCGTGGCCTCATCTCGGGGCCTCAGAAATTTTCCCATCCCATGGTCAAGGAGAAAGGCGGCGCTCATTTGTGGCGAGCAGACCTGGTGTAAGAGGAGCAGGGTCGGCATACTCGTTCGTGAGAAGAAAGGCGGCGCCCATTTGTGACGAGCGGACCTGGTGTAAGAGGAGCAGGGTCGGCATACTTGTTCATGAGAAGAAGCTCCACGGCGGTTGGTGAGCCCTGGCGTTGAATACTGCCACACGAATACCTCACACACATTACCCGCACAGAGAGAAGCTTGGCGCCATTTTCAGATGTAGTTTCCCATGCAGGACAACGTGGTTTGATCCTCAAGCTCCTCAAAGATCATCTCTGGACACCCAGCTAAGTGCCAGAATAAAGGAAGGGATTTTCTTTTATTTTATCTTTCCCCTTCTCTGTTTTTGTAACTGTGTGGGGAGATGTCTCAACTTTTGGCTTTAATTAACCTCACATTTCATTACCTCATGCTTTGATTTATTTTTATTTCATCATGCTTTATTTATTTCCAACATAAATATTTGATTTATGTTCAATAAACCCGTATTGATTAAATTTGCTTCTGAAGAAGAACAGTCTAATAAACACCAATCAACAAAGTCAATTCTGATTGGACGTTCTCGACTGATGCGTCATCACCTCCCAATGGTCTAGTTTTGGGGTTTTTTTTAATGATAATGTCCTTAAAAATGTCTCTGTTTATGTCTATATTGAGTATTATAAGTTGCGATATAGAAAAGTTCTTTCAAAAATGAAAAAAAATTATAAAGTGCATTTCCAAGACTGTGTTGCAGCACATTGCCCACCAAAAGTGTGCCGAGAAGGATTTGCCCGATCGCAAACTCACCTCCCGGTTGGTGATAATATTCTCATAAAGCAGACAGACATTACTGCTCAGAGAACGTACAATTTCGGCTGTTTTGGGATGTGAACTAGGCTTCACTGCTTCACCTAGCTAGGATGTACTAACAGTGTGTATGTGTGTGTATGTATGTGTATAGATGTGTATATATATATATATATGTATATATATATATTGTTGTGAATTCGCGCCCGCCGGCGTGCGAACGCCACGTGACTTGAATCGCGGCACGTCGCCCACCGGACGGACAATTCTGTCGTGACCCTCTCGGACTAACGCCGGGAGCTAGTCACGGGTGGGCCTTTCGGCCTCACCACGATCGTGCCAATCGGCCACCTGCGTGGGATAGGGTTGTTCGCCAAACTCGACCTACCTAAGTACCCAGCGGATGGTAACGGGCGATCGCACCTCGCCGCAGGTCGACTCCGGACACGGGCCGCTTAAGCGGTCCGTTCCGTACTATCGGGATAACCGAGCGGTGTTATCGTCGGCCTCGACGGTTCCGATTAATTATCGGGCGTATTAAGCCCACGACGAACCCGTTACATGAAGCAAGATGGAGATTCAACAAAGGAAAGGACGCAGCGAAACGGGGAACAATTCAACACAAGCACTTTATTTACACGACACAGGAGAGCACACATATACAGCCATACAGTCAGAAATGCACATATAGCAATTGCAAGAAGGAACGACAACAATGCAGAGCTACGACCGAATACGCGAACACACGGCAACACTTAAAACAATACTACTTGACGGACGGCGCCACACACCAACGTTCACACAGACCCAAAAGAAACTGGAAGTGCGACTTCCCTGTTGGGCCGTCGAGCCCCTCTCCGACGTCCGTCGACGTGGTCCCGCCTGGCGCGACTCCGTGCCCTGGCGTGGTAGGCGAGTCCTCTCCTGCGTGATCGCGCCTGCACGTATTGGCCGCTCGACGCCCCGGACCGAGTGTTCGGCCTATCCCAGCGCGGATAGAGGGGGGGGGAAACGTGGATGCCCGAAGTCGGGAGAGGGGAATGGCGGACGCTCCTTCCCGCCATCGGGGTCTTGCAACTGCCCCACAAAGACCAGGCCAGCGGCCTCCAGGACGAGCGAGCCGGAAGACGGGCAGCGAGCCAGAGCAACCACGAAGTGGGAGCATCCACCAACACAAGCGCATCGACCAAAACAAGAGCATCGACAAAAACACGAGAGCATCGACCAAACCAGAGCATCGACCAAACTGCTTCCCCTGTCTCCGACTCTTATACCCCGGAGCTTCGCCCTCCACTCGCCCCCGTTTTCGGCTCCACCTCCTTCGAGAGGGTTCTCGAAGAGGGGCGTTCCCTCACCCCGACCGCCTCACGCTGGTCATCCACACAATCGGCGGCGGGCTGCCTTCCCCTTCCTTCACACCAAGGCGGGAAAAACAGGCGGGAAAACAGCGCGTCCTCGCAGCTCCTTCCTTGGCGCCCTTGTTTGCCGTTCGGTTGAAATCAAAGATAGGGAAAGAAAAACGACTAACTCAAAGTGTAGCAGCCCGAATGGATCACATTAATTCCCTCAAACAACGGGTTTGGGGCTAACTATACATGTACTTAAAAGATACCTCACCTACGGGACCTGAATGGTGTATGCGAATTTCCATAGCCGTAACACTATGTTGCAGCCCTACTCATTGCAGTCAATGAGCCCAAACAGTCTTTTGATGCTCTATTTTTCTAAATGCCAACACACCAAAAATGGAAGCTATACAGACCAAGGACAAATAAAAACAAGAAAAAGAGCAATCAGAGATTGCAAACCCTCGCCAGGATTTCTTTTGAGTGGTGTATTTTTATTGGTTACAGGGTAAATCTAATATGGCTGCCAAACCAGGTGACCGATGACGTCAAATGTGTGACCCTTTTGTTCCTCATCGATAGGCGGTCATATGTATAAAATTTCACCTCAATCTTTTCAGCCATTTCAGAGAAGGCTTTTGAAGGTTTAAAACAAACAAACAATATGGCTGCCGAATCGTGCGACCAATGATGTCATCAAAAAAAAATTTGTTGACCATTTTATCCCTAGATAACCCTCAAAAATTTTTATACTGATTTGTTGTAGTGTTCTACATATGCAATTATGATGTCATAATGAAGGCACCGATGATGTCATAAAAATACAACACATTCCCCATGAGGAGAACTTGCTATGTGGCACATGTACACCCATGGCTTGGGGAACACTTGTGTGAAGTTTCCCCTCAATTTGTCCAGCCGTTCTGGAGAATATTTTTATAAGTTTTAGGGTAAATCCAATATGGCTGCAAAACCATGTGACCAATGATACCATGTTTGTGAACCTTTTGTTCCTCATGGAAAGGCGGTCATACATGTATAGTTTCGCCTCGATCTGTTCAGCCACTTCAGAGAAGAAGATTTTTGAAGATTTTTATTTGTTAAAACAATATGAAGAGGATTTCACAATCTGAATAACTGCTCACCTTCACTCTTTCATTCCTCATTTTTACTACCTTTGGAATAAACTCCCCCACTCTGTTCAATCCCATTCTTCCCTCCAGGTCTTCAAAACAGCTGTTCACCACAACCTCTTGTCATCCCCCATCCAAATCCTCGATCTTTTCTACCACCATTAATCCACCCAAAACCCACCTCCTTCAAATTCCCTGCTTTCCTTCCTGAAAGTCCCTTTAATATCCATCTTATATACCCCATGTTCCCTACCCCATCCCTCTCCCTTCCACAGATCTCCTAATGTCTCTGTTCCCCACTGTTTTGTTCATTCCCACTCCCGCCCCTCTTGTTCATGCCCCCCTCACTGTGCGTTGTGTTTCGCTCTCATACGAGCCTCAACAAGGTGTACAAAAAAAAACGTCTGCTGACTCACATGACTGATGACGTCATGAAATTTTTCTGTCGACCATTTTTATCCCTAGATGACCCTCAAAAATGTTCATACTGATCGGATGTGGCATTCTACATATGCAATTATGATGTCATAATGAGGGCAGCTATGACGGAATAAAAAGTCACACTCATCCTGCATGAGGGGTACTTGCTATGTGCCAAGTTTCAAGTATTTCTTTGGTGCGGTTTCAGAGATACAGAGGTCCAAAGTTTTTCCGTTTTTCCAATATGGCTGCCACACCACGTGACCTATGATGTCATAACAGCTTGATTTAATTAAAACATTCTACATGAGCACTCACACCAATGATGAAAATTTTGTCTCAATCCGAAAAGCGGTTGCAGAGAAAAACACAAAAGTTCTGTGCAGACAAACAAACAGACAAACAGACAAAGAAACTAATGAAATTGCTCATTGAGCAAGGAATTGCCGGAATAACTTTGTCATATCTCGATTATCTCTGAAAAAACAAAATCCTGGAAATCAATTTGGTTCTTATAAGTCGATAGTGCTACTGTTTAATGAGTTATAGGACTTAGTTTGGTCATGATCATAACTTGGAAGTCAATCGGACTTGAAATGGCGTTTTTATCGCAATTTGAAAGTTTTGACCCGACCCCCCTGATATTCGACCTCCGACCGCTAAGAAGTATGTTGGTGTGACACCCCAATGAGACATATAGTTGGATGCAGTATTGGAAGATGCACATTTTGGATTTGGTTGAAGTCGATACGACCATTTTAGCGGACGTTATTGCGAAAATAAGAATTTCGGTTTTCTGGTGACCTTGACCTTGACCTTTGACCTAGATCCCACCAAAAACGACGTGTCTAAGTTGGACCATGGCCGACGTCTGTACCCAGTTTAGTCATGATCGCTGAAACGGTGTGGCTGCTACAGGGAAAACAAACACACAAACAAACAGACAGACAGACACACAGAATGACACACACAACCGACCAACATAATAGCCGAAATCCGAAGGATTCGGCAATTAACAAACAAGAAGACGTCGTGCAGACCACAATACTTGCAAAATCCATAAAACAAATTTGACCTCAAAAATAATTGGTGGTTGAATTAAATGACCAAATATGCAACTCCTCTCAAATCTCAAGTCAATCAGATGAAAATTGACAATTTTAGAAATTCGGCCTAGCATGTTGTCCTTTTGGCTGATGTTGATCTCGCAATAATTGGTGGTTGAATTCAGTGACCTGACATGCAAATCCTCATCAAATTTCAAGTCAATGAGACAAAAATTGAGGATTTTAGAAATACCTCCTTAGTTGTTGACCTTGGGCCTATGTTGACCTTTTGTTCTATGTTGACCTAGAAGATAATTGGCTGGTTGAACTCAATGACCTGAAATATGAATCCTCTTCAAATTTCAAATCAATGTGATGAAAATTGAGGATTAGAGAAATACCTCCTTAGCTGTTGACCTTGGGCCTATGTTGACCTTTTGTTCTATGTTGACCTAGAAGATAATTGGCTCGTTGAATTCAATGACCTGAAATATAAATCCTCTTCAAATTTCAAATCAATGTGATGAAAATTGAAGATTTTAGAAATACCACCTGAGTTGTTGACCTTTGGCCGATGTCGACCTCAAAAATAATTGCCTCGTTAAATTCAGTGACCTGAATTATAAATCCTCTTCAAATTTCAAGTCAATCGGATGAAAATTGAGGATTTTAGAAATCTCACCTAAGTTGTTGACCTTTGGCCTATGTTGTCCTTTTGACCTCAAAAACAATAGGCTTCTTCCTTATGACAAACTCTACCATGTGGGGAAGTTTTGTGGAGATCGGTATAAAATTGCGACATGTAGGCGACAAACAGACAGACAAATAGACAGAATAACAAAATCAACTAACTAATATACTTGAAAAAACTTCGATTTTGTAAGTAACAAACGGACCCAAATGCAATACCCTCTCCGAATTATATGGCGAGGGTAATAAAAACCCGTACCATACTCTTTGCAGAGCGTCGGTGCTGCTAAAGCTGTTTCTTGGCAATAGTTATACTGGGTGGTTTGCTATTGCCTTCCCAGCATCGTTTGTCCATGCTCAATCCTTTTAAATGTTGTGTGTCAATCAAGGAAGCAATACGTACCATTTTAAAAGTATTTGGTATGACTTGGCTGGGGCTTGAACCACCGACCTCCCAGACTCAGAGGAAATAGAACAAGAAAGAGACCCCCATACACAAGGAGCACCTCAATGAGGATGTGTTATTTGGATATAATCCCTCAAAGGACAGCTTGCCAGCTTAACTCTTCAGAACAGTACACTATGCACTGATGATGGACAGTGACCCCAAAAAACGTGTCTGTGGATTGAATCCCATCCAAGGGTGTGGGTGGTGAGGTATGGGGTGTGGATTAGAGAGGGGCTGGCAATGCCAAAAAGGGTTCTAAAGCTTGTCAAGTAAAAAATAATGGAGTCACTCATTTAATAGTAATGAACCCACTCAGAAGTATGTATTTAGGGGTTCTATATATACAAATAATTTGACCCTGCATTGTCTCACTAAACCGTCCTGGTGTTTATAGACCAAGAAATATGCCAATTAAAGTGAAGATGGTTCAACTTAATATCTTAAGGCCAAACAACATGAAAAATTCTGAATATTTCCAAGCACACTCCCTCCAAAGAAAGGCATGCTTCCTAATTCTCCCTCCCACCTCTTATTCTTCATGTGCAGCCTGTGGATGCTGGTTGCATCACTGGTTGAGGGCACAGCTTTGCCACTGATGCAATGCCCCTATTACCAGGACACGTGCTCATTTTGCTGACCTTGGAAGGATGACAGGCTGTCAACCCCACCTGGTGTTAATTTAACGGAGAAAAACACAGGAGCTCAAACTCAGGACCATGCGATCCAAAGCCAGCCACCCTAACCACGAAGCCAAGACCAAGCTTTCCCTCCCACTAGCAATGCACCACACAGCACCTTTGGTCAGCTTTACGCCAAGCTTGGTGACGTCAAATAGACGAAGCATCCCTTTAAACAATTTTCAAATTCCCACGTCCTCTGCCCTGTGGGGATAATCGCATTAACACTCCACATCGTGTTAACGAAGGGGCATGACATCAGAGATCGTATAACCCATCACAATATCAGGGATATGAACATTCATACCACGCTCCAATACACAAAGCTTAACAACAACTTTGAGAACAAAGTTTAATATCTAAAATTAAATTGAATGAAATTTTTAAAAAATACATCACTCTCTTCCTCTTTCGATACATTTAAATAATTCTTAAGTAGATTATTTGGTGATGATGGAGTTACACAATTAGTATATTCAAATTGTTGGCCCTCAAGGAGGATTAACCTCATTGCTAGAGTGCTTCATGCCTGTGGGAAGCA
>CM068959.1:94942900-94953359 GCA_035128595.1 Eptatretus atami
TATAAGGAACTCCTACAGTTAGTTATAGTATGGTTGGGTGGCTATGTAGAGAACTTTCGGTTCCGTACACATGGCCCTGATCATCATGCCAGATGGATGAGAAAAGCGATCTACTTCCTAAAACTTTCATTGTTGGAGAAACAGTTTAGTATGGACACAAAGGAGAGTAACTGGGTGTACCTAATGTCAGAATATGTTGGAATTTTCTACGCAACGTACTTCTTCCAGTCACCACTCAGTGCGGCGGCTCCATTGAATGACATCCGCTTCCTTCAACAAATGTTGAAGAGAGGGAGATAAAAATAATTGGTGGTTGAATAAATGACCAATATGCAACTCCCTTCAAATCTCAAGTGCATTCAGATGGAAAAATTGACAATTTTAGAATTCGGCCTAGATGTTGTCCTTTTGGCCTGATGTTGATCTCAGCATAATTTGGTGGTTGAATTCAGTGACCTGTACATCAAAATCCTCATCAAATTTCAAGTCAATGAGACAAAAATTGAGGATTTTAGAAATACCCTCCTTAGTTGTTGACGCTTGGGCCTATGTTGACCTTTTGTTCTTATGTTGACACTAGAAGATAATTGGCTGGTTTGAACTCAATGAGCCTTGAAAATTATGAATCCTCTCAATTTCAAATTTCAAATGTGATGAAAATTTGAGATTAGAGAAATACCTCCTTAGCTGTTTTGACCTTTAGGGCCTATGTTGACCTTTTGTCTACTGTTGGACCTAGAAGAATTGGCTTCGTTGAATTCAATGAACCTGAAATATAAATCCTCTTCAAATTTCAAATTCAATGTGATAAAATTGAAGATTTTAGAAAATACCACCTGAGTTGTTGACATTTGGCCGATGTTCCGACCTCAGAAATAATTGCCTCGTTAAATTCAGTGACCTGATTATAAAATCCTCTTCAAATTTTCAAGTCAATGCGGATGAAATTGAGGATTTTAGAATCTCACTAAGTTGTTGACCTTTGGCCTATGTTGTCCTTTTGACCTCAAAAACAATAGGCTTCTTCTTATGACAAACTTCTACGCAATGTGGGGAAAGTTTTTGTGGAGATCGAGTATAAAATTGCGACATGTAAGGCGACAAACAGACAGAACAAATAGACAAGAATAACAAATCAACTAACTAATATACTTGAAAAAACTTCGAATTTTTGTAAGTAACAAACGGACCAAATGCAATAACCCTCTCCGAATTATTATGGCGAGGGTATAAAACGCCGTAACATAGCTCTTTGCAGAGCGTGCGTGCTGCTAAAGCTGTTTCTTGGCATAGTTATAATGGGGTGGTTTGCTATTGACGGTTCCAGCATCGTTTGTCCCAAATGCTCAATCATTTTAATGTTGTGTGTCAATCAAGGAAGCAAATAACGTAGCCATTTTAAAGTATTTTGGTATGACTTGCTGGGGCTTGAACCACCGACCTCCCAGACTGCAGAGGAATAGAACAAGAAAAGAGACCCCCCATAGCACAAGAGGCACCGTGCAATGAGGATGTTTATTTGGATATAATCCCTCAAAAGGACAGCTTGCAGCTTAACTGCTTCAAGAACAGTACACTATGCACTGATGATGGACAGTGACACCCAAAAAAAAGCGTGTCTGTGGATTGGAAATCCATCCAGGGTGTGGGGGGAGGTTTGGGTGTGGGATTAGAGAGGGGCTGGAATGCCAAAGGGTTCTAGAAGCTTGTCAGTAAAAAAAATAATGGAGTCATCATTTAATAGTAATGAACCCACACTCAGAAGTATGTATTTGGGGTTCTAAATATATACAAATAATTTGACCCTGCAGTTGTCTCACTAAACCGTCCTGGTGTTTATAGACCAAGAAATATGCAATTAAAGTGAAGATGGGTTACTTAGATATCTTCTAAGCCAAACAACATGAAAATTCTGAATATTTCCAAAGCACACTCCCTCCAAAGAAGGCAATGCTTCTAATTCTCCTCCCACCTCTTATTCTTCATGTGCAGGCCTGTTGGATGCTGGTTGCATGCAGCTGGTTGAGAGGCAAGCAGCTTTGCCACGATGGCAATGCCCCTATTACCAGGACACGTGCTCATTTTGTCTGACCTTGGAAGGATGACAGGCCTTGTCAACCAACCTGGTGTTAATTTTAACGGAGAAAAACACAGGAAGCTCAAACTCAGGACCATGCGATCCAAAAGCCCAGCCAAACCCTAACCACGAAGCCAAGAACGCAAGCTTTCCCTCCTCACTAGCAATGCACAACACAGCAAACCTTTGTCAGCTTTAACGCCAAGGCTTGGTGACGTCAAATAGACGGAAGCATCCTTTAAACATTTTCAAAATTCCACGTCTCGTGCTCCCTGTGGGATAATCGGCATTAACACTCCACAGTCGTGTTAACGAAGGGGCATGACTAGAGATCGTATAACCCATCACAATATCAGGGAAATGAAACATTCATACGCCGCTTTCCAATACACAAGTAACAACAACTTTTGAGAACAAAGTTTAAATTATCTAAAAATTAAATTGAATGAAATTTTAAAAAAATCATCACATCTCTCCTCTTTCAGATACATTTAAATAATTCTTAAGTAGATTATTTGTGATGATGGAGTTACACAATTAGTATATTCAAATTTGTTGGCCTCAAAGGAGGAAATTAACGCTCATTGCTAGAGTGCTTTCATTTGCCCTGTGGAAGCAAACGAAACCACTTTTCTATCTCTCCCCTCCCTCCTCCATCTTTTCCCAACCACAAACCGCCCCTTCCTCCCGCTCCCACCGCCAAGACAAGGAGAGCATAAGCTACGTGCGAGAAAAAATAAATGTGGCGACGGAAAAAGTGTTCAATCCCGCTCACGGTTTCTTTGGAACGCGGGGATGTTGATGCGGTCCTATCCGGGCCACCAAGACTAAACACGGGGCCAGAAAATTGGCCACCGGGTCACCAAAGCTTGGTCAACATCCCCGTCTTGGGTCGATGTCGGTGTAGTACGGATGCGCGGCCTATAAAAGGCACAAGAACGCGCACATGTTCCGCGGTCCTAATGTATATCATATATACAATCTGTATCACATATAAGTAAATGGGTGAAGAATATACTTGAAGAAGATAACAGTTTCCACACACAGTTACCAGTTTGACAATTACTGCAAAAACCATTCATGATATTCTGCTTAGATGAGGGGTTGTCAGAAACAACTGCAACTCTAACATATAGAGGTTAAAGAATAATTAAAATAAGGGAGATTGTTAAATTAAAATATAGAGGTTGAAAATAATTAAAATAACGGAGATTGTTTCAATTAAAAATAGAGGTTAAATAATGAAAATAAGGGAGATGTTCAATTAAAACATCTAGAGTTAAAATAATTAAATAAGGGAGATTGTTAAAAATAAAAGTTAATATTTATCATTTCATAATAATATATTTATAAAATGTAATTGAGAATTATTGTTAAAAATTATTGCAATTCTTTTCTTTTTAAGCGCATAAAATAAAGAATTTAATAAAAATATAATGATGGTTTCATCAAGTAACGTTCATCATCGTGGACAAGAATTAGCGAGATATTCTTCACGTCTTAAAGGAATTATATAAATTTGTGAACACACCGGGTGTGACATCAAAAGTGCAGTTGTGTCTCACCTTTTCATTCCATATGAGCATTCAAAATGTTGGACCTAACCAACAGCTGATGATAGTGACTGTATTATAAATAAATAAAAAATGTCGAACTCAACAAGCATAAAACCGAAGGAAGTACTCTTAAATACAGTATAAGCTAGATTTACATATACATATATATATATATATATATATATGAATGTAATATGAATGTATAATGAATGTATATGTATGTATTTACACTTTTATATGTATGGAAATATATATATATATATTAATATATATATATATAATATATATGTGTGTCTTTATATATATATGTTATATGTATATATATATAAATATAAATATATAATGTTTACAGTAGCTGTACTTCATGTATATGTTGAAGAGATTTAAAAATATTGATGGTTTTGACCATGCAAATGTCTCGTTCATAGAAATCCTTATAATAACGGCCCACATACACGCACATAATAAGCTATAAATTATACATACAGTTTGTTGAGATATATATATATATATATATATATATTATATATATCATTGCAGCATGTAAAGTGGATAATAAGTATATTTATAATTAATATTATTATTATTATTTCATTTTTAGGATGCTCACATACACTTGTCAGAGAAATTGGATTTTTTTCAGGAATGAGACGTCATTGATTGTGTCGGTTTTCACTCTGAGCAGAGCAAGCAGACGTCGACGGGTTGCATCGAAACCAGCAAATCGCTGTTGAAAAACAGCTGCAAAAGTCAACATAATCGATCGTTTACAGAGGGCTGGGAGGGGAGGGCGAAGGAAAAAATAGAGTGTGTATGCGATATACAAGGTGAAAGCGTTGTTAAACTCACTGTTATCGTTCTCTGCCACACACACAACACCGAAATGCCTTATTGCTTTCATATCGTTAACAAGTAACAAAATTCGATAACACACGCCACAGAACTTGGTTCCACATACAAAACGCCGTTAACACGGACAGAATTCGTTAACAGAACAATAAATTTTTGTAATAAACATGGAACATTTGTTTATGTGAAAGTAAGAACGTAAGTATGTGTGTTTCAATCATTATATACAACGATGTGTGTGTGCTTGCCATGTTCATTTTGATAACTTGAACCAACTGCTGTTTGTAAGTACAATTTAAAGCAAACACTGAAAAGAATGTGGGCGTTACTTGTTATAATACAAACACAGTATACTGGTTGTATATATTTACTGTGTGTATGGTATGTATGTATGTATGTATATATATATATATATATATATAATACAATATATATTAACGAGTAATTATTAATTAATTGTAATAATTATTTTATTTATTTTACATTCCACTGTTGTAACTGATAATTGTCAGGCTAATGACATACAAGTTAACCCCAGAAATTAATCCCAAATAGATGGATTGAAAGTGCATAGAATTTAATGGATGAACTGGAGCAAATAGATCTGAAAGCTGTCTGAAAATCTATGTCCATGGATTAAATATGAACACGTCGCGCCATCTGCCGATGAGACCCAAAGATCAGCAAGACTGACCCAATGTCCCCAGCCACCCACGCGCTTTGGCCATGCAAACGCCGGCGGAGATTAGCATTCCAAGGCTCCCCTGTTGTCGCGTCCCAAATTGGGAGCAGGTGGAAGCACCAAGTCCGGGGAGTGCGAGTGAATCTGCACGTGTTTGGTGAGGACTGGGATGAAGGGGTTGGCCGGAGGGGTGGGGGATTCGGATGACGGCAGCCAGCATTAATCCGGGGTGAGATGCGCCATGACAGGGGTGGGATCATTTCACCTAGGATAGATGCATCCCCATTAAATGAGCCCGATTTTTATTCAGGAAGTGAGGAACTGTTATATGCACTTTTAGTCAACCTTCCCATTCCCAAATCTGCAGAATAGTGTGTTGATCGTTGTTCCTACCCATTTCCCTGAGCAACAAACTCTCTTTTTATCTCAACACTCATCCCAGTGATCCCATCAAACTCCCAATGTTTGGTGAGTCAATCTCAAATGTGGCACATATTCCATTGTTAGTGAAAAAAATTAATGACCTCGGTAGTTCTTGCGAAGTCGTTCACTGCTGCTGGTGAACTGTTCTGCCAATTCCTGTCATCGTTTGCTGAGATACTGTAACAAGAAATACAATAAATAAATGCCACGCAGTGCAGAAGGCCCATGCACTCCTAGCAGTGCTGAACCTTGTGTGGACAGCTGGCTCCTCGCGGTAAACTTTTGAAAGACTTTCGCCTCCCATGGATGCTGCTGGAGCCTGCCCAACCACCACCCCCTTGTACAACCAAAAAATGTTTCCGCACCTTCAATGTTTATAATTTTTGTTTGCTTGCATCTGGGACAGTCTTGAGAGTGTTGACAAATGAATTAGGTTTTCTATATTAAGAAAAATGAGTGTGATCATTTAAATACCATCAATCATCCACTAGAAATGTGACCAATTGGTGTACTCTTGTCGCTAATTTATAAGCTATAAAATAAACACTCTTCAAAAAAGGAGGTAAATGTATGAAAACAACACCATGCGTACGTCATTTTATTACAGTATGAACTTTTGATATCAGTTACTCATGCTGATGTTGTGATTAAGGTATTTAAAATGGAGAGTAAGAGTGAGAAACTGCTCTTGATTGGAAACGAGACTGGCAGAGCAAAAACAGCAGGGTGAACTGTGAGGTGAGCTCGTTCCTCACTTCAAATGGCACCACACTCTGACTTCGACCGTTGAAAAGCCGAATACCTCAATTCTTATCTTTGCTTCCAAATCTTGTGTCTTTTCAGTATCTCTTTTTCTCTGCATCACTTTTGGCCTGCAAGCCCCCACCCTTTACCCAGTCATACCGCAACTGCTTCTGGACTATTTTTGCACCTGAAAGATGGAAAAAAGTTTGCTGACAACACTCAATCCTGACTCTTCAAACTGAGCCAGACCCAGCAATCAGCTCACATGCCTACAAAACCTGCTCCGCTGTCCTTGCACTTACATTCTCTCTCTGCCATTTTTCACCCTGTCATTTACCTTAGGGTCATCTTCATCTATTTGGAAAAGCGGCAACATTGCTGCATTAATATAAAAAGGTGCAAAAAGGGATACCCTTGAATACAGACGCAATTCTCTTTCTTCAAATCACAGCAGATCATGGAATTAATTTATATTTAATCATATGCAGCTGTCACTGCTTGGCTGCATCAATTTAATTGTGGCGCTGTGCCACTGATGCAATGCCCCTGTTAACCAACAGCCTGGACTGCATTTGCCAAATCTCAGAAGGATTACAGGCTGAGTCAACTCCTACTGGTGCATTCAACAGCCTGACAGTGGATGAACTCAGACCCTACAATCTGAAGCCAAGAACCTACAATCTTAAGCCCAAGAACCTAAAACCATTCAAGCGCACATCAGGCCTATGGATTCCATTATCAGCAGTTGATTAAATCAGTAATTAATCAGTAGCGAACAGACGTCGACTGGGCATTCTACATCATGCAAAGTCCTTTATTGGTACACCTTGAAGCTCCTATCCACCACAATGCTTTCATTTGCAGTTCAATGGAGAATGCTTTCTTCAATGGGGCTGAGCACACCTACCTCACACATTGCCCAGATTTGACGCCGTGGAAACCAGGCTTTCAAAGATCATTGGAATCTCTGCGTGATGAAGCTGAGATATGCCCTAATCCACTTCACCAAATGGTGCGACAGTTCGGTGGTCTCTCTGTCTTCTCCACCTCTTTTTCTGGTCTTGCACCCTCTGTTCTTTCCGTGATTTGGCCCCCTCCCCCTCTCGGTTTTCTGGCAGGGCATACGACCAGTCCTACCATCAACTCCCTTCTTTGTGAAATGACCACTGCCTGCACTCTCACTCATTTTTCCTCTTTTTTCCCTGCCTGCGGACTAACTTCACATTCTCTCAATCTATTCTTACCATCCAGGTCTTAAGACAGATGTTCACAACCATCTCAAATAAAAGCCCCGATCTAAAAGCATGAACCTTTCTCACACCGCCAGAAAGGCCACTTTCACCCCTCCCAAATTTTGCTTACGTATCATGCTGTCATTAGGGCGTTTCAAAAAACAACTTTTTCGAATATCCAAGTTGGCTACCCGTCATAGGAGTAATTATGGTCAAAAACACCACTACACAAAGTTTTTCAGAATTTTTCCATCCCAAAAAATGGCCGCCGGTGGCCATTTTTCGCAAGAAGGAGCCAAGAGTTCGATTTCAGGTTGTTTAAGGCCGTAAATTGGTGCTCAGATATGGCTTGTAATGAGTCGCTTTTGTAGGGTTTCCGAGGGTGCTGATTTCATTTCTTGTTCAACAAGCAATGTGTTTTCTAGAAAACCGAATATGGCAGCTCAAAAATCAGCCATTTTTGAGTACATGGTAGGTGACGCTTTGGCCCATGAGGCTTCCGATATGTTCAAATATGTTTTTTGACGATACAGAGTTCGTTTCTGAACTTGAAACTCGTTTAGTGGATTCCATTAACTGATGTTCTTTCCACAGTGGTTTGAACGAATGCCTTTCGCAAAGCGCTTTTCATCTGTATTCGACCAAGTAGAAATGTTTTACAGCCGCTTGAAACTATTTCACGACACAATATTCCCTGTTCTCTCTCTATTTTCAAGAACTGACACAAAAGTACCTTAGGAGCTTCATCGGTACACTGTGCACCTACAAACATGATACCAAGAAGCCCGGTCTTTTTCCAAAAGGTTCGCAGATCAAAGAGCGAACCTCCCCTGCATAAACGCAAAGACCGGCGTAGAACAAACTTCTTGTGCTCCAGCAAATCTGCGCATCCAAGCTTAAAACGGTCTGAACGGAATTATTGAAAAAAAAGCAAGTTGACATGCCACCGCAACCTACACCAAGCACTAGTGGCTGAAGTACACCTAATAAGCCCAGGAACTTTATCTAGTAGAAAATTCAATCGATGGATTTTCGAATATCCTATAGCTACCAAAAAAACAAAAGCAGTGCTCCGTCGGATTCTAGAATGGCATGCATGTTCAGAAGTTGCTATTAAAACAGCTAATGCAAACGGACTGTAAGGCGGAACTGAGAGACCATCTGGGAAGTACCACTTTCGTGTAGATGTAAATTTATGGGTAAATTTTTCTGAAAAACAGAAAGGTACAGAACGAGAGAAGCTGCAAATAAATAATCCAACGCGAAGATAGAAAAAAGAAAGTGGTGTGAACTATATGATGCAATGGAAAGAAACTGGAGCGAACAAGTAACAGAGAAGAACGCGGCTAGATACCAAAAGTTTCAAGAGCGAGAAGATGCTTTTCAAACAAAAGATTAGAAGAGCCGCTCAAATATATGCAGGGAGAAATGTTAGAGAGGTGATGCTGCCTCTGGAATAAAAGATTGGGAACTGATTACGCTCATCTACAACAGCAAATGGACAAGTCACAGAAAGGGAATAGCTATAGGGATCGATGTCAACACAAGAAAAGAAGAGTAGCAGAAGAATGGAAAAAAATGTGGGTGAAGAGGACAAGAAGATTCAAAGAGTATTGAAGAAGTGAAGAGAATGGAAGCCGCAATTGGCTGATTGGTAGTTAACGTGAGAGTAATCCGGACAGCGATAGCGAATGGACTTCACCAGAGAGAATAAAAAGCGTAAAGTAGATGTTATGGGGAAAATAGCTCTAACGTCCAGAGCAGGCTTGGCTATAAGCGCAAAGAAAAAGCGAGCAGCACTTGCCGCAACATGCATGAACGGCGGCTAATATTCCCGTGGCTGACACCAAACATAATCAGTGACATCGGCCTGGCGAAGGCAGACAGAAACCGACTACAGGCAGTCGAGAAGTCAAACCTGACTTTCCATGTCCCGGAATTTCTAGTTGTGCACTTGGGGAAATGGTAAGATCTTGAAAGTCAAAGGTGGGAAATCCTCCGAAAGATGCTGTGTAATATGTATCTGGTAAACGCAAAGATGACAAAAGAAAGTTCCAGAAGCTGTTGGTGTACCAGAAATTCCAAGACAGTAAACCGGTTCTTCAAGGAAAAAAAAAAAAAGTTTTCTCGCCAGTTAGTAACTTGCCTCTTCGGGCTTGGCAAAGTAGAAACAATGTAACTGGCCTTAGTATTTCGATACGACTGCCTCGGATACCGGTCAATGCGCGGTGCCTGACTGCTACTAGAAACTTACCTAGGAAAAGCTGGTTCTGTGGCTAGCATGCCGCCATCATATATCAGAAACTACCATCAAGCATGTTGTGAAGTCATTTACAGGAGACAGTAACGGAACCAGGTATGAAATTGTTCCCAAGAACACGCCCTGCTAATCCTGGCCATTCTTGCAACCAAAGCATCGACTACATAAGCTTCAACAAATTTTGATTGGATGAGTGCTCGACTTTAGGATGAAAGAACAAGCAGAAGGTGGTGCTACTTGGGCAGTTTGAGAAGCTTAAACCGGCAAATACAATTCCCGAAGAGATGATTATAAAGGAACTCCTACAGTTAGTTTATAGTAATGGTTGGGTGGCTATGTAGAGAAGCGATTTTCGGTTCCCGTACCATGGCCTGATCATACATGCCAGACTGGATGAGAAAAGCGTCTACTGTCCTAAAACTTTCATTGTTGGGAGAACAGTTTAGTATGGACACAAAGGAGAGTTAACTGGGTGTACCTAATGTAGATATATGTTGGAATTTTCCTAACGCAACGTACTTCTTCCATGCACCACTCAGTGCGGCGGCTACCATTGAATGACATCGCTTCCTTTCAACAAAATGTTGAAGTACAGGCATATTCGACCAACTCATGGCAGAAAACTACCAGAGAATG
>CM068959.1:94981323-95005630 GCA_035128595.1 Eptatretus atami
ATGGAAGGAGGTTACTGTTTTCACCCCTGTCTGTTTGTTACTTACGAAATCTAAAGATTTCGTAAGTATATTGATGACTACCGTTTCTGTTTGTTTGTTACTTACGAAATCTAAAGATTTCGTAAGTATATTGATGACTACCGTTTCTGTTTGTTTGTTTGTTTGTTTGTTTGTAGGCACGATAACTCGAGAACGGAAGAAGCTACCAATGTCAAATTACACCACGTGATTCAGGAGGGTGATGGCTAGTGCTGATTAGATTTTGGTCAAAATCGGTCAAAGGTCAAGGTCACAGTGAGGTCAAACATAATTCCGTAAATTAACGTGGAGAAATGGAGTATTTTTGCTTCGCTCGACGTTACGAGTTCGTTTTAACTTCGATTTTAATTTTGTCTTCAGTTTTTGCGATCGCTTAGGACGCTTAAAACTCGGTTGTCGAAATTCTGGTAAAAATCGGATGTTTTGGAGACGTTTTAAGATTGTATAAAAATATATTTCACTCGAAGCGTCAAGGGTCGTCCCATGATGCATTGCGCTCGAGCAGACGTCACGGGTCGTCCATGATGCAGTGCGCTCGAGCAGACGTCACGGTCGTCCCATGATGCAGTGCGCTCGAGCAGACGCGTCGTTGATTCACGTTAAGGTATAATTGCGTGGAGAAATGCCGATTTTTGCTTTGCTCGACGTTACGAGTTCGTTTTAACTTCGATTTTAATTTTGTCTTCGGTTTTTGCGATCGCTTAGGACGCTTAAAACTCGGTTGTCGAAATTCTGGTAAAAATCGATGTTTTATGAGATTTATGTCGGGTGTCGTATCTGAGGTATTATGCACTGAAGATTATGCTAAATGAGGGGGATTGTAAGACACAGCATTACGCGCGCTCGTTTGCGTCGCTACCTTCTCTCGAGACAGCTTTTATTAGACAAGGTCAGAGGTCAAGTTGACGATTTCGTAAGTACCAGTCTATGACTGTTTGTTTGTTTGTTTGTAGGCACGATAACTCGAGAACGGAAGAAGCTACCAATGTCAAATTACAACCACGTGATTCAGGAGGGTGATGGCTAGTGCTGATTAGATTTTGGTCAAAATCGGTCAAAGGTCAAGGTCACAGTGAGGTCAAATATTCGATTTTTGATGGTTTGGTACAGATAACTCGAGAACGGAAGAAGCTACCAATGTCAAATTACACCACGTGATTCAGGAGGGTGATGGCTAGTGCTGATTAGATTTGGTCAAAATCGGTCAACGGTCAAGGTCACGGTGAGGTCAAACATTCGATTTTTGATGGTTTGGTACAGAATCATCATAGAAACTTCTGGTTTGCGTCGCTACCTCTCTAGAGACAGCTTTTATTAGACAAGGTCAGAGGTCAAGTTGACGATTTCGTAAGTACCAGTCTATGACTGCTTGTTTGTTTGTTTGTAGGCACGATAACTCGAGAACGGAAGAAGCTACCAATGTCAAATTACACCACATGATTCAGGAGGGTGATGGCTAGTGCTGATTAGATTTTGGTCAAAATCGGTCAAAGGTCAAGGTCACAGTGAGGTCAAACATCAAAAAATGATAACTCGAGAACGGAAGAAGCTACCAATGTCAAATTACACCACGTGATTCAGGAGGGTGATGGCTAGTGCTGATTAGATTTTGGTCAAAATCGGTCAAGGTCAAGGTCACAGTGAGGTCAAATATTCGATTTTTGATGGTTTGGTACAGATACTCGAGAACGGAAGAAGCTACAATGTCAAATTACACCACGTGATTCAGGATGGTGATGGCTAGTGCTGATTAGATTTTGGTCAAAATCGGTCAAAGGTCAAGGTCACAGTGAGGTCAAACATCCAAAAAATGATAACTCGAGAACGGAAGAAGCTACCAATGTCAAATTACACCACGTGATTCAGGAGGGTGGTGCCTAGCGCTGATTGTATTTTGGTCAAAATCGGTCAAAGGTCAAGGTCACAGTGAGGTCAAACATCCAAAACATTCGATTTTTGGTGGTTTGGTACAGAATCATCGTAGAAACTTCTGGTTTGCGTCGCTACCTTCTCTTGAGACAGCTTTATTAGACAAGGTCAGAGGTCAAGTTGACGATTTCGTAAGTACCAGTCTATGACTGCTTGTTTGTTTGTTTGTATGTTTGTTTGTTTGTAGGCACGATAACTCGAGAACGGAAGAAGCTACCAATGTCAAATTACATCACGTGATTCAGGAGGGTGATGGCTAGTGCTGATTAGATTTTGGTCAAAATCGGTCAAAGGTCAAGGTCACAGTGAGGTCAAATATTCGATTTTTGATGGTTGGTACAGATAACTCGAGAACGGAAGAAGCTACCAATGTCAAATTACACCACGTGATTCAGGAGGGTGATGGCTAATGCTGATTAGATTTTGGTCAAAATCGGTCAACGGTCAAGGTCACGGTGAGGTCAAACATTCGATTTTTGATGGTTTGGTACAGAATCATCGTAGAAACTTCTGGTTTGCGTCGCTACCTTCTCTA
Source organism: Eptatretus atami (assembly GCA_035128595.1). Lineage (NCBI taxonomy): Eukaryota > Metazoa > Chordata > Myxini > Myxiniformes > Myxinidae > Eptatretus > Eptatretus atami. Next base: position 94,983,827 of record CM068959.1, read on the forward strand.
GAGACAGGTTTTATTAGACAAGGTCAGAGGTCAAGTTGACGATTTCGTAAGTACCAGTCTATGACTGCTTGTTTGTATGTTTGTTTGTTTGTAGGCACGATAACTCGAGAACGAAGAACTACCAATGTCAATTACACCCGTTTTAGAGAGGGATGGCTAGTGCTGATTAGATTTTGGTCAAAATCGGTCAAAGGTCAAGGTCACAGTGAGGTCAAACATCCAAAAATGATAACTCGAGAACGGAAGAAGCTACCAATGTCAAATTACACCACGTGATTCAGGATGGTGATGGCTAGTGCTGATTAGATTTTGGTCAAAATCGGTCAAGGTCAAGGTCACAGTGAGGTCAAACATCCAAAAAATGATAACTCGAGAAACGGAAGAAGCTACCAATGTCAAATTACACCACGTGATTCAGGAGGGTGATGGCTAATGCTGATTAGATTTTGGTCAAAATCGGTCAACGGTCAAGGTCACGGTGAGGTCAAACATTCGATTTTTGATGGTTTGGTACAGAATCATCGTAGAAACTTCTGGTTTGCGTCGCTACCTTCTCTAGAGACAGGTTTTATTAGACAAGGTCAGAGGTCAAGTTGACGATTTCGTAAGTACCAGTCTATGACTGCTTGTTTGTATGTTGTTTGTTTGTAGGCACGATAACTCGAGAACGGAAGAAGCTACCAATGTCAAATTACACCACCTGATTCAGGAGGGTGATGGCTAGTGCTGATTAGATTTTGGTCAAAATCGGTCAACGGTCAAGGTCACGGTGAGGTCAAACATTCGATTTTTGATGGTTTGGTACAGAATCATCGTAGAAACTTCTGGTTTGCGTCGCTACCTCTCTAGAGACAGCGTTTATTAGACAAGGTCAGAGGTCAAGTTGACGATTTCGTAAGTACCAGTCTATGACTGCTTGTTTGTTTGTTTGTAGGCACGATAACTCAAGAACGGAAGAAGCTACCAATGTCAAATTACACCACGTGATTCAGGAGGGTGATGGCTAGTGCTGATTAGATTTTTGGTCAAAATCGGTCAACGGTCAAGGTCACAGCGAGGTCAAATATTCGATTTTTGATGGTTTGGTACAGCGAGGTCAAATATTCGATTTTTGATGGTTTGGACAGATAACTCGAGAACGGAAAAGCTACCAATGTCAAATTACACCACGTGATTCAGGAGGGTGATGGCTAGTGCTGATTAGATTTTGGTCAAAATCGGTCAACGGTCAAGGTCACGGTGAGGTCAAACATTCGATTTTTGATGGTTTGGTACAGATAACTCGAGAACAGAAGAAGCTACCAATGTCAAATTACACCACGTGATTCAGGAGGGTGATGGCTAGTGCTGATTAGATTTTGGTCAAAATCGGTCAAGGTCACGGTGAGGTCAAACATTCTATTTTTGATGGTTTGGTACAGAATCATCGTATAAACTTCTGGTTTGCGTCGCTACCTTCTCTAGAGAACAGTTTTATTAGACAAGGTCAGAGGTCAAGTTGACGATTTCGTAAGTACCAGTCTATGACTGCTTGTTTGTTTGTTACTTACGAAATCTTTAGATTTCGTAAGTATATTGATGACTACCGTTTCTGTTTGTTTGTTTGTTTGTATGTTTGTTTGTTTTTTAGGCACGATAACTCGAGAACGGAAGAAGCTACCAATGTCAAATTACATCACGTGATTCAGCGGGTGATGGCTAGTGCTGATTAGATTTTGGTCAAAAATCGGTCAAAGGTCAAGGTCACAGTGAGGTCAAACATCCAAAAAATGATAACTCGAGAACGGAAGAAGCTACCAATGTCAAATTACAACCACGTGATTCAGGAGGGTGATGGCTAGTGCTGATTAGATTTTTGGCAAAATCGGTCAACGGTCAAGGTCACGGTGAGGTCAAACATTCGATTTTTGATGGTTTGGTACAGAATCATCGTAGAAACTTCTGGTTTGCGTCGCTACCTTCTCTAGAGACAGCTTTTATTAGACAAGGTCAGAGTCAAGTTGACGATTTCGTAAGTACCAGTCTATGACTGCTTGTTTGTTTTTAGATTTCGTAAGTATATTGAGACTACCGTTTCTGTTTGTTTGTTTGTAATGTTTGTTTGTTTGTAGGCACGATAACTCGAGAACGGAAGAAGCTACCAATGTCAAATTACATCACGTGATCAGTAGGTGATGGCTAGTGCTGATTAGATTTTGGTCAACATCGGTCAAAGGTCAAGGTCACAGTGAGGTCAAATATTCGATTTTTGATGGTTTGGTACAGATAACTCGAGAACGGAAGAAGCTACCAATGTCAAATTACACCACGTGATTCAGGAGGGTGATGGCTAGTGCTGATTAGATTTTGGTCAAAATCGGTCAAAGGTCAAGGTCACAAGTGAGGTCAAACATCCAAAAAATGATAACTCGAGAACGGAAGAAGCTACCAATGTCAAATTACACCACGTGATTCAGGAGGGTGGTGGCTAGGGCTGCTTAGATTTTGGTCAAAATCGTCAAAGGTCAAGGTCACAGTGAGGTCAAATATCCAAAACATTCGATTTTTGGATGGTTTGGAACAGAATCATCGTAGAAACTTCTGGTTTGCCTCACTACCTTCTCTAGAGACAGCTTTTATTAGACAAGGTCAGAGGTCAAGTTGACTATTTCGTAAGTACCAGTCTATGACTGCTTGTTACTTACGAAATCTAAAGATTTCGTAAGTATATTTGATGACTTCCGTTTCTGTTTGTTTGTTTGTTTTGTTGTATGTTTTGTTTGTTGTTTGTTTGTAGGCACGATAACTCGAGAACGGAAGAAGCTACCAATGTCAAATACACACGTGATTCAGGAGGGTGATGGCTAGTGCTGATTAGATTTTGGTCAAAATCGGTCAAGGTCAAGGTCACAGTGAGGTCAAACATAATTCCGTAAATTAACGTGGAGAAATGGAGTATTTTTGCTTCGCTCGACGTTACGAGTTCGTTTTAACTTCGATTTTAATTTTGTCTTCAGTTTTTGCGATCGCTTAGGACGCTTAAAACTCGTTGTCGAATTCTGGTAAAAATCGGATGTTTTGGAGACGTTTTAAGATTGTATAAAAATATATTTCACTCGAAGCGTCAAGGTCGTCCCATGATGCATTGCGCTCGAGCAGACGTCACGGGTCGTCCCATGATGCAGTGCGCTCGAGCAGACGTCACGGGTCGTCCCATGATGCAGTGCGCTCGAGCAGACGCGTCGTTGATTCACGTTAAGGTATAATTGCGTGAGAAATGCCGATTTTTGCTTTGCTCGACGTTACGAGTTCGTTTTAACTTCGATTTTAATTTTGTCTTCGGTTTTTGCGATCGCTTAGGACGCTTAAAACTCGGTTGTCGAAATTCTGGTAAAAATCGGATGTTTTATGAGATTTATGTCGGGTGTCGTATCTGAGGTATTATGCACTGAAGATTATGCTAATGAGGGGGATTGTAAGACACAGCATTACGCGCGCTCGTTTGCGTCGCTACCTTCTCTGAGACAGCTTTTATTAGACAAGGTCAGAGGTCAAGTTGACGATTTCGTAAGTACCAGTCTATGACTGTTTGTTTGTTTGTTTGTAGGCACGATAACTCGAGAACGGAAGAAGCTACCAATGTCAAATTACAACCACGTGATTCAGGAGGGTGATGGCTAGTGCTGATTAGATTTTGGTCAAAATCGGTCAAAGGTCAAGGTCACAGTGAGGTCAAATATTCGATTTTTGATGGTTTGGTACAGATAACTCGAGAACGGAAGAAGCTACCAATGTCAAATTACACCACGTGATTCAGGAGGGTGATGCTAGTGGCTGATTAGATTTTGGTCAAAATCGGTCAACGGTCAAGGTCACGGTGAGGTCAAACATTCGATTTTTTGATGGTTTGGTAAGAAATCATCATAGAAACTTCTGGTTTGCGTCGCTACCTTCTCTAGAGACAGCTTTTATTAGACAAGGTCAGAGGTCAAGTTGACGATTTCGTAAGTACCAGTCTATGACTGCTTGTTTGTTTGTTTGTAGGCACGATAACTCGAGAACGGAAGAAGCTACCAATGTCAATTACACCACATGATTCAGGAGGGTGATGGCTAGTGCTGATTAGATTTTGGTCAAAATCGGTCAAAGGTCAAGGTCACAGTGAGGTCAAACATCCAAAAATGATAACTCGAGAACGGAAGAAGCTACCAATGTCAAATTACACCACGTGATTCAGGAGGGTGATGGCTAGTGCTGATTAGATTTTGGTCAAAATCGGTCAAAGGTCAAGGTCACAGTGAGGTCAAATATTCGATTTTTGATGGTTTGGTACAGATAACTCGAGAACGGAAGAAGCTACCAATGTCAAATTACACCACGTGATTCAGGATGGTGATGGCTAGTGCTGATTAGATTTTGGTCAAAATCGGTCAAAGGTCAAGGTCACAGTGAGGTCAAACATCCAAAAAATGATAACTCGAGAACGGAAGAAGCTACCAATGTCAAATTACACCACGTGATTCAGGAGGGTGGTGCCTAGCGCTGATTGTATTTTGGTCAAAATCGGTCAAAGGTCAAGGTCACAGTGAGGTCAAACATCCAAAACATTCGATTTTTGGTGGTTTGGTACAGAATCATCGTAGAAACTTCTGGTTTGCGTCGCTACCTTTCTCTTGAGACAGCTTTTATTAGACAAGGTCAGAGTTCAAGTTGACGATTTCGTAAGTACCAGTCTATGACTGCTTGTTTGTTTTGTTTGTATGTTTGTTTGTTTGTAGGCACGATAACTCGAGAACGGAAGAAGCTACCAATGTCAAATTACAATCACGTGATTCAGGAGGGTGATGGCTAGTGCTGATTAGATTTTGGTCAAAATCGGTCAAAGGTCAAGGTCACAGTGAGGTCAAATATTCGATTTTTGATGGTTTGGTACAGATAACTCGAGAACGGAAAGAAGCTACCAATGTCAAATTACACCACGTGATTCAGGAGGGTGATGGCTAATGCTGATTAGATTTTGGTCAAAATCGGTCAACGGTCAAGGTCACGGTGAGGTCAAACATTCGATTTTTGATGGTTTGGTACAGAATCATCGTAGAAACTTCTGGTTTGCGTCGCTACCTTCTCTAGAGACAGGTTTTATAGACAAGGTCAGAGGTCAAGTTGACGATTTCGTAAGTACAAGTCTATGACTGCTTGTTTGTATGTTTGTTTGTTTGTAGGCACGATAACTCGAGAACGGAAGAGCTACCAATGTCAAATTACACCACGTGATTCAGGAGGGTGATGGCTAGTGCTGATTAGATTTTGGTCAAATCGGTCAAAGGTCAAGGTCACAGTGAGGTCAAACTCCAAAAAATGATAACTCGAGAACGGAAGAAGCTACCAATGTCAAATTACACCGTGATTCAGGATGGTGATGGCTAGTGCTGATTAGATTTTGGTCAAAATCGGTCAAAGGTCAAGGTCACAGTGAGGTCAAACATCCAAAAAATGATAACTCGAGAACGGAAGAAGCTACCAATGTCAAATTACACCACGTGATTCAGGAGGGTGATGGCTATGCTGATTAGATTTTGGTCAAAATCGGTCACGGTCAAGGTCACGGTGAGGTCAAACATTTCGATTTTTGATGGTTTGGTACAGATCACTCGTAGAAACTTCTGGTTTGCGTCGCTACCTTCTCTAGAGACAGTTTTTATTAGACAAGGTCAGAGGTCAAGTTGACGATTTCGTAAGTACCAGTCTATGACTGCTTGTTTGTATGTTTGTTTGTTTGTAGGCACGATAACTCGAGAACGGAAGAAGCTACCAATGTCAAATTACACCACCTGATTCAGGAGGTGATGGCTAGTGCTGATTAGATTTTGGTCAAAATCGGTCAACGGTCAAGGTCACGGTGAGGTCAAACATTCGATTTTTGATGGTTTGGTACAGAATCATCGTAGAAACTTCTGGTTTGCGTCGCTACCTTCTCTAGAGACAGCGTTTATTAGACAAGGTCAGAGGTCAAGTTGACGATTTCGTAAGTACCAGTCTATGACTGCTTGTTTGTTTGTTTGTAGGCACGATAACTCAAGAACGGAAGAAGCTACCAATGTCAAATTACACCACGTGATTCAGGAGGGTGATGGCTAGTGCTGATTAGATTTTGGTCAAAATCGGTCAACGGTCAAGGTCACAGCGAGGTCAAATATTCGATTTTTGATGGTTTGGTACAGCGAGGTCAATATTCGATTTTTGATGGTTTGGTACAGATAACTCGAGAACGGAAGAAGCTACCAATGTCAAATTACACCCACGTGATTCAGGAGGGTGATGGCTAGTGCTGATTAGATTTTGGTCAAAATCGGTCAACGGTCAAGGTCACGGTGAGGTCAAACATTCGATTTTTGATGGTTTGGTACAGATAACTCGAGAACAGAAGAAGCTACCAATGTCAAATTACACCACGTGATTCAGGAGGGTGATGGCTAGTGCTGATTAGATTTTGGTCAAAATCGGTCAAGGTCACGGTGAGGTCAAACATTCTATTTTTGATGGTTTGGTACAGAATCATCGTATAAACTTCTGGTTTGCGTCGCTACCTTCTCTAGAGACAGCTTTTATTAGACAAGGTCAGAGGTCAAGTTGACGATTTCGTAAGTACCAGTCTATGACTGCTTGTTTGTTTGTTACTTACGAAATCTTTAGATTTCGTAAGTATATTGATGACTACCGTTTCTGTTTGTTTGTTTGTTTGTATGTTTGTTTTGTTTTAGGCACGATAACTCGAGAACGGAAGAAGCTACCAATGTCAAATTACATCACGTGATTCAGGCGGGTGATGGCTAGTGCTGATTAGATTTTGGTCAAAATCGGTCAAGGTCAAGGTCACAGTGAGGTCAAACATCCAAAAAATGATAACTCGAGAACGGAAGAAGCTACCAATGTCAAATTACACCACGTGATTCAGGAGGGTGATGGCTAGTGCTGATTAGATTTTGGTCAAAATCGGTCAACGGTCAAGGTCACGGTGAGGTCAAACATTCGATTTTTGATGGTTTGGTACAGAATCATCGTAGAAACTTCTGGTTTGCGTCGCTACCTTCTCTAGAGACAGCTTTTATTAGACAAGGTCAGAGGTCAAGTTGACGATTTCGTAAGTACCGTCTAGACTGCTTGTTTGTTTTTAGATTTCGTAGTATATGATGACTACCGTTTCTGTTTGTTTGTTTGTATGTTTGTTGTTTGTAGGCACGATAACTCGAGAACGGAGAAGCTACCAATGTCAAATTACATCACGTGATTCAGTAGGGTGATGGCTAGTGCTGATTAGATTTGGTCAACATCGTCAAAGGTCAAGGTCACAGTGAGGTCAAATATTCGATTTTTGATGGTTGGTACAGATAACTCGAGAACGGAAGAAGCTACCATGTCAAATTACACCACGTGATCAGGAGGTGATGGCTAGTGCTGATTAGATTTTGTCAAAATCGGTCAAAGGTCAAGGTCACAGTGAGGTCAAACATCCAAAAAATGATAACTCGAGAACGGAAGAAGCTACCAATGTCAAATTACACCACGTGATTCAGGAGGGTGGTGGCTAGGGCTGCTTAGATTTTGGTCAAAATCGGTCAAGGTCAAGGTCACAGTGAGGTCAAATATCCAAAACATTCGATTTTTGATGGTTTGGAACAGAATCATCGTAGAAACTTCTGGTTTGCCTCACTACCTTCTCTAGAGACAGCTTTTATTAGACAAGGTCAGAGGTCAAGTTGACTATTTCGTAAGTACCAGTCTAATGACTGCTTGTTACTTACGAAATCTAAAGATTTCGTAAGTATATTGATGACTTCCGTTTCTGTTTGTTTGTTTGTTTGTTTGTATGTTTGTTTGTTTGTTTGTTTGTAGGCACGATAACTCGAGAAACGGAAGAAGCTACCAATGTCAAATTACACCACGTGATTCAGGAGGGTGATGGCAAGTGCTGATTAGATTTTGGTCGAAATCGGTCAAAGGTCAAGGTCACAGTGAGGTCAAATATTCGATTTTTGATGGTTTGGTACAGATAACTCGAGAACGGAAGAAGCAACCAATGTCAAATTACACCACGTGATTCAGGAGGGTGATGGCTAGTGCTGATTAGATTTTGGTCAAAATCGGTCAAAGGTCAAGGTCACAGTGAGGTCAAACATCCAAAAAATGATAACTCGAGAACGGAAGAAGCTACCAATGTCAAATTACACCACGTGATTCAGGAGGGTGGTGGCTAGCACTGCTTAGATTTTGGTCAAAATCGGTCAAAGGTCAAGGTCACAGTGAGGTCAAACATCCAAAACATTCGATTTTTGATGGTTTGGTACAGAATCATCGTAGAAACTTCTGGTTTGCGTCGCTACCTTCTCCAGAGACAGCTTTTATAGACAAGGTCAGAGGTCAAGTTGACGATTTCGTAAGTACCAGTCTATGACTGCTTGTTTGTTTGTTTGTATGTTTGTTTGTTTGTAGGCACGATAACTCGAGATCGGAAGAAGCTACCAATGTCAAATTACACCACCTGATTCAGGAGGGTGATGGCTAGTGCTGATTAGATTTTGGTCAAAATCGGTCAACGGTCAAGGTCACGGTGAGGTCAAACAATCGATTTTTGATGGTTTGGTACAGAATCATCGTAGAAACTTCTGGTTTGCGTCGCTACCTTCTCTAAGAGACAGCTTTTATTAGACAAGTCAGTGGTCAAGTTGACGATTTCGTAAGTACCCAGTCTATGACTGCTTGGTTGTTTGTTTGTTTGTATGTTTGTTTGTAGGCACGATAACTCGAGAACGGAAGAAGCTACAATGTCAAATTACACCACGTGATTCAGGAGGGTGATGGCTAGTGCTGATTAGATTTTGGTCAAAATCGGTCAAAGGTCAAGGTCACAGTGAGGTCAAACATAATTCCGTAAATTCATATGGAGATTGGAGTATTTTTGCTTCGCTCGACGTTGCGAGTTCGCTTTAACTTCGATTTTAATTTTGTCTTCGTTTTGCGATCGCTTGGACGCTTAAAACTCGGTTGTCGAAATTCTGGTAAAAATCGGATGTTTTGGAGACGTTTTAAGATTGTATAAAAAATATTTCACTCGATGCGTCACGGCTCGTCCCATGATGCAGTGGCGCTCGAGCAGACGCGTCGTTGATCACGTAAAGGTTTTCCGTGTGCGCGGTGACGGTTTTTCAATAAAGATGGTGTTTAAAGTCATTTTTTATCCCAATAAAGGTTATCGTCGCATGCCTGACTCGCTGAGCCGTCGGATTATATAAAGATTGTTGGTGGATGGCCGAATATTACGGTTTTGTGACTTTGATAAAATAATATTAAATAATTGCGTGGAGAATGCCGATTTTTGCTTTGCTCGACGTTACGAGTTCATTTTAACTTCGATTTTAATTTTGTCTTCGGTTTTTGCGATCGCTTAGGACGCTTAAAACTCGGTTGTCGAAATTCTGGTAAAAAATCGGATGTTTTATGAGATTTATGTCGGGTGTCGTATCTGAGGTATTATGCACTGAAGATTATGCTAATGAGGGGGATTGTAAGACACAGCATTACGCGCTCGTTTGCGTCGCTACCTTCTCTGAGACAGCTTATATTAGACAAGGTCAGAGGTCAAGTTGACGATTTCGTAAGTACAACACATTTATGATCAGATTACGAACGCAGTGCCATCTTCGATGGCGGAGGTTAATTACAGTGGACTGCAGAGAATAACTGCAGTAAATGGATGTATAAGATTTGCTTGGCTTATAATTTGTATAGTTTACATCGGACGGTGAATATGGATGTGTTAAGAGTGCTTCCATGACCTCAAGATGAGGCAGAAGATGATAGGAATATCTGGGCAGTTCGCCGACGTGCATCGAGAATCTTCGAGGATAGATACAATCCTCTGGAGAAGTATGATGATATCAAATTTGTCCGGCGTTACAGACTCTCGAAGGAATCATTTCATTGGCTGTTGAATCTAGTGTAAGATGACCTGGATCAACCTTCGATGGGGGGCAATGCGCTGAATCCCCTCCAACAATTGTCCATGGCGCTGCCCTTTCTCCAACATTCAATTGAAATGATACACTGTGCAAGTGCATTATTTCAATTGGATGTTGGAGATATGTGCGGCGTTTCACAGGCTAATCGGCTGTTTAGACGTGCGCAACGAAACGGCTGTTTATCTCCCTTTTAAAATTGTTATTTAGACGGACGATTAGCTGTGCACATACAGCAATGTTTTTGTCACCATTTCAGGATTAGGCTTGTGTTAGCAAGATGCTCGCTAAACGCCTTTTGTAAATTCAGCCCAAAGTTTTGTCAATAAAAATAGTGGTTAGAGACGAACTGATGTGACTTCTTATTAAAAGGGGATTCTGAAGTGTGAGTGAGTGAGTGAGTGAGTGAGTGAGAGAGAGATGATTTTGTTTATCACGGTAAAATGTGTGTATTTCATTTATCACTCATTTTGGGGACTCAAATGGTTCATGTCAACTGTCGAATGTTAAAACTTGAACTGATGGTAGATCTGGCGATGACGTCATAGCCAACATTTTTCCAGGCAGTATATCACCTCAAAATTTGGCGTCACAGGCAGGGTGAGGCATGAATGCATGTGCCGTCCCTCGGATGGACGTTAAACTGCGTGTCCCGTCTGCTGGCATTAGGTGGTGGACATGAAACATCCCGCAGTGTCCTTCCTGAAGAGTAGGCGAGCTATTTGCCGACACCATGAATAAATTACACATTCTTGCCCAAATCACCTGCAATCCAATTTCAGGCTTGGTCAGCCGGCTCGTGAAAGGCTTGTCGAGTTCTAAGTTCCCTGGTCAAGTTCTAAGTTCCTGTCCCAATCTCCAGTGCGAATATAAATCTTTCTCATATCAAAAGGTTCCCAGTCTCCTAAGTCGTTGACATACACTTTTGTGCATTAATGTCTATGTGCAGAGAGAGAGAGAGAGAGAGAGAGAGAGAGAGAGAGATGGATAGAGAGAGATAGAGAGAAGATGAGAGAGAGAGAGAGGGGATTGAACGAAGACGTTTCGATCGTTCGCACAGCCACAGACCTCCTTTAGCAGCTGGCGGGTGTCAGACGGGAGTTTGGGAATTGGAAATGACTCGCGGTGCCAGCGATCGGTGTAACATTGCAGGCGAATTCTTGGCCGAGTCATTCTGCCAGTCCCGGTCGCTCTGACTCGGGAAACTGAAGCCTCGAAGTGCTCTTGCCGCGGGGGCTTTGTGGGTTTGGGGAATAATGTGCGTCAGTTTGTTACTCCCTAAAAAGCCAGCAATTCAGCTCTGAAAAATGGTCATGTATCATGCACATGCATAATATATGTGCATAACTATATATATATATTACAAAATGGGGGGTTATATAGGTTAGAGGAGGAATTTTGAATGATACTTGACGTCCACCAGCGAATACAAGTAGATGAGACAGTCGGCTTTGACGACACATTCATTGATGCACACACCCTGCCTGAGAAGCACAAGAAGTGTGGGGGGGAGCTATCTTATAGTGGGTTCAAGAATCGGACCCACACTAGACCACTCAAAGGCGAGTGCATGATCCTCTCGCCCTAAAAACCTCTGTGTCAGCTTAATGAAAATAAACAATACTAAATAAAGTTAGACCTCCGAGAATGTGTTTGAAATTTGGTTGCAGTAAAGGAAGGTTGCACGCGGTGTATATGTGTGTTGGCTCTTCGTCAGGAGGACGATGAACGAGCACATCTCCAGAAAGAGGGTACTCGACCTTGGCACGATGAGTGAAGTTTAAAGCCACATAACCACTTCACTCTCCATTATGTAATTATACAAAGAGTGTGTGACGACCAGAAGACAGCAGTTTCAAACTAACACATGCCGAATGGCTCAGTGACCTCCCATTTTTGAATGTGGCTAAAATTGCACCTCTGAATGGTCGTGGGAATCGAACCCACAACAGTGGAGGTAAAGCGAAGAGTATTCACCCACTTAACCACAAATCCACTGCAAAATGATGTGGAACTTTAAGCCACGAATATGTCTAAGCAAGCCAAATATAGAACTCAAGTTTACAAGTGGCAAGACTGTTTGATGTGTTAATTGCATTATTTTGGGGATTCATGGTATTTTGACGCCTCTTTCCAAGTTGCCCTGGTGGCAATACTATATCAGTCAAGCGCAAAATAAAGACCGGCATCATGTGTGGACCAGACCAGGAGAGGCAGGCAAATTAACCCATACTAATAAAGGTATTCATTACACAGCTCTCTTTTTAATCGACAATTCCCAACTACTACAACTACTACTACTACTACTACTGCAACAACTTCCAATGCTCCAATTATTCCCATCTTCTTGTGTGGTCGGCCAGAGAATGGTTTTGTCCCAAGTCTTTCACGAACCTGATGGTCAGGCCTGAGGTTCGACTGAAGGTGATCCGAGTCGGTACTTGTAATTTGTTCAAGGTGCCGAAGATAACTCACCTGTTCTTTGCAAGAGATCTTCAAAATCCACCAGCTAATGCTAGGAGATGCAACACCAAGCTTAATATCGTCATGACGGATGGTACAGTTTGTGATGCAACGCCCAGCCTGTGAAACACTAATCCGGCAGTTTACAGTCGGGTTGGGAATCAAAGCCAAACTTGACAACTCAAAGGTAAGTGCAACCATTCTCAAGTAGATCACCTCGGTTTCAATAACTTCAACGTACAAATCGTGAATTGTATGCCCCGCAACCCGCAAAACAGGTGAGAGGCAAGCTCATTGATCTCACCTGTTGGTCTCCACCACTTACTATCAATTTAGTGGTCTAATCTGCTTCATTAACATGATGCAAAAGCTAGGATGTTATAAACAGGTTTGTTTAATTTTGATCAATCACCTAGTGACTTGAAGTCTCGTTAGTGATCGATCGGGGCCAGATATGATGGAATGCGGTGAGCCAGCATTATTGAGTGCAGTGTACACACCTTCCTCGCACCATACTCTCATCACAGCAGCCTTTGGACTCGGTTTAAATGAAATCATTTCTGCTCTGAAGTTCAGCAAAACGAAATTAAAGCGCATTCCGTTTTCACCACTGGGAAGCGGCCAAGAATAAGACGTGCCTCGGTGTGCAGAATGCGGTTGTTACACCATGAATGGCTTCACTGTGAAAACTGATGCTTTGATTTGAAAGGCGAGTTGACGCTTTCAGGCCAAACAGCGATTGAGCCAACCCAAACAGGTACATACCAGGGGCATGCTCTGTACGAGCGTCGGATCCGGAAACGGGCCCAGGCGATGGCACACTGGCATCAAATGTCAGGCTGGCTCATGGTCCGACTGCACGTCAAAGTTACTTCTTTGTTTTGCTTATTGAGCAGCAAACAGTGCCATGGTTGGACTCTTGCCTCCTTGCACGCTTTCGTTCTCGTGCAATCAGTCTCTGTCCGTGCGTTTTGTTTGCAATGCACCTGTTTTTATTTATTTAGATTGATCGATTCTCCATTTAAAAGGCATGTCATATTGTTTAGCAAGCAGTAATGTGAACCCATCTGCATGGCAAGAGTTCAACCATGGAGTCTTGTCTGATAATAAGCATTCCATCCCCTGACCAGCCATTCACTTTTCCATTTCTACCTTCTCCTCACAAACTCACAACCAGTGTGACCACTCCTCATTTTCATAAATGCCAAGGTGAGCCAATGAAAAAAGCCAAGAATTCACAAGGTTTCGGGAAAGCGATGATAATAGAAAACCTATACGCCAAGAAAACCTATAGAAAACCAAGACGCCAAGGTGAACAACGAATAGCCAAGATCTTGTGAAAAAAGCCAAGGAGTGGTCACACTGCTCACGACCAGGGCCTTGTACTCCGTCCGAATACCGAGCCAGCATGCTACCTTGCTTAGGTTGAGGTGTGGATATGACACAGCAAGATGGGCCTAGGTGTGTGTGTGTGTGTGTGTGTGTGTGTCCATCTGTGGCTCCTTGTGTAAGACATGCAGGGTGTTCCAAAAAGACCCAGACAACTTTGCTTGTTAATATATTTAGAACCACAAATGACACGATGATACCCTTTGGTTTATATGATACAGAAACACAAAGTTTTGTGCGCATCATCAATACACTTCAACATGAGCTCCATTTGTCGCGAGCAGGACATCAAGGTGGTACACGAGTTCTTGCCATGTTCGGCTCAGCATGTTTGCGTCCACCAGTGTGAATGCAGCTGTAATCTGAGAACGAAGATCCTGCAGGTTTGCCACCTTGGTGTTGCAGCCAACATCTTTGACAAACCCCGACAGAAAAAAAAAATCAAGGGGGGTTATGTCTGGTGATCGTGGGGGCCAGGTCTGTCTCAGCCAATCCAGCAACCTGGAAATTTTTCATAAAGGACTGCTCAACCGACTAAGGTCCAATGAGGGGGAGCGCTGTCCTGTTGAAAAATGATATTGGGTTTCAGGTCTTCCATCTGTCAGAAGGCGAATCCTTCCAGCATGTTCATATAAATTGTTGAGGTCACTGTAGCCTCTGCAAAGAAAATCGGACCCACCAAGCAGTCATAAAGAAGGCCACACCACAGATTGACCTTTGAACTATCACATATGTGTTCAATGACAATGTGGGGATTTTCAGAGCCTCAGACCCTCACATTGTGCCGATTAACCTTCCCTGATACATGACTTCGTCTGTGAACATGACCTTTTTTAGGTAATCTTCATCATCCTCTATGTGACTGAGCATTTCCAAGGCAAACACCTTGCCTTTGGGTCCGTCATTTGGTTTGAGCTCCTGCAGAATCTGCACGTTATTGGCATCAAGCTTCAGTCTTTTATGAAAAATCCTGTGTACAGTGGTGGTTGGTAGTCCCATTTCTCTGGATGCACGTCAAATTGATTTTCTGGGACTTTGTTGAAATGATTCATGCACTCATTTAACATCTGCTGCGGTTGTGCTTGGTCGACCAGTACTTTTCTGTTTCTGACAACCTCCAGTCTCCTGAAACCTCTTGTACCACTCTCTGATATTGTCCACAATGGCAGATTCCTTCCATACCTTGTACAAAAATTACGCTAAACTTGCATGTCGGATCTCGTCTCAATGAACCATTCCACGCACTGAGCTTTCTCCTGTGGAGTCGCCATTTAATTTTACATTAAACTGCCAGACCTGGAAATACTGAAAACGTTATGAGTTTCTGTATCATATAAAATAAAGGGTATGATTGTATCATTTCTGCTACTCAATATATTAACAACGAAAGTTGTCCAGGTCTTTTTGGAACAACCATTACCATGATTCAGTGCTCTTGGTGAGGCCAAAAACAAACATTAATTATCCTGTGGCACGGCTCAGACCACAAATATATATATATATATATATATGGTCCCTTCAGGTGAGTGCCTGGAATGTCCTCTGCCCAAGAGAGGATGATCACCTGTCTCTGATATCATCTGAGTGACAGCATTTCAACATCGGTACTGCAGCACTCTCTTGAAGTTTGGAGACCGGATAGTCGTGAGATCATGGTGGGTAGTTACACCAACCAGTGCTCTTGTCGCTCTGATGGTTACCATGCCCAAGGAGTTGCTGTTGCTGTGCCCAATAATCTGACTCTCATGATAATTGAGGTAACACGGTTCAACGAGCGTATTATGAGACTGAGGATTTGTTACTCCTCGGATTTCATTTCCCTGGTCTCTGTATATGCTTCGACTGAGGCGAATGATCTCACAATGAAGGAGGCATTCGATGCCACATTCTTGTCTGTAGATGATCATTGCCCCAGGCAAGATACTTTTCTCGTCTTGAGGATTACAATGCATCGACTGGAATCAATAGGGATAGTTATGAGACGTGTTGTTCCCCATGTGTCTGGAACTGTGAACAAGAATAGCACTAAGTTCCTTAACTTTGCGAAAGTTGTAGACTTGGGGTGACTGGTTCATGGATGGAGTGCGCAAAGGCTCATCACTGGACTTGGTATTCCAAAGCTGCTGGTGTGACAAAGGAGATCGACCATGTGCTCGATGATGGCCGCTGAAGCATGATCCAGAACTGCAGGGTCCACTGGAGTGCTCAGTTCCTCAATACTGACCACAGGCTTGTGGAAACAACTCTGAAGTTGCAGCTTAAATGTGGGAATATTGTACCTTCCAAACCTAGGCTGGATGTTGGAAAGCTCAAGGATGAGAGGGTAGCTGATAGGCTTGTGAACAGGCTGAGTGGGGATTTGTGGGATCTGCGTGCTTTGGGGAATCCTGAACTGTTGGGGAGCACCTTAAAGATCACCATTCTTGATGTTAACAGTGGATATTTTGAAACTCACTGTCAGGCGAAGAAGAATTTTGTCTCTCAAGAGACACTGGATACCATTGACAAGAGCTGCAGGGCCAGGCTTAACGGCAGAGCTGAGGTGTTAAAGGAATTGAGTCGTAAAACTGTACGTGTGCTGAGGCTGGACAAGGAGGCCTATGTGCGAGGAATCTGTGAGGGGGTAGAGCATCACCTGTGGTCAAGTGATTCTCGTCATGATTACAGGGGAATTTGAGCCTTGTGTTCCTCCAAGCCCGTCCCTCAGTGTACTACCATTAGAGCAGAGGGTGGTGGACTCTTGACAAAGCAGTCCAAAGTGAAGGCCCACTGAGCCAGTTACTTAGAGTGGCTGATCCACCAGCTTTTGAGTTGGATGTCAGGGGTTATTATATCCCTATTGCTGTCCCTCTAATCAACTGTGATCCACCTTCGTTTGTGGAAACACAGGCTGCGGTGATCCAGATGAAATGGGGTAAACCTTCTGGGATCTGTGGCATCCATTCTGAACTTCTCAAGGTTGCTGGAAATGCTCTACTTATGTTGTGTTGTTGCATGCAGTTCTGTGCTCTGTCTGGAACACAGGCATCATTCCAACTGACTGGAAGAGGGGCATTGTTATCCCTCTCTGGAAAGGGAAGGGTGATCACCAAGACTACAACAACTTCCGAGGGGTGACGCTGCTCTCAGTGCCGGGCAAGATTTTCGCTCGGATAATTCTTGATGGGGTTTGCCACCAGCTGCTTGAGCACCAACGCCCAGAGAGTCAGGCTTTACACCAAAGAGGTCAATGACTGACTATCCTTGCACTTTGGGTCCTCTCCGATCGCAGACGAGAGTTTCGGCAGGGCTGCTTGCAGCCTGTGTTGATCTCTGCAAAGCATTCAATTCAGTGAATCGGGATGCCCTCTGGAGGATTATTGGTCTTTGTGGGGTGCCACCAAACATCTTGGATGCTGCTATCCTATCTGTGCCTGTTTGCTGTGAGTATGTTGAAGTCACAGAGATTCACTGACCTTGACAGTGATATTCCTGTCTCTGCTGGCTGTGAGCCAGAGGTCAATAGACATCTGGGTCAGGCCTGGGGAGTCATGCATTCACTGGATCATGGGGTGTGGTGCTGTCGGTACCTGTGCACCAGGGTGAAAGTCTGATTCTTCAGGTCCTTGGTGCTTACAGTCTTGCTCTCCAGATGTGAGACTTGGACTCTGACCAGGGATCTGAGACAGAGACTGAATTCCTTTGGTACCAGGTCTCTTCGTAGAATCCTTGGCTATCGCTGGTCGGACTTTGTGTCCAACGAGCCATTGCTGAGAGAGACTCAAAAGAGATTTGTTACCTGCATAGTCCGTGAGCGTCAGCTGTGGCTGTATGGACATGTGGCTCGTTTTCCTGACGCTTATCCTGCTCACCAGATTCTCTCAGCGAGGGAGCCTCGTGAGTGAAGGAGGCCAATGGGCCGACCACATGTGTCATGGTTGTGGCAGGTTGATCAGCATCTGAAGGAGATGGGGATGGGCCTAGCATCTGCCTGGGGGATGGCCAAACGGAGGCTCCTGGAGTACCGGTGGAAAGAGGATGCAGCGACACGCTGCTCTGGCGCATGCTCCCATACCTGACCTGATATTCATGTCTCCGCATGTTGTGTGCAAGAGGTCAATAGACATCTGGGTTGGGGATGGGTAGTCATGGATTCACTGGACCCTGGGGTGTGGCATGATCGGTGCCTTTGCAGGATGATGAATGTCCAAGCCTTTAAGTCCTTGATGCTTCCAGTCTTGCTCTATGGATGTGAGACTTGGACTCTGACCAAGGATTTGAGATGGAGAGTCATCTCCTTCAGTCACAGGTTTCATCGGAAAATCCTTGGCTATTGCTGATCAGCTTTGTGGAACGAGCAGTTTCTGAGAGAGTCTCAGATATTTGTTACCTCTATAGTCCGTGAGCTTCAGCTACGGCTGTATGGTCATGTGGCTCGTTTTCCTGATGCTATCTTGCTCACCAGATTCTCTTAGCAAGGGAGCCTTGTGAGTGGAGGAGGCCAATGGGCTATCCACGTACCTCATAGTCACAGCAGGTTTATCAGCATCTCAAGGAGATGGGTATGGGCCAGTGCATCTGCCTGGGGGATGGCGAGACAGAGGCCCATGGATTGCTGGTGGGAAGTGGATGCAGTGATGCACTGCTCTGTAGCATGCTTCCATACCTGATATGCCCTGCCGGCGATAACTTGCCCACTCTTCATGAAGGACACCATGGGGATCTTTATCATCCCTCAACTGATGTTGGAAGACAGGACACCCAGTTTAATGTCCATCAGAGGGATGACACATTGATGACTCACCCAGTCTGTGGAACACCAGAATTAAATGTTATAGCTGGACAGAGATTCAAACCCGACAAGACAGCTTCGAGGTGAGTGTGGGTACCTCAAGGTCATCCTGTCGACCAAGGTTGTATCTTAATAACTCACTGTTCATAAACAAACTGCGATTCCATGGTGCATTTATATGCTAAAAATGTACATATGATAAAAGTCGAATCCAAATCCAAAATGATCACTCCTGGGGTTTCTGGGTGGTGTAAAATAAAATCAGACACAATAATTACTGTACCTTTAAAAGATTGAAAAAATGAATTTTGGAGCCATTTTACCTTCGCTCCACAGACCCTATTATTTAATTATATTGGGTCGGGTGAGAAGAAAGTCGATTTTTCATTAAAAAAAAATTCTGATTCCACTCCAGATTTCAACATGATTATTTAGGCCATGATTTCCAATTGTCAAATATGGAATCTGATTTCAAATAGCAGCTTATAATAAGCCTACACAATACATTATCCAGTCTTGTCAGGAGCCAATCACATTACGCCTCACCTCAACCAGCCAAACAGCATCAACCATGAGCAGACAAACGGATAGCAATCTCTGTATGATATATATATTTAAATATTTTTCTAGAAATATATATATATATATATTAACCACACATTGATAGATAGTATGTTGGAATATAGGTCGAAAGGTGTCAAAATTTCCTTTGTATCTCCGATGCAGTAAACCCCTTGGATGTGACGTTCTCACTCAGTCCTGCCACGGGTGGTTGAGAAACGCACCAACCTGGGCTGAGAAGCCAAGCACGCGGCAAAGCCCAGTATGCCTTCCTGCCTGGCAGGCAAACGGAGGCGCATTCCTCGGGCAGGCCGCACTTTTGGCCGGTCGCCTTTCCCCTCCACCCGGCCCCCGTGAAGCCACAGAGTGCCGGAGCTTTTGAGATCCCCTCCCGGAGAGAATTTGGCCTCTGAACAGGCTCCGTGTCCCGCTGCTCGAGGCCTGAGGCTTCTAACGCGGCCACCAACCAGGCTTTGATATTCCTTCCATGTCCTGCAGCAGTTCCAGGGGAGGCCACGTCGGGCCGCAAAGAAAATGCCCGCTCATTTTGGGCAGTTCATGAGCACCACACCATCAAGGAGTGTGGAGCGCATGTGTGATCATTTATAACCTCACCAAGGTTGCTGCATGTACATTTTGCCTTTTTTTTTTTTCATTACATTGCTTCCAAATAGCCGATGCAATGGTATTTTCTGGAGCACCATGCTGAACACTCGGTTTTACAATCCCACTGCAACAGTTTGGACATGCGGTGTAAACCTTCACGAGAGCTGCAGGCAAAGGGTCTGTTTTTCAATTGATGTTAAAACTTCATGAAAACTATATTCATGGGAATTTAATTCCAAGTAAATGCTTGTGGTGGACTGAACCATGTTTGTGGCCTTGTGGTGGCATCAAAAGAGCTGCAAAAGAACTTACAATTACCATAATCATTTCAAACAACACGAGACTCGTGTGGGAGTTTGTACTTGCATGTCAGGGAAGACAAAAATTGCACATCAGTGTACCTTTACACTAATTATAAAGATACCAATAAACAATGGGCAAACAAATGGAAACAGTACTGCATTTGAACCTGGTAAATCTGCATCATGTGCCAGAGGTTCAGATGGGATGATGAACAGCTGAACCTGCTTTATGTGTTGACCACATCATAAAATGATATCTACCATATTATAAATTAATATATCTACAATATAATAAATTAATATACTGTATCGACTATATAGCCTGGTGTTGGCATAGTGGTTAGGGTAGCGGCTTGGGATCCAAAAGGTCCTGAGTTCGAGCCCCATTGGCCGCTTGAATTAACACACACCAGGAGGTTGACTCAGCCTGTCATCCTTCCGAAGTCGGCGAAGTGAGTACCAGTGCACTGGGCCCGGTGTATGCCCCGGTTAGAATAGGTGTACCATATCCCTGTGTCGTAAGAGGCGACCAGGGTTGCGTCAGGAAGGGCATCCGGCGTAAAACCTGTGCCAAATCATTATGTGGATCATAACGGATGATCCGCTGTGGCGACCCCTAACGGGAGCAGCCGAAAGAAGAAGAGAAGACAGTATATTAATTTATTATATTGTAGATATATTAATTTATAATATGGTAGATACAGTATATTAATTTATTATATTGTAGATATATTAATTTATAATATGGTAGATACAGTATATTAATTTATTATATTGTAGATACATTAATTTATAATATGGTAGATACAGTATATTAATTTATTATACGGTATTGTAGATACATTAATGTATAATATGGTAGATACAGTATATTAATTTATTATATTGTGGATATATTAATTTATATCTTCTGGATATCCTTCCCAAGGAGGTGTTACTGATGTAAGACCCATCCAAGAAATGATTTTGCACTTGGTGCAAGATTTTAAGTAACAACAACCTTTCTGTTCTTCGCTGCTGAACCGAGACAGAATCCAATAAATTTAGCTCACAGTAAAAGTAATGCCCTCCACATAAACTCCATTTCAAAGGTTTCGCTGGCTTCAATGTTCAGGGCTGAGGCTTATAATTGCAGTCCATTGAGAATTTGCATCGCAGAAGCAAAATTTGCCGCACTGGCAGCGCACAGAGCCTTCACACCATTACCTATCATCAGCTAGGATGCCAGGTGTCTTTAGTTTAAATGGATTTCATACCTCATTGGCATCACGATGTGGTGCCATGCCAAGGGGTGTAACCTCGAACTTGAGCAATACGGAGAAACCAGACCAGACTTGCTGGTTATGTCTGTACCTCGATCACACCCAGCTGTGAGCACAGGTGTGTTATACATGATTACGTAGCCGTTTGTACGCATGCGTATTGAAAAACGTCATTAATTACGTCCACAAAATGAACACCGATTTCCTTACACATTTAGTCCTGATTTTAGAGTTCATAGTGATGTGTAAGTCACATAATAAGTAAATAATGCGGGGTAAAATTTGTGAATAAAAGTTACCGAGTGCAGTCTGCTCTCACGAAACTCATTTACATTACATTCCCTTTTTAGACACTTCGAGACATTTCAATGTCAAACTAGAAAGGCACTCGGTAGAGCACATACCTCTGATATGCAATGACTGATCCACTAGAACATATCGGGCCCAATACATTTTTG
>CM068959.1:95005640-95015856 GCA_035128595.1 Eptatretus atami
CTATACAGTACTATATCGTTTTTGGCCCTCTCTCTCAATAGTGAAGAAACACTTTAAAAATTAAATAAACCAATGTCACCCTTAGGGTGACCCATATCTTGCCAAAAGGTGACCACGTGTGACTTCTTTCACATCACACCAGCAGATACACAGAGAATCGGACCAAACACAGCTGCTATCCACAGGAGCGACTCCTGAGGATATCTGCCTATCCGATGAGAATCGTTCTACAGAGTAACCATGAAAATATGCGTTTGCCTCATAACGTCACCAAATGACGTCATAATGTCTCAAGCTTGATATATCTAGAAAGCACTCATCGAGGTGTCAATTTGAGGTACTACACGATATGGTTCCTAAAACTTGAAAATTAGACCTTGGGGTCAAATATGTTTGACCTTAGGCGCTAACCATGAAGGTCAAGGCCAATCGCCACCAAAAATTCATCAGCTGAGTGCCAGACATAGAACTATATTCCCATGAAGTTTGAAGACGATCCGATCAAAATTACTCAAAATAAAGGGTTTCGTCGACTCCCCTGATTTGCGAAAAGTGACCTTGACCTTTGACCTTGACCTTCAAATTTTATGCGCTGAAAGGGACCTCTATAGGCCTCTGATATGCGAAGTTACAAAATTTCCAATGAAAACTGTGCTCTGCAGAATTTTTTTTTCGTGATTACAGACAAACAAACAAAAAAATTTAAAAAATAAAAAAAAAACATACAGACTGACTAACATATCTTGCAAAAACTTCGTTTTGGCATGATAACAATTCTCATATTCGGATCTTCACGAAAATCGAATCAATTCGTCCTTGCCACACACCCAAGGTGTCCACCAAGTTTCGTCCGAGTCCGTCCACAACTTTTTGAGATATCATGCTAAATATAGTTTTAGTCCTTTCTCTCAATGGTGAAGAATTACTTTTAAAATTCTAGTCGTTGGATCCGGATCCGGATCTTCACCAAAATCTATTCAGTTTGTCCTTGTCACACACAGAACCTGTCCCCAAAATTTCATCCGGATCCACCAACGACTTTTTGAGATATCCTGTACACAAACAGACAAACAAACAGACAAGCCGGTAGGCAGCGATGGGTCGCCGGAGCATGGAACTATAAGATATAGAGCAAAATGGATGTCATATAGCAGATAGGGAATCACCTTAAGATTATGCATATCAAATCTCATCCAGTTCCATCTACTGATAACTACTCGGTATCCATTTCGATGAAAAGTACCGAAAATGCGGTTTGAAATTGGAAATCCCCGGAGTTCGAGGGGGTGCTGTGGGTGAACAAAGATCTAAATCGAAAATCTGGCTCGATCGTTTGTGCACAATGTATTCCAGACGATTAGTGTGAATTTTCATGATCATCGACCATAACCTTAGGAGGAGTAGCATTTGGCGCGAAGCACCTCCTGCTCTCGCATATTATCGTATTTTTGCACCAATTGACCTTTGACCCTGACTAAGCGAAACGGTCAATATGTCCTGAGGCAAAGTTGTAGTACTCATTGAGTACCATGAACCTGCAAAGTTTCATTCGTATCGATGCACTCACCTGGTCGCTAGGGGCCTTCAATTTTTGCCAATTTTCGCGCATACCCTAATTGTAGGGGGCGCTGCGGGTAAAGTATTCCATATATCACAAAAACCGGAATACATTTGATAGAGCATCACCTGTAGATCATTCGTGCCAAATTTCATAACCCTACGTGGGATAATGGCTTTCGGATTGATTTCTCCGTGAACGTACCGATTTTGAAGGTTTTTCGGTTGTTGCTAGGGAACCAAAGCGTCCCTAGCAACCATCACAATTTCAAAGCACGAGTCATAAGCACAAAGCACTAGGTACCTACCACCGAGTTTGGTCAAAATCTGCCCACGTTTACTACCAATTATGCTGATGACAAACGAACAAACATCCAAACAAACAGACAGAATTACTGACAATAAGGGTTACCTATTTCGGCGACCCAACAGACAGACAGACAGACAGAAAGGGGTGAAAACATAACCTCCTTCACCTTTGTGGCAGAGGTAATAAAACGTGGTTTTACCGTTGATTAGCCTGGTATTGACCCTATGCACTAAGCGAGTGACATCACAGCGGAAGGTAAGGCTCCGCCATATTGAGTGGCAAAAAATCATGGCTACCACGCACGTGTCACGCCGCACGCGAACTTCTGGGCTATTTCCATGGATTAGATGGTATTTCTAAGAAGAGGTACTGCAAAAACTGAACTGTGTGGTCTTAGTGAAGATCCTTATTATTTTCAAAGGATAAATGGACAACAAAAAGGAAATTTTGGCCTCAAATCGTTTTCCCTGACATCTATGTTTACCTTGTTGAAACGCCGAGTCCTTACACTCAAGCCAGCCTGAAAGCCTTCAAGAGTATGGACGCTTACTCATATTATGTCGCCGGGTTTGTTGGTGACATAATCTCGACGAAAGCTGACAATAACTGTATTATCGTGAGGGCAAAGGTAAGCCTGTTTTCTTTAATTTCACTACTATTGTATTAGTTGTTGCTTGTTTGTTTCAGCAACCAGCGTCACTTTTTTTAACCTGACTGCTGCCACAAGTTAATTTCAAGTGAAGCTCTTGTCCAAATGCTAAGTTTGTAGAAAATCTTCGTTCGTCAGTTTGCTTACAGATACATTATATTTTTTCCATGACAAACATTCGGTGTAATGCCACACTGCTGTGGATATTTCCAAGTACTAGTTTTTTATGTATTATACATATCGATGTGACTTTCTGTAGTGAAAATATTACACTGATTTTTTTTTTCAAATTTCTAAAATGCAATTTTAAAAACTATTTAATTTAATCTGCGATGTAATAGCAATAACACAAGTTTCGAGGAAACAACTCAGAACTGTGCGCGTTAGAAAGCTGTTAGAAGGCGATCTCGCCTAGATCTCATCTGTCAATAAACGAGGGATATAATGCATTTTAATGATACAAATCACACAATATTTTGTAACCACCGGCATATTAATAACAACTGCTGAAATAACGTATCAGAAATATGTTACATACCTGAGACAAATGAAGGCCTCACAAGCAGTCAGGTTCGCCAGGTCGCCATTTTTCTCTTCTCAGAACCGATATCCAAAGATGTCGTCGGTCTACTTCGGCGGGAAAGCGGTAAAACTGCCCTCCAGAGCCTTCAGTATATCGCTGAGTACATCCCGGGGCACAACAACTCTTACCCATCTGCAGAAAAAAAAAAATCGCTTGCTTGGAAATAACGGTGTCGTTGAAGTGGAGACTATCGGTTGTTATGGACGCGGTAATACTTTCTTGCCGCTCAATATGGCGAGCTGCCACAGTCACGTGACCGTGACGTCATCTGAATAAGGGCTATTGGCTTCGCGGTGAGGGCGGTGTCTTGGGATCCTAGGGCGCTGAGTTCGAACCCCATTGGCCACTGAATTACACCAGGGGGTTGACTCAGCCTGTCATCCTTCCGAGGTCGGCAAAATGAGCACCAGTACACTGTACTGGTAATAGGAGCACTGCATCAGTGGCACAGCTGTGCCCCTAACCAATGATGTGAACCAGCAGCCAAAAAGGCAGCACACGATATCAACAGGTTGATATAATTTTGAAGAAGATTCACTGCATAAGAAGAAGAAGAGGAAGAATAATAAGAGGAAGAAGAAGAGGAAGACTAATAAGAGGAAGAAGAAGAGGAAGACTAATAAGAGGAAGAAGAAGAGGAAGACTAATAAGAGGAAGAAGAAGAGGAAGATATAAGAGGAAGAGAAGAGGAAACATAAGAAGAAAAAAAGAAGAAGAAGAGGATTTCAATGTTTTGACGAGTGCTTGATCTCACTTGGTTCCGTTTGACTATAATACTCGAACTCAACTCGTTCCAATCACTGTATGAAAAAGACATCGAAGGAACATCACTACATAGCCATTCAGAACACAGAGCGTGGTGTCGCCATTTAGCCGCCATGTTGGTTAGCACAGGAAGCCAGACGAAGGCGATTTCAATGACGTGCGTTTGGCGCTCGGTTAAAACGAAAATGATGCATTTCTTCACCTTTTTATCGATCGTTTTTCAATAGGAAACCCATCATAGTAACTATAACACTTTCCCTTATCCTGTCCTTTTCAGAGTAAGTACTAGAACAATATTGTGCATTTGGGAGCGACAAGAAGTCGGTCAATTTCCCTGAAACTTACAATGACAAGATCAAGTCTGTCCAGTTTCTTTCACGATTCTTTTTTTTTGGTCAAAATTTACATGAATTTACCTGTACTCTACCTGTCCATTTTATTTCGTACCGTGTGTGATTAAACGAAACCAACTTCATCACAGAGGCTCAAATTGTTGGCCGAGCGAGCAGCCGCGATCAGAGTGTGGACATGTTACTGATGTTAGTGGGGAACTTAGCTAAGTATAGCATAACAATTGTGCATTTTGTGTTAGAAGCACCAAATTTGCACACTAGTAGCCTAACATATTATGTACAATTTGGATATTGGGCCATCTCAAATTCAGCCGCTGATGGCTGTGGCAGCCATTTTCCACTGCCATCAAAATTTTGAGATGGCCCAATATCCAAATGTGTTCTGATGTATGATAGGCTACTAGTGTGCCAAATTTGGTGCTTTCCTCACAAAATGCACAATTGTATTGCTAAGTTGCCCCACTATGTGTGCAGCACAAAGTGTGTACATGTGATCGATTTAATGACTGGATTTTTTTTCCCCTAAACTAATGACGTTGGAACGTTCTCCTTCAATCATAATATTCACTCCAATAGTTTAATGACTATTGTCATCACCACCTGCCACTGCCATCAGTTCTCTGTATTTCTCGTGATTCAGTCAGACATTCACTCCAATAACAGGCATTTCATCATCATTAATCACTTTCACTTCAAAATGGCTTTCTCATGACAATCCGCGATCATTGTCATCAATACGATGAATCGTCCGACCCGCACACCATACACAGTACACACACGCACTTTTACACTCATGCACTCTCAACCGTCCGACCCGCTCACCCTACACAGTACACTCACGGAATGGCAGGTGAGCTTGCATGCAAAGCACTACCTGAGCGCTGCATGAAGCACTTTTACATTCCCGTATCTTGGTAACTATTTCTACCAATTGTGCTAAATTTGGCTTAAATTAAATGGAACCAGAAGGGCACTCTTCGATGTCACGACGTCGCCAGTTATGCTCTGCCACATTATTACATCATTATACATACTTGTACCAAGTTTGATTTAAATCCCTGAACCCAGATTGAAAATATTGAATATTTATGGCTGCCAGACCATGCGTCCGATCAGGTTGAAATTTAAAACATATTCTCCATGAATACTAGATCATAATTGTGACGTTTCACGTCGATTGATGAAGCGGTTCAAGAGAAATATAATATTTAAGGATTTTCGTTCAATCCAATATGGCTGCCAGACCATGTGACCTATTAATTATTCGTGAACATCCTGTATCCCCAAGGCTTCGGGAACATGACGTGGATGTAGTTTCCCCTCGATCTGTCAAGCCGTTCTGGAGAAGGGAATTTTTAAAGGTTTATTCTTCAAAAAAATCATAGCTGTCAAACTATGTGACCTATGATCATAGGTGAGAACTTTTTGTTCTCATGGATCGACGATCATACCTGCAAAGTTTTGCTTCGATCTTTTAAGCCATTTCGGAGAAGAAGATTTTTGATGGTTTTTATGTTTAAAAAATATGGCTGCCGAACGACGTGACCGATGACGTGATTACATTTTTTCCCCCATACAAATTTAGCCCTAGATGACCATCAAAAAGTTTCATACTGATCGGAAAAAGCGTTCGATGTATGCAATTGTGACGTCGTAACGAAAGTCCCTGTGACATCATAAAAAAACACTAATTCCCATGGGGAGTACTTGTCATGTGCCAAGTTTCAATTTTTCCATGGAGCAGTTTCGGAGATACAGAGGTCCAAAGTTTTTCCTTTTTTCCAACATGGCTGCCACACCACGTGACCTATGATATCACAATTATCAAAACCAAGCTGTTAGTAGTCGCACCTACTAACCAAGCTGTTAGTAGTCCACATGAGTAGTCGCACCTATGGTGAAAATTTCGTGTCAATCGGATAAGCGGTTGCAGAGAAAACAGAGAAAATTAGCACAGATGAATGTACAGACATGTCCGAGAAAAGAAAAAGTTATGTTGAACACGCACGCAAGCAAGCACACACAGACACACCACAGACACACACACACACAGACACACACACACACACAGACAGACAGACAGACAGACACACACACACTTAGTGTCTTGTCGAGGGACAATCATTATTCCAAGAAAGATGCAGGGATAGTTTCACATGATAATTTCTTGTGCCATCCCTACTTGTTTACTTACTTTTTGTGAGTATTATCCCTGCATCCTTTTGCATTTTATCCTCACCGGAGGAGAGGGAGAGGGAATTGCATTTGGGTCCTTTTGTTTGTTACTTTGCAAAATCGAAGATTTTTCAAGTATATGGTTCGTCGATTTTGTTAATCTGTCTGTTTGTCACCTACAGGTCAAATTTTAAACCGATCGTCACGAAACTTCATCACATGGTAGAGTTTGGCATAAGAAAGAGCCTATGTTTTTGTGGTAAAAAGGTCAACATAGGCCAAAGGTCAACAAACACTCTGGGACCATACTCTGTGCAGAGCATTGGTGCTGCCTTCGCAGTCTCCTTGGCTATTGGGCACAATCCTGGACAAGTCACCACTCCAACACAGGATACCAGCAAACTGGCACTCATTTTTGCTGACTTCAGAACGATGACAAGCAGGGTCAACCCCACTTGGTACAAATTCAACGGTTGAGTGGGATTTGAACTCAGGATCCAAGGATTCCAAGCCCACCACCTGAATCATTAAGCCAGCACCAGGCATAACACTTAGGTGGTATTCCTAAAATCCTCAATTTTCATCCGATTGACTTGAAATTTGAAGAGGATTATATTTCAGGCCACTGAATTCAACCAACCAATATTTTTAAGGTCAACATCGACCAAAAGGTCATCATAGGCAGGTCAGGTCAGATTAGATCTGTGATTTGCTACAGGTACCATGTAAACCTGCACTAACCTGTTCCATGGTCGGGTTGTCGGCGACTAAACCGTCTCCCCCACCAGTTTCTTGGTGAGGAGGGTGTGGTATGGACGCCCAGCAGCATGAAAAACAAAACCTGTCAAAGGGTGGAGGAGCTCCTTGTGAGCCAATGGCCATCATAGCTAGTGTCCAACTGTGTCTGCGGACATCCTCCTGCAGTTGGGTTACATTTTATTAGGAGGTTGGTGGCAGGATTTGAACTCCGGCCACTGTAAAACCCTTCATTCTGCAAACATACGAAAAGCATGAAAAAATCTGAAAACCACTCCGTGAGAGTACCTCCTGTGCAGCTGCCCTTCGCAGGGCAGCTCACCGGATGACAGGATTGCGGCAAAGCCTTCGGGAACCCAATCTTTGATGATAGGAGGGGAAAACACGGGGTAACCTTCCCGGATCTGATTGCGGGAGTGTGTATCAGGGTGATGCTGAGGTGTCGTCCACCAGACGGCGGTCTCCTTGTGTTAACCTGAGGCGGTCCCTTCAGGGTGGGTGCCTGGAATGTCCTATCCCGAAGAGAGGATGATCACCTGTCTCTGTTATCATCTGAGCTCAAGTGTTTGGATATCGGTTATTGCAGCACTCAAACACTTGAGTTTGGACTCAAACGTTTGGACATCGTTTGGACTCTCTGAGGTTCGGAGACCGGATTGCGGCGAGATCCTGGTGGGTGGTTTACAACTACTATTGGTCTGGTCGCTCTGATGGTTATCATGCCAAGGAAGTTGCTGCAGGTGTATCTAATAAGCTGACTCCAATGATAACTGAGGTAACACCGGTCAACGAGCATATCATGAGACTAAGGATTCGTCATCCTGGGTGTTATTTCCCTGGTTCTGTATATGCTCCAACTGAGGCGAGTGATCTCACCGTGAAGGACAATTCCATGTCATGCTCGAGTTTGTGGTTGATCAGTGCCCCAGGCGAGATACTCTTCTAGTCTTGGGGGATTTCAATGCATCAACTGGAACTGATAGGGATGGCTATGAGACATGTGTGTTGCTCCCCATGGGTCTGGAACTGTGAACCAGAATAGCAC
Source organism: Eptatretus atami (assembly GCA_035128595.1). Lineage (NCBI taxonomy): Eukaryota > Metazoa > Chordata > Myxini > Myxiniformes > Myxinidae > Eptatretus > Eptatretus atami. Next base: position 95,013,834 of record CM068959.1, read on the forward strand.
TAATTCATTGACTTTTCAAGAAGTCTGGACTTTGGGTGGCCGGTTCATGGTTTCAGTGCCCACAGACTCATCGCTGCACTTGGAATACCAACGCTGGTGGTGTAGCAAAGGAGATTGACAATATGCTCGTTGACGGTCGCTGGAGTGCTTAGTTCCTCAATACTGACCACAGCATGTGTAGCAACTCTGAAGTTGCAGCTTAATCCAAGAGAATGGTACCATCCAGCTGAGGCTGGATTGTTGGCAAGCTCAAGGGTGAGAAGGTAGCTGAGGAGTGTGTGAACAGACTGGTTGGGATTTAGGGGTTTGGGTGCTTTGGGGAATCCTGAAATTTGCGGAGTGCCTTCAAGACCACCGTACCTTGATATTGCCGGTAGATGTCTTGGAATTCACCGCAGAGGGAAGAAGAATTTTGTCTCTCAAGGGACACTGGATACCATTGTCCAGTCACAATGCCAGGCTGAATGGCAGAGCTGAGCTCTTCAGGGGAGCTGTGGCATAAAACTGTACGTGCACTAAGGTGGACAAGGAGGCCTATGTTGCAAGGAATCTGTGAGGGGTAAAGCATCACTGTGCAAGTGATTCCTGTCCTGCTCAAGGAATTCGCGCTATTGTTCCTCCAAGCCCGTCCCTTGGGTACTGCAGTTAGAGAGAGGGTGGTGGGTTCTGACAGAGAGTCAAAGAGGCCCTCTGGGCTTGAACTTTGAGCAGCTGTATCCAGGCTGACACCAGCCGGAAATATAAGTCATAGGTACTATCCTATTGCTGACTCTCAATCAACTGTGGTCACCTGTGGAAACAGGCTGCGGTGAACCGGTTGAAATGGCGTAAAGCTCGTGGGATTCTGTGGATCCATGCTGAACTTCCCAAGGCTGGTGGAAATGCCTGTATGGTGTCATTGCATGCAGTTATGTGCTCTGCATGGACACAGGCATCACCAAAATGACTGGAAGAGGGCCTTGTTGTCCCTCTCTGGGAACAGAAGGGTGTCACCAATATTGCCCAATACTGAGGGGTTGACGCTACTCTCAATGCTGGGGAAGGTCTTTGCTCGGATAATTATTTGATAGGGTATGCCACCATCTGCTTGAACACAGCGTCCGGGAGCAGCCAGGCTTTACACCAAAGAGGTCAAAATTTGAACCATAATCCTTGCTCTTCGGGTCCTCACCGAATGCAGAAGACAGTTTCTGCTGTCTTGCAGCCTGTATTGATCTCCGTAAAGTGTTTTGATTCAGTAATCGGGATGCCCTCTGGAGGATTCTTGGTCTTCGTGGGGTGCACAAAACTGATCAATCTGATGTCTGAACTATACTCTGGTGCTGAGAGTGCTTTGAGATGTGTGATACCATCTCTGGCTTATTTCCAGTTTACTGGAATTGTCAGGGGTGTGTACTGGCCCCCACTTTTCACCACTTGTATGGACAGGATTCTGGGGAGATGTCGGAGAGATCAAGCTGCGGTGCATCGTTTGGGAATATCAAGATTTCTGATCTTGATTTCGCAGATGGTTCTGAATCAGGAGTCGGAGCTACTGGGATAATGGGTTTCCTGGGTTAAAACTAAGATCCAGGGTTCAATGACATCTTGGATGCTGCTGTCCTGTCTCGTCCAGTTTTTGTCGCGCAGGATGTTGAGGTCATGGAGAGATTCACTTACCTTGGCAGTGATATTATTTGTCTCTGCTGGCTGTGAGCAAGAGATCAACAGATTGACTTGAAATTTGAAGAGGAGTTGCATATTTCATCACTGATTCAACCACCAATTGTTGTTTTGAGGTCAACAGGATGCCAAAAGTCAACATAGGCCAAAGGTCTGCTACTAAGTGGTATTTCTACAATCCTCAGTTTTCATCCGACTGGCTTTTTAATTTGAAGAGGATTTATGTTTCAGGTCACTGATTTTCAACCACCAATATATTTTGTAGTAGGTCCCATCGGCTAAACGGTCAACATTTGACCGAATTTTCTTACAAATTGTTCAATTTTCATCTTGATTTCACTTGAAATTTGAAGAGGAGTTG
>CM068959.1:95016243-95052229 GCA_035128595.1 Eptatretus atami
TAGGGAAGTTTGTTCAGAACAACGAAAAACCTCAAATGTTACGTCCGCGAAATCAATTCCGAAGCATTATCACCGTAGGGTTATGAAATTGGCACGAATGATCTACAGGTGATGCTCTATCAAATGTATTCCGGTTTTTGTGATATATGGAATACTTTACCCGCAGCGCCCCTACAATTAGGGTATGCGCGAAATTGAAAAATTGAAGGCCCCCTAGCGACCAGTGAGTGCATCGATACGAATGAAACTTTGCAGGTTCATGGTACTCAATGAGTATACAACTTTGCCTCAGGACATATTGACCGATTTCGCTTAGTAGGGGTCAAAGGTCAATTGGTGCAAAAATCGTAATATGCGAGAGCAGGAGGTGCCTTCGCGCCAAATGCTACTCCTCTAAGGTTATGGTCGGATGATCATGAAAATTCACACTAATCGTCTGGAATACATTGTGACACAACGATCGAGCCAGATTTTCGATTTAGATCTTTGTTCACCACAGCACCCTCGAACTCCGGGGATTTCCAATTTCAAACCGCATTTTCGGTACTTTTCATCGAAATGGATACCGAGTAGTTATCAGTAGATGGAACTGGATGAGATTTGATATGCATAATCTTAAGGTGATTCCTATGCTATATGACATCCATTTTGCTCTATATTTTATAGTTTCCATGCTCGGCGACCCATCGCTGCTACGGGCTTGTCTGTTGTTTGTCTGTTTGTGTACAGGATATCTCAAAAAGTCGTTGGTGGATCCGGATGAAATTTTGGGGACAGGTTCTGTGTGTGACAAGGACAAACTGAATAGATTTTGGTGAAGATCCGGATCGGATCCAACGACTAGAATTTTAAAAGTAATTCTCACCATTGAGAGAAAGGACTAAAACTATATTTAGCATGATATCTCAAAAAGTTGTGGACGGACTCGGACGAAACTTGGTGGACACCTGGTGTGTGGCAAGGACGATTGATTCGATTTTCGTGAAGATCCGAATGAGAATGTTATCATGCCAAAACGAAGTTTTTGCAAGATATGTTAGTCAGTCGTATGTTTTTTTTTTTATTTTTTTAAATTTTTTTTGTTTGTCTGTAATCACGAAAAAAAAATTCTGCAGAGCACAGTTTTCATTGGAAATTTTTAACTTCGCATATCAGAGGCCTATAGAGGTCCCTTTCAGCGCATAAAATTTGAAGGTCAAGGTCAAAGGTCAAGGTCACTTTCGCAAATCAGGGGAGTCGACGAAACCCTTATTTTTTGAGTAATTTTGATCGTGTCTTCAAACTTCATGGGAATTAGTTCATGGTCTGGCACTCAGCTGATGAATTTTTGGTGGCGATTGGCCTTGACCTTCATGGTTAGCGCCTAAGGTCAAACATATTTGACCCCAAGGTCTAATTTTCAAGTTTTAGGAACATATCGTGTAGTACCTCAAATTGAACACCTCGATGAGTGCTTTCTAGATATATCAACTTGAACATTATGACGTCATTTGGTGACGTTATGAGGCAAACGCATATTTTCATGGTTACTCTGTAGAACGATTCTCATCGGAATCTCGTAGGCAGATATTCCTCAAGGAGTCGCTCCTGGTGATAGCAGCTCTGTTCACCTCAGTGTGACCTGAAAGAAGTCACACGTGGTCACCTTTGGCAAGATATGGGTCACCCTAAGGGGACATTGGTTTATTTAATTTTAAAGTGTTTCTTACATTGAGAGAGAGGCCAAAAACGATATAGTACTGTATAGCATGAATTTCAAAAATGTTATGGCCCGATATGTTCTAGTGGATCAGTCATTGCATATCAGAGGTATGTGCTCTACCGAGTGCCTTCTAGTTTGACATTGAAATGTCTCGAAGTGTCTAAAAAGGGAATGTAATGTAAATGAGTTTCGTGAAAGCAGACTGCACTCGGTAACTTTTATCACAAATTTTACCCCGCATTATTTCTTATATGTGACTTACACATCACTATGAACTCTAAATCAGGACTAAATGTGTAAGGAATCGGTGTTCATTTTGTGGACGTAATTAATGACGTTTTCAATACGCATGCGTACAAACGGCTACGTAATCTGTATACACACCTGTGCTCACAGCTGGGTGTGATCGAGGTACAGACATAACCAGCAAGTCTGGTCTGTGTTCTCCGTATTGCTCAAGTTCGAGGTTACACCCTTGCAGGGCACCACATCGTGATGCCAATGAGGTATGAAATCCATTTAAACTAAAGACACCTGGCATCCTAGCTGATGATAGGTAATGGTGTGAAGGCTTGTGCGCTGCCAGTGCGGCAAATTTTGCTTCTGCGATGCAAATTCTCAATGGACTGCAATTATATAAGCCTCAGCCCTGACAATTGAAGCCAGCGAAACCTTTGAAATGGAGTTTATGTGGAGGGCATTATTTTACTGTGAGCTAAATTTATTGGATTCTGTCTCGGTTCAGCAGCGAAGAACAGAAAGGTTGTTGTTACTTAAAATCTTGCACCAAGTGCAAAATCATTTCTTGGATGGGTCTTACATCAGTAACACCTCTGGGGAAGGATATCCAGAAGATATAAATTAATATATCCACAATATAATAAATTATATACTGTATACTACATATTATACATTAATGTATCTACAATACCGTATAATAAATTAATATACTGTATCTACCATATTAAATTAATGTATCTACATATAATAAATAATATACTGTATCTACCATATTATAAATTAATATATCTACAATATAATAATTAATACTGTATCTACCATATTATAAATTAATATATCTACAATATAATAAATTAATAACTGTCTTCTCTCTTCTTTCGCTGCTCCCGTTAGGGGTCGCCACAGCGGATCATCCGTTATGATCCACATAATGATTTGGCACAGGTTTTACGCCGGATGCCCTTCCTGACGCAACCCTGGTCGCTCTTACGACACAGGGATATGGTACACCTATTCCGGGGCATACACCGGGCCAGTGCACTGGTACTCACTTCGCCGACTTCGGAAGGATGACAGGCTGAGTCAACCTCCTGGTGTGTGTTAATTCAAGCGGCCAATGGGGCTCGAACTCAGGACCTTTTGGATCAGCCGTCACTAACCACTATGCCAACACCAGGCTATATAGTCGATCAGTATATTAATTTATTATATTGTAGATATATTAATTTATAATATGGTAGATATCATTTTATGATGTGGTCAACACATAAAGAGGTTCAGCTGTTCATCATCCCATCTGAACTCTGGCACATGATGCAGATTTACCAGGTTCAAATGCAGTACTGTTCCATTTGTTTGCCATGTTTATTGGTATCTTTTAATTAGTGTAAAGGTACACTGATGTGCAATTTTGTCTTCCCTGACATGCAAGTACAAACTCCCACACGAGTCTCGTGTGTTGAAATGATTATGGTAATTGTAAGTTCTTTGCAGCTCTTTTGATGCCACACAAGGCCACAAACATGGTTCAGTCCACCACAAGCATTTACTTGGATTAAATTCCCATGAATATGTTTTCATGAAGTTTAACATCAATTGAAAAACAGACCCTTTGCTGCAGCTCTCGTGAAGGTTACACCGCATGTCCAAACTGTTGCAGTGGATTGTAAAACCGAGTGTCAGCATGGTGCTCCAGAAAATACCATTGCATCGGCTATTGGAAGCAATGTAATGAAAAAAAAAAGGCAAAATGTACATGCAGCAACCTTGGTGAGGTTATAAATGATCACACATGCGCTCCACACTCCTTGATGGTGTGGTGCTCATGAACTCCCAAAGAGCGGCATTTTCTTTGCGGCCCGACTGGCTCCCCCTGGAACTGCTGCAGGACATGGAAGGAATATCAAGCCTGGTTGGGCCGCGTTAGAAGCCTCAGGCTCGAGCAGCGGGACACGGAGCCTGTTCAGAGGCAAATTCTCTCCGGGAGGGGATCTCAAAAGCTCCGGCACTCTGTGGCTTCACGGGGGCCGGGTGGAGGGAAAGGCGCCGGCCAAAAGTGCGGCCTGCCGAGGAATGCGCTCCGTTGCGCTGCCAGGCAGGAAGGCATACTGGGTTTGCCGCGTGCTGGCTTCTCAGCCCAGGTTGGTGCGTTTCTCACAAACCCGTGGCAGGACTGAGTGAGAACGTCACATCCAAGGGTTACTGCATCGGAGATACAAAGGAAATTTGACACCTTTCGACTATATTCCAACATACTATCTATCAATGTGTGGTTAATATATATATATATATTCTAGAAAAATATTTAAATATATATATCATACAGAGATTGTATCCGTTTGTCTGCTCATGGTTGATGCTGTTTGGCTGGTTGAGGTGAGGTAATGTGATTGTCCTGACAAGACGGATAATATATTGTGTAGGCTTATTATATAAGCTGTATTTGAAATCAGATTCCTATATTTACAATTGGAAATCATGGCCTAAATAATCATGTGTAAATCTGGAGTGGAATCAGAATTTTTTTTTAATGAAAAATCGACTTTCTCTCACCCGACCCAATATATTAAATAATAGGGTCTGTGGAGCGAAGGTAAAATGGCTCCAAAATTCATTTTTCAATCTTTTAAAGGTACAGTAATTATTGTGTCTGATTTATTTACACACACCAGAAACCCCAGGAGTGATCATTTTGGATTTGGATTCGACTTTTATCATATGTACATTTTTAGCATATAAATGCACCATGGAATCGCAGTTTGTTTATGACAGTGAGTTATTAAGATACAACCTTGGTCGACAGGATGACCTTGAGGTACCCACACTCACCTCGAAGCTGTCTTGTCGGGTTTGAATCTCTGTCCAGCTATAACATTAATTCTGGTGTTCCACAGACTGGGTGAGTCATCAATGTGTCATCCCTCTGATGGACATTAAACTGGGTGTCCTGTCTTCCAACATCAGTTAAGGGATGATAAAGATCCCCATGGTGTCCTTCATGAAGAGTGGGCAAGTTATCGCCGGCAGGGCACATATCAGGTATGGAAGCATGCTACAGAGCAGTGCATCACTGCATCCACTTCCCACCAGCAATCCTGGGCCTCTGTCTCGCCATCCCAGGCAGATGCACTGGCCCATACCATCTCCTTTGAGATGCTGATAAACCTGCTGATCATGAGGTACGTGGATAGCCATTGGCCTCCTCCACTCACAAGGCTCCTTGCTAAGAGAATCTGGTGAGCAAGATAGCATCAGGAAAACGAGCCACATGACCATACACCGTAGCTGAAGCTCACGGACTATAGAGGTAACAAATATCTGAGACTCTCTCAGAAACTGCTCGTTCCACAAAGCTGATCAGCAATAGCCAAGGATTTTCCGATGAACCTGTGACTGAAGGAGATGACTCTCCATCTCAAATCCTTGGTCAGAGTCCAAGTCTCACATCCATAGAGCAAGACTGGAAGCATCAAGGACTTAAAGGCTTGGACATTCATCCTCTGCAAAGGCACGATATGCCACACCCAGGGTCCAGTGAATCCATACTACCATCCCCAACCCAGATGTCTATTGACCTCTTGCACACAACATGCGGAGACATGAATATCAGGTCAGGTATGGGGCATGCGCCAGAGCAGCGTGTCGCTGCATCCTCTTTCCACCGGTACTCCAGGAGCCCTCGTTTGGCCATCCCCAGGCAGATGCTAGGCCATCCCATCTCCTTCAGATGCTGATAACCTGCCACAACCATGACACATGTGGTCGGCCCATTGCCTCTTCACTCGAGGCTCCCTCGCTGAGAGAATCTGGTGAGCAGGATAAGCGTCAGAAAACGAGCCACATGTCCATACAGCCACAGCTGACGCTCACGGACTATGCAGGTAACAAATCTCTTTGAGTCTCTCTCAGCAATGGCTCGTTGGACACAAAGTCCGACCAGCGATAGCCAAGAATTCTCCGAAGAGACTGGTACCAAAGGAATTCAGTCTCTGTCTCAGATCCCTGGTCAGAGTCCAAGTCTCACATCTGGAGAGCAAGACTGTAAGCACAAGGACTGAAAATCAGACTTTCACCCTGGTGCACAGGTACCGACAGCACCACACCCATGATCCAGTGAATGCATGACTCCCCAGGCCTGACCCAGATGTCTATTGACCTCTGGCTCACAGCCAGCAGAGAAGGAATATCACTGTCAAGGTCAGTGAATCTCTGTGACTTCAAATACTCACAGAACAGGCACAGATAGGATAGCAGCATCCAAGATGTTTGGTGGCACCCCACAAAGACCAATAATCCTCCAGAGGGCATCCGATTCACTGAATTGAATGCTTTGCAGAGATCAACACGGCTGCAAGCAGCCCTGCCGAAACTCTCGTCTGCGATCGGAGAGGACCCAAAGTGCAAGGATAGTCAGTCATTGACCTCTTTGGTGTAAAGCCTGACTACTCTGGGCGTTGGTGCTCAAGCAGCTGGTGGCAAACCCATCAAGAATTATCCGAGCGAAAATCTTGCCCGGCACTGAGAGCAGCGTCACCCCTCGGAAGTTGTTTGAGTCTTGGTGATCACCCTTCCTTTCCAGAGAGGGACAACAATGCCCCTCTTCCAGTCAGTTGGAATGATGCCTGTGTTCCAGACAGAGCACAGAACTGCATGCAACAACACAACATAAGTAGAGAGTTTCCAGCAACTTGAGAAGTTCAGAAGGATGCCACAGATCCCAGAAGGTTTACCCCATTTCATCTGGATCACCGCAGCCTGTGTTTCCACAAACGAAGGTGGATCACAGTTGATTAGAGGGACAGCAATAGGGATATAATAACCCCTGACATCCAACTCAAAGCTGGTGGATCAGCCATCTAAGATAACTGGCTCAGTGGGCCTTCACTTTGGACTGCTTTGTCAAGAGTCCACCACCCTCTGCTCTAATGGTAGTACACTGAGGGACGGGCTTGGAGGAACACAAGGCTCAAATTCCCTGTAATCATGACGAGAATCACTTGACCACAGGTGATGCTCTACCCCCTCAAGATTCCTCGCACATAGGCCTCCTGTCCAGCCTCAGCACACGTACAGTTTTACGACTCAATTCCTTTAACACCTCAGCTCTGCCGTTAAGCCTGGCCCTGCAGCTCTTGTCAATGGTATCCAGTGTCTCTTGAGAGACAAAATTCTTCTTCGCCTGACAGTGAGTTTCAAAATATCCACTGTTAACATCAAGAATGGTGATCTTTAAGGTGCTCCCCAACAGTTCAGGATTCCCCAAAGCACGCAGATCCACAAATCCCACTCAGCCGTTCACAAGCCTATCAGCTACCCTCTCATCTTGAGCTTTCCAACATCCAGCCTAGGTTTGGAAGGTACAATATTCCCACATTTAAGCTGCAACTTCAGGTTGTTTCCACAAGCCTGTGGTCAGTATTGAGGAACTGAGCACTCCAGTGGACCTGCAGTTCTGGATCATGCTTCAGCGCCATCATCGAGCACATGTCGATCTTCCTTTGTCACACCAGCAGCTTTGGAATACCAAGTCCAGTGATGAGCCTTTGCGCACTCCATCCATGAACAGTCACCCAAGTCTACAACTTTCGCAAAGTTAAGGACTTAGTGCTATTCTTGTTCACAGTTCCAGACACATGGGGAACAACACGTCTCATAACTATCCTTATTGATTCCAGTCGATGCATTGTAATCCTCAAGACGAGAAAAGTATCTTGCCTGGGGCAATGATCATTACAGACAAGAATGTGGCATCGAATGCCTCCTTCATTGTGAAGATCATTCGCGCTCAGTCGAAGCAATACAGAGACCAGGGAAATGAAATCGAGGAGTAACAAATCCTCAGTCTCATAATACGCTCGTTGAACCGTTTACCTCAATTATCATGAGAGTCAGGATTATTGGCACAGCAACAGCAACTCCTTGGGCATGGTAACCACAGAGCGACAAGAGCACTGGTGGTGTAACTACCCACCATGATCTCACGACTATCCGGTCTCAAACTTAAGAGAGTGCTGCAGTACGATGTTGAAAGCTGTCACTCAGATGATATCAGAGACAGGTGATCATCCTCTCTTGGGCAGAGGACATTCCAGGCACTCACCTGAAGGGACCATATATATATATATATATATTTGTGGTCTGAGCCGTGCCACAGGATAATTAATGTTTTGTTGGCCTCACCAAGAGCACTGAATCATGGTAATGGTTGTTCCAAAAGACCTGGACAACTTTCGTTGTAATATATTGAGTAGCAGAAATGATACAATCATACTATCTTTATATGATACAGAAACTCATAACGTTTTCAGTATTTCCAGGTCTGGCAGTTTAATGTAAAATTAAATGGCGACTCACAAGGAGAAAGCTCAGTGCGTGGAATGGTTCATTGAGACGAGATCCGACATGCAAGTTTAGCGTAATTTGTACAAGGTTGGAAGGAATTTACCATTGCGGACAATATCAGAGAGTGGTACAAGAGGTTTCAGGAGACTGGAAGTTGTCAGAAACAGAAAAGTACTGGTCGACCAAGCACAACCGCAGCAGATGTTAAATGAGTGTGAATCATTTCACAAAGTCCCAGAAAATCAATTTGACGTGCACTCAGAGAAATGGGACTACAACCACACTGTACACAGGATTTTTCATAAAAGGACTGAAGCTTGATGCCAAAACGTGCAGATTCTGCAGGAGCTCAAACAAATGACGGACCCAAAGGCAAGGTGTTTGCCTTGGAAATGCTCAGTCACATAGAGGATGATGAAGATTCCTAAAAAAGGTCATGTTCACAGACGAAGTCATGTATCAGGGAAGGTTAATCGCACAATGTGAGGGTCTGAGGCTCTGAAAATCCCACATTGTCATTGAACACAATGTGATAGTTCAAAGGTCAATCTGTGGGTGTGGCTCTTTATGATGCTTGGTGGTCCGATTTTCTTTGCAGAGCTACAGTGACTCCAAATTTATATGAACATGCTGGAAGGATTCGCCTTTTGACAGATGGAAGACCTGAAACCCAATATCATTTTTCAACAGGACAGCGCGTCCCCTCATTGGACTTAGTCGGTTGAGCAGTCCTTTATGAAAAATTTCCAGGTTGCTGGATTGGCTGAGACAGACCTGGCCCCCACGATCACCAGAACTAAACCCTTGATTTTTTTTTTCTGTCGGGGTTTGTCAAAGATGTTGGCTGCAACACCAAGGTGGCAAACCTGCAGGATCTTCGTTCTACAGTTACAGCTGCATTCACACTGGTGGACGCAAACATGCTGAGCCGAACATGGCAAGAACTCGTAGCCACCTTGAGTCCTGCTCGGACAAATGGAGCTCATGTTGAAGTGATTGATGATGCGCACAAAACTTTGTGTTTGTATCATATAAACCAAAGGGTATCATCGTGTCATTTGTGGTTCAAATATATTAACAAGCAAAGTTGTCTGGTCTTTTTGGAACACCCTGCATGTTCTACACAAGGAGCCACAGATGGACACACACACACACACACACACACACTAGGCCTCATTGCTGTGTCATATCCACACCTCAACCAAGCAAGGTAGCATGCTGGCTCGGTATTCGGACGGAGTACAAGGCCGGTCGTGAGCAGTGTGACCACTCCTTGGCTTTTTTCACAAGATCTTGGCTATTCGTTGTTCACCTTGGGTCTTGGTTTTCTATAGGTTTCTTGGCGTATAGGTTTTCTATTATCATCGCTTTCCGAAACCTTGTGAATTTTGGCTTTTTCATTGGCTCACCTTGGCATTTATGAAAATGAGGAGTGGTCACACTGGTTGTGAGTTTGTGAGGAGAAGGTAGAAATGGAAAAGTGAATGGTGGTCAGGGGATGGAATGCTTATTATCAGACAAGACTCCATGGTTGATCTCTTGCCATGCAGATGGGTTCTTACTGCTTGCTAAACCATATGACATGCCTTTTAAATGGAGAATCGATCAATCTAAATAAATAAAACAGGTGCATTGCAAACAAAACGCAGGACGAGACTGATTGCACAGAACGAAAGCGTGCAGGAGGCAGAGTCCAACCATGGCACTGTTGCTGCTCAATAAGCAAAAAAAGAAGTAATTTGACGTGCAGTCGACCATGAGCCAGCTGACATTTGATGCAGTGTGCCATCGCCTGGGCGTTTCGGATCGGACGCTCGTAAGAGCATGCCCCTGGTATGTACCTGTTGGGTTGCGCAATCGCTGTTGGCCTGAAGCGTCAACTCGCCTTTCAAATCAAAGCTATCAGTTTTCAAAGTGAAGCCATTCATGGTGTAACAACCGCATTGCACACCGAGGCACGTCTTATTCTTGGCCGCTCCCAGTGGTGAAAACGAAATGCGCTTTAATTTGTTTTGCTGAACTTCAGAGCAGAAATGATTTCATTTAAACGAGTCCAAAGGCTGCTGGATGAGAGTATGGTGCGAGAAGTGTGTAGACTGCACTCAATAATGCTGGCTCACCGCATTCCATCATATCTGGCCCGATCGATCACTAACGAGACTTCAAGTCATCTAGGTGATTGATAAAAAATTAAACAACCTGTTTATAACATCCTAGCTTTTGCATCATGTTATGAGCAGATTAGACCACTAAATTGATAGTAAGTGGTGGAGACCAACGGTGAGATAATGAGCTTGCCTCTCACCTGTTTTTTGCGGGTTGCGGGGCATACAATTACGATTTGTAGTTGAAGTATTGAAACCGAGGTGATCTACTTGAGAATGGTTGCACTTACCTTTGAGTTGTCAAGTTTGGCTTTGATTCCCAACCCGACTGTAAACTTGCGGATTTAGTGTTTCACAGGCTGGTGGTGCATCACAAAACTGTACACATCCGTCATGACGAATATAAGCTTGGTGTTGCATCTCCTAGCATTAGCTGGTGGATTTTGAAGATCTCTTGCAAAGAAACAGGTGAGTTATCTTCGGCACCTTGAACAAATTACAAGTACCGACTCGGATCACATTCAGTCGAACCTCAGGCCTACCATCAGGTTCGTGAAAGACTTGGGACAAAACCATTCTCTGGCCGACCACACAAGAAGATGGGATAAGTGGAGCATTGGAAGTTGTTGCAGTATAGTAGTAGTAGTAGTTGTAGTAGTTGGGAATTGTCGATTAAAAAGAGAGCTGTGTAATGAATACTTTATTAGTATGGGTATTTGCCTGCCTCTCCTGGTCTGGTCACAACATGATGCCGGTCTTATATTTTGCGCTTGACTGATATAGTATTGCACCAGGGGAACTTGGAAGAGGCGTAAAATCCATGAATCCCAAAATAATGCATAACACATCAAACATTCGCCCTTGTAACTTGAGTCTTATATTTGGCTTGCTTAGACATATTCGTGTTAAGTTCCACATCATTTTTGCAGTGGATTTTGTGGTAAGTGGGTGAATACTCTTCGCTTTACTCCACTGTTGTGGGTTGATTCCCACGACACATTCAGAGGTGCAATTTTGCCACATTCAAAAATGGGAGGTCACGGAGCCATTCGGCAGTTGTGTTAGTTGAAACTGCTGTCTTCTGGTGTCCACCACTCTTTGTATAATTACATAATGAGAGTGAAGTGGTTATGTGGCTTTAAACTTCACTCATCGTGCCAAGGTCGAGTACCCTTTCTTGGAGATGTGCTCGTTCATCGTCCTACCTGACGAAGAGCCACACATATACAACCGGTGCAACCTTCTTTTACTGAACCAAATTCAAACACATTCTCGGAGGTCTAACTTTATTAGTATTGTTTATTTTCATTAAGCTGACACAGAGGTTTTTAGGGCGAGAGGATAAGCACTCGCCTTTGAGTGGTCTAGTGTGGGTGATTCTTGAACCACTATAAAAGCTCCCCCCACACTTTTGTGCTTCTCAGGCAGGGGGTGTGCATCAATGAATGTGTCGTCAAAGCCGACTGTCTCATCTACTTGATATCGCTGTGGAGTCAAGTATCATTCAAAATTCCTCTCTAACCTATATAACCCATTTTGTAATATATATATATATTATGCACATATATTATGCATGTGCATGATAATGACCATTTTTCAGAGCTGAATTGCTGGCTTTTTAGGGAGTAACAAACTGACGCACATTATTCCCAACCACAAAGCCCCGCGGCAAGAGCACTTCGAGGCTTCAGTTTCCCGAGTCAGAGACCGGGACTGGCAGAATGACTCGGCCAAGAATTCGCCTGCAATGTTACACCGATGCGCTGGCACCGCGAGTCATTCCAATTCCCAATCCCGTCTGACACCCGCCAGCTGCTAAAGGAGGTCTGTGGCTGTGCGAACGATCGAAACGTCTTCGTTTCAATCCTCTTCTCTCTCTTCTCTCTTTCTCTCTCTCTCTCTCTCTCTCATCTCTCTCTCTCTCTCTCTGACAAGACATTAATGCACAAAAGTGTATGTCAACGACTAGGAGACTGGGAACTTTTGATATGAGAAAGATTTATATTTCGCCTGGAGATTGGGACAGGATAGAGAACTTGACCAGGGAAACTTAGAACTCGACAAGCTTTCACGAGCCGGCTGACCAAAGCCTGAAATTGGATTGCGGTGATTTGGGCAAGAATGTGTAATTTATTTATGGTGTCGGCAAATAGCTGCCTACTCTTCAGGAAGGACACTGCGGATGTTTATGTCACCACCTAATGCCAGCAGACGGGACACGCAGTTTTACGTCCATCGAGGGACGGCACATGCATTCATGCCTCACCTGCCTGTGACGCAAATTTTGGAGGTGATATACTGGTGAAAAATGTTGGCTATGACGTCATCGCCAGATTACATACAGTTAAGTTTTAACATTCGACAGTTGACATGAACCATTTGAGTCCCCAAAATGAGTGATAAATGAAATACACACATTTTACCGTGAAAACAAAATCATTCTCTCTCATCATCACTCACTCACTCATCAACTTCAGAATCCCCTTTTTAATAAGAATCACATCAGTGTCTCTAACCATATTTTTAATTGACAAAAACTTGGGTGAATTTACAAAAGGCGTTTAGCGAGCATCTTGCTAAACAAGCTAATCCTGAAATGTGACAAAACATTGCTGTATGTGCACAGCTAATCGTCGCTAAATAAAATTTTAAAAGGGAGAATAACGCCGTTTCGTTGCGCACGTCTAAAAGCCGTTAGCCTGTGAAACGCCGCACATATCTATCATTGAAATAATGCACTTGCAACAGTGTATCATTCAATTGAATGTTGGAGAAAGGGGCCGCATGGACAATTGTTGGAGGGTTCAGCGCAATTGCCCCCCATCGAAGGTTGATCCAGGTCATCTTACACTAGATTCAACAGCCAATGAAATGATTCTTCGGAGTCTGTAACGCGGCAATTGATATATCATATTCTCAGAGGATGTATCTACCTGAAGATTCTCGATGCACGTCGGCGACTGCCCAGATATTCCTATCATTTCTGCCTCATCTTGAGGTCATGGAAGCATCTTAACACTCCATAATTCACCGTCGATGTAACTATACAATTATAAGCCAAGCAAATCTTACTATCCATTTATGCAGTATTCTCTGCAGTCCACTGTAATTAACTCCGCCATCGAAGATGACGGAGGTTACTGTTTCACCCTGTCTGTTGTTCCTTACGAAATCTAAAGATTTCGTAAGTTATTGATGACTACGTTTCTGTTGTTTTTACTTAGAAATCCTAGATTTCGTAAGTATATTGATGACTACCGTTTCTGTTTGTTTGTTACTTATGAAATCTAAGATTTCGTAAGTATATTGATGACTACCGTTTGTTTGTTTGTTTGTTTGGTTGTATGTTTGTTTGTTTGTTTGTTGTTTGTTTTGTTTGTAGGCACGATAACTCGAGAACGGAAGAAGCTACCCAATGTCAAATTACACCACGTGATTCAGGAGGGTGATGGCTAGTGCTGATTAGATTTTGGTCAAAATCCGGTCAAAGGTCAAGGTCACAGTGAGGTAACATAATTCCGTAATTACGTGGAGAAATGGAGTATTTTTGCTTCGCTCGACGTTACGAGTTGTTTTAACTTCGATTTTAATTGGTCTTCAGTTTTTTGCGATTGCTTAGGACGCTTAAAACTCGGTTGTCGAAATTCTTGGGTAAAAATCGGTGTTTGGAGACGTTTTAAGATTGTATAAAAAAATATTTCACTCGAAGCGTAAGGGGTCGTCCATGAGCAATTGCGCTCGGCCAGACTGTACGGCGTCATGATGATTGCGCTCGAGCAGACGCTCGTTGATTGCGTTAAGGTTTGCATTGGGAGAAATGGAGATTTTTGTTCGCTCGACGTTACGAGTTGTTTTAACTTCGTTTAATTTTGTCTTCGGTTTGCGATGCTAGGAGCTTAAAACTCGTTGTGAAATTCTGGTTAAAATCGGATGTTTTGGAGAACTTTTAGATTGTATATAAAAATATTTCACTCGAAGCGTAAGGTCGTCCTGATGCATGCGCTCGATGAGACGTACGGTCGTTCCCATGACGTGCCTCGAGCAGAACGTCACGGGTGTCCATGATGCAGTTGCGCTCGAAGCAGACATGTCGTTGAGTGACGTTAAGGTTTTTCATGGAGAAATGAGATTTTAGCTTCGCTCGACGTTACGAGTTGTTTTAACTTCGTGATAATTTTTGTCTCGTTTTTGCGATGCTAGGGAACGCTTAAAACTCGGTTGTTGAATTCTGGAACAGCGATGAATAACTATATATATTAATAAATAATAGTTTTTTATCAGATCTTTCTGAAAAAGTTCTACACCTATATCTGGCATATCCTGTGGTACTGAATACTTAAACAAAAAAAAATGGATTTTATAAGAA
Organism: Eptatretus atami; assembly: GCA_035128595.1. Lineage (NCBI taxonomy): Eukaryota > Metazoa > Chordata > Myxini > Myxiniformes > Myxinidae > Eptatretus > Eptatretus atami. The sequence goes on from CM068959.1 coordinate 95,030,999, forward strand.
ATCTAGTTTTGTCTGGGACCATTATCTGCAACCAAAGTTGTAAAGATCTGTGACACAATGAATTCAGAATTCAAGCTCCTTGGCTTCTGATTGATCATGTCTTTTATTTAGACAAGGTCAGAGTCAATTGATGATTTCGTAAGTACCATCTATGATGCTTGTTATTTACGAAATCTAAAGATTTCGTAAGTATATTGATGATTCCGTTCTGTTGTTGTTTGTTTTTGTATGTTGTTTGTTGTTTCTTTGTTGTAGGACGAAATCGGACGGGAAGAACTACCAATGTCAAATACACCACGTGATTCAGGAGAGGTGATGGCAAGTGCTATAGATTTGGTCAAAGTCGTGTAAGGTCAAGGTCAAGTGAGTCAAATATTCGATTTTGATGTTTGGTACAGAAACTCGAGAACGGAAGAAGCTACAATGTCAATTAGACCCATTGATTAGAGAGGATGGCTAGTGCTGATTAGATTTGGGTCAAATCGGTCAAAGGTCAAGGTCACAGTGGGGTCAAAATCCAAAAAATATAATCGAGATACGAAGAAGCTACCAATGTCAATTCACAACGGTGATTCAGGAGGTGGTTGCCTAGCGCTGATTAGATTTGTGTTCAAAATGGGTCAACAGGTCAAGTCACAGTGAGGTCAAAATCCAAAACATTCGATTTGATGGTTTGGTACAGAATATCGAGAAAACTTCCTGTTGCAATCGTAACTTCTCCCTTAGAGACAGTTTTATAGACAGTCAGGTCAGTTGACGATTTCGTAGTACCAGTTTGACTGCTTGTTTGTTGTTTGAGGCACGATAACGTCGGAGAACGGAAGAACTTACCAATTGTCCAATTAACAGTGATTCAGACGGTGATTGGTAGTCCTGATTAGATTTTGGTCAAATATCAAGGTCAAAGGGCACTGTGTGAGGTCAACATGCGATTTTTGATGGTTTTGTAAGAATCATCGTAGAAACTTCTGGTTTGGTGTACTTCTCTAACGACGCTTTATTAGAAAGGAAGGTTAAGTTCATTTTCGAAGTACTAGTCTATGACTGTTGTTTGTTTGTTTGTTTGTTACTTACGAAATCTAAGAAGATTCTAGTATATATTGGGACTTCCGTTTCTGTTTGTTTGTGTGGTTTGTGTTTGTAGCCACGATAACTCGAGAACGGAAGAAGGCACCATGTCTAATTAAGCCGTGATCAGGGTGTGATGGCTGAGTGCTGATTAGATTTTGGTCAAAATGTTAATAGGTCAAGGTCAAGTGAGTGTAAATATTAACGCATTTGATGGTTGGTACAGATAACTCGAGAAGGAAAGAAGCTACCAAGGTAAATTACACCACGTGACTCAGGAGGGTGATGGGCTAGTGATTAGATTTTGGTCAAAATCGGCAAAGGTCAAGGTCACAGTGAGGTCAAACATCCAAAAAATGATAACTCGAGAGCGAAGAAGCTAACCAATGTAATCTACAGCCAGTGATCAGGAGGGTGGTGCTAGCGTTGATTGATTGGTCAAAATCGGTAAAAGGTCGAAGGTCACAGTGAGGTCAAATCACCAAAACATTCGATTTTGATGGTTTTGGGTACAGATCATCGTAGAAATTTGGTTGCCCCGTCGCTATTCTCTAAGACAGTTTATTAACCCAAGTAGAGGTCAAGTGACGATTTCGTAAGTACAGTCATGACTGCTTGTTTTTTTTGTTTGTAGGCAGATAACTCGAGAACGGAAAAGACAATGCAAATTACAACCTACGGTATTCAGGAGGGTGATTGGCTATGCTGATTAGATTTGGTCAAATCGGTTAAAGTAGGTACAGGGAGGTAACATCAAAAAATGATAACTCGAGAACGGAAGAAGCTACCAAGTCAATTACACCAAGTTATTCAGGTGGGTGTGGTAGGCTGATTCGATTTGTCAAACGGTCAAAAGGCAAGGTCAAGTGAGGTAAACATCCCAACATTCGATTTTTGATGTTTGGTACAGAATATCGTAGAAACTTCTGCTTGCGGTACTTTTCGAGAGACGCTTTATAGACAAGGTAAGAGGTAAGTTGACGATTTCGTAAGTAAGTCTATGACATGCTGGTTTTTTGATTTGTTATTATGAATCTAAAGATTTCGTAGTATATTATGATCCGTCTGCTTTATATTGCCAAAACGAAGTTTTGCAAGATATGTTAGTCAGCTGTATGTATTTTTTTTTTATTTTTTTTTTTTTTGCTTTGTTTGTTTGTTTGTTTGTCTGGTATCACGAAAATAAATTCTGCGACACAGTTTCATAGTGGAAATTTTGATAACTACATATCAGAGCTATGGAGTCTTTCAGGCATAAATCTTTGAAGTAAGGTCAAAGGTAACGGTCACTTTTCGCAATAAGGGTTAATCGACAAAACCTTATTTTGATACGATCGTCTTCAAATTCAATGGGAATTATAGTTCAGTCTGGCGCTCGCTGATTAATATTTGGTGCGATTGACTTGACTTCTCGTGTTCTTTTTTTTATTGTTGTTTTTTTTTTTTTTTTCGTAACAGTATGAAATATCTGAGAGCCACAGTTTTATGGAAATTTTTGTAATTCGAATATCAGAGGCTTAGAGGTCTTCAGGCATAAAATTGAAGGTCAAGGTCCAAGTCAGGTCCTTGGTACGCAATCAGGGGATCGACGAAACCCTATTTTTGAAGTAATTTTGATAGGATAGTTCAAACTTATGGAATATAGTTAGGTCTGCATCCAGCTGATTAATTTTTTGGTGGGATGCCTTGACCTTCATGGTGACGCCTAAGGTCAATTTTCAAGTTTTGGACCATATCGGTAGTCTAATGAAACCTCGATGAGTGCTTTCTAGATATAGATAAGCTTGAGACTTAATGTAGGATTTGGTGAGTTGAGGCAAAGCATATTTCATGGTTACTCTGTAGAAGATTCTCATGCGGATTCTCGGAGGGGAGGATTTCTAGGAGGCCTGGTGGATAGAGCTCTGTTCAGCTCAGTGTTATTAAAGAGGTTCAACGTGGTAACCTTTTGGCAAGATCGGATACTGCTACGGGTGACATTGGTTATTGTTTGTTGTTTGTACACGATAAACGACCGGAAGAAGCTACAATGTAAATTACACAGTGATTGAGGAGGGTGATGGATAGTGCTGATTAGTTTTTGTCAAAATCGGTCAAAGGTAGGTCAGTGAGGCAACATATACGTAACTTTACGTGGAGAAATGGAGTATTTTGTTCGCTCGACGTACGATTCGTTTAACTTCGATTTAATTTTGTCTTCGGTTTTTGCGATCTTAGGACGCTAAAACTCCGTTGTCGAAATTTCTGGTTAAAATCGGATTTTGGAGACGGTTAAAAGATTGTTAAAAAAATCCTCGCGCGTTCAGGCTCGTCCATGATGAGTGTGCTCGAGCAGTACGCGTTGAGTACTGTTAAGGTATAATTGCGTGGAGGGAGAAAAAAAAAAGAAAATGGAATTTTGCTCGTTACGTTAGATTTTGCTGGTTTGATAAGAATATGTAGAAATTGGTTGCGTCGCTATCTTAGAGACACGTTTTTAGGCAGGTCAGAGGTAATGACGATTGTAAGTAAGTCTATGACTGCCTTGTTTGTTACTTACGAAATTAATATTTTGTAAGTATATTGATGATCGTTTCTGTTTTGTTACTTCGAAATCTAAATATTCGTAGTATATTGATGATTCGTTTCTGTTGTTATTACGAATCTAAAGATTCGTAGTATATTTGATGATTCCGTTCTGTTTGTTTTGTTTGTTTGTTTGTTTGAGGCGATAACTCGAGAAGGAAGAAGCTACAGGTCAATACACACGTATTCAGGAGGGTGTGGAAGTGTGATTAGATTTGGTCAATCGTAACGTCAGTTAGGGAGGTAAATTGATTTTGATGTTGGTAACAGATAACTCGAGAACGAAGAAGCTTACCATTCAAAGTTACACCACCAGTGATTCAGGAGGGTGAGGCTATGCATGATAGATTTTGGTAAAATGGTCAACGTAAGGTCACGGTGAGGTAAACTTCGATTTCATGTTTGGTACAGAATTCATCGTGAAATATGGTTGCTTGTAACTTCTCTAGAGAAGCTTTATAACAATAGAAGTCAGTTGACGATTCGTAGTAAGCTATGACTGCTTGTTACTTAGAATTAAAGATTTTGTAAGATATGATGATTCGTTTTGTTTGTTGTATGTTGTTGTTTGTTTTTGTTTGTTTGTAGCACGATAACTTGAGAACGGAAGAAGTACATGTCAATTACACAGTATTCAGAGGGATGGCTAGTGTGATAGATTTTGGTCAATCGTCACGGTCAAGGTCAAGGTGAGTCAAAATTGATGTTTGATGGTTTGGTACAGATAACTCGAGACGGAAGAACTACATGTAAATAACACACGTGTCAGGAGGTGACGGCTAGTCTGATTAGATTTGGTCAAAATCGTCAAAAGGCATGGGCAGTGGTCAAAATTGTTTTTGATGGTATTGGTAAGAATTCGGTAGAACTTCTGGTTTCGTCGCTACGTCTTAGAACAGCTTTTATAGACAGGTCAGAGGTAAGTGAACGATTTCGTCAGTACCAGTTATGATGCTGTTTGTTTTGTTTGTATTTGTTTGTTGCTTTGTTTGTAGGCGATAATCTGAGAACGGAAGAAGTACAATGTCATAATTACACCATGTGATTCGGAGGGGATGGTAGTGCTGATTAGATTTGGGTCAAATCGTAAAGGTCAAGGTCACAGTGAGTCAAATAGTCGATTTTTGATCGGTTTGGTACAGATAACTCGGAACGAAGAAGCTACCGAAGTAAATTAACACAAGTGATTTCAGGAAGGTGATGGTAGTGCGATTAGATTTGGTCAATATGGTATGTCAAGGTAAGGTGAGGTCAAACATTCGATTTGTGATGGTTGGTCAGAATAATGTAGACTTCTGGTTTGGCGTGTATTCTCTAGAGCAGTTTTTTAGACAAGGTCAGAGTCAATGACGATTCGTAAGTACCAGTTATGACGCTTGTTTTTTGTTGTTTGTATGTTGGTTTTTTGTAGGCACGATAATCGAGAACAGGAAGAAGTAAATGTCAAATACACAGCGTTTCAGAGGGTGATGGTAGTGCTGATTAGAATTTTGTCCAAGCAGAAGGTAGGTCAAGTGAGGTCAATATTCGATTTTGTGGTTGTAGATAACTGAGAACGGAAAGAAGCTACAATTCAATTACCAAGTGATCAGGGAGGGTGATGGGGTGCTGATTAGATTTTGGGTCAAAACGGTCAACGTCAAGGTCGTGAGGTCAACTTCGATTTGATGTTGGTAAGATACTTCGAGAAGGAAAGAGTAATGTAAATTACCACGTGATTCAGAGGGTGAGGTAGTGCTGATTAGATTTTGTCAAAATGTAATCGGTCAAGGTCACGGTAGGTCAACATTCGATTTTGATGGTTTGGTACGATAACCGAGAGGGAGGAGGAAGCTACCATGTCAAATTACAACCACTGCATTCAGGAGGTGTGGCTAGTGCTATTAGATTTTGGTCAAAATGGTCAACGGTCAAGGTCCGGTGAAGGTCAAACTTCGTTTTGATGGTTTGTACGAAACTCGGAAAGGAAAAGCTTACAATGTAAATTACACAGGATAGGAGGGTGTGGAGTGCTGATTAGATTTGGTCAATGTCAGGTCAGGTGAGGCAACTTGATTTGATAGTGGTACGATATGAAACGGAAGAAGCTACAATGTAATACACAGAACGTGATTAGGAGGGTGATTGCTAGTGTGATAGATTTGTCAAAATCGTAACGGTCAAGGTAAGGTGAGTTCAAAATTCGATTGTGATGGTTGGTAAAAGATCATGTATAACTTATGTTTGCGTGCTACTTCTCAAGAGACAGTTTATTACAAGGTCAGGGGTCATTAACGATTTCGTAGTACCAGTCTTATGACTGCTTTTGTATGTTGGTTTTGTAGGCACGATAAGAGAAGGAAGTACATGTAATCAATCAGGATTCAGGAGGGTGATGGCTGCGCTGATTAGATTTTGTCAAATCGGTCAATTAGTCAAGGTAAGTGAGTAAACATAATCGGGAATTACGTGGAAAATGTGAGTATTTTTGCTTCGCTCGACTTAAGTTCGTTTAACTTCGATTAATTGTCTTCGTTTTTGTGGATGTTCGGACGTTAAAACTGTTGTGAATTACTGGTAAAATCGGATGTCTTTGGAGAGTTTAAGATTACTAAAAAATATTTCATCAAGCGTACGGGTGTCAAATGAGCAGTGGCTCGAGCAGACGTCACGGGTCGTGCCATGATGATGCAGCTCTGAGCAGAGCGTCGTTGAGTCACGTAAGGTTCAGTGTGCGCGGTGAGGCTTTCATAAAGATGGTTAAAAGTTTTTTATCCAATAAGGTTCTCGCGCATGCCTGATCGCTAGCCGTCGGAATTTAACGTAAGATGTTGGGGAGGGCAAATATAGGGTTTGTGATTGATACATAATTTAAAAATTGCGTGGAGAAATTGGAGATTTTGGCTTTGCTCGACTTAGCGTTATTTTAACTTCGATTTTAATTTTTGTTGTTTTTGGATCGCTTAGGAGCTTAAAACGGTTGTCGAATTCTGTAAAATCGGATTTTTGGAGACGTTTAGATTGTATAAAATTTCTCGAAGGTAAAGTCGTAAATATGCATTGCGTCGAGCAGACGTCACAAGTGTTCCTGCAATGCCGAGCGACGTAGGGCGTCCATATGAGGCGCTGAGCAGCGTCGGGTGTCCATGATGCAGTGGCTCCGAGCACCGTCGTTGATGCGTAGGTTTGCGGGAGAATGGAGCTTGTGTATCGTCGACGTTACGTAGTTGTTACTGTTTATTTTGTCTTCGTATTTTTGCGATCGGTTAGGAGCTTAAAACTGGTGTCGAATCTGGAACAGGAGAAAACTGATATTATAATAAGTTTTATCGATTCTCTGAAAAGTATAACTATTTCTGGCATATCTGCTGGTATTGAATATTAAAAAAAAAAAAAATGGAATTTTATAAAGAACTTAGTTTTTGTTGGAGATATCTGAAACCCATGTAAATGTAGACCATGAATTAGAATTAAAGCTCTTGGGCGTTCTGACTGATTCATGCTTATTAGACAAGTCAGAGGTTAAGTTGATGATTTCGTAAGTAAGTTAGATGCTTGTTTGTTTGTTTGTTTGTATGCTTTGTTTGTTTGTAGCAGAAAACGAGAGGAAGAAGCTACCTAAGTGCACCAAATCTCCCACGTGTTCAGGAGGTGATGGAGTGCTGATTAGATTTTGGTAAATCGGTCAAAGGTCAGGCACAAGTGAGGTCAAATATCGATTTTGATTGTTGGTAAGAAACTCGAGAAGGAGAAGCACCATATCAAATTACACAGTGATGCAGGAGGGTGAGGCGAGTGTGATTAGATTTTGGTCAAAATGGTCACGGTCAAGTCATCGGTGAGGTCAAACTTCGATTTTGATGGTGTGGTACAGATAACTCGAGAACGGAAGAGCTAACCATTCAAATAACCACGTGATTAGGAGGGTGATGGAGTGCTGATTAGATTTTGGTCAATCGGTACGAGGTCAGGTCAGGTGTAGGTCAACAGTCGATTTTTGAGGTTTGGTCAGATAACGAGAACGAAGAAGTAACATTGTCAATTACAAACCACTGATTCAGGAGGGTGATGGCTAAGTGCTGATTAGATTTGGTAAATCATCAACGGTCAAGGCACGGTGAGGGTCAAACATTCGATTTTGATGTTTGGTACAGAAATCGAGAAGGAAGAAGTAGCCAATGTCAAATAACACCAGTGATTCGGAGGGTGATGCGCTAGTGCGATTAGATTTTGTCAATGGTCAGGTACGGTGAGGTCAACATTCGAATTTTATTGATGTTTGGTACAGATAACCGAGAGGAAGAGCTAATGATGTACACCACGGATTCAGGAGGGTGATGGCTAGTGTGATTAGATTTGGTCAAATCGGTCACGGTCAAGGGTCACGTGAGGTAAACATCGGATTTTTCATGGTTTGGTAAGAATATGTAGAACTTCTGGTTTGCGTCGTAACTTCTCTAGAGACAGCTTTATTAGACAAGTAGAGGTCAGTGCGATTGTAGTACGTCTATGACTGCTTGTTTGTATGTTTGGTTTGTTTGTAGACACGAGTAACTCTAAAACGGAAGAAGCTAACAATGTCAAATTAATCAGTAATTCAGGAGGGAGGTAGTGCTGATTAGATTTTGGTCAAACATCGTCAAGGTAAGGTCAGAGTGAGGTCAAATATTCGATTTTGATGGTTGGTAAGATAATGAGAAGTGAAGATAGCTACCAATGTAAATTACAACCAGTGATCAGGAGGTGATTGCTAGTGCGATTAGATTTTGGTCAAAATCGTCAACTGGTCAAGTCACGGTGGGTCAAACATCGATTTGATGTTTGGTGAGAATCATGTATAACTTCTGGTTTTGCCGTGTACTTCTAAGACAGTTTTTTATTAGACCAGGTCAGGGGTAAGTTGACGGATTCGTAAGTACCGAGTCTATGATGTCTTGTTGTGTTGTATTGTTGTAGGAATAATCGAAGAAAGGAAGAAGCCAAGTGTAAATTACATAGTGATTCAGGAGGGTGATGGCTAGCGCTGATTTAGATTTGTCAAAATCGGTCAACAGTCAAGGTCCAGTGAGGTAAACATAATCGTAATTAACGTGAGAAATTGAGTATTTTGCTATCGCCAGTAATGTTTTAACTTCGATTTTAATTTTGTCTTCGTTTGCGATGTTCGGACGCTTAAACTCGGTTGAAATGCTGGTAAAAATCGGATGTTTGGAGACGTGTAAGATTGGTATAAAAATATTCACCAACGGTACGGTCGTCATGATGCAGTGCGCTCGAGCAGACGTTCAGGGTCGTCCTGATGCAGATGCGCTCGAGCGACGCGTGTTGAGTCAGTTAAGGTTCGCGTGTGCGAGTGATGGTTTTTCAATAAAGATGTGTTTAAAGTTATTTTTATCCAATAAAGGTTATCGTCGATCTGAATCGCTGAGCGTCGGATTATGGTAAAGATTGTTGGTGGATGCCGAATAACGTTGTGAATTTGATAAAAATATTAAATATTGCGTGAGAAATGGAGATTTTTGCTGCTCGACGTTAGAGTTCATTTTAACTCGTTTAATTTGTCTGTTTTTGGCGATGGCTTAGGAAACGTGCTAAAACCGTTGTCGAATTCTGTAAAATCGATGGTTTGGAGAAGTTTTTAAGTATTGTATAAAAAATTTCACTCGAAGCGTCAGGGCGTCATGATGCATTGCGCTCGAGAGACGTACAGTTGTCCCATTGTACTTGGCTCGAAGAGCGAGACGGGTCGTCCATGATGCATGGCTCGAGAGAGTACGGTGTCCCATGAGCAGTGCGCTCGAGCAGTTACGGTGTTGATTGACGTTAAGGGTTTTGCGGGAGATGGAGATTTGCTTCGCTGACGTTACGAGTTCGTTTTAACTTCGATTTTAATTTTGTCTTGTTTTGCGATCGTTAGGCGCTTAAAACTCGGTTTGTCGAAATCTGGGAACAGGCGGATGAATAATGATATATATAATAATTGTTATCAGAATTCTTCTGAAGTATACAGGCCTATGATCTGGCATATCGCTGCTGGTATTGAAATACTTAAAAAAAAATGAATTTTTAGAATCTAGTTTTTGTCTGGGAACTCATTTCGCAACAAGTGTAAAAAGTAGACAATGAATTCAGAATCAGCTCCATTGGGCTTTGATGATCTGCTTTTTTAGACAAGGTAGAGGTAAGTTGATGATTTCGTAAGTACAGTCGTATGATGCTGTACTAAATCTAAAGATTTCGTAGTATATGAATGCTCCGTTTCTGTTTGTTGTTTGTTTTGTTGTATGTTGTTTGTTTGTTTGTTTGTAGGCCGATAATCGAGAGGAAGAAGCTCCAATGTCAAATTGCATCAAGTGATCAGGAGGGTGATGGTGCGCGGTAGATTTGGTCAAATGTCAAAGTAAGTACAGTGAGTAAACCCATATTCCGGAATTAACATGGAGAAAATGTGAGTATTTTGCTTGCTCGACGTTACGAGTGTTTTAACTTCGATTTTAATTTTGTCTTCGGTTTTGGATCGCTTCGGATGCTTAAAACTGGTTGGAAATTCTGGTAAAATCGGATGTTTTGGAGCGTTTAAGATTGAATAAAAAATATTTCACTCGAAGCGTAAGGTCGTCCCATTGCAGTGCGCGAGCAGACGTCAGGGTCGTCATGATGCAGTGGCTCGAGCAGAGGTGTTGGTACGTATAAGGTTTCTTGTGCGGTGACGGTTTCATACGGATGGTGTTTAAAAGTCATTTTTTTCCAATAATGGTATGTGGCATGCCTGATCCCGTGAGCGTCGGATTATGTTAAAGATTTGTTGGTGGAGTGGCGAATATTAGGTTTGTGACTTGATAAAATAATTAAATATTGTGGAGAATGCGATTTTGTTTGTCGAGTTGCGAGTTCATTTTAACTTCGTTTTAATTTTGTCTTCGGTTTTGCGATCGCTAGGAGCTTAACTCGGGTTGTCGAATTGGGTAAAAATAGGATGTTTTTATGAGATTATGTGCGTGTCCGTATCTGAGGTATTATGCAAATGAAGTATGCTAATGAGGGGGATGTACAAGATTATCGCGTCGTTTGCGTCGCTATTTACCTGAGAACAGCTTATGACAAGGTAGAGGTCAGTTGACGATTTGTAGTACCCAGTCGAATATGTGTTGTTTGTTTGTTTGTTTGTTTGTGGATGTAATTAAACGGAAAACCTGGACGATTTCGACGAAACTTGGTGGGGGATTAGGTAGTCAAGGATCATGCATAGAACTTTGACTTGGCCAGTCCAATATGGCGCTAGGCGCTTTGAAAAAAGATTTGAATTTTTGTTTTTGGCATTTCTACAAATTTAGTGATTTCAACCAAATAAAAAATTTGTAGGAAAAAAAAAGAAATTTGCAACTTTTTTCAAAAAAATTTGAATTTTTTTTCTTTCTAATGTTTTAATGATTTCAACAAAAAAAAATTTAGAGAAAAAAAAACAATTTGCAACTTTTTTTTCAAAAAAATTTGATTTTTTTTTTGTGCATTTCTATCGGTCGACTAGTTTGTTTATTCAATCGTGGTTGAGTGAGTCTGAATCGTTTTGACTTCAATGATAGGAATCAGGTTCCTTAGGACCAGACTATTGGAGGCGGAGGTTTGCTTACGAGTGCTCCCCTCTAGTTAGTCTGAGCGAAGGGGAAGAGGTATGTTTTACTCCTTTCTGTCTCGTTTTGGTCTGTTTGTCTGTCTGTTTGTTACTTGCAAAATGAGATTTTCAAGTATTTTGGTGCAGTCGATTTTGTTATTCTGTCTGTTTGTTTGGCTCGTCAATTTTACCCGATTTAGAACTATTAATGGTAAGGTGGCATAAGGAAGAGCGTATGTGTTTGAGGTCAAGGTACATAGGCCAAAGGCAACTTAAGCTGTATCTCATGGTCGCGCAGTCGGCGAATAGTTTGGGAGACACAATTGCGATAAAAAGGATAATTTCACTTGGATGACACTGATTTATACTAAAAATTTGCGTATGTTCATCCAAAATCGCACGATGTCACGAACTCCTGGCGATAATTTGGGATGAACTCGCTGAGTTGCAATAAGTCGATGACATTCAGCGAGTTCAGTGTGAAAAACAGATTTTTTTGGCACATGCATGTGGCAAGTCACACGCCGGTCGGCCAGCGCGCAATGTCGGCAACAGTCGCACGCATGTGGTGACAATTGAGAATCGGGACTATATATATAGTATAATATGTTTATATATATTATATATTATATATATATGTATATATATGAGGCTTCTCCCTCGCTCATATTGTAGTGGGAACAGTAGAAAGAGTACTGGGACTGAGTACTAATGGTGGGGAGTGTGCCTGGAGAACAGGATGGTGGATTACGGAGAATGCTGACAGAGCCGATTGTTCAAGTAAGTTCTGTACTTGTCACGTGCAACAACTGTGTGTGACCCAATTGTTCTACCTGCCTAGATAGGGGCTTGTGGGTGGACATTTTTTGTGTGTGACTAATTTATGTAATATATGTGTGACGTGATTTTGATGTGGGAAGGTGAAAAGTTTGCCTTGAAGGCATTGCTCAACAGGAGAAGAAGAGGACAGACAAGCTGGTTTTAAATTTTGGACTATGAGGTTTTTTTGGTTGTTAGTCATATCTCTGGATTGAACTATTGTGAAATCTATCACATTACATTGCATGTACATTGTCACACCTTCTGATCCCAGGAAATAAATTGAGAGAGGGTTGAGACAACCTGACGACTCTGGAATTTTGAGTAATTTGGTTCGGCAAATTTTTTAAAATGTAAGATTCAGGACACAGAGCTCGACATCCTGGACTACACGGAGGAATTGAGAACAGCGAATTTCCAGACTTTGGAGATCCGTTCGCTTTTGTCGGAGCTGTCGAGCAGTGAGATACAGGCTTTAGGTGAGAGTCTCTAAATCAATTTCATCCATTTGACTTGAATTGAAAGGATTTTTTTTAAGGTATGATTCAACAGTGAATTATTATTTGAGTGAACATAGTCAAGGTCACAGACGAAGGTGGTATTTTAAAATCTCATTTCAGCTATCTCCATCCATCGGGACATAATCTGTGCAGACTTGTGGCTCGAGTCTCCTTGGCTATTGGCCGAATCCTGGATGGCACGGCACTCACACAGGACCGAAGCTGGCACTAATTTTGTGACTGGAAGGATGAAGGCAGAGTCAGCCCAGTGGTATAATTCAAGCAGCCGGTGGGAATTGAATCAGGATCCTCGGATCCAAGCACACTAACATTAAGCCACAGGCATAATTTTATACCGATTGACTTTGGAAATTGAAGAGGATGTATTTTCAGGTTTGATTCATAGCAGCAATTATTTTTGAGGTCAACATGGACAAAAGGTCCAACAATAAGGGCAAAACTAAGATGCGTTTCTAAATCCAAATTTTCATCCAATTGATTGAAATTTGAAGAGGAGATGCCATATTTGGTCATTGATCAACTGCCTTTCTTTCTCTTTCTTTGTTGTCTGTCTGTGTGAGGATATTCAAAAGTTTGACGGATTTGGATTGAATTTTTGTGGAGTTGTATATACGTATATATATATAATATATTAATTATATATATTTGTTATGTTATATTGTTAATATTACCGGGTAGTGGAGTGCGCGCTGTAATCCCGGCTACCGGTAGGCTTGGGTTGGAGGATCACTTTGAGGAGGAGTCTGCGCTGGGCGGCTATGAAGGGTGTAGGCCAGCCCGGATATGGGAACATTAATCTAATCTGTGTTGTAAGAAGCGACCAGGGTTGCGTAGGAAGGGCTTCCGGTGTTAAAAACTATGCCAATCAGTAGGATCATACGGATGATCCGGTGGCGACCCCTCGGGAGCAGCGAAAGACGAACAACAAATACATATATGTTTATTGTTATGGATTTCAGAATCCGATCACCGAATTATACCCAAACATCGGTCTCGATAGTTATTTCCTATGCATGTCGGAACTATCCCGTCGTGGGTTCTAAATGTGGATGCGTGAGAGGGTAAAGGAATGGACTCCCTCTTTATGGGGCTGTACACTTGACGTTTTAGCCGCGTATGGAGTGAAAGATTTGGCGATGCGCTGGCACATCGTTCGAATCGTTATGGGTAGTTTGTATACTTAAGAGCACGCTGAAGCATGGTGGCATACGGTCGTGAGACGCCGACTCGTTGACAATTTTGTTGCATGCTCAAAATTTCGACGTAGCGGTATATCACGCTTCGCATACGCTGGCCATAAGTTGTAGGCACGTTATGCGTTTTGACAGACGTCGACAACGTTACTTGTAGTTTCCTAAGTGAAATAGTTGAGGTAATTGTCTGCGTACCGACAACTTATTTCTATCGCTGTGATACGTCGTCGGACTATGTTACGTTCCAACGTATTGACGTATATAGAAGTTTGACGTCTTCGGAACACAGAATATGAAGGTTTAACTTACATGTATCGTATAATGGGTATTGGCAGCGTTTAGGGGAATTGTAATTAACAATGGGCTTCACGGAGGACGTCAGTGTTCAGACTTCATGGTTGTTTTTCTTTGGCATGGGTGATTGTTGACACATTCAATGTCGAGTGCGTTATGATTTGATATATTGTCGAGTAGGGGGGGAGTATTAATAGCTAGCACGTATCGTTGGCGATACTCTGCGGCGCTATGCATAAGTTAGACGTATGCGTTGGGCGATAAGTTGTGAAGGCAACATGGCTAAGATTCGGTGTATAAGTTATCGAATCGTTGTTGTACGTTACTTAATACGTATGCATACGTACTGTTAATATAAGCCAAAACTGAAAAAAAACATCAAGAGTTCAGCGTACGTCCGGGTTTTAGATAATTTTTGAGACGTTTGCATATGCTGGTAAATGCCAAGGTGTGACAGGGGCTTTACATCGGTATGCATGATTCAGAAAGTCGCTCTCATTTTTCCGACGTGGATAGTCTCGTTTGTGCTGAAGTGCAGAAGTGAAAGGAATTTTAATTTACTCAAACGTTTTTGTGCATTAAGTTTGGCTGTACCATTCATCATCTATGTGATATAAGGAAGATAAGTGGTCAGGAAGTGATTCGAGGAAGAAAGACAGGATAGTGTGAAGCATGCAGTGTGCGACCCTCATTTTTCAAAATGAGGTGAGCCATGAAAACAAGAATTACAAGGTTCGGAAAAGCGTGAATAATAGTAAAATCCTATACGCAAGAAAACCAAGACGAAGGGAAACGATAGCAAGATACCTGTGAAAAAGCAAGATCTTTGAAAAGCCAGGTGGTCACTGGGAATGAGAAGAAATTGGAATCTACGAAGTTGGACGCCTGGATCCCGTTTTCGATTTGCACCGGATTTTTTGCTTGCAAAACATGCTGATTACGAAGGACAAACAAGAAAGATTCTGCATGTATTGTGTTTCAATGTGTGCACCTTCCAGAACAGTGAAAAATCGAAACACCGTATAATGGAAAAGAGGAAGTTTGGTGAGTTGTTTAAATGAAAACCAACCAATAAATTGTTTGGTTAACAGATGGTCATTAAGAAAGGCAGAGCTTTTCAAAGACTTGAAGTGCAGTATGGTGAAAGTCATAGGAGAGCTCTTGGTGCAGTGTCGGTGTTTCACATTTATAGGCAGACGATAGCTGAAAGTGACATTCGTTACTTATTGTTTTATTTATATTATTATTGCATGTCTATTTAAATATTTTCATTGTTATTAAATTTTTTGAGTGGAAATTAATTTTTGGGTAACATCCCACTTATATCATATTATGGAAATCACTCAAATTTAAGAACTACTTTTGAGGATTCATTTGTTGTAAATCAAGATAATTGTAGTATGTCAAATCATACTGTTGGCGTAATGGTGAGCATCAGCCACGATTAATGTTACTGGTAAACGCATAACACAAAGAAAACTTCATCTGCACCCAGACGTTGTTCAGCCATGCAAAATTAACTCAGAAGGCACGGGATCATTAGGTGGGTAAATAAAACATGTGGGTGTGAAGAGATCCCTTCCGTCTCCAATGGATTGTCCATTGGAGATTGGGAAGCATACGTACACCATTCAAAATTTATATGTGGATAGTGTTAAGATATATTATTATATATAAAAGATATAATATATTAATTATATTATAATTATATATATTGTGATTTATATTATATGTATATTATTTATAATAATTAATTATACTATATATTATGTATATATATGGGTGTGTTCAAAAGTAAACAACCTTAATTTCGGGTGCGTAACAATAAGCTAGGGGCGTGGTTGGTGCACGTATGTGGCGTCCCTACCGTATGCCGTGAATTTTCCCTGCAGAAGCTGTCAGTCGCCGACAGACGCCGATGAGTGAGGAAGTGTAATTGAGCGAGCGATTTCGGTTTTGTGATAAATGAGGAAACTTGAACAACGCTACTGCATCAATTTGTGTGTAGCTTGGCGATTCGCAATGGAAAGTCCGCAGATCAACAGGTTCGGGACGAAGGCATGGGCACACACAGATAAAAGAGTGGTCAACGTCAAAGATGGTCGAATTCAGTGGAAAGTGAAACGCTTGATAGGCCTAACATCCTGGAAAAGAGTCGTCATTGACCAAGTGAGGCCCTGCTGTGCAGGACGTCGATCAGAAGAGAAATTGCAGACGAGGCGGGGTCAGCATTGGATCGTCATTTCCATTGTGATGAGGATTTGGCTTAAGGAGAATGTCAGCGAGTTGTGCAAAGCTGCTAACGTCGAGCAGAAGCATCCATTTGGAGATGCTACAGGAATCTGGAGACTGTGAAATCGATCCCAACTTTTCAACAAGGATCACTGGGATGAGACCCACGTGAGCGTCATTTTGGTTAAATGAAAATCGACGGCGCTCTATTATCACATTCCTCATCATCGGCGGTCTGAGGCGATGACAGCTCTGCAGGGGGAAATATTCACGATAGGATTAGATTCGCTACATACGTGCACAAACCATGCTCAGCTTCATTGTTTACGCAGAAAATTAAGTTGGATACTTTTGCACACTCGTATATCATATATATGTATTACACATATGTATATATATAGATCTTATATATATATTATAATATAATTGTATATATATAAATATAATATATATATATAGTTATATAGATATGTAGCTCGTGGGTCGGTGGAGAATGACCTAGGTGGGGAAGCCTACGTCCTCTCCACAGTCCTCGGAATTGTAGGCCGTACTCGGATAATTCTGGGCGTGGTCCTGAACGAGTGGTCGCCATATTAACGCGCATAGCGTAGGGTCTATTTTTTCTATAACAATTTACTAAATAACTCGGATTTGACTACCCGAGAAACCAACCTCGGCATGTCTTGCTCGAACGGGCTCAATCTAGCGACTGCGTGAGTTTCCACTACGACTAACAATCCGTTGGGTGTCAGCGAGCTGAACTGCCAAAGGTGCGGTGGAATGAACGATGATCGGGGAAAAAACGCTTAAACTCAGATCGAACATGCTGGACATGCAAGAAGGGACGGAATGGACCTGGGACATTTAACAAGTTTTATTTGCAGTAAAGACAAAGGAACCTTCGCGAATATGCAAAGCCGGAATATGTACAATGATCAAAAAATTATAGTTCGACTTTTAGACGGCACACGCAACCCAACACACATCACACAACCACACAGCACACAGACAAGAAACCAGAGTCTTTATGGACCTCGAGCCGAGGAGAGAGACAGCTGGTGGTAGAGTTCGGATGGTAGTGGCCGTCGAGAAAGGGGTACTCGTTCGGAACTGACTATGGTCGTGGTTTGGTCCCAGTCGACGTGTGGATTGAGTTGCATGTGGAGCCGTGTGAGGCCGTGACCGGAGGGGGGTCGGGTCCTCTTTCCTTTTAGAGGGGCCAGCAGAGACATGTTCGCGCTCGACGACTTTGGCTCAACCTCGTGACAGCGTCGTAAGCAACATGTACACTTCGTAACAATACTTCCGTAAAGAAAACCCTTTGTACAGCAAAAACCACCCAAATTGCGTCAGAGAGTGCTCGGGGATTTTTTTACCCTCAATGGGCCGGGGCTGCGTTGGAAAAAAATCAGAACTCCTCCCCAAATTCCCGCCCTTTCTGATGGGGGCCATGGACTGCCCTTCCTGGGGTTCGGCCTGGGGAAACGCCACTTTCCAGGGGTTCAACTTGTGAGCAGCAGTACAATGTTGCAAAGGGTCGTCGTGAAGATTACAACGTTTGAGGGGCGGAAACGAACTGCGAGATTTGCCTTGCACGTCAGGGTGGAGAAGCAGTTGGTTGTGGGGATCGTGATGGGCCGAGGTCATGCAGATGGGAGGTTGTGAGATAGATGAAAAGGTGTAGATGTAAACCAACTAAAAGAAAGTGAACACACGCTTGATTCGCCGACTCGACAGAAAGGAAGGGGATTGAGAAACCTACTTAACGACATAATATTTTGGGCATCTGTATTTGAATGCAAATGGGTTTCAATCGATCAATATATATATATAGTTATATAATATATAATACATATATAATATATATAAGGTCATCTAAAAGTAAGGGACTGATCAAGAATTTATTCCAATAAATTATATTTGAAATCAGCTTGTCTTCAAAATAGTGTGCCTCCAGTCTACACACTGTCATCCCTCTCCCCTTCGATGGCACCCCCGAGTTCTTCTGGAATCCTCTGGAGCTTCCGTCACATTGGCCTTTTGATGGCTCCATCAGGAAGTCGGGTATTGATCACCGCGAGCTGGGGATAGGAAAAAATTAAAAGGGGCCAAGTTGGCGAATACGGGTCCCAGAGTTGGCACGTTCTTCCGGAGAAACTGTCGGATGCCACGCACTGTGAGCAGGGGTGTTGTTCAGGTGGAGCACCAGGGTTGTCTCCCACAGATCCGCTCTCTTGTCCGACTGTCTCATGAGGTCCGGTAGGATCTCCTTGACACGTATTGATTCTGTTGACGCCTGGTAGAAATCGAAGTGACAATGTTATGATGTCAAAACAGATGAGATCACATTGACCTTCGACTTGACAATCCTTGTTCTTGGTTGGTGATGCCGGATTTCACTGACGACTCGGCTGTTTGGTCTCGATCGTATTCAAAATATCATGATTCATCTTCAGTTATGATCTCCCGAGAGGTCGGAGTCCTCGGGCACTCGATAATGTTTGACAGACGTGACTTTGCTTCCTGCCCTCGGCCAACAGTTTAGGACATCTTTGCGCACACTTGCGCATTTTCCGAGATCAGTGATGTATGTCGCAGAGTGTTTGTTGATGGAAAGTTCTCAGATCACCGCATCGTGAGTCGACGATTGCGGCACATTGCTTACCAGCCCTCGATGTCGTCCACTTTGCTTTGAAATCTCAGACGTGGAAGTTCACCTCCCCCGTCTTTTTGGAACTTCTGCATTCAAATGCCGTGTAGTGAATCGTTTCCTCCGTAGAACTTGCTGCCATTGGAGTGATTGAAGGTGTTTTGCCTAACTTGCAAGAACTTAGATTGGTCTCTGCTACGACTCATGGCGGAAGACTCAACTGAGCAACGTGTACAAAGCAGACATGTAAAAAAAATCAACAATGAGGCGTCAACCATCACCAATCATATATTGCTGGAATGCGCTAAGACTATGACGAACGTGTCATTCCAATTGTTAATGGAGCAACAGCTTCATCCCGTACCTTTTAATGGCCGTTCATACATTATATATAATATATAGTGTTGTGTGTGTTGTGGATGTGTGTGGTGTGTGGAATAGATGAGATGACAACAGGTCAGGCTATGATAGGGGTTGGAAGAAGTAGGATGGACAATGGTCATTATTCAAATCCACAGAATCTGCCGTCATCTCCAGATTTTGTAACACTTGGAACCATTGGCACCATGAAAAAGGGAAAACTCAAATATTTGCTAAAGCTTTATGTGAGATACAGACTACGAACTTTGGCTATTAGCTACGACGTGGAATTCAAATGGCCATATCTCTAAAAGGAAAAAAAAAAAAAAAAAAAAAAAAAAAAAAAAAAAAAAAAAAAAAAAAAAAAAAAAAAAAAAAAAAAATAAAACTCGAGAGCTGGTTTTGGTGCTTTAAAGGTAGTTATGCGCTACGAATTTGTCTGGCACATGTTCTACCTCCAACCAAAAAGTTATCACAATATAAACTTCGATCGGGATCCCAAAAATGTATCCTTCAAATTTCTCAAATTCACCCAGAGGTAATATGATGTCGAGCTCCACATAATTTGTGTTGGCCCAATAGTTTATGAGATATGAGATAAGTAATGACGTGGATATAGGTGAAAATCAAGCATTTGTAATGTATTAACACTATAAGTGAGTTCAAGTACAAGTGTCCTAACTGACTTAGGCTTTCAATTCTGTCAATCAGCAACAGAGCACTGTTTCTTCCCTAAGGAGTTGAAAGAAGTATATGATACTCAGCATTGATGGTCGTCTCTGTGTTGTAGGTAGTTAGAATGATTGTAATAATACATAAGAATGCTGATTTTCGAATATATGTACATACGTACATGTACATATTTGCTCATATCTTCAGAAACTATTGAGTGCCATCAAAAACGATGTGGAATGCTTCTTGAATCATAAGGACTTCTGGATGAATGTTGAGGAAATTTGAGATACATTTTGGGGATCACGATGAAGTTTATTTTGTGATATTTTTTGTGGTTGAGGTAGGAAATGTTGCCAGACAAATTTCATAGGGAGAAAATACTTTAAAATGAACAAAACAGCTTCTTAGGTGTTATATTTAGAGATATGGCCATTGAATTCGGCGATCGTGGCTTTAGTCCAAAGTTCGTTAGTCCTGTATTCAATAATTCAGAGCTGTTTAGCAAAAAATATTTGCGTTTTGCGTTTTTCATGGGTCATTGGTTTCCAAAGTTTACAAATCTGAGAGAGATGGCACATTTTTGATGATTATTTTTTTTTTTTTTTTTTTTTTTTTTTTTTTTTTTTTTTTTGACTATTGGAATGACCAATAGGGCTTTCAAAAACAAATTTTTCGAATATTCCAAGTGTACCAATAGGAGTCATTAGTCAAACACACTATACAAGTTCAGAAGTGTTCTCCAAAAATGGCCGTGCGGCATTTTTCCAAGATCGGTGGCCAACGGATTTTGATTTCGGTATGTGGGCGTAAATTGTGCGCGATATGGTTGTAATGATCTTTTGTAGGTTCGGGGTGCTGATTCAGTCTGTCACAAGCAATGTGTCAAAAACGCAATATTGGCGAAACAATGGCGGCTCAAAGCAGCCATTTTTGGAGTCACGGTCGGGGAGTTGCCATTAGCTTCCGTATGTGATTTGACTTGAAGAGTTCGTTTTTTAATCAGAAACCATTTTGTGTGATACCTATCGATTTCAGGATTTATTATTCAAGAAGTGTCTAATTAAGAAACGCAACAGGTTTGAATGAAGCAACAGAATCAAGGAATTAATAATTCGGTTGTTGCTAGGGAACCAAAGCGTCCCTAGCAACCATCACAATTTCCAAAGCACGAGGTCATAAGCACAAAGCACTAGGTACCTACCACCCGAGTTTGGTCAAAATCTGCCCACGTTTACTACCAATTATGCTGATGACAAACGAACA
>CM068959.1:95083602-95094275 GCA_035128595.1 Eptatretus atami
ATACACAAGATGGCTTTCTGACTGACAAAGTTTTGTGAATTATTTTATGAAGGCCCCACCGTTTAATAGTGGCATACCAATGATTGTACAATGAAATTAGTGCATATTATTTAGGATTTTTATCATGCTTAAAACAAGATGGTAGCTATAATAAAAGAGTAAAGTGTGACAATTAAATTGATCATGTCATGAGGTCCGCTGATGGACTTGCATGGAAACGTGATGATGTAATGTGTTTTTTTTCCAAAGCATTGGTTCTGTCAAAGCAGTTCCTTGGCCTGCGGTCATGCTGGGCTGCTTGCCATCCCTCTCCCAGCAGTAGTTAGGGCAGGAATTTGGAATTTGTTCAGGGTGCCGGCGATAGCTCGCCCACTCTTCACGAAGGACACTATGTGATTTTAACCGACATCAACTAATGTCGGGAGATGGGACACCCAGTTTAACGTCCATCCAAGGGACGGCCCACACATTTATGAATCACCCTGCCTGTAAAAAACCTGGATGACAGTTTATAGCTGTGTCGGGATTCAAACCCAGGATAGATGGCTTACAGGTGAGCATGCATACAGTACCTCCAGGTTATCCTGCCAGTCGAGATAGCCGATACACAAACGCCAATTGTCGATATACTAACACTTTGTATTTTCTTAAACTCGACTACAGCAAAACCTCCATGCAATCACTCCCCCTTGGATCACTCCGATGGACGTTAAGCTGAGCGTCCTGCCTGCTAGTATCGGTTGATGGACACCAATGATCCCACGGGGGCTTTGGCAAAGAGTAAACGACTTCCAAGTTCCAAATTGCTGCCATCTTTCAGTCAAACATCAGGCCTGTCCAGCCGGTTCGTGAAAGACGTGTCAAGAATATTCCTTGGCGGACCCCAAACGAATGTGGGAATAATTGGGGCAGTTAACTGTTAAAGCAGTCGTAGGGTCTAAGTTGTTTGATACTGATTTGGAAGATTCACACTCAGATCAAGGAATACACGACGATGTCGAATACAGGTGTTCATTTCATCCTTGCGGATGACTTACTGTACCAAGTTATCTTTGGACTTCTCGGAGGACGAAAAGGCAATTACCTTACCAGAGACGAGTATTTGTGAAAGAGAATTTTAAAAAACATCTTTTTGGCTGCAAACGTTTTCCACAATGACGTGGCAATCATCCGTGAAGTCAAAGTGCCTTCTTCGTGCCTGAAAAGGTTCCCTTTCGCAAAGAGGAATAAAATGATTATGAAGAAACAACAAGCAAATGCCAGATGTCACAAAACACAAATCATTCACCCGGGCAACCCAGCTGTTTCAGGAGCATTCTGGGCAAACTAATATATATATATATATACATATATATACATATATATATATACATATATACACACAACTAATATATATATATATATATTATCTACAACACATTACATTATATATTTATATTATATTATATATATATTTAAAGCCGAGGGGTATGCTGCTCGCTCTACAGCTGTTCGAGCCTCGGTTCGAGTCCTGACCCAGTTATAAACTGTCATCCCTGTGTTTCACAGGCAGGGTGATTGATTGATGTGTGTGCCGTTAAACTGGACATCACATCTGCCAGAATTCCTCCCCCTCCCCTCCAGTGTGACCACTCCTCATTTTCATAAATGCCAAGGTGAGCCAATGAAAAAAGCCAAGAATTCACACAAGGGTTCGGGAAGCGATGATAATAGAACCACACGCAAGAAAACCTATAGAAACAAGACGCCAAGGTGAACAACGAATAGCAAGATCTTGTGAAAAAAAGTCAGGAGTGGTCACCACTGCTCCCTCTCCCTCTCCATCTCTCTCCACCTCCCCTCTCCCTGTCCTCGACATATCTGGATGGTGGTTATGCTGGATGGTGGTTCTCTGCATATTCAGAGGTGGTTATCTCCACACGTATTTGAACGGTGGTTATTTATGGGATGGACCCTCCTCATACTGCTTCCATTGCTCTTCCTCACGTGCTTCCATTGTTCTCCCCTCACACTTCTTTCTTCCTCTTCACATGCCTTCCCTTCCACACCCCACCTTTTCTCCCCACCCTCTTCCTCACTCCCTCCCCCGTCAGTCTCTCACCTCCGCTCCTGCCACCTCCTCCCTCCCTCTTTCCCACCCTTCCCCAAGTATACCTGTTGTCCGGACGGTGGTTATCTCCAGACGTGTCCGGACGGTAGTATCCGACACACTCCCTACACTACCTACATTGCCTCCCCTCATGCTGCCTTCTCTTGACGTATCTGTACAGTGGTTTTAGCCGGATTGTGGTTATTCGCACATATCTGGATGGTGGTTATTTCCAGAACGAGTGGTTATATCTGGATGCGTGGTTATCACCGGACATGTCCAGATGGATCCTCCCCTCACATGCCTACCTTGCCTTTCCCTCACTTGCCTTCCTTGCCTTCCCTGCCCCTCCCTCACACTGCTCCCTTGCCCTTTTCTCACAATGTCTTCCCTTCCCCACCCCTCCTTGCCCCCTTCTCACCCCCAACCCCTCCTTGCTCCCCCTACTTCCTCACTCCCCACCCCTCTCACTGCCCCTCTGGGTTTTCGGTAAATTAAAACACCTCTTTTGAAGATAATTAACGACCTTATCTAATTATATCCTTTATCAGGCGCATCCTCAGAAACCTCCATGCATCCTCAGTCACCTCGCACACCTTGCACTCCTCTCTGGGGTCTTAATACGCCATTTTGTTCGGCCGATTCAAGCATGCCTTTATTTGGAAACATTATCCACTCTCACCGACTAATTAAAGTATATACAAAATATTCTGATTTGAGAATCGGATCTCGTGGTCTAATAAGTACGAAAACCTGGAGTGAAGGCATAAAATTCAACGAATTTGCGATTTTCATAACTAAGTAATTTATTTTAAGCAAAGCATTCACTTAATTGTTTCTGATTTTCGGACAATTATTTTAGTGAAGAAAAATTTAGGAATGTGCAGAAAGTGTAACGTCATTTGAGTGCAACGCCATGCCTACAAACCTGATTTTGGCAACCATTGCTAGACGTCCAGAGGGTCCTTTTTCGGAATTAACAGACACAGTTTGTTTTATACCATTTTGTGCAATCGGTTTTCATGACAAAATATGAATATATATACTAATAGTTGCTGCACCCTCAGCGGAAGCGACGGGTTGTATTCGCTCGTGTAAAAATAATTATGCCGGTGAGAGCAATAGAAGTGCCCTTCCAGCGTAAGGAGCATTGATTAAGGGAGGGGGAATTAGTTCGAAAATTAGTTGGAAGAATGGAGATAAGGACGCCATTTCAACATGTAGTCGGGACGCAGTAGTTTAGCGACGTAGAGTTAAAAGGAATGTGCATTGGTTTAAGGGATACAGGGATCATGAGCTAGTTAGGGGAGCGTAGTTATCTAGAAGCGCCAGTATGAGTGTGAAATATAACGAAAAAATGAATGAATGCAGATCAGTGGGCCCGGTAGTTTAGAGTGAATGTGGAGTGCATGGTGGTGAATGAATGAATATGGGGTGGCGGGGGAGGTAACCCCACCCAAGAACCCAGGGTTAGTGTAAAGTTAGCTCATGATTTAGTGAAATTTCCAAATGGATGTCGTTTTGTGATTGATGCTGAATGTAGGCACAGAATCATTTTTGCAGGGTGCAGGAGATGATTGACCAGCTGGTAGTGTGACTCATGAAAGATGGACATACAGGGTAATGAAGGTCCTACGGGGGGTATTGTTTGTGAAGGGCACCTCCGACGTTGGTGCTAGTCGTCCAGAGTAGGCAGTGGTCCAGGGGACCGTTAGTGGTGTGAGTGGCACGGGTACCCGAGGAAAAAGGGCTGGGCAACGGATCCCGTGGGTACAGGGGAGAGCCAGAGAGCCCCCATAGTTCAGTTCAGGAGCAGGTAAACTCGAGGCAGCCTCAACGTCCTCAATTGATTTCATGTCTGAAGTGAGGCCTCCATTCATGTTGGGTAGTTGTAGCAGCAAGTCAAGGTGGAGTGATTCTGGTCTGAAACAAAATTGGTGATCTGAGTAAGGTTGTTGAGAAAGGAAGGATTTCATATCAACGTGATGATGGATTCCATAACCTTGCAGATGAATGGAAGTAAGCCGATAGGTCGTAGTTAGGGATCCGTTTTTGCACCTTTTTATGTAGTGCAGTGATGTGGTGATTTCCAAGAGAGGGAAGATGACCGAGTGAATGATTGGATAAAAAAGGGTAAAGAGGGACCGTGCAAGAGCAGCAGAGCAGCAGAAAAGGGTAAAGAGACCTAACGAGCTGATGCCATCCAGTCCAGTTGGCAGAGTCAGAGTCAAGGGTTAAAATAGCCTTCTCCACTTCTCTAAGGGCAAAAGCCAGTCCAGGAGCAGTTGGCTACGACAGGGAAGGATGGGTATGAGAGTGAGGATTGGGAACACAAGATTTGGAAGCAAACACAAATGAGGCATAGCCTTTTCATGAGTGGAGTCCGCTGTGATGCCATTGCGGAGAGGGTAAGGATGGAAAGAGCATACACCAGAACAGACTCAACAAGGTGCCACCTGTTATGGGAGGAGACCAGTTTGGAAAGTTCAATCTTAAGTTTGGACAGATGTTATTTTCTGGCTCTCTGAGAGCAGATACAAACTTGTTGTGGACTTTTTGGAATGCACTTGCACAAAGTCTAGCTGACTAACCCCTAGCCTAAGAGAAGAATCCCCCTGGTCCAAACAGTTGTCTTCTGGGTTTGGTCAGCTGCACTTGCTACCCCTTGGACTTGTTACACCCTCGTATGCCTGTACACATTCTCTGGGGTGACGGTTACGTCAGCTCTTATTTAATTTGAACTCCACTTTACTATTTCTTTTGTGGATTTCAACAAGACTTCAACCCCATTGTCTTCTCACCTCTACTGGTAACCTAGAAAAGGTACTGTCTCATTAAAGTGGGACTGCTTCAGCCGATTTGCTAACTTTGCTAAGGTGTCCCTTTTCCCACACATGTGGCATGCACTCCTTTCGCTGGGCACCGCATTTTGTACGTGTTGACCATTTCTGCACGCCGGGCAGATTCTCTGATCTGGCTTGCTCTGGTGTGTAGCTGGTCTAGCCTATGCACATGGCTTTGCCTTGCACGGCAGCTTGTTGTTAGCTTTAGCCAATACAGCATCTATCGCTGGTGAGTATTTTTAGCACTGTTCATCGCCCCTTATGTCTGCTGCTGGCCACTTAATCACCTCTGACTGCCTGCCATATTTTATGCTTTACGAGGGTTAGATCCTTCCATCTTATATATTAATATTTCCGAGTTTGTGGTTCGTGTCGCGCTAGTCTTCGACTTTGTTCTGGCGCTGCGAGTAAAGTGATATGCGGCTTACATTATCTCAAAGACCATATGAGGTGCATGACAAAAAAAAAGTAAAAATAAATGGTTTCTGAAACAGTGAAATCGATTCCACTTACTGCATTAAAGTAAATTACTACTGATACTTCTGCATCAGTTCCTCTCAAACACACCCACCCAACATGCCGCGCAGAGCGCAGGTTAATGCCTAGTCTATATTCTTTCCGACAGCAGTCCTCTAGACCAATGCCTAATCAGTCCCCATGAGCTCATCATGAAATGGCCATAATTGCAGTTTTCAGCTTGCGTATATAAGGATATGAAAACGAGTCTGAATTCCTAGTGACCTGCAGTCTCTGATTAAATTTGGCCCTCTCATAATTACATTTTCTTCTTGCATGAAAACTTGTCAAGCTCTCTTTGACGATGCTGAACTGCAGCCATTTATCCACATCCAAGTTCTATTCCTCAATGCATGTCATCCTCTCGCATCAGTATCCAATGGTTTACCAGGTCTTCCCTGAGACTAAATGTGCATATGGTAGACAGTCGGAATCTCTCAAACCTTCTCAGCCATTTAGCCCACTCTTGTGGTTTTGAAAAGTAGAATACTGCTGGAGGTTGATGGTGAGGTGCCGCTCGTGGTGCACTTGACTGCTGCTGGCTCATTGCTGCGTGTTTCCGCAGTCCAGTTTTTTTCAGCTCTCCGTGCCATCCTTCAGGTTCTTCACAATATGCTGTTGCAGTATTTCTGACACCATGTATGTTGGGTGTTTTAAAGGACTGAACAACAGCGAAGGTTTAACTGTTTTATTGCATTATAAAGACATACAGTTTATAACTTGGAAATGAGGCTCTGAGCTAGAGCTTATGATTCCATGTTCTCTCTCCAGCTCAGCCTGCAGAACCCTCCCAATGTCATGTCACATCCTGTGACATGTCAATGTGCTTATACCACAGCATCAGTTTGATGGGTCAAATGGCTGCTCCCGTATTAAATTCTTTGTACCTAGAATCCTATTGTGTCTCCTTGAATACAGGATTGCTATTAGATGTCATAATGGAGTGTTTTATGTATACAGGGGATAGGGGATGGCGGAGGTGGGAGGAAATGTGGGGTCTTGGTAGAGGAGAATAGATTTACAAGTTATAGTTATCCCCTTACACTAGAGAAAAGTCAGTCAGTTATTCCTGCATTGGATTTCCATAAATCATAAAATTTGTTTTTCCCAGTTTATGGTTTTGCTTTTGTGTTTTTTAACTGGGTACATGCCACATGTAGGGGAAACTGGGATGCATTGGACAGCCTCCTCCAGATGCTTTTCTTGGCCAATTATTTTATATGCCAACACTTTGGCCAAGCATTGGTCCAAGAACAGGTGCTGGGTACGTTCCCAATGTACACATCCCCCCCCCTTTCCCACTTTTACATGAGGAATCATATTGGCCATAGATGGCACTGGCTGACCATTCCACCCTTCTGTACCTCTCTTTCCTTCAAACACTGCCACGTAGGCGACTGGATTGGACAACCCACGACTATTCAAATAAACTCACGTTCCTCTTGCTCTCCAGGCTAGCCCGTACTTAGAAAGACCCTTTTAGCTCTGCGGGGTCACGCCAAGTGCCGTCTTTAGCCATGCCAGATCACACAGCGTTTTTGACAGAACATTTATCTTCGAGGTTGCACACGTTTGGTGTGGGGTTCAAACGCAGGATTATTGAAGGTAGAAGAGGAATATTGTTTATTTCGTCTGAACAGGCTATAATTACATGTTTAATCTCCAAGCATTCCTGCGTATTGCGGTAACGCCAGTCTTTGGTCTCACATAAGGTGTATAACCCTATTAGCCAACTTACTACAAAATCAGTGAGAAACATGGAAATAGAGAAACCTTACTTCGCAAAACCCTCTCCTTAGATCCTTTATCTTAGTACAGTAAGGAAATAAAATTCTTATTAAGAGATGAGTAGAAAATTGTGGAAATTGCTACATAATCAATGACAATGTTCGTAAAAAAAAGTCTAACTTTTTGGACGACTTTTGTGTCGCCTCCATCCTCCATCTTCCTTCATCTACAGAAACCATATAATATTCATGTACGCATCGATGGGACGATGGTATAATGCTATAGTAGAGAGGATGGAAATTGAAGACAAATGATTGAGAAAAGGGGAAGGGATGATAATCGGAGGAGGAATGCATGGTGGGGAATTCGGGTTGGAATGAAGGGGAGAAAAGGGAGAGGAGAGATTTCTTTTTAAGAGGATAGGATAAATAGATGGACGAAATGGCGCATGTATTTATAATGTCAACAAACAAGTTGATCCTTTTAAATGCCCTCTCCCCTGTTGTACTCTGGTTAAGCCCCTCCACTCTCACTTCTTATTTCCCGATGTGAATTAATGCATTAGACATTTCAAGAATTTTGACAAACGCATGGCATCCTTAGCTAGTATAAAAGCATGGAGCCAGGTAAAATATTCGTTGCATAACACAGGAGGGGAATTCGAGTCTTGTTGGGTTCAAAAGAAGCTGTTTTTAATAATTTTTTTAACAAAACAAACTTGGTTCTGATCAATAATCGGATTAAGCTGGTGTTGCTTAATGGTTGAGTGGCTGGCTAAAAATCTGGGTCTGAGTGTTATGGTTCAAGGTGGAATGCTCTTAGAAATCCTATGGTCTTGAGGTTGAGCCCCTTTTTTTACCATTAAATCACACAGTGTGGGTTGACTTACCTGTCATCCTTGAGTTCGGCCAAAATGAGTACCAGCTGAGCGTAAACAGGGGCACTTGATCATGGTTACAGCTGCACCTCACAACGATGCAACTAGGCAGCTACAGCGCACACAAATGTTTTTTTTTTTTAAATATACGATTAACAAATTCATAAGCATATCATTGCATGTTAGAAAACTACTAGTCAGTAAACATCTCTTCACGGTTAAAACAAATGTGTGAATCAAATTTAAATGTATCTACATATTATTTAATTTTTTTTATCGCTCTAATAGTGCTTAACCTTTGTAGTGACGTAGAAAGGCAATGTTAAGTATCCTCCCATTCCTAATGGTGTGGGGGAAGTTTAGGCCCCCAAAAAATAAAAAAAAGCCCAAAATTGATTCTCAAAATGCCAACAGGATTAGAACAGCACGGGAAATGCAGGTTACCCTCTGCCAGTTCCTGTAATGAAATACCCTCAACAATCTCCCTGTCCAAAGGCAAAACCTCGTAACTCATTTTTGATCAAACTGAGCTAATACTAATTGGATTTTTTTTTTTTTTTTTTTTTTTTTTTTTTTTTTTTTTTTTTTTTTTTTTTTTTGTTACTAGTTATAGGCTTCAGTTTAGTGTAATAAGTTATTGTAATGTTCCCTACGTACTGTACCCATGGTCAAGAACTAGCACATCACAGATTCGGTAATACCACAAAAACCTAGTATCCTCAATGTGACCATCTGATGCCAGCTTTAGTCACGATGACATCGATAATGGCAGCGCTCAACATCTGTAAAGGAATAATGCAATTTCTCGAATGGATACGGCCTTTTAATATATATAAAGCATTTGTCTTTGTTTCCTCAAAATCAATTAGAGTAGTTATTAGTTCTGCCTTTGGACGGAGAATGTCTACAAAAGACAATTACTCTTTTTGAATGCCAGCTTCACATTTTTCATCCCAATCATCCATTGACTTTGTGAAAATTCTTCCATGGGTAAGTTACTCTGTTGGAAAAGCTTTTGTCAATCGTTCAAGAAAGTTTGGAGAAAACAAATTAAAAACAACTAAAGGTGAAAAGTGAGGGCGGAAGACAAAACGTGAGTGGCCTTGTGGCCGACATTCCACAGCATCGGTCAAGGATGGGGTATGGATGCCTATGACCGTGCAGTAAATTTTGTGAGTTCGATTCAAAACTATGCTCATTGCTTTCCTCGATTTCTCAAAAATGACCTTCCAAAATAGATTTTCTAGTGTACAGGATATCTGTACTAATAAATGCCAGTGTGGGCAGTCAGTCAATCCATAGGTCAGTCCGGTCCATGCCGTCATTAGTTCTCCAATAAACTCCAAAACCATGAACCCAGCGGCCCAAACGCTTTACATGCATACTAAGGGAACTCCAAGGTAGTGCAGAAAATAAAATTTAGTGTGTGAGCTAATGTAAAACCCCTTTTGATAGATGATTAATAGTCTTAAATAATTATCCTTATCAGACGTTATCCTTGGTTACGCTCGCGTATCGCTTCACTGGGGTCTGAATTTCAACAATTTTTTTGGACTGCTTCAGCAATGCCTTGACTTGGAAGCATGGCCGCTATGGTTTCTTGATGAAAGTTTTTGGGGGTTTTTTTTCCTTTCCTCGACTCACGATCGCATCGAGATGTCTTGATCATCCCTACCACAAAGTAAGCTGATCTTGCAATGCTTATAAAACGCCCAGAGACTCCAGCGTTCGGGTGCTTATTTAATTTCCGCACATGCTCATAACTCAGCGAGGAAGGATAATATCTACATCTTGCCGAAAATTCAAAATTTGACACATTTTTATGACCTCAGCAGCAGGTTTGACTTCTAAAAAGTGTTAATTTATCCAATTTGGACATTGCTTGACATTCCCGGCATTTCTTGGTGCATGGTGTTTTATGATGACCGATCAGGCGATCGCTCTCGCTTGCCAAGCACCGTGCCTTATCAACAATTTTGTTGGAGTAGCTTGCTTGAGTAGCTAAGCACTTGTGGAGGTGATATTACAGCTGTCTTTGTTGCGTCTTCGCAAGCCATGGCCATACACAACAAAGTATCACAAGCCGTACTGAATATTATCTGTCGACTTGACAAGGTTCAGGCCCTATTCACCTGCTTTTTGGCCCCCGCGTTGTGCGTTGCAAGTCCCTCAAGCAAGTTGGCTCGCTCGCTGAAAAGGTTGATTAATTCTACACGACGTTTCCCATTTTTTGTACGATTTCATCATTTCCATTCATATACGACCGTCACTTTTGACATATATGTATAGATACATAAAAATAAAAAACCACGTTTCTCTCAACTATTTCGTTGGAGTGCGTTGCTCAGTGCCTTAAGCTTGTTAAGTGCTTTTCAAGCTTCAGATCTCTCTTTCAAGCTTCGATCACACACAAGCTTCCAAAGGCGATACCGCGGCTCGGTTTTCCAGTGGGGAACAGTTTCCCGAGTTAGGAAGGCAAACAAAATCAGATAACTTAATGAAAGTCAGAAATATTTTGCAGTTGTTACGAGAAAGCAGATGATTGCAAGTCTAGGCAGGATAGCCGGAGGTACCAAAGCTCGAATCTAAGCTGTCTAGCCTGAGCTTGGGAAATCCGAAC
>CM068959.1:95097471-95110945 GCA_035128595.1 Eptatretus atami
AAAAGATTTAGGAATGTGCAGAAAGTGTAACGTCATTGAGTGCAACGCCATGCTCTACAACCTGATTTTGCAAGCCATTGCTAGACAGTCCACAGGGGTCCTTTTTCGGAAATTACAGACACAGTTTGTTTTATACCATTTTGTGCAATCGGTTTTCATGACAAAATATGAATATAAATATACTAATAGTTGCTGCACCCTCAGCGAAGCGACGGGTTGTATTCGCTCGTGTAAAAATAATTATGCCGGTGAGAGCAATAGAAGTGGCCCTTCCAGCGTAAAGGAGCATTGATTAGAGGGAGGGGGAATTAGTTTCGAAATTAGTTGGAAGAATGGAGATAAGGACAGACATTTCAACATGTAGTCGGGACGCAGTTAGTTTAGCGACGTAGAGTTAAAAGGAATGTGCATTGGTTTAAGGGATGACAGGGATCATGAGCTAGTTAGGGGAGCGTAGTTATCTAGAAGCGCCAGTATGAGTGTGAAATATAACGAAAAAAATGAATGAATGCAGATCAGTGGGCCCGGTATGTTTAGAGTGAATGTGGAGTGCATGGTGTGAATGAATGAATATGGGGTGGCGGGGGGAGGTAAGCCCCACCCAAGGAAACCCAGGGTTAGTGTAAAGTTAGCTCATGATTTAGTGAAATTTCCAAATGGATGTCGTTTTGTGATTGATGCTGAATGTAGGCACAGAATCATTTTGCAGGGTGCAGGAGATGATTGACCAGCTGGTAGTGTGACTCATGAAAGATGGTACATACAGGGTAATGAAGGTCTACGGGGGGTATTGTTGTGAAGGGCACCTCCGACGTTGGGTGCTAGTCGGTCAGAGTAGGCAGTGGGTCCAGGGGACCGTTAGTGTGTGTAGTGGGCACGGGTACCCGAGGGAAAGGGCCTGGTGCACCGGATTCCCTGTGGGTATCAGGGGAGAGCCAGAGAGCCTCCCCCA
The DNA here is from genome assembly GCA_035128595.1 of Eptatretus atami. NCBI lineage: Eukaryota > Metazoa > Chordata > Myxini > Myxiniformes > Myxinidae > Eptatretus > Eptatretus atami. The sequence goes on from CM068959.1 coordinate 95,098,424, forward strand.
TAGTTCAGTTCAGGAGCAGGTAAACTCGGAGGCAGCCTCAACGTCCTCAATTGATTTCATGTCTGACAGTGAGGGCCTCCATTCATTGTTGGGTGAGTTGTAGCAGCATGTCCAAGGTGGAGTGATCTGGTCTGAAACAAAATTGGTGATCTGAGATAAGGTTGTTTGAGAAAGGGAAGGATTTCATATCAACTGTGATGATGGATTCCATAACCTTGCAGATGAATGGAAGTAAGCCGATAGGTCTGTAGTTAAGGGGATCCGTTTTTGCACCTTTTTATGTAGTGCAGTGATGTTGGTGGATTTCCAAGGAGAGGGAAGATGACCGAGTGAAAATGATTGGATAAAAAAGGGTAAAGAGAGGACGTGCAAGAGCAGCAGAGCAGCAGAAAAGGGTAAAGAGACCTAACGAGCTGATGCCATCCAGTCCAGTTGCAGAGTCAGAGTCAAGGGTTTAAATAGCCTTCTCCATCTTCTCAAGGGCAAAAGCCAGTCCAGGAGCAGTTGGCTACGACAGGGAAGGATGGGTACTGAGAGTGAGGATTTGGGAACACAAGATTTGGAAGCAAACACAAAATTGAGGCATTCAGCCTTTTCATGAGTGGAGTCCGCTGTGATGCCATTCGAGGAGAGGGTAAGGATGGAAAGGAGCATACACCAGAGACAGACTCAACAAGGTGCCACCTGGTTTTAGAGGAGGGAGACCAGTTTGAAAGTTCAATCTTAAGTTTGGACAGATGTTATTTTCTGGCTCTCCTGAGAGCAGATACAAACTTGTTGTGGACTTTTTGGAATGCACTTTGCACAAAGTCTAGCTGACTACCCCTAGCACTAAGAGAAGAATTCCCCCTGGTCCAAACAGTGGTTTCTGGGATTTGGTCAAGCTGCACTTGCTACCCCCCTTGGACTTGTTACACTCCTCTGTAATGCCTCTGTACACATTCTCTGGGGTGACGGTTACGTCAGCTCTTATTTTAATTTTGAACTCCACTTTACTATTTCTTTTGTGGATTTCAACAGACTTCAACCCCATCTTCTCCCACCTCTACTGTACCTAGGAAAAGGCTACTGTCCTCCATAACAGTGTGGACTGCTTCAGCCGATTTGCTAACTTTGCTAAGGTGTCCCCTTTTCCCACACATGTGGCATGCTACTCCTTTCGCTGGGCACCGCCATTTTGTACGTGTTGACCATTTTCTGCACGCCGGGCAGATTCTCTGATCTGGCTTGCTCTGGTGTGTAGCTGGTCTAGCCTATGCACATGGCTTTGCCTTGCACGGCAGCTTGTTGTTAGCTTTAGCCAATACAGCATCTATCGCTGGTGAGTATTTGTTAGCACTGTTCACATCGCCCCTTATGTCGTGCTGGCTGCCACTAATCACCTCTGACTGCCTCGCCATATTTATGGCTTTACCGAGGTTAGATCCTTCTCTTCTTATATATTATTTCCGAGTTTGTGGTTCGTGTCGCGCTATCTTCGACTTTGTTCTGCGCTCGAGTAACGTGATATTCGCGCTTACATTATCTCAAAGACCATATGAGGTGCATGGTACAAAAAAAAAGTAAATAAAATGGTTCTGAAACAGTGAAATCGTATTCCACTTACTGCATTAAAGTAAAATTATTACTGATACTCTGCATCAGTTCCTTTCTCAACACACACCCACCCAACATGCCGCGAGAGCGAGGTTTATGGCTATCCTAATATTCTTTCCGACAGCAGTCTCTCAGACCAATGCCTAATCAGTCCCCAATGAGCTCATCATGAAATGGCCCATAATTGCAGTTTTCAGCTTGCGTATATAAGGATATGACAAACGAGTCTGAATTCTCAGTGACCTGCAGTCTCTGATTAAATTTGGCCCTCTCATAAATTACATTTTTCTTTGGCATGAAAACCTTGTCAAAGCTCTCTTTGACGATGCTGAACTGCAGCCATTTATCCACATCCAAGTTCTATCCTCATGCATGTCATCCTCTCCATCAGTATACCAATGTGTTTACCAGGTCTTCCTGAGACTAAATGTGCATATGGTAGACAGTCGGAATCTCTCAAACCTTCTCAGCCATTTAGCCCACTCTTGTGGTTTTGAAAAGTAGAATACTGCTGGAGGTTGGATGGTGAAGGTGCCGCTCGGTGGTGCACTTGACTGCTGCTGGTGCTCCATTGCTGCTGTGTTTTCGCAGTCCAGTTTTTTTCAGCTCTCCGTGCCATCCTTCAGGTTTCTTCACAACTATGCTGTTGCAGTATTTCTGACACCATGTTATGTTGGGTGTTTTAAAGGACTGAACAACAGCGAAGGTTTAACTGTTTTATTGCATTATAAAGCATACAGTTTATAACTTGGGAATGAGGCTCTGAGCTAGAGCTTATGATTCCATGTTCTTCTCTCCAGCTCAGCCTGCCAGACCCCTCCCCAATGTCATGTCACATCCTGTGACATGTCAATGTGCATTATACCACAGCATCAGTTTGATGGGTCAAATGGCCTGCTCCCGTATTTAAATTTCTTTGTACCTAGACATCCTATTGTGTCTCCTTGAATACAGGATTGCTATTATGATGTCATAATGGAGTGTTTTTGATGTATACAGGGGATAGGGGATGGCGGAGGTGGGAGGAGAATGTGGGGTCTTGGTAGAGGGAGGATAGATTTACAAGTTATAGTTATTCCCCTTACACTTAGAGAAAAGTCAGTCAGTTATTCCTGCATTGGATTTCCATAAATCATAAAATTTGTTTTTCCCCAGTTTATGGTTTTGCTTTTGTGTTTTTTTTAACTGGGTACATGCCACATGTAGGGGAAACTGGGATGCATTGGGACACCTCCTCCAGATGCTTTTCTTGGCCAATTATTATTATATGCCAACACTTTGGCCAAGCATTGGTCAAGAACAGGTGCTGGGTACGTCCCAATGTACCACATCCCCCCCCCCCTTCCTCCCACTTTACATGAGGAAATCATATTGGCCATAGATTGCACTTGGCTGACCATTCCACCCTTCCTGTACCTCTCTTCCTTCAAACACTGCCCAGTAGGCTGACTGGATTGGACAACCACGACTATTCAAATAAACTCACGTTCCTCTTGCTCTCCAGGCTAGCCCGTACTTAGAAAGACCCTTTTTAGCTCTGCGGGGTTCACCCAAGTGCCGTCTTTAGCCATGCCAGATCAACACGCGTTTTTGACAGAACCATTTATCTTCGAGGGTTGCACACGTTTGGTGTGGGGTTCAAACGCAGGATTATTGGAAGGGTAGAAGAGGAATATTGTTTATATTCGTCTGAACAGGCCTTATATTACATGTTTAATCTCCAAGCATTCCTGCGTATTGCGGTAACGGCCAGTCCTTTGGTCTCACATAAGGTTGTATAACCCTATTAGCCAACTTTACTACAAAATCAGTGAGAAACATGGAAATAGAGAAACCTTACTTCGCAAAACCCTCTCCTTAGATCCTTTATCTTAGTACAGTAAAGGAAATAAAATTCCTTATTTATTAGAAGATGAGGTAGAAAATTGTGAAATTGCTACATAATCATGACAATGTTACAGAAAAAAAGTCTAACTTTTTGGACGACTTTTGTGTCGCCTCCATCTCCTCCATCTCCTTCATCTACAGAAACCATATAATATTATGTACGCATCGATGGGAACGATGGTATATGCTATATAGTAAGAGAGGATGGAAATTGAAGAAAATGAATTTGAGAAAAGGGGAAGGGGAATGATAATGGAGAGGAATGGCAATGGTAGGGGAATTGGGTTGGATGAGGGGAGAAAAGGGAGAGGAGGTATTTTTCTTTTTAAGAGGATAGGAGTAAGTAGAGTGGACGAAATGGCGCATGTATTTATTATGTCAACAAACAAGGTTGACCTTTTAACTGCCCCTCTCCCCTGTGTACTCTGGTTCAACCCCTCCCACTCTCACTTCTTATTTTCGATGTGAATTATGCATTAGAATTTCCAGAATTTGATGACAAACTGCATGGCATCCTTAGCTAGTATAAAAGCATGGAGGCCAGGTAAAAAGTATTCGTTGCAATAACACAGGTGAGGGAATACGAGGTTGTTTTGGTTCAAAAGGAAGCTGTTTTATTCAATATATTTTTTAACAAAACAAAACTGGTTCTTGATCAATATAGGATTAAGCCTGGTGTTGGCTTAATGGTTGAGGTGGCTGGCTTAAAAATCTTAGGGTCTTGAGTGCTTAATGGTTCAGGTGGATGGCTTAGAAATCCTATGGTCTTGAGGTTGAGCCCCTTTTACCATTAAATCAACACCAGGTGGGTTGACTTAGCCTGTCATCCTTCTGAGTTCGGCAAAATGAGTACCAGCTGACTGTAAACAGGGGCACTGCATCAGTGGTACAGCTGCACTCCCAGCAACGATGCAACTAGCAGCTACAGGCTGCATACAAATGTTTTTTTTTTTAAATATACGATTTAACAACTTCATAAGCATATTCATTGCATGTTAGAACTACTAGTAGTAAACACTCTTCACGTTAAATACAAATGTGTACACAAATTTTAAATGTATCTACATATATATTTTATTTTATTTTATTTTATCGCTCTATAGTGCTTAAGCCTTTGTAGTGACGTGAAAGGCAATGTTAAAGTATCCCCGCCCCATTCCTTAATGGGTGTGGGGAAGTATTTTAGGCCCCCACAAAAAATAGAAAAAAGCCCAAAATTTGATTTCTTCAAAATGCCAACAGGATTAGAACAGCACCGGAAATGCCAGGTACCCCTGCTAGTTCCTGATAATGAAATACCCTGCAACCAATCTCCCGTCCAAAGGCAAAACCTCGTAACTCATTTTTTGATCAAAACTGAGCTAATACTAATTTTGGAGTTACTAGGTTATAGGCTTCATGTTAGTGTATAAGTTATTGTAATTTGTTCCCTACGTAAGCTTGTACGCTCATGGCAGGACCTAGCAACTCCTACAGAATTCGGTAAATACCACAAAAAACCTAGTATCTCAATGGACCAATCTGATGCCACGCTTTAGTCACATGACATCGAAATGGCAGCGCTCTAACATCTGTAAAGGAATAATCAAATCTTCTCGAATGGATACGGCTTTAATATATATAAAAGCAGTTTTTCTTTGTTTTCTCAAAATCAATTAGAAGTGAGTTACTAGGTTCTGCCTTTGGACGGGAGCAATGTCTACAAAGAAAATACTTTTTTGAATGCCAGCCACATTTTTCATCCAATCATCATGTGACTTTGGTGAAAATTCTTCCATGGGTAGTTACTCCTGTGTGGAAAAGTTTTGTGTCAATCGTTCAAGAAGTTATGGAGAAAACAAATTAAAAAGCAACTAAAGGTGAAAAAGTGAGGGCGGAAGACAAAAACGTGAGGGCCTTTGCCGACATTCCACAGCATGGTCAAGGATGGTTATGGACGCCTATGACTAGTGCAGTAAATTTGTGGAGTTCGTATTCAAACTATTCTTCATTGCTTCCTCGATTTCTGCAAAAATTACCTTCCAAAATTAATTTTCTAGTGTACAGGATATCTGTACTAATAAATGTCAGTGTGGCAGTCAGTCAATCCATCAGTCAGTCCGTCCATCTGTCCATCCGTCCTTATGTCTCCTCCATAACTCCAAAACCATGAAACCAAGCGGCCCCAAACTTTACATGCATACTAAGGGAACTCCAAGGTAGTGCAAGAATGAAAATTTAGTGTGTGAGCTAATGTAAACACCCCTTTTGAAGATGATTAATAGTCTTATATAATTATCCTTTATCAAGACGTTATCCTTGGTTACCTCGCTATCGCTCACTGGGGTCTGAATTCACCATTTTTTTGGACTGCTCAGCAATGCCTTGACTTGGAACAGGCCGCAATGGTTTCTTGATGATAAAGTTTTTTGGGGGTTTTTTTTTCATTTTCCTCACTCACATCATCGAATGCTTGATCATCATACCTACAAATAGCTGGATGCATTGCAATGCTTATAAACGCCCAGAGACATCAGCGTTCGGGGCTTTATTTAATTTCCGCACATGCCATAACCTCAAGAATCTCTTAATCTGAGCCAAAATTCAAAATTTGAACTTCTTAATTGACCTCAGCAGCAGTTCTGACTTCTAAAAAGTGTTAATTTATCCAATTTGGACATTGCTTGACATTCCCGGCATTTCTTGGTGCATGGTGTTTATATGACCGATCAGCGATCGCTACTCGCTTGCCAAGCCAACCGTTCCTTATCAACAATTTTGTTGGAGTGCTTGCTTGAGTGCTTAAGCCACTTGTGGAGTGATATACAAGCTGCTTTGTTGTTCGTTTCCAAGCCATGGCCATACACAACAAAAGTATTCACACCGTCACTGAATATATCTTTCGACTTGAACAAAGTTCAGGCCTATTCACCTGCTTTTGGCCCCGCGTTGTCGTGCAGTCCCTCAAGCAGTGGCTCGCTCGCTGAAAATGTGTGATTATATTTTACACGACGTTTCCCATTTTTGTACGATATTCATTATTCATTCATTATACGACCCGTCACTTTGACATATATGTAAGATACATAAAATAAAAAAACCACGTTTCTTCAACTATTTCGTTGGAGTGCTTGCTTCAGTGCTTAAGCCACTTGTTAAGTGCTTTTCAAGCTTCAGATCTCTTCAAGCTTCGATCACCACAAGCATCCATGGCGATACCGCGGCTCGGTTCTCCGTGGGGACATTTCCCGAGTTAGGAAGGCAAACAAAATCAGATAACTAAAATGAATAAAAAATATTTTCAGTTGTTACAAAGCAATGAATTGCCACATCACGGCAGGATAGCCGGGAGGTACACAAGCTCGATCTAAGCTGTCTAGCCTGAGTTTGAATCCTGACCGAACTATAAACTGTCAACCCAGTGTTTCACAGGCAGGGTGATTCATCAATGTGTGTGCCATCTCTCAGATGGATGTTAAACTGGCCATCAGATATGCCGGAAATCCGCCCCCTCTCCCTACCCTCTCAAATCTCCCCCAACCCCCACTCTCTCCCCTCCGCCACTCAATCCCTCTCCCACTCTCTACCCTCTTCCCTCTCCCACACTCAACCCTCTCCCCTCTCCCACTTTCCCACTCTCAGCCTTCTCCCACTCTCAGCTCTCTCCCACTCACAACCCTCTCCCACTCTCAATCCTCTCCCACTCTCAGCCCTCTCCCACTCTAAGCCCTCTCCAATGTCACCCTCTCCCTTCCCCCTCTCCCACTCTCAGCCCTCTCCCAATCTCACCCCTCTCCTCGACCATCCATCTCCCTCTCCCTTCCCCCTCTCCCACTCTCAGCCCTCTCCCTTCCCCCTCTCCCACTCTCAGCCCTCTCCCAATCTCACCCCTCTCCCACACCTCTCCCTCGACCATCCGTCTCCCTCTCCTTCCCCCCTCTCCACTCTCAGCCCTCTCCCACACTCTCCCTCGACCATCCGTCTCCTCACCTCTCTCTCTCTCTCTCTCCCATCCCTCTTCCTCCCCGCTGCCTCTCCTCTCCCTCTCCTACCCTCCTCCTCTCCTACTCTCCCAATGTCTCACCCCTCACCCTCTCCCACACCTTTCCCTCCCCCCTCTCCCTCACCCACACCTTTCCCTCCCCCCTCTCCCTCACCATCCCTCTCCCTCTCCTACCCTCACTCACTCTTCTCCATCTGCTCTCCCTCTCACACCCCTGTCCAACCCCTCTCCCACCCTCTCTCTCTCTCTTTTCTCTCTCCCTCCTCTCTCTCTCTTTCTCCTCCCCCCCCCCTCTCTCGCTCTCTCTCCCCCGCCTCCCCTCTCTCTCCCCCCTCTCTCTCTCTCCACCCCTCCCCCTCTCCTACTCTCCCAATCTCTCACCCTTCACCCTCTCCCTCCCTCACCCTCTCCACACCTTTCCTCTCCCACCCCTCTCCTCGCCCATCCCTCTCCCTCTCCCTCTTGCACCCTGTCCAACCCTCTCTCTCTCTCCTTCTCTCTCTCTCTCTCTCTCTCTCTCTCTCTTCTCTCTCTCTCTCTCTCTCTCCTCTACCAAATGGCCTGATCACTGATCATCACTTTGGATTCTGACCTGGTCACAATATTGCATATGTTAGTGTTTCACCATTAACAATGAATGGAGGTGTTGAACAAAAAGAGACTTTCTTTGGACATAATGCAGGCCTTTGACACTGTCTGACACACTCTGCTCTGCTATGCTCACTAAGTTTTCTACTCTTGATGTGCCAGACCACCTTCATTCCTGGCTTACAAAGTTCTTCTATATATGCAATCAGCACATAATTTTAAATGGTATCCTTTCATGCACTCTCTCACTGAGGTGCCAATGCTCCAAAGTAATGCTTTAGGCCCAATTTTGTTCCTCATACACATCATTGACCTCTCATATGCCTTAGAAAACCTTGACCACTTTGTAGATGCCACATTTTGATGTATGGTATCTATCCTAATGGCATACCTCCAGCTTCTGCATGCCTCTCAGTCCAAAAGATCATGCAGATGCTGGTCCAACACATGGAACATTCCACTCAAACCAGGAATGTATAGAACATTCTCACCTCGTCTCTCCAGTAATATAACTTAGCAAGCCCACATATCTATATTCCTTGATCAGCCACTGGAAGAATTTCAGTCCTTCAATCATTCAGGTCTTATCATCAGCTCCGAGTACGATATCCCCTGGGCAGATTATATATGAAAGTTGGCCTCCAAAACCAGCTGAAGACTGCATGTGGGTATCCCTCTCACACCAAGGTCTGTATTTTCTACTACCCTGTGTTCTCCCACATTATTTTTGTCTTGCTGCTGATTTTCAGCCTCCCACCAGCCTATCCCCAGGCCCTTGAGGATGCATTCATAGTTCTTTGATCCCTCTCTATCGGGACGTTCCAAAATCCAGACACTGCTCACCTCCACTCCTTTTTATCTATTTTTCTCCCACCTGTGGAATATAATCTGACCTTTCCCTCCAGAGATTTAAGGTGACATTACACCACCATCTCCTGCGATCTTGTATCCCTACTTATGATCTTTTTTTACCTTTGATAACCCTCTCTGAACTCCACTCACACACACACGTTCCTCCACATTACTATTATTTTTTCTCACCTCTCCTTTCTTTTCTCATTTGTTCATCCACTTGCTTGTTTGTGTGTGGTTCTTTCCTCATCACCCCGCAGTCAGTTTGATACCCTTTCATCATCTTTCAACTTGTTTTACTATGAGCCTTGATTTTGAAGACCAAATACACTACTAAGGAAGTTCAATTCCATCTGGAAGAGTTATAAGAATGTAAAAAGGCCTATAAGCCAAAATTTGAGGTCAGCCCAGCAGGGGTCATTATCAGCCCACTATGGGTGACAACTGAAAAACACAATGGTGTTGCAAGTACTCGATGGAGTGACTTGCAATGTTTATATAAAAATTTCCATCCATCGGATAGAAAGATATACATGTTGCTTTAGAATTTTAAAAGTTTCTTAAAATCAAACCAAAGACATGCTATAAATGGGCCAGGAGGTTATAGATATAAATTATATAAATGGTGATAAAAGGGAAATCTGCACACAAGTGCCATCCGTGCCTTTGCAAAATGGAAAAAGAAAAAGCACAAAGTGAAGATTGTTTCTCAAGCAAACAGTAAATTCCGGGTGGGATAGCAAAGCAAACAAAAGAATATCCGACATTTTGAGAGGGGTGTAACATACAGAGAGTCATTGGTCCTTATCCAGACAAGAATTCATACAATATACATCATAATAATTGATGCGTAACATAAAAAAGCCAACCTCAGATGTCATGCCACATAAAAAATTTCATCCTTCCTCTCTTGAATCTCTGTCACCGTCACCATAATGATGTTCCTCCTTGAATATAAAACATAGGTAAATATTCTGTACAGACAGTACCTGAAATTAGCAACCCCTTTGGACCCCCATCACTCATGTCTTGTTACTCTCCTGACATACTGTACAAGCTTCTGGATGAAATGATTTTGTTCATTTTTTGCTTGGTGTTCTTTTGTCTTCGGTAATTTTTGTCTGCATAACATGGCAGGGAAATGTCATTAGACAGTGAATATCAATGAAACTGTGATAAGTCATTGTTAAAAGAATTATCGTTGTTATTATCATTTGAGTTCCTTTTATGGAACTAGAAATCCCAGTTCATTGAGGAATTAAATGACAGTGGACAGCAGGTTCAAAGACTTACAGTGGGTCAAAGGGAAAATCAGGGAGACATTGACATCAAACTTGAGTGTATGCGAGGCCAGAAACGTTGATATCATCACACATGATATCGAGATTGATTGCACACCTCAACTTCTTTGCTCCTCGCTTTTCCCATCTATGACACTGCATTTCAGAGGCTTTTCTTTCTCACTCTTTCCTCCAGGACTTCAAACTGGCAGTGCACCGCCACCTCATGTCATCCCCCATACTGACCCATGATCTTTATTACCCCCATTAACTTTGAATAACCCAACCCTCTTACTTGCTTGTTTCAGCATTTCCTCCCCTTCTCTCTCTTCCTCTCCCGTTTGTTTCTTCCCTTGCTGTTGGTGCCCTATTGTTGCCCTGCTACTCCATTGTCAATTTTCCCTTGCTGTTCTATGTACCTCACTCTTACAGAGGGAGAGAGAGAGAGAGAGAAAATGAAAAGAGCAGGAGGGGGGTCAAAGAGAGTAGAAGAGAGCAGAGGTAGGTATGGGAGAAAGCATGAGGTGACTCTGGGCAGCACTCTTGAAGGACCAGAGGGAGCAGCATGAGAAGGCACATGGGTAAATGTGGTGAAATTTCACACCTGCAAGGAACTTCAAACAAACAAAGGGCTTCAAAGCACCAAATTCAGGAACAAAGACCTGCAAAAAAAACTTTAGTTCAGTTCCTTGTTCTCGAATTGTGAAACTCAGGTTTTTCTCTCACACGACAAAACATTTCTTGGGAAAATGCGCACAAAAGCTTTCATATTAATCTGATCGAAATGGAAATCCTTATGTTTTGAGGCCAAGCTGCACTAAACTTGGAGTTTTTTTAAACCAGGCTCAACTTTGCTTTGCTATAGAAGTCTGAAAGGATTGGACACATTCAAACTGATAAGTTGCATGATCAGTTTTGTTTTAAAATTGGCCAATTATGATATTTTGCACACTTATTTGACTGACAACTGTAGTAAATATGCATCATATCGTATGTAGTCGGTCCACGCCAATTAAGACCGATGCTGGATGGATGGACCGAACTGGCTTTTACTCCCTTGGACACGTCAATTAATGGTGGCCTTGTGCATGCAGGTAGAGAAGAAATGTGGCGCCTATGGCGCCACACACCAGACTGTTCACAGATGGGGTTAGGGAACGACGACCGGGTGAGGCCTTAGCTGCTGGTGGACAAGCAGTGTCCACCAGAGTGGTCAGTTCCTCAGTACTGACCACAACCTTGTGGTAGCAACTTTGAAGTTGCAGCTTAAATCGGGAAGAATTGTACCATCCAGCCAAGGCTGGATGTTGGCAAGCTCAAGGATGAGGGAAGCTGAGGAGTTTGCAAACAGTCTGAATGGGGATTGGGGTGGGGGGGGGGAGGTCTGGGTGCTTTGAGGGACCCTGAAGAGTTGTGCCTTCAAGACCACCATTCTTGATGTTGCCAGGTGATGTCTTGGAACTCACCGAAGGGTGAAGAATAATTTTGTCTCTTGAGGGATACTGGATACCATTGACCAGAGTCACAGGGCCAGGCTTAATGGCAGAGCTGAGCTGTTCAGGAAGTTGAGGCGCAAAACTGTACATGCGCTGAGGGTGGACAAGGATGCCTATGTGCGAGGAATCTGTGAGGGCTAGAGCATCACTTGTAGTCAAGTGATTGTCATCCTGCTTACAGGGGAATTTGCACATTGCATTCTTCCAAGTGTATCCTGCGGTGTTCTGCAGTTACAGTGGAGGGTGGTGGGCTCTTGACAGAGGAGTCCGAAGTGAAGTACCGCTAGGCTGGTTACTTTGAGTGGCTGTACCAGGCTGATCCACCTGCTGTTGAGTTGGATTTCAGGGGTGTTACTGTCCCTATTGCTGACTCTCCAATCAACTGTGATCCACCTTCATTTGTGGAAACACAGGCTGCGGTGAACCGGTTGAAATGGCGTCAAGCTCCTGGGATCTGTGGCATCCATGCTGAACTTCTCAAGGCTGGTTGAAATGCTGTACTCGTGTCATTGCATGCAGTTCTGTGCTGTGCTTGGAACACAGGCATCATCCCAACTGACTGGAAGTGTGGCCTTGTTGTCCGTCTCTGGAAAGGAAAGGGTGATCTCCAGGACTGCAACAACGACTGAGGGGTGATGCTGCTCTCAGTGCCTGGGAAGGTCTTTGCTTGGATAATTCTTGATAGGGTTTGCCACCATCTGCTTGAGCACCTGCACCCAGAGTAGTCAGACTTTACACCAAAGAGGTCAATGACTGACCATATCCTTGCCCTTTGGGTCCTCACTGAATGCAGATGAGAGTTTTGGTAGGGGCTGCTTGCAGCCTATGTTGATCTCTGCAA
>CM068959.1:95114393-95132740 GCA_035128595.1 Eptatretus atami
CCACAGTGCAAAGCCCTCCATCAACTTTGTCAACAACCCTCTTGAAGAGGTTCGGCCACTCAAACTCTTGGGTCTCACTCTCAGCCATGATCTCTCTTGAGCAAGCCATATTTCAAAATTGGCTTCCAAAGCCAAACGCTGAATAGGCACCCTCCATCATGCAAAGTCCTTCCTTGGAACACCTGAACTCCTGTCCACCTACAAGGCTTTCATCCACAGCTCGATGGAGTACTGCTCTCCCCTCTGAGCTGGCTCCCCTGCCTCATAACTTGCTCAGGTTGATGCCATGGAAACAAAGTCTTTCAATACCATTGGAATCTCTCACGATGAAGCTGAGTCTATGAGCCCATCACTTCACCATCGCTGACAGGTCGGTGGTCTCTGTTTTCTTCCACCTCATTTCTGGACTTGCACCCTCTGCCCTCTCTGTGCTTTATCCCCCCAAGGTATCTGCAGGACACACGTGGTCCACCAGCAACCCCCTCCTAGTGAAACTGCTGAAATCCAGAACCACTGCTCACCTCCACTCATTTATTCCTCCTTTTCCCGCCTGTGGAACCACCTTCCACGCTATATTCAATCTCATTCTTCCATTCAGGTCTTCAATACAGCTGTTCACCACCATCTCAAGTCATCCCCCATCCAAAATCATGATATTTTATACACCCCTTAAACCACGATCACCCCTCCCAAAAATTTTGCTTATGTATCCATATTGTACACCCTTTGCTTTTTTCCTTACCCCTCATCATTTCCTTCATCCCTTGTTTGTCCATCAACGTCTACTTTCTCCCTCTGCCCTGCTAGTCATGTTTCCCTTTTCTCCTGCTGTTCCCTTTATTAAGTTATGTCCTGATTTGTTCTGTATCATAGCTATTCCACGAGTTCAGAGCATGTATATAAAAACCCCCTTAGGGCCCTGTCACACCTTGACGTTTTAACCAGCAATGTCAACGTATAAAAATGTATGTAAAACGTTGGCGTATGCTGAAATTTTGATGTTTTTTTTTTAAGTTTTGGGCGTATTCATAACGTGTTGGTCGTATGCATAACATATTAGTAACGGGTACAGAACGTTTCGTTGTGTTATTGATAACTTTTACCAACGAATGCTTAGCCTGTTGTCGGCGTTCACAACCTATGCCCAACGATAGTTTAACTTACGCATAGCGCGCTAAACGTATCGCCGACGAACTCGTGGCGTAGCCTGTTAAGAACCTGCCGGACGCCAATTTAAATCATAACCGCCTGAGAATTTGAAGTGTCAACATCGCAGTCACACCTTGACGATTTTGCCAGCGTATGCCGGCCTATGAAAAATGTGTCTAAAACGCTAGGGGCACGTCAAATACGGTATGGGTAAGTTGTGTATACGTTAAGAGTAGGCTGGAAAACAATGAAGTACGCTGTCATATTACGTGGTACGTGTAATACGTCGTGAAATTTCAAGCATGCTGAAAATTTTACGACGTACTCGGCGTATGGCTAACACGTTCCACATGCGTTGTCATATGTTCCTGGCACGCTCCGCGATCGTTTACACACGACGGACACACGTTACTTGTAGGTTACTCATAAGTCGAAACACGTCAAGGTAATATTTAACATACCCGCAACCTAATTTTAACCAATGGTTAACGTCCTTTTAACTTATGAGTAGCGTGCTCTGAACCTATGTTTAACGTGCTTGAAACCTATGAGTAAGTGCATTGAACCTATTTGTAACTTGCCTTGAACCAATGACTAGCGTGCTATGAACCTATGAGTAACGTGCGTTTAACCTATGTGTAGCATGCTTTGAACCTAAGTATAACGTGCTTCTAACCTTTGAGTAGCATGCTATGAACCTATTTGTAACGTATCTCAAACCACATTGTCGTATGTAGACGAATTAGATTGACGTCTTCCGGACGACCACAGCACTTACTGAACGTGTTTCTAACTTACATCTACCGTGTAATGGCGTATTGGCAGCATTAAGGGGAATTGGTTAATACAAATGGGCTTCACAAGAGGACCCATCATTGTTCCAGACTCCATGTTGAGTAGATGTCAATGCCAGTAGTATCAGTAGTAGTAATACTATTAGCAGTAGTTGGTGTGCGTGACAGTAGTAATAGTAGTAGTAGTTGTAGTAGTAGCATGTCTATGTCAGTAGTAGTAGTAGTAGTAGTAGTATGTCTATGTCAGTAGTAGTAGTAGTAGTATGTCTATGTTAGTAGTCGTAGTAGTAGTAGTAGTAGTATGTCTATGTCAGTAGTGTAGTAGTAGTAGTAGTTGTAGTAGTAGTATTGGTAGTAGTAGTAGGTCCATGTCAGTAGTAGTAGGTGAGCGTGATGGGGAGGGTGTGGGTGATGATGAATCCTCTTATCGTCACGAATAGGAGACTATTTGCACCATTGTTCGATGTTCTTTTCGGCTAATTTTTTTTCCTCATTCCCACGATGAAATATTTCTTTGTTTTACTTTTTAAAGTATTAAAAACGACTTTGACAAATGCATAATGTACTAGTAATGAACACAGAACGCTTCGATAACTTATACATAAGTTATACCAACGATTGTTTATCGTGTTTTAGGCGTCCACAACCTATGCCCAACGATAGTCTAGCGTATGCATAGCGTAATAATTCCCAAGCACGTTATTCATAGGTTATAAATAAGTCACGGGTACCCTAAACATTACTTTGATGTGTTTCGACGTATGAGAACTTTCAAGTAGCGTGTTGCGAAGTGTGAACAACGTTCGTGTAGCGTGCTTACAAAACGTTACTCATAGGTTAGAAATAAGTTTCGGGTACGCGAATGTTACTCTACGTGTTTCGACTTATGAGTAACATACAATTAACGTGTGTCAACGATCGCATAACGTGCCTACAACTTATGGCCAGCGTAGCGGAACGTGTGAGCCAAACGCCGAGTACGTCGTAAAATTTCAAGCATGCAAAATTTTTTGGACAACCAAAAAGTACAACGTTTTAAACCAGCGTAATAAGACCTATGGTAGTGTTTTTCAGCGTGCACCTAATGTACACAAAACGTACCCATAACGTATTCGACGTGTGCCAGCGGTTTTAGACAAATTTTTCATAAATCGGCATACGCTGGCTAAATCGTCAAGGTGTGACAGCCCCTTTAGCAAAGCTTGGCAAGCCCTGACAATGGGAAAACGTAAATTTACCAACAATCCAATCACCACTGGGGAGCCCATTCAATACCCAATACCAGTAGCGCCTGCTGCAGCCAATCTCTTCATGTAACCCATGACAATTAAACCCAGGACTCTCTTTCCAAACCAAGAGCCCATAGATCAATGGACTATCTGGGGAAAGCCATGTAGGCCTCTCCGGGTCATTCCCAACCACTTAATAATGCTCCACAGATGCTCCAGTGGTTACCATCCATCCATTGAGACCATACTCTGTACAGAGCATTGGTGCTGCCTAAGCAGTCTCCATGGCTATTGGGTACAATCCTGGACGGGTTGCCAATCCGACACAAGATACCAGCAAGCTGGCACTTATTTTGCCGACCTCGGAAGGATGACAGGCAGAGTCAACCCCACCTGGTATTAATTCAACAGCCGACGGGGGATTTGAACTCAGAATCCTCGGATCCCAAGCCCACCATCCTAACCATTAAGCCAACACTAGGCATAATGGTTTCCAGTGGGCTGTATTCATACCGAGTCCATGTGGATCGACCCATGTCCATAGAACAGCAGAGCATAGGAAGTTGGTTGCCACATGCTGTCTGTTCCAGAGCCTCAGGGAGAGGCTACCAGGCTGAGTGCCTGGACGGTCACCTCATCAGGCCTTTAAAGGCTTTACTGTGGTGTCGCCACCAAAGCACAACCCACAACACCTCCCCCTCGTGGTCCTCATGGTGCACTATGACAGGTGCCCAGAATGAACCACCTCAGACCCCCTGACAGAGGCAGATTAAGATTATTGGGGCCCTGGGCACAAAAAATATTTAGGCCCAAAAAGGCCCCAAAAAATTGGACTCGGTTATTTAGCCAGCCGTTACTTAATCGCTTCGTTGGAATGCTTGGCTGAGTGCTTCAGCCGCATGTTCTACATTGCCAGAAATAACGTCTGCCGAACCCGAAGCTGTGTCGCCATAATCTTCATCTGTCGTTGCTCCTTGAAGTATTGGTTTATAGTTGGTATCTTTTTTAAAAAAACCAAATCAACTTCTTTAGCCCCCCTTTTTTTGCTTCACCTTTCTTTTTGAGCTCGCACCTCAGTACCGCTGATCCATTTTTTTTTCGCACAACCTGCATTTTTTTTAAACTACCTTTTTATTCTAATGGCAACTGCCATCTGACCGATGACGTTGCAAGTCATTTGCATATTGGAACATGAGTTTATAAAAAGATTTTTTACCTACAGACTAGCAATTGTTTCGTCGATTAATTTAGGTACATAATTTTTTGAAAAAAAAAATGGAGTTGCGTAATTTTTGAATAGGCCAATGTTGGGGCGAGACAGTCTGTAACCATGCGACGAATCATCTCGTTCTGATATACAGTAACCATGGTGGATGTTCACATGGATGAGAAGTGTCGAGTTAATTTTTTTAATAGTGCCTTAAATGCGCGTTTCCCGATCGGCCCGTTACCGGATTTTGTTGCAGATTGTAACCACAGTGCAGTCATTATCGTTGCATAATCATAGTATTATCAAGTATTGTCTGGTTTCGCACCTCCAACGAGACTCGACGGTCACGCAGCGCTTGTGCGCAGAGAACCCCACAACAGTATAAATCCGAAACCAGCCCTGAAACACCCCGAGCGGTAACTCGTAACTGGAAACATAATATTAAAGTGGTGGATCTAGTATAGACATTTTTATAGCAGCAAATGTATTTTTCCCTGGGGCCCTCATTGAGCTCGGGGCGCTGGGCATGGACCCTGTGTTCCCGTGTGTTAATCTTCCCCTGTCCCCAGAAGTCTCAACACTCTTTAGGGTCCAGTGACCCCAACTGGGCCGAGCCACTTGCTCTGACGGCGCCCCAATGACAACGGACGCCACACTCAAACAACCCCCCCGTGGAGCCCTGGTCAGACCACACGACCTGTGATCGGACCCCACGTCCAAATCCTGTCAGTGTAGCTCCCCAGCTGCCTGGCCCAAACCAACCTCCCACGGGGCAATCGCCCACAAGGCGACCCCATTGATCCCTCTCCTCCCCTCCCTCCCCCCCCCCCCCCCCACCCCCCCCCCCCCCCCCCGCATTAATTGCACAGCCCAGGGACCAATTCCCACCAAGGCTGCTCCAAAACAATTTCCCATTTAAATTTAAAATACCTGCCTCCGCATTTCAAAATGCGGTTGCATACTATAATAACCCCATTATCCCTATCAGGCTTTTCTTGCCCCTCCCTCAAGCCGCTGCTGGCCTTGAGCCTCCCCGCTCTTCCAACTTTTCTCCATTGTCATGAGTCGGCAGCTGTCAGGAGACTCACAGCTCCCACTTGATATGAACAAGTGAGTTGAACAACCAAATTGAGCTCAGATTGACACAGGCTCTTTCTAATCTTTCTACCACTACAATTTTTCCTTATGTGCTGCCCCGTGGTCACCAACACACTCTGTGCACGGCGATTGAACGACCTTGGGTGCCGAGTCGACTCCGATAAGGTCCGTCCCGAACACCCTGGAAACCGGCATGACTTCTGCCAACACCAGCTCACATACGACTACAGACGTAGCCTCGCTCTCCAGTGCAGGCCCGGACCAGCACACCAGCAGTCCGACCTCGCTCCCATCGTGAACAGGCTCGACTGCTTCCTCACATGTCGCAGGCTTGGACACCTGACTCGCCGGCTCAGGTTCGTCAGCCTGCATGTACCTCAGAGTTGGCGCCACATTGTAAACTGTCGGTCTTGGGCTTGCCAGCAGAACTCCCGCCGGATCCAACCGCACACTCATGAGTGCCGTACCGCAAACCACGGAGCCTAACCTACCACTCTCGAAGCCCTCTGTCTTTCTCGTCATGTGGACAATCTCTTTCCACTGGTGCAGAGCGACATTCACACCAGTGTAATGCTCCTCCAGGCCATTACCCATTTTTAGCTCACCTGGAACGCAGTTCCGGGGAGCTTAGTGATCGAGCAGTGTCCGTAGGTGAGTCAGTCCGTAAACACTTCAGTCATTATCGCTTGAACCAAACACACGATTTTGATGAAACTCTGCCATAAGCTCCATATCTGATGCCTAACGAAGGTGTATTAACCGCATCAAAATCTGCGCTCATTAAGGGGGTCTACGGGGGTGCTTCCTTCATCCTCGTGACCTCCTCGTACCGCCAAATTTTGCACATCCGCAAATTTCGTGCAGCGGTTTTCTTCCAGCGCACACCTCGACAATTCAAACAAAAAAAGGTTTAATTTGAAATGTGTTATACTGTGCTCTCCCGGCACCAATTAGCTATGAATTTTGAAGTCCTTTGGATTCTAGATCCCACCCCTGATCCACAATGCCAATTAAGACCGACGCTGGATGGATGGACCAAACTGGCTTTTACTCCCTTGGCAGGATACGTCAATTAATGGCAGCCTTGTGCGTGTGGGAATCACAAGAAGAAGGCGTTTAACTCTTTTAAAGCCAACATGTTTATTTCCCAAACCAAATACCAGGGGGTGGTGATCGTGATGGTGGAGAGATGGTGAGTTGAGGTGGTGAAGAAAGGGGGAACACGTAATCGATAAATAAATAATTCTACACAATGACAATAAAACCTATGGTGCCATACACCAGACTTGTTCACAGACGGGGCTGGAGAACAAGAACCGGGTGAGGCCTTAGCTGCTGATGGACAAGCAGGCGATGAGGAGGCGGGTAAGAGAAACGAACAGGTGATCAGGAACGAGGAAGCAGGAACAGGGCAAAGGTAGGAGCACGAGAAGGCAGGCTGGCAGGCAGGCAGGCAGCACCACGGAGAGAGCAACCGTTTCTCTTCAGCACACGATCTCCTCCTCTCTTGGCACCAAACCCAATTCTCTCTCTCTCTCTCTCTCACTCTCTCCTCTCTCTCTCTCTCTCTCTCTCTGTCCTCTCTCTCTGTCCTCTCTCACTCTCTCTCTGTCCTCTCTCTCTCTCTCTCTCTCTCTCCTCTCTCTCTCTCTCTTCTCTCTCTCTCTCACATTCTGCAAAACCCAGAGACGATCCCAGAAAAGTCCGCCCTCTCGGGGGCAATGAAACTCCACTTTCAGGAGGTGATCCATGGCTCCGCTCCTCGGGAGGCGATCCAAGCTTAGCCCTTCTCTCTTTGATTCGGCCTCACCTCGGCGCCTCATCCGGTGGGACATTACAAGAGGTTAAAAGTACGATTCCTTACCTTAAACCCTAACCATGTATTACAATGCACCACCCTCAATATGGTGCACATTTAAACAGACAATTCTTCAGCTACTTTTCCCTACTTAATCACATCGAGGACTAAATACTCGTACATGGACCATACTACTCTGTATACCTCTAGGTTTTCTAAGGTAATACCGACCTACACCCTCCCCCCTCCTCCCAACAAATGTAATAGCATATTCATTAATCTGTACTTTCTTTTTTTCTCCAACTCTAATGTGTTGTTGAAGAATGTAAACCATCAAGTATTATCAGCCAAATGCGAACATGTATTGACTTGGAGTCAATTTGCATCAATTCCAGAAGAAGTTCCTGCCTTTTAAGTCTTCTCAACCCTTACAAAGATAATTGCGCAGCTAACTGCACCACACTTTACACCACAGAAGCAAGGAACGCCGATACTTACACAAAAGTTATTTGACACGCGGCTATCTATTCTTGTTTGTGGTGCAAATGTTCCACCAGAGACTTCATAAGACTCCCAAAGAAGTGATGTCCACGATTCTTAATTTAAATTAAACAAATTTCACAAATGTTCATAAATTAGTGATTGAAGAGTTGAATCACCTTTTTGAGTTGTTGCTGGAAATTCAGTTTGGACAGCCACTTGTGTGCCAAAGCAGACTTTGCACTCATTCTCCACCTGTAAATATGATAGCAACTGAGATGATAGCAATGGTATATGGAAGCATACCATGTCACAGTTAGCTCGAGATGAAAATATGTAGCAGAGTACATGTTAAACCACAGGTGAAATCACATACTGCAAACTAGCTTGAACGAAATCTCTTCAACTCAAAAAACTACATTTTCTATATGTGGGAGAATTGTGTGCTCAGCCCAGGGGTCGCCCAGCTAGCAGAGTACTGGTATGGTTTACCAGAAGACCTGGGTTTTATTCCTGATCTGGGCGCCTAGTTTTCCCACATAAACATATTATATATGTTTGCCTGTTCATTTATACAATTGTATTACTATGCCCCCTGTGGTGTAATCATAGCGAACATGGATTTGCTCCCCCATGGAGGAAAACCCTCTCGTGGACAGGTTTTGCTGCTTCTATGGTTGCCAGTGAGTGTCTTGGAAGCAGTGGCGGAAAGAGAGTGGCGTTTCTATCTGGAAGAATTGTGGGTTGGCCAGATAGCTCAGATGGCAGAGCACTGGTACAGTTCACATGAGGACCTGTGTTTGATCTCTGGTCTGGTTGTGTAGTTTTGCTCACATATACATATTATCTATTATATTACAAAGCAGGTATGTCTGTCTGTCTTTTTGAGTCCATCCATCAGTCTCCAAACTACTCCCTCAGTTTTGGGGCTAGCCCCGCCAAACCTCTGTGGAACATTTTGGGGTCCCAGCCGGTGTCCTAAGGTGGGTGGAAGTTTTCATCAATTCCTCAATACAATTATTATTTTTAATTTTGATCTTTACGAAGGTAAGAAGCCCATATCTCAGGTAAGACAAAATAGATCAAAATTTTATACATAAAAAAGGAACATAAGACTGTTTTGAGTTGTTCTGTGTCAGAAAAATTATTTTACTGTTGGAAGTACTGTATACTTTTAAAGATCTGCAATTCATTTTTATGGTGTTGTCATGTTGTTTTTTTTGACTGTTTAGTGCATATGTGGTTCTGTTCTGTTCTTGCACATGGCAGCTTGGCTGCCAGGTAGCTATCATTTCTTGAAAGTGCAGCTGTGCCACTGATGCTGTGCCCCTCTACCAGTACAATGGTACTCATTTCACCAACCTCGGAAGGATGACAGGCTGAGTCAACCCCACCTGGTGTTAATTCAGCAGCCAACAGGGCTGAAACTCAGGACCATAGGATCCCAAGCCAGCCACCCGAACCACTTCGCCAACACGAGGCTTAATGCATATGTCGTGGCTAAATTGCTCCAATTTATTACTTGTACAGTTGGTGTAGGTCATGTTTTGTGTTTCAATTTATAAATGCATCCAAAGAAATCCTGGTCTGGTTGTATAGTTTTGAAAGAGAAGTTCCATGCGGATGGAGATATTAAAAATCGAATTGCTTGGATTCGTCAAGCAGGCAAGACATATTCTGAAATCCACAAGCTCTTGAAGAAGGAGAAAATCCCTATTTCTCTGTCTAACATAAAGAGAATAGGTCTACCGTTCCAGAAAATTGGTTTTACTGTAAGGAAGACGGGATCTGGCAGGCCTAGAGCCACTACAACTGAAGATGACAGGTGATTGAAATTCTTAGTTCTCCAGTAAAGAAAGAAAAGACTGCAGAAACTGTCAGAGGAGTTCAGAACTGCAGAAAACAAGACTGTTTCCAGAAGGACCATCACAAGAAGGCTGATTGATGCCAGTTAAAACGTGCTAAGATAATATGTGCTAAGAATCCTCTATTATCAGAGAAAAACATTCAGGACAGATTGCACTTTTCGACCGAGTATGGGAGCTGTGAATAAAACTGGTTTCAGAGAGTTCTGTGGAGTGATGAATCAAGATTTCAGCTTTGCATTGATACCCCAAAACGTTGCCTTCGAAGATGTGGTGAGAGATTCAACCCGAAGTGCATTTGAACAACTGCGAAGCATGGAGGAGGTGGAATCATGGTCAGGGTTACATTTTCGGCTGCTGGTGTTGGTGAACTAATGTGAACAATCAATTACTGCCAAGAAATACCAGAAAATATTGGAGAAAGGATTACTTTCCAGCCTCCAAAACTTATTTCCTGAAGAAGAAAGCAGCAAATGTCATTTTTCAACAACATAATGACCCTGCATATATAATCTATGTATATATATTGTATATGATTGTATATTTTATTATTATTTAGGATTTATTAATTTTTATATTATATTAACTCTATGGTTATTGTAGAGTTGTTCATATCACCGTGTCGGAATAGAAGTTCTTATGAGCCTGGGTCTTACAAAATCATGTGTAATATGTCCAACCTATATGGTGGGAATTATGCAGTTAAGTACTGAGTCTGAAAGTTCTCAAGAAATAAATTGCATTAAATCAGACTTTTTCCACCTTTACTTACACATTGTAACCCACAACTTTCAAGTGGAAAACAAATTCTACAAATTTCAGAGAATTAATTATAAATACAAAAATAGAATATCTACCCAGCAGAGGAAGTATCTGTATAAACATCCACGAGCGAATGCTGGCAAAGGGGCTCCCCCTGAGTTAATACTTGATGGAAGCATCTTTGACAGCAATTACAGCTGCGAATCTGTTGGGATAGGTCTCTATCAACTTTGGACACCTTTATTGGGCAATATTTGCCCATTCTTCTGCACAAAAATGTTCAAGCTCAGTCAAGTTGCATGGGGAGCGTTAATGGACAGCAATCTTCAAGTCGTGCCACAGATTTTGGATTGGATTTAGGACAGGGCTCTGACGAGGCCACTCAAGGACATTTTTTGTTTGTTTCTTAGCCACTCCAGTGTAGCTTTGGCTGTGTGGTTTGGGTCATTGTCATGCTGAAAGGTGAACTTCCGTCCCAATTTAAGCTTTCTTGCAGAGGGCAGCAGGTTTTCCTCTGGGATTTTTCTGTATTTTGCTCCATCCATTTTCCCTTCTTTCCTGATAAGTGCCCAGTCCCTGCTGATGAAAAACATCCTCATCACATGATGCTGCCACTACCATGCTTCACAGTAAGGATGGTGTTCTTTGGGTGATGTGCTGTGTTGGTTTTGTACCAAACGTAACGTTTTGCATTTAGGCCAAAAAGTTCTATTTTGGTTTCATTGGACCACAAAACTTTTTGCCACATGGCTTCAGAATCTCCAGAATGGTTTTTTTTGCATACCTCAAATGCGATACAAGGTGGGCTTTTTTGAGTAATGGCTTCCTTCTTGCCATCCTATCAACCAGGCCAGACTTGTGGAGTGTTTGGGATGTTGTTGTCACATGCACACAGTTACCAGTCTTTCCCATAAATGCATGCAGCTCTTTTAAAGTTACCATTGGCCTGTTGGTGGCTCTCTGATCAGTCTCCTCCTTGCTTGGTCATCCAGTTTGGAGGGATGGCCTGATCTAGGCAGGGTCTTGGTGGTACCATACACTTTCCATTTCTTAATGATTGCCTTGACTGCGATCCAAGGGATATTCAAGGCCTATGAAATATTTTTATATCCATCCCCTGATCTGTACCTTTCCACAACTTTATCCCGGAGGTCTTTTGAAAGCTCCTTGGTGCTCATAGTTAAGTCTTTGCTGTAAAATGCACTACCCAGCAGAGGAAACCTACAGGAACAGTTGATTTTATTCTGAGATAATCAGAATCCCCACAATTTAACACAGGTGGAGGCCAATTAACTTGGTATGTGATTTTGAAGGTGACTGGTTACACCTGAGCTAATTTACAATTATTATTATAAGGGGGGGTGGACACTTATCCAACCAAGATATTCTGGTGTTGTATTTTTAATTAATTTTCTGAAATTTGTAGAATTTGCTTTTCACTTGAAAGTTGTGGGTTATGATGTGTAAATAAAGGTGGAAAAAGTCTGATTTAATGCAATTTATTTCCAGGCAATAATGCAACAAAAGGTGGAAATTTTGAAAGGAGGTGTAGACTTTCTATCGGCACTGTATATCTCAAGATCAGACCCCATTACCGTCGTGGGTACCAGAAAGGAAGTGCCATACCAGCTATTGCTGCATGCATCCTGACCAACAGGAAATGCCTGCCACATATTAACCTGTCTTTGGTGCACAAACCAGCTCTTGGGGAGCCAGGAACAATATAAATTAAATGAAGGCTCTTCTGGCTGAACAGTTGCACAGGCTTTGCCTGTCAGGCATGAGCTTAGCAGAGTCACAGCTCCCTACAGCTCCGTAGGATTGTACTGCAGCCAGTACCGGGAAGAGAGTTTAATTCTCAATTTTATAGACCAGTCCACCACTGAAATTTACAAATGAGGAACACTGACCCATAATTTAATCATCATCAATATGAAAAAACATTCTCTCATCTGGCTTCTTGGAATGACATCTGTTTCAATTTTGCTTTGTATTTAAGTATTTGTACTCAAAATGGGACATTAAAGCATGATGTGTTACCTACGCCTTCTCTTTCTCCAACAGGCTGGATATAAAATCCTTCGCTTCTTCTGAAATGTTTTTGAAGGCTTCTTCTTCAAATTCCCACTCGCCTGATGCTATGTTGCTCAGTGTTTCCGGTTCATCATCACCAAGGAATGGAGACAGGCCGCTTAGTCTGAAAAAGCAACAGATGTTTGAATGAAAAACAGTTGAAGGCATTGTAATATTTAAGAGGAATGTTGTACACAAAAACGCAAAATCAAATAATGCCAGACCATGTTTCAACAACATGCTGCATTTAAAGATCCTTTATGAGAAATACTTCTTGAGAAAGAGAATCTCATTTATTAATCTACCATGCTCTATACAGAGCATCGGTTCTGCCAAATCAGTTTATTTGGAAAAGACAACAATCCAGGAGGGGCCACCACTGCGACACAGGACACTCGACTGAGTGTGCAGGAATTTGTAATTTGTTCATGGTGCCAATGATAACTCGCATACTCTTCGTAAAGGATATCGTGGGATCGTCAACATCCACTAACGAATGCTGGCAAAGGGAATCCCAGTTTAAAATCTATCCGAGGGACGGCACAGACATTGATATGCCTCACCCTGCCTGAGATTCAAAAGCAGGCGAGATAGCTCAAAGGCGAGTGTTCACAGCTTTTTGGCTATCCTACCAGCCCAAATCTAACTGGTAAATATATTTCTTTTAAATGAAGCCCAGTCTGACAGAGTTTAGTGGTGAGCATCTTGCCACCAAGAATGTCCTAAAATGACCAGGCAGTGCAGGTCTTTCGAACAAAGACCGAATCAGTGAGGTTACTGTAACACAGTAGAAACAGAGTGGTGTGGACTTACAGCATATAGGTGATGATCCCAACACTCCACATGTCAGTTGGAAAGGATACGAACTCATAGTTCACCACTTCTGGTGCCAGGAATTCCGCTGTGCCAAAGATTACTTTCAGTTTTTCACGGGGCTTGAACCTGTTCATAAGATATTAATAGGTAAAGACCCAAGGGTGCTTGATTCTGATGCCTTTTTAAGACTGCTCTAAGACATATGGGACTTCCATGTATTATCACATGCAGGACAAGGAAATTAGGAGGGATTAATGTACTTTTAGGATGCTTGTTTGTTGTTCAAATCAGTATGTATCTGTATCTGTATCTGTAGACCACTCGTGATGTAATGGCTCTTGCATTAGCATTAACGCTTCCTTCTCTCTCCTCAAAACCCATCAGTGCATACATGTCGTTGTGCTGGCTGGGTAACATCAGTCTGAATAGTAACATTGGCATATGACTCCGGTGACACCACCAAAGTCCATACGAGTAATACAGATCTCAAGGCTAATGAAAATGTTCAAACAATTGGTAAAATCTGTCAATCTCTACCTTTAGAAGAAGCATCTTTCAAAAGTATTCCTCAATATGCGAGGTGTTCAAAAAGGTATTGAAACAAGATACCAGAGTCGAAGAACACCACCTTGTTACTTTTCAATTTTCCTTGGCCAAGTACACCATTGCACTGTATGGTCCTCATCATTAAGAAAATATATTTTCTTACCAATTGTATATACATACTTATTGAACAATAAAAAATCAACAATTGGCGATACTTAAATTATATTGAGTATCTCGTCCGCAGAACATTTTGAATGATGCTCATGATGTGTGATGATCTAAGGAGCAAACTCGATGTTGGATTCTAAGGAGGTTACAGTCCTGATTGATGCTTTTCTTAATTGTATTGAGTAACAGGTGTCTCGTAGTACATCAGAGCTATTGTGGCACTTTGATTTCCCTGTCATGGAGGGGGTAAGACTGAGAGTGATCATCTCCATTTCCTTTAATAAGCGGTGAAGAAGTAGAACTCTAAAAGCTCGAGTGGGGTCGTTTTGACATTTAAAGGTGAAACTTACCTGCATGAGGACCACACAGTGCAATACTGGTGTTGAGATAACAAAAGTGCATTCACTGTATCTCTGCCCTCAGGAGTCACAAGACCTAAAAGTTGTTCATCTTCGACTTAATGTGCAAAACACGACTTCTTGAAAAGAAATGAACCCTTCATGGATTACATAAACCGTATGCTGGTATGATTTCCATTAATATATTGTTAAGGTATTTTTTGCCGGACATTGTAACTCGTATTCTCCAATTGTGACTCGTCAGTAATCCGTAGAAATATTCATGCTATCCAAACCACAATTTGATCCCGATTTCTGATCCAGTGAGAATCCTGTGCCATTTATTTATATTTACTGGTAAAAATTGCAGAATGTGTGTCAACCCCCTACCCACCACCACTAACCTCTCATGCCTCATCTCATGCCCAACTTGCTGCTTTTGGCCTCATTCTCTTCCCCCCCCCCCAATTTCCTTCTTCCACCAACGTTGTTTTCTCACTTAACCCCCCACTCTCCTTCCCTTGTATACATAAAATGTTTTTGAGTGTAACTACGCTAAGAGTAACTTCATATCAGCTAATGGCACCTGGCATGTGACAATCAACCCAAATAACTTTTACATGATTGCATCCATACGAAGTCACTTCAAGAAGACCTGCCTGCTGATCTTCCCATATTCTTCTATGACCAACCTCTATTAGGGAAGTATAACCCCTTAAGCTGATGGGACTCACAATTTTACATGACATATCCTGCAAAAAAAAAATTACGTTTTGATGAACTTCAAAAATCATACACAGGCCTCAGATAGTAGGAATCAAGTGTTGTAGGCCATGGATTTAGGTGTGCTGATGAGAAGTGATTTTGCAAGAGTTTTACATTTGCATGATTTACCTTCGAGCCAAGCCAAAGTCGATTATCTTGACTTGCTTTCCATGACGATTTACACATACGATGTTTTCTGGCTGGGGGGTGGGAGAGAGAGGAAAATAAAATAACAACAAAGGACAATAGACTTGAACATCTAAGGACCTCATAAAAAAAAACATCTCATGCAATTCTACAGGTACAAAGGTACCTAGACGTTTCGATCTGATTACTAGTCAACATCAGTTTTCATCCTTCTGCCTGCTTTATGAAAATGAAGTTTAACGTCCATCATATGCTCAATCCGATGCATTTCTTATTACATTCAGTATTTGCAAATACCACCCGTCGCTTCACTGACGGAAATACCAAGAGGGTTTGGGAGAGATAGGGGAGAGAGAGGAGGGAGGAAAGAGGATGGAGGGGGTGAGGATAGGTTGGGGATGAGGAAGGGCACAAGAAGGAGTGGGCAAAGAGGGGTAGGAGCAAGGAAAGGGGAGAAGGTGAGGAAGGAGGGGACAGCGAGGAAGGGGACAAGAGTGATGCCTCAACACATGTCACTATACACTCCAGAAGGGAGGGATGTGAGGAGGGGGGTGGAAGTGAGAGAAATAGAGAGGGAGGGGGAGAGAGAGAGGAGAGAGAGAGGTGTGTCAGTAGAGTGCTGCACTTAATTAGGAGGGGGAGCGATGAGGGGACAGAGAGAGAGAGGGAGGGAGAAAAATATATTGTAGATGAAATCAGATCACACAAAAAGGGTAAACAATGCGATCTCATGTAAAAAACTAGAGGGGGAGCACTCGGTAGAGTGCAAAACCTCCGCCGCCAATACTGCTAGGTCACTCAACTCAAGTGAACCTGATATCCTATTCATTCAATTTGATGTCAACAGTGCTCACAGAGTTATAGTTTGCAACTTTCCCTTTTACTTTTAACTTTTACATACTCAATTCATTCGTCATAACTAGATTCCTTGAGACAGAAATTGATTTTACGTGGGTATATCCACCTGAAGTTCCAAAATCAGCCGCAATTATAATTTTGGCATGTTTTTTTGTTGGAAATCACTTATAACATGTAGAAATGCAAAAAAAATCGAAATTTTGTTGAAAAAAAGTTTGCAACATTTTTTTTTTCTCTAACAAATTTTTTTTTTTGGGGGGGGGGGGTGGAAATCACTTAAAACATGTAGAAATGCAAAAAAAAAAAATTCAAATATTTTTTCTAATTGGCCGCCATAGCGGCCATATTGGATTTTGGACCAAGTCCAAAATCTAATGGCATGATCCTTGGACCAGACCTAACCCCCCCACCAAGTTTCGTCGAAATCCGTCGAGGAGTTTTTCCGTAATAAGTAAACAAACAAACAGAAAGGGGTGAAAACAGTAACCTCCATCCATCTTCGATGGCGGAGGTTAAAAAAGAACAAAAAGAAGTAATTTCACTCCAGATGACACTGAAGGCACCACATGACACCATGGGGCCTGCAGATGGGTGGGGCCTACACTTTGTACTTTGATTCATTGACTAGTTATTACAAAGGACAATAGAATGTATGTTTTGTTGTGTTTAGCACTTTTGGGCATGAATTAACACTGTACCGTAAGGAACAAACATCGACGAATACCATTCAAAGTTGAGCAGCAAAGTCATTACAAATATTTAAGCAAAAAGACAAATAAAGCAAATGGAAAAGTAAGAGAATGGTGAAACAGGGGTGTGTTCCATTACCAAGCAGATTAAGCACTCAATCAAGCACTTCAATAAAATGCTTGACAAGGAGCGGCTGGCTTGGCAAGTGATAGCAAGCTGATTGGTAATGGGACACACCCCAGCACCTTCATCAGCACAAAAAGAAAAACTGGCATAAAATATGGAAAAGGAGGGATCATAGTCTTGCTTAAAGTAAATACGCTTTGTTATAAGAATCAATAGTTTCTTTAAATTTTCAGTTTCCACTCCAGATTTTGACACTTAATTAGTCCACGAGCTACAATCCTCAAAACCGAAGACAGATTTTGATCATGTAATTTAATTCGTCCATGAGAGGCCGTCATGGAAAATTGCATCACATAATGCATGAAATCGCTCCTCGCTCCTAATTTGAAAACTATAGTACTGACAAAAGTGATGTATATAGCAATTCATAGGTATGAAGATCAGGCATTTGATTATATGAGTGAGGAAAGTGAAAAAATAAATATTTAGCACTTTATCATACAGAAACCGTTGTGGCCTGTTCCAAGTCAAGGCAATGTTGAGCAGGCCAAACCAAAATGGCGGCTTAAGACCCCTGTGAGATGACAGTGGGCTGACCAAGAATAGCACCGCCATCTTGGTAATCCTTTTTTTATGCTGAGCACCCCATTAGTTATCTTCAAAAGGGGTGTTTAAATTTACCCAAATACCCAGTTTTAATTCATTCACTCCCTTGGAGTTCCCTTGGTATGCATGCAAAGTTTCAGGCTGCTAGGTTTCATGATTTTGGAGTTATGGAGGACACTAACACGCACGCATACACACATACACACATACACACATACACACATACACACATACACACATACACACATACACACACACACACACACACACACTGACATTTATTACTGTAGATGGGAGATTTTGGGGTGGTGTTACTTTTTTCATTGGGAGCACTTTGTTGCCCATCTCGGACTGCCCTGAAGGGATAAATGTGTGGACTGGAATCACAAGTACACTGGATCAGGTGGTACAGGCAGATGAGCCTCACCCCTTTAACATCACAAATTAGTCGGCTGGGTTTTTCATGACAATCCAAGCTTGGTTTTCAAAAGCCTTTGAATCCAGATTCTTAGCAATGTTTTTTTCAGCTGGATTTCAACCGACGACCTCTTGGATGGTAGTCCAGGTGTCCTAACAACTGGACCAACAATTATGCCCTTCTCCTTGTGGTAGCTTCTCTTGTGCTACAGTATGTGAATGTTTCAGGAGCATGGCCTGCGTTATGCAGGAGTGCTGAAATGTGGATGTGATGCAAGAACAAGAGACCAAAATTTCTCATTTTTCTTCCCATATGCATGAGTGGAAGATACTGTATGATGTTTGTTTTGTAAAAATTCCCTTAGCCTTTTGGCCAGCCATGTCATTCTCCTGACCATTCATCATGATGGGG
>CM068959.1:95133962-95146276 GCA_035128595.1 Eptatretus atami
ATATATATATATATATATATATATTTAACCCATTAAATGCAGACACTTCATTGAATGTTATCCGAGATATAGATTTCTCAACCTGCTCCAAGAATCCCCAATGAGAAAAGATGATTGTGCAGCATTATTAGCCCCCATTGGACTCAATCAGAAATGGGGGCTTATGGATTTGGTCTCGATTTTCGTGTCCGTGCGTGTGCGCGTGAATGCGTCCACAACCATATCTCGGACACGAATGGTCTGATTTTATTCAATCTTGGCACAAGCACAGTGCATGATGGCATACACGTGCACCTCACTTTATTTTGTGATGTGATCAAAGATGGCCGATTGGTAGACTGGCAACCATTTTAGTCGTACATATATATATATATTATATATATATATACAGTATCTCACAAAAGTGAGTACACCCCTCACAAATATGTAAATAATTCAGTGTGACTTTTTAAGCAGCTGTGCTAGAAGCAAAACCTTAGAGTTGACAGAGTCGACATTCTGTAATATGTATGCAGGCATAAACTGCCATTCCATAAAAACAATGTGGCATATTACGAATATTTCTGAAAGAGGAGGCAACAAAAGTGAGTACACCCCTCACAAATATGTAAAAATTCAGTGTGACTTTTTAAGCAGCTGTGCCAGAAGCAAAACCTTAGAGTTGATGACAGAGTAGACATTCTGTAATATGTATGCAGGCATAAAACTGCCATTCCATCAAAACAATGTGGCATATTACGAATATTTCTGAAAGAGGAGGCAACAAAAGTGAGTACACCCCTCACAAATATGTAAATTATAATTCAGTGTGACTTTTTAAGCACTGTGCCAGAAGCAAAACCTTAGAGTTGATGACAGAGTAGACATTCTGCAATATGTATGCAGGCACAAAACTGCCATTCCATAAAAACAATGTGGCATTTACGAATATTTCTGAAAGAGGAGGCAACAAAAGTGAGTACACCCCTGCTATTGTCTGCACAAGTGAAGTCAAGCATGGTAAAACAGCTTCCATTTTCATCATTTTCTGCATATTTAAGTCAAAGAGTGTTAAAGGTACAAATATGCACCAAACAATACACACAATGTCCATAGAGCTGCAACCTCCCTGGTATGTTAAAAGTGAAGACGTGTACTCAATGCAGTAATTGTCCATCTGCTTGCTGAAGAAATAATTGCAAAGGAAATACTGTACCAATCGCCATTGAGAAAGCAGCATGGCTCCTCGTGGTAAAGAGCTCTCGAAAGATGTCAAAGATCGAATCGTTGCCTCCACATAAAGATGGCCAAGGATACAAGAAGATCAGTGCTTCTTTGAAAGTAAGCCCCAACACCATGGCAAAGGTCATCCAGAGGTTCTCCAAGAAGCGTACAACAATGAGTTGCGCTCGCCAGGGCGATGATGCACGTACTGTTCGCCAAGTTCAGAATAGTCTTCGCAAACAGACGACAGTGCGCCAAGATTGCTGAAGAGTTTCTACAGCTTCTAGCCAGTCTGTTAGTGCGTAACCATCACGTACACCCATCGTATCGGGTTGCATGGCGCGTCCGAGGCGTAAGCCTCTCCTGAAGCAGAGCACAAGAAAGCTCGCAAACAGTTTGCTGAAGCACATCAATCCAAGCCCTGGACTACTGCCATGTCCTCTGGTCTGATGAAACGAAGATCAATTTGTTAGGATTGATGGAGTGCAGATGTTTGGCGGTGACCTGGGGAACAGTAGCCAGACAAGTGCATTATCCCTCTGTCAAGCATGTGTGGTGGAGTGTCATGTTTGGGATGCGAGTGCTGCCGGTACTGGAGAGCTCAAGTTCATCCAGGGAAACATGATTCTACGATGTACTGTGAATCACGAGGAGAAGATGTTATCCCTGCAAAACTTGGTAGAGGAGCTATTTCAGCACGAAAACGATCGGAATCATCGTTCCAAGCCAACTGCCTTTCTGAAGAAGTCGAGGTCAATGTGTTGGAGTGGCCAGCATTCACCTGATCTAAACCAATAGACAACTGTGGGGCATCCTGAATGTAGGTTGAGGGACGAAAGGTGTCCACCCACACAACTTCGAGAAGTATTGCAGGAAGAGTGGAACAGGACCAGCAGACATGTGGACTCTGTGCACTCCCATCGGTAATAACTGCTTGTCAAAACAATGGTGGACATACAATACTTGAAACAATAACGGCTTCAAATTTGTGATAAGTAATAGGTGTACTACTTTTTTTCGCCCCCCCCTTGTCACAGATATGCAATACCAATTGTTTAAGAAATAAGGATTTTGGGCTGTACAGTATGACAGAGTGTCTACTCTATCATGTTCTTTGAGTCTTGTGTTTATAATATCAAGTAAATAAGTTACACAAGATCATGTGCATTTTTTGTAAAAGGTGTAATCCTTTTGAGATAATGTATATATAATAATAGTATAATATATATATATATTTAATATAATAATATATATTATGATATACTGTTAATATTATATATATATGTATGACATCTTCTATCATACAGACATACTCTGAATCTCATAAAGCAAAATTACTAAAACAGGGGCGAATGAATGTGGGCGATGACATTTTATGTCTAGTTTACTTGTTTTAACATAGCCCATGCACCTTGAGGTCGAGATGTAAGATGTAATTCTGATGTATGTACTGAACACCCTCGCAGATTTGCTGTACAAAGATCATGCATTCGAGTTCAGTGAGGCGTTCGCTTTCATTAACAATCCGATCGAAGAGTTCACCACCCTCGAGGCTGTAGTGGAGTGGGGAGTGAGAGTAGTGGATGGTTATACAATAAAAATGCACAACTGGCTCAAACGCAAACCACTTATCATTGTCGACAATTCCTCCCTGGAAGACAATGATTCCTATTCAAAGTTCATTCATCAATGAATATGTTCAAATAATTTCAAATTCCAACTTCGGAGCATCGAGAGTTGTTTAGCAAATTAATTATTAATATTACCTTTTATAGGAGAGATGATGAACAGCAAGCAGACTTAGTATCATGCTGATAATTCAATATGAATATGGACAAATTTCAAGATCATCTCCAGCTTAGGAGGCTGTCTTATTGGCCAACCACTTTAAATTGCAGGCAGGTCAGTGGTCTCTCTGTCTTCTTCCACCTCCTGTATGTTCTTGCACTCTCTACTCTCCATGTTTTGTCTCCACCTCCATCCTCCCACCACCCCCAAGATTCTGCAGGGTGCATGCAGTCCACCATGAACCCTATTCTGAAACTCCAAAAATCCAAAATCATTGCTCACCTCCACTCATTCGTTCCTGTTTTTACCTCAATCACGAAAGGTGGATGGAGGTTATATTTCCAAAGGTGAATGGAGGTTATATTTCACCTCTGTCTGTCTGTCTGTTTCTCTGTTCATCTGGCTGTGAGCAGGATATCTCAAAAAGTCTGAGATGGATTCGGACAAAACTTGGTGGATAGGTTGGGTGTGTGACAAGGACGAATTGATTACATTTTGGTGACGATCCAGAACCGAGAATTGTTTAATTTTTTCAAATGATTATTCACCGTTGAGAGATGGGGCCAAAAACTACATGTCGCATGATATTTCAAAAAGTTGAGTTGTGATTATGACAAAATTTGGTGGATGGGTTGGGTAGGTGACAAGAAAAAGCCGATTAGATTTTGGTGTGTGACAATGACGAATGGTCTGGAAGCTGATCCGGCCCATCAGTGGCATATTAAATGTAAACCGTCCAGCCTGGTTACCTCTGCCACCGAAAGTGGATGGAGGTTATGTTTTCACCCCTGTCTGTCTGTCTGTTTGTCTATCTGCAAGCACAATATATCAAAAACTTATGTACAGATTGGGATGAAACTTGGTGGACATGTTTGGTGCGTTACAAAGATGAATTGATTTGATTTTGATGAAGCCCCAGATCCGGTCAGACAAACATTCCCATCCGGATAAGAGAATTTTTTTAATGTTTCTTCACCGTTGATAGATGGGGCCAAAAACGATATACTGTGCAGTATGACATATTTCAAAAAGTTTTGGACGGATTCTGCCATAACTTGGTGGATGAGTTGGGTAGGTGATAAGAACAAGCTGATTAGATTTTGGTGTGTGACAAGGACGAATGGTCCGCAGGCAGATCCGGCCCATCAGTGGGATGCAAAACATAAACTTGTTCAACCTGAAAGAGGTATTCGCTCAACCGAGTGCCATTATAGTTTCCCACCTGTGGAACCAACTTCCACATTTTCTTCAATCTCAATCTTCCCTCCAGGTCTTCAGGACGGCTGTTCACCACCATTTCAGAACATCCCTCATTCAAAACCATGATCTTTTCTACCCCCGTTAAACCACCACCCCACTCTAGTTTTTCCTTCCTGAGAGTTTACTTCTGTATCCATCTTATCCACCCCTCTGCTTTCTCCACTACTCCTCATCCTTACCCACATCCCTTGTTGTCCGTTTCCATCTATTTTCTCCCTCAACCTTGCTGTTGCCATTTTCCACTTCTCTTTTTGCTGTTCATTTTGCTCTGTTACAACCTGATCCGTTCCGTGTTGTAGCTTTTCCACGATCTTTGACTCTGAATACCAAAAATAAATAAATACATATATATATCATCACAAATGGTTAATGCTTGGGGGAACAAAATGCATACCTGCTCTATAGCAGTAGTTTGCATAAAATGCACATTGTTTACATCTTCAAAAATGATTGGACGATATATGCATTGAAGACAAATCAGGACAATCAAAAAGGTTTGGGTTCATGCTCAGAAGAGATCCTGGAAATTAAACCAACCATCCCCCCTGAAAAGTCGGAAAATCATTCAACCAACCCCCTGAAAAGGGAGAAAATGGTCATCAAATGTGGTGGTGATGTTTGTTGTTCTTGTGTCAGTACGTAGGTTGTACGATGGACTTTCCACGGTGTATCGTTCGCAATTTGCGAACTTTTGGTGTTTTTTTTTTTTGTTCTCTCGATGGGCAGTGCTTGGTGCTGCGTCAGTAGATTGAAATATTCCAAACCAAGAACTTTACGTTTTTGTGTGTCGGTGTCATAATGACCACTACAAGACGATGAGATACTTTTTCATGTGTAATAAGGTGGTGTATAAAAGTGCTAACTGGCAGAGATACTCTTTTCCTAAACAAGTGTGTTTTTTTTCACAGCCTTTATAACATTATTTTTTCATTTAATGAGTTATATTAACATGTAGAACACAATTTTCTTCCGACTTTCAAACCTTCGATTTAAGACAGTCTGGAAAAAATTGCATGGTTAGTCAGATTAGGCATGATGTATGAGGATTCAGCATTGGAAATATAGCAGCGGTATGAATGCAGAGTCCATGTTCTACGCACTATTCTTTTGATTGCATAGTGACTGTATTGTTTTGTGAAAACCTGTTGCTGTTGTAGTGAACATAGTAGCAATAGTGAGTGACGACGTGTTTGTGCTTTCCGTTCGTTTTTCTTACAGCGTGTGTTGGCGCTGTTTTATTTTGATTTCTAATTATATTGGTAGTAGGTGTTCTATGCATCTGTTATAAAAGTCTGTGTGTCGTCGGTGAGGTGTGTGTAAGTTGTGTGTGTGTGGTTTGTATTATTTTTTCTTGTGTGATACCGCTGTTTTAGCTTTACTTATCCCCTCTTTTACTGCTAATGCGTGGTGGTCGGAGGAATCTGTGAGTTGAGTTAGAAGGTTTTTTCAATTTCTTGCAACATGTTCTAACAAATTGAGAACAAAATTTGTGAACGGAAAAGCAAAGGGTCAGAGTGTTGTGTGTTCAGTTGTACTGGTTGACTTTTATATTTTATAGACTTAGTTAGTGCTTAGTAGCGAGGTTGTGTAGCAGAGTTGAAGAACAATTCTTGAACATGTTTAATGAAATGCCATAATGTGTAGACAATTTATTATACATCATTTATCATCGCTTTCAAGTTTGAGTGTGTGTGAGTTATCTGGTAGCTACTTGCTACATTTGAGTATTTCCCTTGAAAGTCGAATAGCTAGAAGACTCCTGTGTTCTCGTAGTGATGTTGTAACCCAAGCCTGTCTAATGCATTTGTACTATAATCATTATCTGCCTCTGGTTGATGAGCGCTAGCTCTCGCTCCACACAACATACTAATGAGAGATTGATTGTCAGATTCTAGTTGTCCGCCATTGGCAGCTTCTGCTGCTTATAAAGTTATACCTTTTGTCTCATTCGTTAAGTTGACAAAAGTTAATGATATCGCGATTATACTCTAACTAATTCTCAAGCTAACTAAGAATAGAGCATATATCTGTGAACGCCCAATTTAGATTTGCTTTTCCTTGCCTCTGATTGACTTTTCAACTTGAACATCGCATGATTGTTTAACTTATTTATGAATGACGCAATATCCAGCAACAATTAAATGGGCTATTTATTTATTCATAATGAATATATGGTTTCATATTACCGTTTATTTGGGAATGCAAGAAGGTTTCAACAAATCGGGTCAAACCGAAGTGATAGTAGTAAATGCTCCTATGAAATAGCGTCCTCGTGTGCAAATATGCGGAAAACTCCAACCGAATTATTTTGACAGAAGTTGTCATGTGTTGTCTAAAACTTCCCATGCATGTAATTGAGTCCAGAAAATCGTTGAACATTCAAAAAAATGAACGATCAACGTTCCAATTTGTCTTATGTCGCTTTAGGATGAGGAGTATTTTGTGTGGTGTTTATTTCTTCATTGCAACGATTGACTATGTTGGCTCTTCGCCTCGCCCAAACGTTGACTTTCTTGATTTGCAACTGCCTAGAATATAATCAAAATGTTGCTATTACAATTCATTTGCTTAAATTCGGAATGCTTCCAAAGGCTTTTTCATTTCCGTCAAGTTCAGTCTTCGTATCTCCAAACTCAATTGACAAATACATCATCCAAAGAAATCATATCAAATATTAAAGAATATCATTACTTACAATTCAACTCAGAAATTTAGCCGACAGCCCACCTCTCTCTCCAAAGCATAGGTGTATCGGCGCATATTTTTCTTCCAACAAGTGTGATCTTGCAATACTTGCATGTGCGATAGTGTGGGGAAAAACTCATATCTCCCAAGAAATCAATCCGGTGATGACCTGCTCGCACTCAGTGCTATTACAGAATTTTTCACCCTATGAATGTCCGTTATTTGCTAGATGACTGATGCTTTAGTACGCTGGAATGATGAGATGTCTCATTTTCAGTCTCTGTGACTCATCAAGGTTTCATCTATATGTGAGTTGTTGTGATCTTAATAGTAATGCCCTCTTGATATCCTGTTACTATATATAAGGTTGTATATACTTATTTGTTATTTTTCCTCATTACTTCTTCCAATCGTTTTAGTAGAAAATGTTTATCTTCGATCTATAATGTATAAATCACTCTATCTCTCATCCTCCAATGATCCTATGGCCATCGCCCCGATAAGGTGAAAGTTGTTCTTTTGCTTTCGTGTTTATTACTATGTTTTGCATGTTAAAATATGACTAATGGAGCGTTTATTTAATGCATTGCTCTGTCGCTTCGTTGATCCGGCAGGCAATCCCTATTGCTGGGGGTCTGCCCGGAATGAGTTCTTTCATTTATGATGAGTATTTGCCGTTGTACCATTTGATAATTTCAATTCTATCAAATCCCATTAGTACGTCCGTCGGTTGTGAATTCGACTCATGAGAGCCGGGGCATTTTTCTACCGCAACGCATTTCTCTGCCTGAATAGTTCTGTCGACATAGAGGCTTGCATGGTAGCATATCAGATCTTCTGCCAATGTTGCGAATATGTTGTATGCGTACCCTGCTTCATCCGCCTCTGGTATTTAGGGGTAGGTCAGGCCGTGGGTTCGCTAAGGTACCAAGGCTCAATATCTATTTGCTGGGTTGCTTTGGAGATTTAATCGTGGACGTTGTGGTTCCTCCGTTAGGTCCTCGCGGATAAAGATCTTATTCAGGGAATACTGTATGAAACTCTTTACTGTTTTTGCTGGTTGTATTCCGCTGTGTAAACAAGTAATGGGTATCGATGTCAGCGAAATGATCCTCTGCTTAAAGGTATCTGTCGCCGCGTACCTAGTCTGGTCTGTGGCTCACACAGCCAAAGCTGCATTCCAGCATGTGTCTCGTTGTACTCCGCTATTATCTATTGAGTTCCCCGCTATATTTGGAGTGCACCAACTTGTCTTCAGGATTACTATGGTGTCCAACTTGAAATCAGCGAAGCACGAATGTCCTACAAGACCAAATGAATTGCAGCCGTTTAGCCAGCATCGGTGCAAAAGCGCTAATGTGTGGTTTTATCATTCTCCTGACTTGGTGATCACTTCTGTATGTGGCGTCACTTCGCCAAGAATTCAAAAGAGAATTTTGTGTCACATATTTTCGGGTACGGATGAAATGGCCAGCACCGTAGCAACAAAGATGAATAATTCTCCAGAGAAGTCGTCTCTTGTCCTTTCAGTGTGACCAAATTTGAAATTATTCGATGGTAGGTCAATCTTTGCTTCTTAATTATTTGTTCCTCTGCATTGCTGTTGACCGTTGGTTTGTATATTTCTTCCCATTGTGTCTCTCGCTGATATCATGGCTATACCAGCCTTGACCCTCATATTTTGTGCAATCTGATATTCGTTGAACTGTCCGGTGCACGCTTATGGCCCTCGTGAATCTCACTTACAAAAGGGCTTCTCCTACCTCTGGCTAGCTGCAATGATAATTTTGAGGGTTGTCCTTAGTTTGGAGAAGGGCTGTTATGCCTTCGACGAAATTTTCTTGCTCAATATATATTTTGCAAGGATATTCTCTAGTGCTCCATCTATCTACAATCTAATATATGTTTGCCTCGTAATCATTTGTCGCTTCGAAGTAAACAGAAGAAAAGAAAAAATACCGTTATTTTTTCACTAGTACGGTGTGGTTTCCTTACGGGTTATTTTTTGCTTGCCCGTTTATCTTTCTGTTCTTTCTTTTTCTCAATATCTCTCCACTGATTTCATTGTGTAACCTTCTTCCAATA
The DNA here is from genome assembly GCA_035128595.1 of Eptatretus atami. NCBI lineage: Eukaryota > Metazoa > Chordata > Myxini > Myxiniformes > Myxinidae > Eptatretus > Eptatretus atami. The sequence continues at coordinate 95,142,984 of CM068959.1, forward strand.
AACATTATAACATTTTTACATGCCGCCTTTTGGCATTGTACTTGTACAGTCCATTGTGGATTACCAACGAATTCTATCCTTTCTCCTTCTCGATCACCATTCGACATTATATATTTCTTCTTCTATATATAGCTTTCACTAGATTACTTTCCATCCGAACGATCTCGGATCTGTCAAGACTGTTAATGCGTTCGGCCTTCCTGATATCACCTATCCGAGCCGTATTATTCTCTAGCATGACCCTCTGCGCCTACCACAATCGGTGTGTGATCTTTGTTGTATCTCGCCTTTCCTGTCCTGCGGAGCATGCTTTGTTGTTTTTTTTCTCTTCCTGGTTGACGATCTTGGCCGCAGTGCATCCCAGTTTAGGGAGGGAAGGGTTAATTACTGTGAAAGATTGCCCTTCTGGTGAGCACCTATATTGATAACTTGCCTCATCGCTCAAGGACCAAGAAAGGATGGGATTAATATCTGCTCGGCGGGCGTTTTTCGAAAAGAGTAAGGTCGGGTTGATTGGTATCATGGCCATCCGCCTTCAATGTTTTTAATGTTCTTCGGTATAACATCCGCTTTTTCTCCCCCGTGACCATTACCCTTCGTTCTGAGTGTTGACTCGCAGCGCGAACACCTTGTCCTCCTTCAATACACCGACCGCACTACACTGTATTCTGCTTCTTCTGTATCATGTTGCCCTCCCCCTTCTACCCCAACTTGCACTTCCTCTCTTCCCTTCTGCTTCCTCCACTTTCCTCCTCTCTCCCTCCCCCTGCTTCACCCTATCCGCTGCTCTTCTCTTCTCACCACCTTCATAATCCGCTGCTTTGATACCCTCATTTGCCAGTTCCTGCCTCCCTGCTCCCCTTCCTCTTGTATTAGCTTTTTCATCATCTATCTCTCGAGTTTGTAAGATCTTTATGTTTTACTATTATGCAGAGTACAGCTACGATGTCTGTGCAATTTAGTGAAATTCATTGTTTACTAATTAGTATATATTCTTTGGTAATAACACTTTCTAGAGTATTAGTTCCACCTTCTAGAGTTTTTAGATTGGATAGGCATTCCCAATCTTCCTTAATCCTTTGATTGTCTTCTTCGTTTTCTCTGCCTCTGTATACAATTGCGATTGGGCACTGGTCAAGTACACTCCTTTAGTGTATTGATAAAGATTTTAGCTCAATACCACCACCAGGCTAAGACTTGTAGTGTATATGTTTGAGGGCTCGTCATTCTTTTAAGAAAATGAAATCATATGGTTTCAATGTTTTGACAACAAAAAATATTTAAGATGTTCATACTCATATTTTAACTCTTAAGACTTTATGTATTCTTTTCAGGTGGGAACAAATATCTTCACACAAATAAGCTTTCTGTTGGTATGTGGTTTTGTAGCCTTTTTGTTGGTGTCATGTGGTTCGTATTGTAACAGAATTTAGGAATTCGACTCGCCACACCATCATACAGTTCTTTATGTCACTTATGCTCCAAATAGTCTGCTTGCTTCCCTAGATAGCTCACCATCACATTGTTATATTTTTAGAGAATCGATAGTTGCGCATGTATTCACTTTCGTATATGTTTATGGCACGCTCACCGCTAACACAACTGAGATCGATGTCCCTTTCCCCCTCTTACGCGAAGAGGAAGAAGCGCCCTCCCCCTACCCTTGAATCACGGTACTTAATACACCTCCCTCCCCCTCCGCATTGAGCGGATGCGTGCTGACTGGCCACGAGGGATGAGCCATCGTCGTGTTCTTGTGGGGAGCAGAAGCGCGAAGACAGCATTTAGGGAGAGTTTCTTTCTTGTTCGGTTGAGTGTTTGATGTTCAGTGCAGGCCTCAGTCTGCTTGGTCTGGTAGAGAGGAGCTTCTGAAGGCTTTCTGCTTTTGGTTGCTCAGCGCCTCGGGTCGCTGCTTGGTTCAGTGGTGATTGGATGGCTCAGGGAGCTCTCGGCTCGGCTTGGCTCTGGCGTGGAGGACTTTTGGAGAGCTGCTTTGTTTGGAAAGAGAGTTGCAGCCGGTTTGCTCGGCTCGAAGCTGCGGTTGGTTCTTTCTCTTTCTTCTTGGTTCGCTGGAGCTCTTTGTCTCCGTTTTGTTTCCGGCTTGGTGCGACTCCTCGGCCCCTCATCTTGGAAGTCGTTCCTCGGGGAAGCGGCGCACGACGAGAAGTATCGCACCTCATTCACTAGCACGTGTGAGAAGCACGGAGGATTCGCTGGGCTCGGGAAGGGATCGCGGCCTCACGGGCTGATTGGTCCAGCTCGCTCTCGCGGAGCCCAGGAGTGTTATCCGAACAGCTTGAAGACACTATGAGGTGGAGGTTCGAGATAGGTTCCTGCGGTTTCGCTCACCTGTTCCTCCGAGCTGGAGGCCCTTATTAAAGGCCTCACACCATTCTTGGTCGTGTGCGTGCGTACGTGTGTCCGTGGGCCTAGTCTAATAGTAGGAAATCGTTAGTCTTTGTGCGTAAATGTTGTGCATTGCATTCGTATAGTCGCGTCTTATAGTTCGCTCTACTGTGCTTCCCTAGTTCCCGATATTATTAATAATACCCCAGTGTTTATGTTTTCATCTCGTCACGTCGATTCTTCATTGATCTGAGCTTGTGTGTTGGTCAGTTAGAAAGCGTTGGCCTAGTTCTACCGTAAAAGCGGGATTCGAACCGACGTTTCTCGGCGATTAAGCCGCTCGGGAATCTGCGCACGGGAACAGGCTCACTTAAGCGGCTTTGTCAGTACGAGTTCCGTCCGAGGTGAATACCGCCTAGTTGGGATCACTGGGTATTTAGCGTAAATTGAAGATTGGCAATCACCCCTCCAACGTGTCTGCCCATTTGGCGTATTCGGTTCTGCACAAGGAGCCCGTCCCTCGGAGTGGTATTTGCGCGGGCGATCTACTATCCGGGCGACCTTGGGTTCGCGTCGACTGACTTGCGGCTCCCTTCAGAGCGGTCGCGTGACAGCGCTGACCTTTCCGCGCCACTCTGTCAACAGTATGCTTTTTATTGGTTATGTGGTTCTGTTTATCGCTTTTTATTGGTATTGGGCGTTGTATGTTTTTCTTCGGCTCCTGTGCCCAATGAGTCGAGGTTCTTTCTCGTTGGTCGTGTTGCGTGTGTGCTGGTGTGTGATGTTGCCTCCTTCCGCTTTTTTGTGTTTTTGATAACTTTTTTTAATGTTAGTTTGCATGGTTTCTTTTCTGTCATTCATCTCTCTTTCTTTTGTTTTGTATTTCTTGTTTCTTTGTTCTGTGGAGGGGGGTCAAATTTACAAATAGTTTTTGAATGGTTTACTGC
>CM068959.1:95162155-95172215 GCA_035128595.1 Eptatretus atami
ACACACACGACACTCTGACATTTATTATTATAGATTGTGGGGTCAGCTGGGGGGTTGTGTTGTGACCCATATCTTTCTGGAATCTGCTGATCAGGCCAGACGTTTGACTGTGGTAGGCATTTATAATATTTTCAAGGTAACTGTGATAACTCACCTACTCTTCGCGAAGGACACCGTGGGATCTTTAACATACACAAATTAATGCTGGTAGATGAGACACCCGGCTTAATGTCCATCTGATGGATGCTTCATACAGTGCCGAGAGGAAGTCCACACCCCCTTTCAAAATTTTCACCTCTTGTTACCTTACAGCCTGGAATTAAATTACATTAAATCAGACTTTTTCCACCTTTATTTACACATCATAACCCCACAACTTCCAAGTGAAAAACAAATTCTACAAATTTCAGAAAATTAATTAAACATACAACACGAGAAATCTTAGTTGGATAAGTGTCCACCCCCCTGAGTTAATATTTGGTGGAAGCACCTTTGACAGCAATTACAGTTGTGAGTCTGTTGGGATAGGTCTCTTCCAATTTTTCACACCTTGATTGGGCAATATTTGCCCATTCTGTACAAAACTGTTCAAGCTCAGTCAGGTTGAGTGTGGAGTGTTGATGGACAGCAATCTTCAAGTCATGCCAGGGATTCTCGATTGGATTTAGGTCAGGGATCTGACTGGGCCACCAAAGGACATTTATCTTTTTGTTCCTAAGCCACTCCAGTGTAGCTTTGGCTGTGTGCTTTGGGTCGTCATGCTGAAAAGTGAACTTCAGTCCCAATTTCAGCTTTCTTGCAGATGGCAGCAGGTTTACTTTAGGATTTTTCTGTATTTTGCTCCATCCATTTTCCCTTCTCTCATGACAAGTGCCCCAGTCCCTGCTGATGAGAAACATCCCCGTAACATGATGCTGCCACTATCGTGCTTCAGACTAGGGATGGTGTTCTTTGGGTGATGTGCTGTGTTGGGTTTGCACCAAGTGTTAACATTCAGAGTGGATTTTTGCATACCTCAAACAGGACTCAAGGTGGGATTTGTTGAGTAATTGCTTCCTTCTTGCCACCATACTGCACAAGCCAGATTTGTGCTTGGGATGTTGTTGTCACATACACTCAGTGACCAGTCTTTGCCATAAAGGCAGGTAGCTCTTTCAAAGTTGCCATTGGCTTCTTGGTGGCTTCTTTGATCAGTCTCCTCCTTGCTTGGTCATCCAGTTTGGAGTGCCGGCCTGATCTAGGCAGGGTCATGGTGGTACCATACACCTTCCACTTCTTTATGATTGCCTTGACTGTGCTCCAAGGGATATCCAAGGCCTTTGATATATTTTTAAACCCATTGGCTGATCCGTGCCTTTCTCCAACTTTATCCCAGAAGTCTTTTGAAAGTTCCTTGGTGCTCATGGTTGAGTCTTTTCTGTGAAATGCACTACCCAGCAGAGGAAAGCTACAGGAACAGCTGATTACCTATGCCACCGAAGTTGAAGGAGGTTATGTTTTTCACCCCTTTCTGTCTGTTTGTTTGTGTGCAGGATATCTCAAAAAGTTGTGGACGGATCCAGATGACATTTTGTGGACAGGTTTGGCTTGTGACAAGGAAGAAATGATTAGATTTTGGTGAAGATCCGGATCCGGATCCGACTACTGTAATTTTTTAAGTGATTCTTCACCATTGAGAGATATGGCCGAAAACGATATATAGCTTAATATTTCAAGAATGTATTGGACTTAATATGTTCTCATGGATCAGGCATTACGTGGTGGAGGTATGCGCTCTACCGAGTGCCCTTCTAGTTTTATTCTGAAATAATCAGAATCACAACAATTTAGCACAGGTCGAGGCCAATTAACGTGGTGTTTGATTTCAAAGGTGATAGGTTACACCTGAGCTAATTTACAATATCATAAGGGGGGTGGACACTTATCCAACCACGATATTCTAGTTTTGTATTCTTAATTAATTATCTGAAATTTGTAGAATTTCTTTTTCACTTGGAAGTTGTGGGTTATGATGTGTAAATAATGGTAGAAAAAAAAAATCTGTTTTAATGCAATTTACTTCCAGGCTATAAGGCAACAAAAGGTGAAAAATTTGAAAGGGGGTGTAGACTTTCTATAGGCACTATACATTAATGCCTTGTCCTGCAAGTGAAACACCAGGGTGGCAGTTTATAGCTGGGTCGAGATTCGAACCAAGACTATATGGCTCAAAGGCAAGTGCACATTCTTCTGAGCTGTCCTTCCTGCCCAAAGGTTAGCGTTACGATGGTAAAAAAAAAAAAAAATTCAGGACATCTTAAAACTGCTGATGACCTAGAGACTGAAACTTGATCAACTGTTGGAAAGCCTTTTCCAGGAATGCAGACATGCGTACATGATACCACGAAGCAAACAGCAATGTTGGGGATATGTTAGTTCCACTTCGCAGTGTGATTATTCCTTGTTTTGTGAATACTGTATAATGTAAAAAGGATTGCGCTCTATGATGGGAAACTTCGGAGAAGAACGTGATCGGTGATTTGCAATCTGTTGTCGGTGTAATAGCTGTGAAAGTAACACTATGCATGGCTATGCATTGATCAAATTTCACATTCCATTCGGGTTTGGAAGGAGCATGTGAGGCCATGTCTTGTCTATAACCTTGAAGACCATGTTTAGGGAAGAACCTTGCACAATGGCCCCTTGGGAAATATTGATTACAAGCAATTAATGGACATGGAAAAATGCTTTGGAGTATAGTGTATCTTTGTGTATTTTCAGGAGGTGCCATTTTTGGTTTAAAGTATTATACGTATGACCAAGGACATTAATAACACATTGACAGATGGGGTGGAAAGATAATCTGACTGAGGGCAACTTTAGTTCATTCCATAAGGCTCGCAACAAATGTGTGCCCACCCTGAGGCAAGCCAGAAGACATAATCTTACAAATCTCAAGGCTGAACTCTTCAACCAGTCTTCTCCCTCCATGTCATGGTGGCACCTTGTCAAGTCTATCTCTGGTGTATACTCCCCCTCCATTCCCTTCCTTACCTCAAATGGCATTACTGCGGACTCTGCCAGAGATAAGGCAGGATGTCTAAACTCTGTGTTTGCTTCCAAATCTCATGTACCCAACCCATCCTGGTCTGTTCCCATTTTATCCCCTCGTACACACTGTTTACTGGACCTTTTCTCTTTCTCACCCGAGAAGGTAGATAATATTCTGTCTGGCCTTGATTGTGCTTTGGCAATGAGCCCAGATAGCATCAGTGTCCATGTTCTCTAGTCCTTGCTTGACTGTTCTTGCTTCCCCCTTTGTCTGTCCCATGCAGTCGTCCTCCTTTAGCCACTTCCCATCAGCCTTGAAGTCGGAAAACATCATGCTTGTCTCCTATAAGGGTACAAAAACAGATCATCTCAACTACAGACCAGTGAGCTTCCAATTACAAGCAAAGTCATGGAATCCTTCATTTCCATTAATGACTTCTTCCTTGTTTTCAAACAAACAGATCTCTGATCATCAGTTTGGATTCCGTCCTGGTCACTCAACTCTGGACATGCTGCGACTCTCTGTAATGGTTGGATGCCCTAAATCTCAATAAAGAGGTCAGGACTGCCTCCTTGGACTTATGTCATACACTTCAAACAGTCTGGCATCCTGTTTGCATGCCAAGCTCTCTGTCTGTGTTACAAAAGGTGGCCTTCATTCCTGGATTTATGATTTCCTACTGGAGGCTACAGTTCCACATTGCAGTGTCTTGGTCCCAGTCTGGTTCCTCATCGACATAAATGACCTCTCCGATGCTCTGGAAAAACCTCTATTCATTTTTGCAGAATCCACAGGTCAATGGAGAGTGGTCTTCCCCATGTGCTGGTGCCCAAGCATTACATCTATCTGTCCTAGTTTCTGTGGAATCTAAAGCTCTCAAATTTATTGGAATCTCCCACAACGAGGCTGAAGCACAAAGTTTGTTGCTTTGACATCGTAGGCAAGTTGGTGGTCTCTGGTTTTTACTGCCTCTTCTATGATATTTCTTCCTCTGCTCTGTCATCCGACACTTCCCAGCAATTCCAAGACGTGTTTTTACAATAACCCTCTCATCGTTAAACTACCAAAATCCATGCTGACTGCACACCTCAACTCCTTTGTTCCTTGCTTCTCTCATCGATGAAAGCACATCCCAGAGGCCATTCTTTCCCACCCTTCCCTCAAGGGCTTTAAGCAGGCAGTGCACCACCACCTCATGTCATCCTCCTTCCTGCCGCATGATATTTATTAGCCCCATTGACCCTTCCTAACACAATCTTGACTGATTTAAGTGTTTCCTCCCCTCCCCTATCTCTCTTATTTTTCTGTTCATTCATCCCTTTGCTGTTTGTGCTCAATTGTTGCCCCACTACCCCCTGTAAGTTAAACCTTGCTCTTTCATGAGCCTCCCTCTTGTCCTGAAAAAAAACAGGTGATTTGGCTCACAGAATAGCAGAACAACAGAGAGTGAAGGGTAAACAGGTATGCAATTGAGAGCATGGATGCACTGCATCACGAGGAAAAAAGTTGCAGGTGAAAGGGGGACAGGATCTCAGAGGGTTGAGAAAAGCTCCGTGGTAGAAATTTGAGAGACCATGCTGTGGTGATGGGAAGCAGACTTGAGCACTTGGAGGAAAGAACATGAGAAAACAGGCTGGGGAAGACCTTTTACATGTGGAAAAAAAGAGACCAGGACAAATGAATAAAGGTGAGTGAATCAGGAAGGATAACAAGTTAAGGGTTTCAGGGAGAACATGTGATATTTGGAGGGGAGGCGGAGGAGTTTCAAGGTTTGTCTGGAGAACCAAGACAATGGGAGGAGCAAGACCAGAAGAGGATTGGTAAAAGACTGCAAGGCCACTTACCTGCCTGCAGTGAGTGAGACTCAGCCTCCTGTTGTAAGATACCAATGACATACGATGCCTTCAACATCATGGCCTCAAGTGGGTCAAGACAGGAAGCAGCATCATGCCATATGAGGATCCATATTTCACAGCACTTTGGATACAGGACTTCCACACCATTATATGCTGAGGATGACAGAAGAAGGACTTGGCCTTGTGGAGAATTCCAAGGTGGTAGCAGGCTTTTGATGTCAGCTTGGATAATGATGTGCCCAAGGTAGGTTACAACTGAAAGTGAGGCTCAGGAGCTCTAGAAACCATACCTCTTCCAGAGGCTGAACACAAAAATAAACTGGGGAATTTGCCAGCTTGTCTTCATTAAGGGAAAACGTGAGGCTGTGGGACTTCCTTGCATTAAAATGCACGAGTTATACCTGCTCCTTCCGGGAGCGATATATGGGTCAATACCTCTCCCTCGAGCCCAGGACTCAGTGATTTAACAACTTGCAGTATTCCCATGTTTTATTTTGTACCCATGTCCTAACTCTGGGTACCCTGAGCACGTATGCAAAATTTGGTGGATATCGGCCAAGCCGTTCGAATTTATAAGGTTCAGACATACATACAGACAATTGCCAACTTTTATTATGATGTTTAAGGTAGATGATGACCAGATGTTACCTCGAGGGATAGTCATTGATGTAGACCAAGAACAAGGATAATACTGACTGCTCTGTAGTAGAGAGGGGCACCCTTATGAATTTGAGTAAGTTTGCCAACATTTACTGATGCAGATGGACAGTCTTCAGAGAAAGACCTGATAAATAGCAGAGAAAGAGGGATTGAGAAAGTTGATGAACAAGTCTTAGAGATTGAGGCACTGATGCCATTAGTCCCATTAACAATGGTGTGCTGTCTGAATATTTGTTGGTCCATAAGGGACATGCATTTACTTTGAATATTGGACAATATGACTTTCAGAAAGGTGAGCACAAAAGTCATAGTGATGTCTGGATTTTAAAAACTCCATAGTTTGGTCATAAACATGTTAAGTTTATCATCAGACAGTCATGCATATATTACAAATGAGAACTTTTATACTGACTCAAGCTCAATTAATATATTTGATTAACATTACCTTTTCGATCTTGATTTTGCTGCTTAATTTTCCAACGGTTTGGCATGCTTGGTCTTTAGCATCTTCTGTAGCCACTTTAGTAGTGCATTCCTGCATCAGGAATTGCAGAAACTTTGGATTCTTCAGGATGTCTCCAATAAGACATATAATGGGCTGCATATCAATAGTCATCTTTTCCATTGCTTCTATCCGCTTGATTTGACTGCCAATGACCTCAAGCACCTTTCTGATCACAGCACGCATGTCTTGCTGAAGCCTCGTCACACCAACACTGGCAGAGATGCTTCCTAACTCGTAATCTTCGTTTTCTACCTGAAATAATTCAACTTCCTTTTCAATTCGAATGGCATCCTTTGCCACTCCATTCAACTTAGAAATCACTTCCTCTTGCAATTCAACTACACGATCTACCTGTAGGCTAAGGGCTTCCAACTTGATATCCACCTGGTTGATGTCATTGAATTTTTCATGGCTAAGAGAGATGACCTTCTTACCTATGTCCGTTGTACTTCCACCATGATCCTTCCAGTGTTTCTGTACATTCGCATCAAAAGCTTTTGCAAGGGAGTTGACGATGCTGCCTGGGTTTTCCATTGCCTTGGTGTTGAACGATCTATTGGGTAAAGCGTGGAGGTCTTGATCTTCTGTGGAGCTCACTGCTCTGCTTCTAGAGCGGAGATGTTGTTTTGCTTCTGACAGTAAAAAGAAAGGTACAAATTTGGCGGTTTTGCATAGCCATCCCCACGAAGAATCAATCCCTCCAGGAACTTGACACAGACAAATCCGCAACAATGAATATCCACTGAATGCATAGAAGAAGCACCCGTTGTAGACCGCAGAGAATGTTTCCCTGCTGCTAGTCTTTTGCTGGGGGTGCCTGACAACTGTGTTCTCAGTGAGCCACACAGATTGGAGGACAGATATAGCATGAGAGCTGTTTATCACCTCCCTTGCTTGCCTGGCAGAGACATCATTGGAAAGAATGCTAGGAAAAATTTATACGAAGCATTTCAACAACAAATATATTTGATGGGAAACAAAACATATTTATGCTCACGGTGGTAGTAGCAATAAATGAAGCACAAGGGATAATCGTTGAAAGTAAAAAAAAATAAAAAAGATTAAGCACAGTTTTAAATCAATTTGTCCTCATCACACATCCAACCAGTACACCGAGTTGATTCCGAATCTGTCCATAACTTTTTTAGATATCCTGCTCACAAACAAACAGACAAACAGGGGTGAAAACACAGTCTCCACCCACCTTCAATGGCAGAGGTAACAAGAATGATCAACACTGGGACGATTTACCTATTATTTGCTTTGTTACAATGATCTAAGGCTCATGGGGGAGCTCACACATAAAGGCTCAGGACAAAGCCATTGGAAGATGCCAGTGTACTTTAACATGAAAAATTACAATTAAATTACTAGAAAATAGAAACACACATGCTATTTGTAATGTGAACCTGGGTTACTCAAATCTTGAACAAGGGATTCAGATGGGAACACTATCAACAACTTGAATATGTTCTGTGAAATGTCTTAATCCAATTCCCTACTTGTGTATCATTCCTGAATACTTCTTAACACCGAGACATGCATTGCACTTATATCTCAAATATATTACAACAAATATGATATAATCAGTATTATCTGAGCATTCTAAAATAATTGAGTGCAAAAATATTCACACATGACAGTCATTATTATCTTGAACAGATAAGTTCTCTGATATTAGCCCCCATTGGACTTAGTTCAAAACGGGGGCTGATGGATTTGGTGTCGATTTTCGTGTCGTGCGTCCACAACCATATCTCAGACATGTATGGACAGATTTCATTCATACTTGGCACAAAGACAACACATGATGGTATACGAATGCACATCATTTTGTTTCGCGATGCGATCAAAGAGCTGAATGGAGGCCATTTTAGTTGTAAAAAACCTTATATCGAACACGTCCTCAACCATTTCTCGGACATGAATTTACCAATGTTGTTCAAACTTGGTACACAGATAACTTGGTATAGTACACAGAATGATGGCTTACGTAAGCATGTCATTTCTTTTCAAGATCAGATCCAAGATGGCCGACTGGTGGCCATTTTGTTACTTAAACATGTCTCCAACCATTTCCTGAATATGCATGGTCCAATTTTGTTCAAACTTGGCACAAAAACAGTACATGATGGCAAACACATGCTCCTCACTTTCTTTTGCATTCTGATCAAAGATGGCCGACTGGTAAACTGGTGGCCATTTTAGTTGTAAAAAAAAAAAAAACTGGTGTCAAACACGTCATCAAATATTTCTCAGAAATGTATTTACCAACCTTGTGAAAACTTTGCACACAGATAATGAATGATGGCTTATATATGCATGTCATTGTTTTTTGAGATAAGATCCAAGATGGCCGACTGGCAGCCATTTTGTTACTTAAAAGTGTCCCAACCATTTCTCGGGCATGCATGGTCCGATTTTGTTCAAACTTGGCAAATGTCACATGTCACAGATGTCACAAATCTTCTTGTATGTCACATGACCACTCAAGTCAGTTGTGCATGCACATAAATCTTGTAAATATGGGCTATCCCTTTAACTCTGTACAGAAAAATTACAAAAACCACTGGGGCTATTACATTTTATGTCTTTTTCTCCTTGTTTTCAAAATAAAAGTTGAGAATGCAGGAAATTTTCTATACTTTAAAATTCCTTTATTATCGCAGCACATATTGTTGCGGGGCCGGGTATCGGCGACGAGCACGACCGCTAGATGGAGCAGTAGAGTCGGCTCCACCGATCACCCGGAATTTATAGGTCATCACCCCAGGTAACTCCGGAGCCGACGGGTCCCTTATCGAACCGAAGTTCGCCAATAGATAGACCACGTGGGGTAGGGTCGATTGCCAATTTCAATTTACCTAAATACCCACGTCGTCCAACTAACGGGGAAATTCACCCTCGACGATGCTCGTACGGAACGAGCCGCTAGCGTACTCGAACCATGTGCGACCCGAGCGGACGGTCACTGAGCTTCCGTCGGTCCAAATGTCCCTTTACAGCGGCAACAGTCTGGCTAATTCTCCAACACGCACCGTGTTAAACCAATAAATAAGAAAGACAAAAACGAACCGATACATTTAAACATGGGTTTATTTATAGTGGAGCAGGGGAGCACGTAAGAAGCAGAGTTATCCGAATATAAGAGGCACGTATGTACAGCAAGGCACTTATACAATTTCTACTTACTGGACTGGCGTCTCACACACACACACACACACACACACACACAACACACACACACACACACACACACACACACACACGAAACGGACCCTAAGTGGTCTTTATTGAGGCCTCCAGCTCGGAGGGAAAGCGAGCTGAAGACCAGATTCTGCCTTGGACCTGTCCACCCCGTGTGGTATTCGAGCTGATTCGAACCGGGCACCAGCGAGAGGCGAGCCAAATTCAGACACCGGCGAGACGAGGTGAGGATGGCTGCGACGCGCCAGAGCCAGCGATGAGACGAGAGCCAGAAGACCACCAGCGACACGAGTCCAGGAGCGGCGACACGGGTCCAACACACCAGGAGACCAAGCGACCACAAGAAGAAAGAGACGAAGACGAAGAAGACCCTTTTCACGCCGCCTGTCCCGTCTATTTCTACTCGCCCCTCGTCGGGGCGGGGAACGCGTCTCACCCCTCCGCGCACCTCATTCGCCGAGGAACTCCGTTGCCTCTCCATCATTGGTCGGGGGGGGGCGTGTCGGGCGTCTTGATTCCCCGCCCCGAAGAGGCTGTGCTTCTCTGGAGCTCGCTCTGTGCCCTTTGACCGACTTACGGCCACCTCGTCCCCGATCTGCTGAGGATTTGCGAGAGAGACATCAGGCCTTCGTGAACTCCGCCCACATACATGCTGCTACGCACATGCCTGCTGGTGAGCTCTGAGAGAATGCCGTGAGCAGAGCATTGTTGCTGAAGATGGCGTTGATGTAAAAATCCTAACTATAAAAATAACTCAGCGCAAGTACATTTATTCACCCATTAGACTAGGGAAAGGGAGCT
>CM068959.1:95188594-95212538 GCA_035128595.1 Eptatretus atami
AAAACACAACAACACACACACACACACACACGAAACGGACCCTAAGTGGTCTTTATTGAGGCCTCCAGCTCGGAGGGAAAGCGAGCTGAAGACCAGATTCTGCCTTGGACCTGTCCACCCGTGTGGTATTCGAGCTGATTCGAACCGGGCACCAGCGAGAGGCGAGCCAAATTCAGACACCGGCGAGACGAGGTGAGGGATGGCTGCGACGCGCCCAGAGCCAGCGATGGAGACGAGAGCCAGAAGACCACCAGCGACACGAGTCCAGGAGCGGCGACACGGGTTCCAACACGACCAGGAGAACCAAGCGACCACAAGAAGAAAGAGACGAAGACGAAGAAGACCCTTTTCACGCCGCTGTCCCGTCTATTTCTACTCGCCTCTCGTCGGGGCGGGGAACGCGTCTCACCCCTCCGCGCACCTCATTCGCCGAGGAACTCGTTGCCTCTCCATCATTGGTCGGGGGGGGGGCGTGTCGGGCGTCTTGATTCCCCGCCCCCCGAAGAGGCTGTGCTTCTCTTGGAGCTCGCTCTGTGCCCTTTGACCGACTTACGGCCACCTCGTCCCCGATCTGCTGAGGATTTGCGAGAGAGACATCAGGCCTTCGTGAACTCGCCCACATACATGCTGCTACGCACATGCCTGCTGGTGAGCTCTGAGAGAATGCCGTGAGCAGAGCATTGTTGCTGAAGATGGCGTTGATGTAAAAATCAACTAATAAAAATAACTCAGCGCAAGTACATTTATTCACCCATTAGACTAGGGAAAGGGAGCCTATCTATCCACATTCACTTATCAAAATAACTGAGCTATAGGACCTGAATGTTGTGTGCTCATGACTTCCAGATTCGCAACATATAACACCCACAAGTTTGATAAATATTCAGAAATTACAAGCGCGTGATGAATTGGGACATGTGTGAGACAATTATACAAGGACTGTAAATGCATCTATTGTTGAAAATCGGTGCAGGAAGAGGAGAGTAGAAAATGTTCTTGATTGTAGTTTTACCATTGTATGGTAGGTGTCCTTTTAGAGAGACAAAATAATGCATGGAAGTATAATGTGAGTTGCACATTTTCCCACCATGCAGGCTGTGTGTTATGTTAGGCTGGCAGTGTATCCAAAAATGTGTGCATTCGCCTCTGAGCTATCTAACCTGGGTGGGAATCCCCTGCACCCACCATAAACTATAACACAGGATTTTGCATGTAGGGTGAGGCATCAATGTGTGGACCATTCTGTCAGCATCATTGTTTGTGGCCGTTAAAGATCCCACGGTGTCTTTCAAGAAGAGTCAGTGAGTTGTCGCCAGAAACCTGAAGGAATTACAAATTCCTTTCTCTTTCAGTCGAACGTCAGGCTTACAGCTGGTTCATAAAGACTTGGACCAAAAAAAGTTCCCCAGTCGACCCCACATGAAGTTGGAACTAAATGTGGTTATTGAAGAATAGTAGTATTAGTAGTAGTTGTCTAAGATATTAGTAATAAGCTCCAATAATGGCAAAACATGTCAGTAGAAGTCGTAGAAGTAGTAGTCGTCATAGTCATAATAAAAGACAAGCTGTGCATAGTGATCTACTCAACAGAGGTTCAAACTCCATTCAGGCACAAATCAGAAGAATCGCCTGCCAGAGAAGGATGAAATCAGGATTCTAGAGGACGATGCAGGAGGGGTTTCTCTTCCTCAGATCAAATTAATCACAATAAGTCACTTGAATTAATATATAAACAAACGACTTAACTTAATGATTCTTTTCTTCCAGATTGGTTTCCTGCTGCACAAATACAAGTTAACTCGCCGGGTTTCTTTTCTACATACTACAGAAATAGTTTGCCTTTTTTGATGCAAAATATGGATATCGGGAGACTTTTTAATAAAAAGTGTAGGTTTGGGATGATCTTCCATATTTTCTGGAGATGTGAAGCCTCTGTGATGTTGCAAATTCCTGTTTATTTTTGTTTTTCCCTGTTTCACTCTTTGTTAGTGTACACTTTTTTAGCAATACTTTGTCTCTCCATTACCTTCTTTTTTGTATACAGTCGAGGCTCGGGAGGAGCTAGGCTAGAACATCGAACAAGTCAGGACACAACAGAACAAAAGAAAAGTAGAAAAGAGGGGTGGGGAGGGCGAAACGCACCAACACAGGGTTGAGGGACAAAATAGAGAGAGACTTGGACAAATCAGGGATGTTGGGAAAAACTGATTGGTAGGGAGACAAAAAGAGTATCACTGTCTTCTCTTTTTTATGTTTCCTACAGGAGTCATTTTGTACATTCCATTATTTGTTGCTATGCAAATAACTGTCTGCATCAGCAATTTTGTCTTCATATTTAAAATGCACATGTGCGAATAAATAGAATGAGTCGATCCATTTGACTTCCATTAACCAAATGTAATTTGTTGTTCCAGATTTTTTTATGGATGATTAATTGTTTTATTTTTGGTAATATCCTTCCTTCCCACCACAACCACGTCTGATTCAACTTTCAGTAACAACTCCACTGAGATTAAAAAACAAGTAGTCGGCGATAAGGATGATGGCTTACACAGTGATAAGCCTTTGGTCGCAGGACACAGTTGTAAACAGCTCCTGAATTTGTACTAACACAGGCCTCAATACCTTCTGGTGTGCTGGGAATTTATTTTGGACTTCATAGGGTGGAGCAATGTTGCACGCTCGTCAACTCACTCCAAATGCTTTTGATGCTTCTTGTTAACCTTGAAAATGAATAATATTTTGAACGCAGTCAATTGGGGATATTACCTTGATACTCTTGCAGAGCATAATGATGATTATTTGACTTGACTGTGGCAATATGATCTCCCTTTGGTCATGTTTCCACCAGTCATCAAGTATTATATTTTTAGACAGTCTCCAATTGCATGTTTTACATGTGACAAACAGCCTTGGAACCTAAAAACGATCGAGATGCATATGCTTCCTTTATCCAGACATCCGGGTTGGAAACACTCATGTACAGGGTGTTCCAAAAAGACCCAGACAAATTTGGTTGTTAGCATATTTATAACCACAAAGATAAACAATACCCTTTGGTTTATATGATACAGAAACTCGTAAAGGTTTGTGTACACCATCAATACACTTCAATGTGAGGTCCGTTTGTCACGCGGAGAAAATTAAGGCAGGACACGGGTTCTTGCCATGTTCGGCTCAGAAAAATTTGCATCCACCAGTGTGCAGGCAGCTGTGATCCGAGAACAAAGATCCTGCAAGTTTGCCACCTTAGTGTTGTAGACATCATCTTTGACAAACACCCAAGAAAAATATCAAGGGGGATATGTCTGGTGATTGTGGGGGCCAGGCGGTTGGTCCGTATCGGCCAATCAGTGACCTGGAAATTTTTCATTCAGGACCGCTTGAATGACAAAGGTCCAATGAGGGGAACACAGTCATGTTGAAAAATGATATTGGGTTGCAGGTCTTCAATCTGCGGGAAGGCGAATCCTTCCAACATTTCTGTAAATTGTTGAGGTCACTGTATCCTCCGCAAAGAAAACGGACCCAACAAGAGGTCATGGGGAAGGCCACACTACACATTGACCTTTGGAATGTCATGTATGTGTTCAATGAGCATGTGGGGTTTTCAGAGCCCCAGATCCTCACATTGTGCTGGTTGACCTTCCTCAATACATGGAAGCAAGCTTTGTCTGTGAACATTACCCTTTTCAGGTAATCTTTGTCATCCTCTTTGTGATTGAGCATTTCCAAGGCAAACGCAGTCCATTTGCGTTGATCAATTGGCTTGAGTCCTTGCAGAATTTGTACCTCATAGGCATAAAGCTGCAGTCTTTTATACGAGATTTTATACTGCAGTCTGTGTATAGTGGTGGTTGGTAGTCCAGTTCTCTGGATGCATGTCAAATTGATTTTCTGGGTCTTTGCTGAAATGAGTCACAAACTTGTTCAACATCTGCTGTACTCGTTCAACAAGGCTGATGCGAATGGGCTTTGCGAGGAGGAGACTTGCCCTGCCAAATTATATTCTTTCCAAATCGGATGCGGACAAGGTATCGCAAGGCTGGGACGGGTAGGCACTTTCTAGTATTGTATAAACCCAAACAGGTATTAACCTCAACTCACTGTTTTAAACCATTCACCACATCACCGGCTCTCCTGCCCCTTTCTCAGTCCACAGAGCTCTCCTACCACCCCGCCCCAGGCAGGCGAAACTATATGCTGCTTTGGTATCAGTCCATGAGCCAGTAGGGTTGGTCGGTACCAACTGGGGGGAATAATTCTCATTGTGATTTTGGCAAGGTATATACCCGAGAGATAGAAAATATGTGATAGCATTGCATCGGTGGTAGATTTTTGTGTGTTATCACCCTGTTTATATGCCGTCCCTTAAATATGCTTTTGTGCAAATGGCCAGTACAAGGTAAGACATCCTACTTCAACTTAACAACATTTTTTTTATCAGTCAAACATTAACATTGAAATTTGTCTCACCTTTTGCTTGGATCATTTGCTTCCCAACAAAAAGTGCTAAACTTGCCGAGGTGAAAGGTATGTCATTAGTGACACATATATATCAGTGTCTATTTCCTGTGTGATAAATAATACCGCCTTTAGAAAAGTATTTGTCTATCATTTACTGTGGAAAGTAAATAAAAGTTCTGGAACAATAAATTACATGGGTGTTTAGCAAATTTATTAAGAAATCCAAAAATCCAAATTTCTTTTTTGTATGTTGTATATGAAGATCAGTATAGCAGACAATGTTACCCACCCCCCAAATGAAAAAAATACCTAATTTGGACGGATTTATGTAGTTTGGTCAATGTCATGATATTTTCCCTGTTGTTATTGAAGGATACTTTCCAAGAATCAAACAAAGGTAAATGATAGCATGTTCATGAACAAGATTAATGCTTTTTCCTGTAATTTCTTCAAAAAATACAAAATTTGAGGGATTTAGATACTCAATAATGCACATATGAAGGTATAAAACACACTGTATTACACAATATAACCAATAAGATAGCAGCAAGATGGTTAATCATGTGCAATCTGATGAATGAGTCAAAGGTAAAAATGAACACAATCTTCTGTTGTAGGGCTTAAAATTACAGAACAGAAACACAAATGTGGTTTCCACACTAACAAGGCCATTACCTTAGGCCCAATATGTTGCTGATAAACATTGTCTTATGAACCAAAGACGGGTCTTTATAGTTTCTTAGACATCTCTGATCATATGCACTGATTGTAAGTGATATAAATGTTCAAGATGAACTTAAAATCATAATCATTATCCAGTTCTTCAATATCCTCATCTAAACTTTCCCCATTGTCTGGCTCAAAGATGGATGCCTGGTTCTCACAGTCTGGCAGTCTGCACATATCAGTGCATTTCAGTCCGTTTGACAAACACACATTTTGGTAGTGACACTTCTTACACAATTGTAGGCCAATAAATCAAGGACCGCCTCAGGTGCTGGCTGACCAACTGTTCACTCCTTCTTGTTCACTCCTTCTTCTTCACCATCTTCCATCCTCGGCCAACAGGACTTGGTACTTCCGGGTCCTGTTCAAGACATCGTCTCCATATTGCAGCCTGGTAGTTGGCTCTTTGTGCGTGTTTCACTAAGCAGTCCCTGCATGGTGGAAGCTGGTGGCTCTCATATCACCTGTCTTAGCAAGAATAGGTCGTACCTGAGATCATTGACTGAGTGGATGATGCCTTTGGTGCATAGAGAGGCAAGTAAATGCCTCAAGTTTGTCCATTAATTCTCGGGAGAGGTCCCATATATCCCAACTCTAGAAATGTGTCCTGGGTTTCCCTGTTGCTGGTCAAGAGTTTCAAGGCGCTTGTCTTCCCTTTGCCTGCAAACGCACTGACAGTCACATCCTGTATATGCATGCATAGCAATGAGAGCCAGCAGACATCTATGCCACATTGGCAGCAACCTTCATGATGTCAACGAAGCCTCGTCCGGGTTCTATTCCACATTTCTGGAACAGTGGGACTCCAATCTTGTCATGAAATGCCAAGGACATTATGAAGACATCTGTGTCTCTGAGCAGATCACTACAGCCTGATAGCCTCTCTTGCTGCATGAGCGCATGGAGAAGTAGGCACCCATCTGCTTCTTCCTGTTGGCACTGAAGAGCTGGCACCTCCTCACTGTCCTGAGATTGTGATTCTGTAACATTTGTCATTCACAGTTGCATGTAGAACCTTCCCCTGTAGCTTTTCTCTGTATTCTTGTTTCCTCCATTCACCAACTAAGAAGGTAATGAGACTGGTCTTGTTATGAACTGTGCTCAGGAACCTCCTCCACTGCCTCACAATATGTGTGCCTGTGATGCTTTGCAGCTGATGGCCGAAAGAGAGAGTCAACTCGGATTTGTGTTAACATTGTACTTTTATTCTCGGAGATGACAACCAACGCTGAAGTCTCCCTCTTGCTATAGTCTCAGGTCAATTATCTTTTTTTTGTTCTTTAATATTTTTGAAAATGTGTACAACAATGGGCAACTTTATTATTACTATAAAAAAAAGTTTTCATCAAACCAAGAAACAATTTATTTTGCTGCTGTATTATAAAAGTAAATGGCTGAGGTATGCTCAGGTACGTTGTACGTTCAGAATGTTCTTGGAATGAGATAATAATGTCCAAGACACGAGAACGTTTTGTATTTTAATCGCTGGAATAATTGGAGGCATTAAAGAAGAGTAGTAACAGGACGACGAGTTCGGTCAAAAAAAACAGTGTCGAGTGGGGAATCACATCTTAATAGCAAAACGGCCATCCTCATAATGCCGTTGCATTCAACAACTCCAGGAAAGGACGGTCACCACGAAATGAAGAGGTTGAATTTAATTTGAAAGGACATTTTAGGTTTAAAAAGGTTCACAAAAATTGAGAGGGTTTACTTCCCATGCAATAAACCCAAGCTTACCATAAGCAATTAGCTGAACATGTAAAAGAGATGAACTTTTACAACTTCTTGCTGGAGAGTGAAATTTTGAGCAATAATATGAATTGGCGGCGGCACGTATTACCAGTTCTCCAAAACTTCCACCACAATGCAAAGTTGTGGTTGTCTTTGACAGGCCACAATTATTCCCACCTTTTCGTTGGGTCGGCTGAGGAAAGTTTTGGTCCAAGTCTTTCAAAAACTGGCTGCATCCCACGGCCAGGAGACTTCTTTGCAGCATTCTTGAAGTTTCTTCGGCATTTTTTTTTTTCGGCCACCAAAGGGGATCTGGATGGGCACAAACTTCAAATTGATTCAACTAAGTGAATTCGAACGTGAGGAAATTTAATTTGTTCAGGGTGCTGGCAATAGCTCGCCTACTCTTACGAAAGACAAAATGGGATATTTAACGTCCACCAACTTATGCCGGTAGAACGGGACCTCGTTTAACGTCCATCCGAGGGACACACTCATTGATGAATCGCCTCCTGCGAACACCAGGATGACAGTTTGATAGCTGGATCGGGATTCTAATCCAGGCTGAGAGGCGAGTGTTCGTACCTCTTAAGTACATCCTACCAGACAAATGTGAAGTATCCACCAAATAAAAAGGTAACTTAACTTACCTTTTGCCAATTTCTTTCTCTTTTGTGATCTTCTTCCAGTGTCCGAAAAGCGCTTCAAATTGAGTTTCTTGAAATGTTTCTCTTCCTTGACCTGGCATGTAGGAACGCATGGCAATCGTGAAGCTCTGAGCCGTTAGGAATTTTTATAACCACGCAGACAAAGATTAAATAAAGCAGTCACGTCGGAATTTATGACGTATCAAGTTTGATTCACAAAAACAACGTATATCGCGTTTCTGTGGCGTCTCTCTTCAGAGCCAGACAAAACTTGTGGTGGTGGAAGTAAGGAACGACAATCCAGAAATAAAATTGTAGCACCACGCCTGACAGTCCAGCAGTATCATACCTTGGGAGTGCAAAAGATTAGGCTTAACCTTAAACTCTTACCATAGAACACCAACATCATTTAACAAGAAAGTATCCACCCAATCGGAGGCGAAGGTCAAAGTTTATAGTCTTTCTTCTCTTTAACGACCTAATTTTCCCATATTATTTTTCAAAAGGGGTGTTTTAAATTAACCCAAACACCGTTTTTCATTCATACACTCCCTTGGAGTTCCTTAATATGCATGCAAAGTTTTGGCCACTAGGTTGCGTGGTTTTGGAGTTAATGGTGGACACACACACACACACACACACACACACTACTACGACACGACACTCTGACATTTAATTATTATAGATTGTGGGGTCAGCTGGGGGTTGTGTTTGTGACCGATATCTTTCTGGAATCTGCTGATCAGGGCCAGACGTTTGACTGTGGTAGGCATTATAATATTTTCAAGGTAACTGTGATAACTCACTACTCTTCGCGAAGGACACGTGGGATCTTTTAACATACACAAATTAATGCTGGTAGATGGACACCCGTCTTATGTCCATCTGATGGATGCTTCATACAGTGTCCCCGAGAGGAAGTCCAACCCCCTTTCAAAAATTTTCACCTCTTGTTACTTACAAGCCTGGAATTTAAAATTACATTAATCAGACTTTTTCCACCTTTATTTACACATCATAACGCAAGCTTCCAAGTGAAAAACAAATTCTACAAATTTCAGAATTAATTAAAAAATACAACACCAGAATATGTTAGTTGGATAAGTGTCCACCCCCCTGAGTTAATATTTGGTGGAAGCATTTTGAAGCATTACAGTTGTGAGTCTGTTGGATAGGTTCTCTTCGCAATTTTTCACACCTTGATTGGGCAATATTTGCCCATTCTGTACAAAACTGTTCAAGCTCAGTCAGGTTGAGTGTGGAGTGTTGATGGACAGCCAATCTTCAAGTCATGCAGGGATTCTCGATTGGATTTAAGGTCGGGATCTGACTGGGCCACCAAAGGACATTTATCTTTTTGTTCCTAAGCCACTTCCAAGTGAGCTTTGGCTGTGTGCTTTGGGTCGTCATGCGAAAAGTGAACTTCAGTCCCAATTTCAGCTTTCTTGCAGATGGCAGCAGGTTTACTTTAGGATTTTTCTGTATTTTGCTCATCATTTTTCCCTTCTCTCATGACAAGTGCCCCAGTCCCTGCTGATGAGAAACATCCCCGTAACATGATGCTGCCACACTATGTTGCTTCAGACTAGGGATGGTGTTCTTTGGGTGAGTGTGCTGTGTTGGGTTTGCACCAAGGTGTTAACATTCAGAGTGGATTTTTGCATACCTCAAACAGGACTCAAGGTGGGATTTGTTGAGTAATTGCTTCCTCTTGCACCATACTGCACAAGCCAGATTTGTGCTTGGGATGTGTTTGTCACATAACACTCAGTGACAGTCTTTGCCATAAAGGCAGGTAGCTCTTTCAAAGTTGCGCCATTGGCTTCTTGGTGGTTTCTTTGATCAGTCTCCTCCTTGCTTGGTCATCCAGTTTGGAGTGCCGGCCTGATCTAGGCAGGGTCATGGTGGTACCATACACCTTCCACTTCTTTATGATGTCTTGACTGTGCTCCAAGGGATACCAAGGCCTTTTGATATATTTTTAAACCACTTGGCTGATCCGTGCCTTTCTCCAACTTATCCCAGAAGTCTTTGAAAGTTCCTTGGTGCTCATGGTTGAGTCTTTTCTGTGAAATGCACTACCCCAGCAGAGGAAAGCTACAGGAACGCCTGATTACCTATGCACCGAAGTTGAAGGAGGTTATGTTTTTTCACACCCTTTCTGTCTGTTTGTTTGTGTGCAGGATATCTCAAAAAGTTGTGGACGGATCCGGATGACATTTTGTGGACAGGTTTGGCTTGTGACAAGGACGATATGATTAGGATTTTGGTGAAGATCCGGATCCGGATCCGACTACTGTAATTTTTTAAGTGATTCTTCACCATTGAGAGATATGGCCGAAAACGATATATAGCTTAATATTTCAAGAATGTATTGGACTTAATATGTTCCATGGATCAGGCATTACGTGGTGGAGGTATGCGCTCTACCGAGTGCCCTTCTAGTTTTATTCTGAAATAATCAGAATCACAACAATTTTAGCACAGGTCGAGGCAATTAACGTGGTGTTTGATTTCAAAGGTGATAGGTTACACCTGAGCTAATTTACAATATCATAAGGGGGGTGGACACTTATTCCAACCACGATATTCTAGTTTTGTATTCTTAATTAATTATCTGAAATTTGTAGATTTCTTTTTCACTTGAAGTTGTGGGTTATGATGTGTAAATAATGGTAGAAAAAAAAAATCTGTTTAATGCAATTTACTTCCAGGCTATAAGGCAACAAAGGTGAAAATTTGAAAGGGGGTGTAGACTTTCTATAGGCAACTATACATTAATGCCTTGTCTGCAAGTGAAACACCGGGTGGCCAGTTTATAGCTGGGTCGAGCGTTCGAACCAAGATGATATGGCTCAAAGGCAAGTGCACATTCTTCTGAGCTGTCCTTCCTGCCCAAAGGTTAGCGTTACGATGGTAAAAAAAAAAAAAAATTCAGGACATCTTAAAACTGCTGATGACCTAGAGACTGAAACTTGATCAACTGTTGGAAAGCCTTTTCCAGGAATGCAGACATGCGTACATGATTACCACGAGCAAACAGCAATGTTGGGGTATGTTAGTTCCACTTCGCAGTGTGATTATTCCTTGTTTTGGTGAATACTGTATAATGTAAAAGGTATGCGCTCTATGATGGGAAAACTTCGGAGAAGAACGTGATCGGTGATTTGCAATCTGTTGTCGGTGTAATAGCTGTGAAAGTAACACTATGCATGGCTATGCATTGATCAAATTTCACATTCCATTCGGGTTTGGAAGGAGCATGTGAGGCCATGTCTTGTCTATAACCTTGAAGACATGTTTAGGGAAGAACCTTGCCAATGGCCCCTTGGGAAATATTGATTACACAAGCAATTAATGGACATGGAAAATGCTTTTGGAGTATAGTGTATCTTTGTGTATTTTCAGGAGGTGCCATTTTTGGTTTAAAGTATTATACGTATGACAAGGACATTAATAACACATTGACAGATGGTGGAAAGATAATCTGACTGAGGGCAACTTTAGTTCATCTCCATAAGCCTCGCAACAAATGTGTGCCCACCCTGAGGCAAGCCAGAAGACATAATTTACAAATCTCAAGGCTGAACTCTTCACCCAGTCTTCTCCCTCCATGTCATGGTGGCACCTTGTCAGTCTATCTCTGGTGTATACTCCCCTCCATTCCCTCCTTACCTCAAATGGATTAATGCGGACTTCTGCCAGAGATAAAGGCAGGATGTCTAAACTCTGTGTTTGCTTCCAAATCTCATGTACCCAACCCATCCTGGTCTGTTCCCATTTTATCCCTCGTAACACTGTTTACTGGACCTTTTCTCTTTCTCACCCGAGAAGGTAGATATAATATTCTGTCTGGCCTTGATTGTGCTTTGGCAATGAGCCCAGATAGCATCAGTGTCCATGTTCTCTAGTCCTTGCTTGACTGTTCTTGCTTCCCCCTTTGTCTGTCCCATGCAGTCGTCCTCCTTTAGCCACTTCCCATCAGCCTTGAAGTCGGAAACAATCATGCTTGTTCCTATAAGGGTACAAAAACAGATCATCTCAAGTACAGACCAGTGAGCTTCCAATTACAAGCAAAGTCATGGAATCCTTCATTTTCGTTAATGACTTCTTCCTTGTTTTCAAACAAACGAGATCTCTGATATCCACTTTGGATTCCGTCCTGGTCACTCAACTCTGGACCATGCTGCGACTCTCTCAGTAATGGTTGGATGCCCTAAATCTCATAAAGAAGGTCAGGACTGCCTCCTTGGACTTATGTCATAAACACTTCAAAACAGTCTGGCATCCTGTTTGCATGCCAGCTCTCTGTCTGTGTTACAAAAGGTGGCCTTCATTCCTGGATTTATGATTTCCCTACTGGAGGCTACAGTTCACATTGCAGTGTCTTGGTCCCAGTCTGGTTCCTCATCGACATAAATGACCTCTCATGAGCTCTGGAAAAACCTCTAGGCAGAATCCACAGGTCATTGGAGAGTGGTCTTCCCATGTGCTGGTGCCCAAGCATTACATTGTCTGTCCTGGTTTCTGTGGAATCTAAAGCTTCATTTATTGAATCTCCCCACGATGGCTGAAGCACAAGTCTGTTGCTTTGACATCGTAGGCAAGTTGGTGGTCTCTGGTTTTTACTGCCTCTTCTATGATATTTTTCCTCTGCTCTGTCATCCGACACTTCCCAGCAATTCAAGACGTGTTTTTAACAATAACCCTCTCATCGTTAAACTACCAAAATCACGGCTGACTGCACACCTCAATCCTTTGTTCTTGCTTCTCTCATCGATGAAAGCAGATCCAGAGGCCATTCTTTCCCACCCTTCCCTCAAGGGCTTTTAAGCAGGCAGTGCACCACCACCTCATGTCATCCTCCTTCCTGCCGCATGATATTTATTAGCCCCATTGACCCTTCCTAACACAATCTTGACTGATTTAGTGTTTCCTCCTCCCCTATTCTCTTATTTTTCTGTTCATTCATCCCTTGCTGTTTGTGGTCAATTGTTGCCCACTACCCCTGTAAGTTAAACCTTGCTCTTTTCATGAGCTCCCTCATTGTCCTGAAAAAAACAGGTGATTTGGCTCACAGAATAGCAGAACAAACAGAGATGAAGGGTAAACAGGTATGCAATTGAGAGCATGGATGCACTGCATCACGGGAAAAAGTTGCAGGTGAAGGGGGGACAGGATCTCAGAGGGTTGAGAAAAGCTCCGTGGTAGAAATTTGAAGACCATGCTGTGGTGATGGGAAGCAGACTTGAGCACTTGGAGGAAAGAACATGAGAAAACAGGCTGGGGAAGACCTTTTACATGTGGAAAAAAGAGACCAGGACAAATGAATAAAGGTGAGTGAATCAGGAAGGATAAGTTAAGGGTTTCTGGAGAACATGTGATATTTGGAGGGAGGCGGAGTTTCAAGTTTGTCTGGAGAACCAAGACAATGGGAGGAGCAAGACCAGAAGAGGATTGGTAAAAGACTGCAAGGCCACTTACCTGCCTGCAGTGAGTGAGACTCAGCCTCCTGTTGTAAGATACCAATGACATACGATGCCTTCAACATCATGGCCTCAAGTGGGTCAAGACAGGAGAGCAGCATCATGCCATATGAGGATCCATATTTCAAGCACTTTGGATACAGGACTTGCCACACCATTATATGCTGAGGATGACAGAAGGAACTTGGCCTTTTGGAGAATTCCAAGGTGGTAGCAGGCTTTTGATGTCAGCTTGGATAATGATGTGCCCAAGGTAGTTACAACTGAAAGTGAGGCTCAGGAGCTCTAGAAACCATGCTCTTCCAGAGGCTGAACACAAAAATAAACTGGGGAATTTGCCAGCTTGTCTTCATTAAGGGAAAACGTGAGGCTGTGGGACTTCCTTGCATTAAAATGAACGAGTTATACCTGTCTCCGGGAGCGATATATGGGTCAAACCTCTCCCTCGAGCTCAGGACTCAGTGATTTAACAACTTGCAGTATTCCCATGTTTTTTTTGTACCCATGTCCTAACTCTGGATACCCTGAGCACGTATGCAAAATTTGGTGGATATCGCCAAGCCGTTCGAATTTATAAGGTTCAGACATACATACAGACCAATTGCCAACTTTTAGTAATGATGCTTTAAGGTAGATGATGACCAATGTTACCTCGAGGGATAGTCTTGATGTAGACCAAGAACAAGGATAATACTGACTTCTGCTTAGTAGAGAGGGGCACCCTATGAATTTGAGTAAAGTTTGCCAACATTTAATGATGCAGATGGACAGTCTTCAAGAGAAAGACCTGATAAATAGCAGAGAAAGAGGGATTGAGAAAGTTGATGATACAAGTCTTAGAGATTTGAGGCACTGATGCCATTAGTCCCATTAACAATGGTGTGCTGTCTGAATATTTGTTGGTCATAGACATGCATTTACCTTTGAATATTGGACAATATGACTTTCAGAAAGGTGAGCACAAAAGTCATAGTGATGTCTGGATTTTAAAAACTCCATAGGTTTGGTCATAACATGTTAAGTTTATCATCAGATCAGTCATGCATATATTAGCAAATGAGAACTTTTAATACTGACTAGCCTCAATTAATATATTTGATTAACATTACCTTTTCGATCTTGATTTTGCTGCTTAATTGTCCAACGGTTTGGCATGCTTGGTCTTTAGCATCTCTGTAGCCACTTTAGTAGTGCATTCCTGCATCAGGAATTGCAGAAACTTTGGATTCTTCAGGATGTTCCATAAGACATATAATGGGCTGCATATCAATAGTCATCTTTTCCATTGCTTCTATCGTTGATTTGACTGCCAAATGACCTCAAGCACCTTTCTGATCAAGCACGCATGTCTTGCTGAAGCTCGTCAACAACAACATGGCAGAGATGCTTCCTAACTCGTAATCTTCGTTTCTACCTGAAATAATTCAACTTCCTTTTCAATTCGAATGGCATCCTTTGCCCTTCCATTCACTTAGAAATCACTTCCTCTTGCAATTCAACTAACGATCTACTGTAGGCTAAGGGCTTCCAACTTGATATCACCTGGTTGATGTCATTGAATTTTTCATGGCTAAGAGAGATGACCTTCTTACCTATGTCCGTTGTACTTCCACCATGATCCTTCCAGTGTTTCTGTACATTCGCATCAAAAGCTTTTGCAAAGGGAGTTGACGATTGCTGCCTGGGTTTTCCATTGCTTTGGTGTTGAACGATCTATTGGGTTAAAGCGTGAGGTCTTGATCTTCTGTGGAGCTCACTGCTCTGCTTCTAGAGCGGAGATGTTGTTTTGCTTCTGACAGTAAAAGAAAGGTACAAATTTGGCGGTTTTGCATAGCCATCCCACGAAGAATCAATCCCTCCAGGAACTTGACACAGACAAATCCGCAACAATGAATATCCACTGAATGCATAGAAGAAGCACCCGTTGTAGACCGCAGAGAATGTTTCCCTGCTGCTAGTCTTTTGCTGGGGGTGGCCTACAACTGTGTTCTCAGTGAGCCACACAGATTGGAGGACAGATTAGCATGAGAGCTGTTTATCACCTCCCTTGCTTGCCTGGCAGAGACATCATGGAAAGAATGCTAGGAAAAATTTATACGAAGCATTTCAACAACAAATATATTTTGATGGGAAAACAAAACATTTTATGCTCACGGTGGTAGTAGCAAGTAAATGAAGCCACAAGGGATAATCGTTGAAAGTAAAAAAAATAAAAAAGATAAGCACAGTTTTAAATCAATTTGTCTCCATCACACATCCATACAGTACACCGAGTTGATTCCGAATCTGTCCATAACTTTTTTAGATATCTGCTCAAACAAACAGACAAACAGGGGTGAAAACACAGTCTCCCAACCTTCAATGGCAGAGGTAAAGAATGATCAACACTGGGACGATTTACCTATTATTTGCCTTTGTTAACAATGATCTAAGGCTCATGGGGGAGCTCACCATAAAGGCTCAGGACAAGCCATTTGGAAGATGCCAGTGTACTTTAACATGAAAAATTAACAATTAAATTACTAGAAAATAGAAACACACATGCTATTTGTAATGTGAACCTGGGTTACTCAAATCTTGAACAAGGGATTCAGATGGGAACACTATCAGCAACTTGAATATGTTCTGTGAATGTCTTAATCCAATTCCCTACTTGTGGTATCATTCCTGAATTACTTCTTAAACCCGAGACATGCATTGCACTTATATCTCAATATATTACAACAAATATGATATAATCATATTATTTGAGCATTCTAAAATAATTGAGTTGCAAAGATATTCACACATGACAGTCATTATTATCTTGAACAGATAAGTTTCTCTGATATTAGCCCATTGGATTAGTTCAAAACGGGGGCTGGTGGATTTGTGTCGATTTTCGTGTCGTGCGTCCAGCAACCATATCTCAGACATGTATGGACAGATTTCATTCATACTTGGCACAAAGACAACACATGATGGTATACGAATCACATTCATTTTGTTTCGCGATGCGTTCAAAAGAGCTGAATGGAGGCCATTTTAGTTGTAAAAAAACCTTATATCGAACACGTCCTCAACCATTTCTCGGACATTAATTTACCAATGTTGTTCAAACTTGGTACACAGATAACTTGGTATAGTACACAGAATGATGGCTTACGTAAGCATGTCATTTCTTTTCAAGATCAGATCCAAGATGGCCGACTGGTGTCCATTTTGTTACTTAAACATGTCCCCATTTCCTGAATATGCCATGGTCCAATTTTGTTCAAACTTGGCACAAAAGTACATGATGGCAAACACATGCTCCTCACTTTCTTTTGCATTCTGAATCCAAAGATGGCCGACTGGTAAACTGGGGGCCATTTTAGTTTGTAAAAAAAAAAAAAAACTGGTGTCAAACACGTCATCAAATATTTCTCAGAAATGTATTTACAACCTTGTGAAAACTTTGCACACAGATAATGAATGATGGCTTATATATGCATGTCATTGTTTTTTGAGATAAATCCAAGATGGCGACTGGCAGCCATTTGTTACTTAAAAGTGTCCCAACCATTTTCGGGCATGCATGGTCCGATTTTGTTCAAACTTGCAAATGTCACATGTCACAGATGTCACAAATCGTTCTTGTATGTACATAACCACTCAAGTCAGTTGTGCATGCACATAAATCTTGTAAAATAGGGCTAGCCCTTTAACTCTGTACAGAAAATTACAAAAACACTGGGGCTATTACATTTTTAATGTCTTTTTCTCCTTTTTTCAAATAAAAGTTGAGAATGCAGGAAATTTCCTATACTTTAAAATTCTTTATTATGCAGCACATATTGTTGCGGGGCCGGGTATCGGACGAGCATCGACCGCTAGATGGAGCAGTAGAAGTCGGCTCACCGATCACCCGGAATTTATAGGTCATCCACCAGGTAAACTCCGGAGCCGACGGTCCCTTATCGAACCGAAGTTCGCCAATAGATAGACCACGTGGGGTAGGGTCGATTGCCAATTTTTCAATTTACCTAAATACCCACGTCGTCCAACTAACGGGGAATTCACCCTCGACGATGCTCGTACGGAACGAGCCGCTACGCGTATCGAACCATGTGCGACCCGAGCGGTACGGTCACTGAGCTTCCGTCGGTCCAAATGTCCTTTAACAGCGGCAACAGTCTGGCTAATTCTCCAAACGCACCGTGTTAAACCAATAAAAGAAAGACAAAACGAACCGATACATTTAACACATGGGTTTATTTATAGTGGAGCAGGGGAGCACGTAAGAAGCAGAGTTATCCGAATATAAGAGGCACGTATGTACAGCAAGGCACTTATACAATTTCCTAGTTACTGGACCTGGCGTCTCACACACACAACACACACACACACAACACACACACCACACACACAACACACACACAACACACAGAAACGGACCCTAAGTGGTCTTTATTGAGGCCTCTCCAGCTCGGAGGGAAAGCAGCTGAAGACCAGATTCTGCCTTGGACCTGTCCACCCGTGTGGTATTCGAGCTGAATTCGAACCGGGCACCAGCGAGAGGCGAGCCAAATTCAGACACCGGCGAGACGAGGTGAGGGATGGCTGCGACGCGCCCAGAGCCAGCGATGGAGACGAGAGCCAGAAAGAAGCGACACGAGTCCAGGAGCGGGCGACACGGGTCCAACACGACCAGGAGAACCAAGCGACCACAAGAGAAAGAGACGAAGACGAAGAAGACCCTTTTCACGCAGCTGTCCCGTCTATTTCTACTCGCCCCTGTCGGGGCGGGGAACGCGTCTCACCCTCCCGCCACCTCATTCGCCGAGGAACTCCGTTGCCTCTCCATCATTGGTCGGGGGGGGGGCGTGTCGGGCGTCTTGATTCCCCGCCCGAAGAGGCTGTGCTTCTCTTGGAGCTCGCTCTGTGCCCTTTGACCGACTACGGCCACCTCGTCCCCATCTGCTGAGGATTTGCGAGGAGACATCAGGCCTTCGTGAACTCCGCCCACATAACATGCTGCTACGCACATGCCTGCTGGTGAGCTCTGAAGAGAATGCCGTGAGCAGAGCATTGTTGCTGAAGATGGCGTTGATGTAAACAATCTAATATAAAAATAACTCAGCGCAAGTACATTTATTCACCCATTAGACTGAGGAAGGGAGCTATCTATCCACATTCACTTATCAAAATAACTGGGCTATAGGACCTGAATGTTGTGTGCTCATGACTTCCAGATTCGCAACAATATACACCCACCAGTTTGATAAATATTCAGAAATTACAAGCGCGTGATGAATTGGGACATGTGTGAGACAATTATACAAGGACTGTAATGCATCTATTGTTGAAAATCGTGTAGCAGAAAGGAGAGTAGAAAAATGTTCTTGATTGTAGTTTTTACAAATTGTATGGTAGGTGTCCTTTTAGAGAGACAAATAATGCATGGAGTATAAATGTGAGTTGCAACATTTTCCCCACCATGCAGGCTGTGTGTTATGTTAGGCTGGCAGTGTATCCAAAAGTGTGTGCATTCGCCTCTGAGCTATCTAACCTGGGTGGGAATCCCTGCACCCACCCATAACTATAACCCAGGTATTTTGCATGTAGGTGAGGCATCAATGTGTGGACCATTCTGTCAGCAATCATTGTTTGTGGCCGTTAAAGACTCCCACGGTGTCTTTCAAGAAGAGTCAGTGAGTTGTGCGCAAAGAAACCTGAAAGGAATTACAAATTCCTTTCTCTTTCAGTCGAACGTCAGGCTTACAGCTGGTTCATAAAAAGACTTGGACCAAAAAAGTTCCCCAGTCGACCCACATGAAGTTGGAACTAAATGTGGTTATTGAAGAAATAGTAGTATTATAGTAGTTGTCTAAGAGTATAGTAATAAGCTCAATAATGGCAAAACATGTCAGTAGAAGTCGTAGAATAGTAGTCGTCATAGTCATAATAAAAGACAAGCTGTGCATAGTGATACTACTCAACAGAGGTTCAAACTCCATTCAGGCACAAATCAGAAGAATCGCCTGCCAGAGAAGGATGAAATCAGGATTCTTAGAGGACGATGCAGGAGGGGTTTCTCTTCCTCAGATCAAATTAATCACAATAAGTCACTTGAATTAAATATATAAACAAAACGACTTAACTTAATGATTCTTTTCTTCAGATTGGTTTCCTGCTGCACAAATACAAGTTACTCGCCGGGTTTTCTTTTCTACATACTAACAGAAATAGTTTGCCTTTTTTGATGCAAAATATGGATATCGGGAGACTTTTTAAATAAAAAGTGTAGGTTTGGGAGATCTTCCATATTTTCTGGAGATGTGAAGCCTCTGTGATGTGCAAATTCCTGTTTTTATTATTGTTTTTCCCTGTTTCATCTCTTGTTAGTGTACACTGTTTTTAGCAATACTTTGTCTCTCCATTACCTCTTTTTTGTATACAGTCGAGGCTCGGGAGGAGCTAGGCTAGAACATCGAACAAGTCAGGACACAACAGAAAAAGGAAAAGTAGAAAAGAGGGGTGGGGAGGGCGAAACGCACCAACAGCAGGGTTGAGGGACAAAATAGAGAGAGACTTGGACAAATCAGGGATGTTGGGAAAAACTGATTGGTAGGGGAGGCCAAAAAGAGTATCACTGTCTTCTCTTTTTTATGTTTCCTACAGGAGTCATTTTGTACATTCCATTAATTTGTGCTATGCAAATAACTGTCTGCATCAGCAATTTTGTCTTCATATTTAAAATGCACATGTGCGAATAAATAGAATGAGTCGATTCCATTTGACTTACATTAACCAAATGTAAATTTGTTGTGTCCGATTTTTTTATGGATGATTAATTGTTTTTATTTTTGGTATATCCTTCCTTCCACCACAACCACGTCTGATTCACTTTCAGTAACAACTCCACTGAGATATTTAAAACAAGTAGTCGGCGATAAGGAATGTGGCTTACACAGTGATAAGCCTTTTGGTCCGCAGGACACAGTTGTAAACAGCTCCTGAATTTGTGACTAACACAGGCCTCAATACCTTCTGGTGTGCTGGGAATTTATTTTGGACTTCATAGGGTGGAGCAATGTTGCACGCTCGTCAACTCACTCCAAATGCTTTTGATGCTTCTTGTTAACCTTGAAAATGAATAATATTTTGAACGCAGTCAATTGGGGATATTACTTGATACTCTTGCAGAGCATAATGATGATTATTTGACTTGACTGTGGCAATATGATCTCCCTTTTGGTCATGTTTCCACGTCATCAGTATTATATTTTTTAGACAGTCTCCAATTGCATGTTTTACATGTGACAAACAGCCTTGGAACCTAAAAACGATCGAGATGCATATGCTTCCTTTTATCCAGACATCCGGGTTGGAAACACTCATGTAACAGGGTGTTCCAAAAAGACCAGACAAATTTGGTTGTTAGCATATTAATAACCACAAAGATAAACAATACCCTTTGGTTAATATGATACAGAAACTCGTAAGGGTTTGTGTACACCATCAATACACTTCAATGTGAGGTCCGTTTGTCACGCGGAGAAAATTAAGGCAGGACACGGGTTCTTGCCATGTTCGGCTCAGAATATTTGCATCCACCAGTGTGCAGGCAGCTGTGATCGAGAACAAAGATCCTGCAAGTTTGCACCTTAGTGTTGTAGACATCATCTTTGACAAACACCCACAGAAAAATATCAGGGGGGATATGTCTGGTGATTGTGGGGCCAGGCGGTTGGTCCGTATCGGCCATTCCAGTGACCTGGAAATTTTTCATTCAGACCGCTTGAATGACAAAGGTCCAATGAGGGGAAAACAGTCATGTTGAAAAATGAATTGGGTTGCAGGTCTTCAATCTGCGGAAGGCGAATCCTTCCAACATTTCCTGTAAATTGTTGAGGTCACTGTATCCTCCCGCAAGAAAAACGGACCAACAAGAGGTCATGGGGAAGGCCACACTACCACATTGACCTTTGGAATGTCATGTATGTGTTCAATGAGCATGTGGGGGTTTTCAGAGCCCCAGATCCTCACATTGTGCTGGTTGACCTTCCTCAATACAGGAAGCAAGCTTTGTCTGTGAACATACCTTTTCAGGTAATCTTTGTCATCCTCTTTGTGATTGAGCATTTCCAAGGCAAACGCAGTCCATTTGCGTTTGATCAATTGGCTTGAGTCCTTGCAGAATTTGTACCTCATAGGCATAAAGCTGCAGTCTTTTATACGAGATTTTTACTGCAGTCTGTGTATAGTGGTGGTTTGGTAGTCCAGTTCTCTGGATGCATGTCAAATTGATTTTCTGCGGTCTTTGCTGAAATGAGTCACAAACTTGTTCAACATCTGCTGTACTCGTTCAACAAGGCTGATGCGAATGGGCTTTTGCGAGGAGGAGACTTGCCCTGCAATTATATTCTTTCCAAAATCGGATGCGGAAAGGTATCGCAAGGCTGGGACGGGTAGGCACTTCTAGTATTGTATAAACCCAACAGGTATTAACCTCAACTCACTGTTTTAAACCATTCACCACATACCGGCTCTCCCTGCCCCTTTCTCAGTCCACAGAGCTCTCCTACCACCCCGCCCAGGCAGGCGAAACTATATGCTGCTTTGGTATCAGTCCATGAGCCAGTAGGGTTGGTCGGTACCAACTGGGGGGAATAATTCTCATTGTGATTTTGGCAAGGTATATAACCCGAGAGATAGAAAATATGTGATAGCATTGCATCGGTGGTAGATTTTTGTGTGTTATCACCCTGTTTATAATGCCGTCCCTTAAATATGCTTTTGTGCAAAATGGCCAGTACAAGGTAAAGACATCCTACTTCAACTTAAAACATTTTTTTTATCAGTCAAACATTAACATTGAAATTTGTCTCACCTTTTGCTTGGATCATTTGCTTCTCAACAAAAAGTGCTAAAACTTGCCGAGGTTGAAAGGTATGTCATTAGTGACACATATATATCAGTGTCTAATTTCCTGTGTGATAATAATACCGCCTTTAGAAAAGTATTTGTCTATCATTTACTGTGGAAAGTAAATAAAAGTTCTGGAAAATATTAAACATGGGTGTTTACAAATTTATTAGAATCCAAAAATCCCAAATTTCTTTTTTGTATGTTTGTATATGAAGATCAGTATAGCAGACAATGTTACCCCCCCCCAAATGAAAAAAATACCTAATTTGGACGGATTTATGTAGTTTGGTCAATGTCATGATATTTTCCCTGTTGTTATTGAAGGATACTTTCCAAGAATCAAACAAAGGTAAATGATAGATTTCATGAACAAGATTAATGCTTTTTCCTGTATATTTCTCTCAAAAAATACAAAATTTGAGGGATTTAGATACTCAATAATGCACATCATGAAGGTATAAAACACCTGTATTACACAATAATAAACAATAAGATAGCAGCAAGATGGTTAATCATGTGCAATCTGATGAATGAGTCAAAGGTAAAAATGAAACACAATCTTTCTGTTGTAGGGCTTAAAATTACAGAACAGAAAGCACACAATGTGGTTTCCACACTAAACAAGGCCATTACCTAGGCCCAATATGTTGCTGATAAACATTGTCTTATGAACCAAAGACGGGTCTTTATAGTTTCTTAGACATCTCTGATCATATGCACTGATTGTAAGTGATATAAAATGTTCAAGATGAACTTAAAAATCATATCATTATCCAGTTCTTCAATATCCTCATCTAACTTTCCCCATTGTCTGGCTCAAAGATGGATGCCTGGTTTCTCAACAGTCTGGCAGTCCTGCACATATCAGATGCATTTCAGTCCGTTTGACAAACACACATTTTGGTAGTGACACTTCTTACACAATTGAGGCCAATAAATCAAGGACCGCCTCAGGTGCTGGCTGACCAACTGTTCCAACTCTTCTTGTTCAACTCCTTCTTCTTCACCATCTTCCATCCTCGGCCAACAGGACTTGGTACTTCCGGGTCCTGTTCAAGAACATCGTCTCCATATTGCAGACCTGGTAGTTGGCTCTTTGTGCGTGTTTCACTAAGCAGTCCCTGCATGGTGGAAGCTGGTGGCTCTCTATATCACCTGTCTTAGCACAGAATAGGTCGTACCTGAGATCATTGACCTGAGTGGATGATGCCTTTGGTGCATAGAGGAGGCAAGTAATGCCTCAAGTTGTCCATTTAATTCTCGGGAGAGGTCCAATATATGCCCACTCTAGAAATGTGTCCTGGGTTTCCCTGTTGCTGGGTCAAGAGTTTCAAGGCGCTTGTCTTCCCTTTGCCTGCAAACGCACTGACAGTCACATCCTGTATATGCATGCATCGCAATGAGAGCCAGCACGACATCTATGCCAACTAGTGGCAGCAACCTTCATGATGTCACAACGGCCTCGTCCGGGTTCTAATTCCACATTTCTGGAACAGTGGGACTCCAATCTTGTCATGAAATGCAAGGACATTATGAAGACATCTGTGTCCTCTGAGCAGATCACTACAGCTGATAGGCCTCTCTTGCTGCATGAGCAGCATGGAGAAGTAGGCCCCATCTGCTTCTTCCTGTTGGCATGAAGAGCTGGCACTCCTCACTGTCCTGAGATGTGATTCTGTAACATTTGTCATTCACAGTTGCATGTAGAACCTTCCCCTGTAGCTTTCTCTGTATTTTTGTTTCCATCCATTCACCAACTAAGAAGGTAATGAGACTGGTCTTGTTATGAACTGTGCTCAGGAACCTCCTCCACTGCCTCACAATATGTGTGCCTGTGATGCTTTTGCAGCTGATGGCCGGCTCTCCACCTCGTAGTGATTCTCACTGTTCTTGATAGAGTTCTCCCTGTATGTGTCAAACACAACATCTATTCTGTCACTATCAGCTCCTTCCCTCAGTGCCATAGACAAAACTGTAGTGGCGACATCTCAA
>CM068959.1:95222652-95245770 GCA_035128595.1 Eptatretus atami
GATGGAGGGGGAACATACACCAGAAACAGATTTGATTAGATGCCACCAGGATTTTGAGGAGGGGGGGAGGTTTGAAAGTTCAGACATTAGCTGAGAAAGATGTTGTTTTCTGGCTCTCCTGAGGGTAGATACACACTTGTTCTGAGCTTTATGGAAGGGTGCCGGTGGATAAACTATTCTTTTTCATGATCAATTACCACCGTGGATCTCACATCGCCACCGATCAATGCTGGCAGACGGTCCTCCGGGCTTAACTCCCTTCCATTGGACGGACCAGATTGATGCCTCGCCTTGCCTTGAAACACGCAAGAATGGATCGTGTATGGCTGTGTCAGATCGAACCCAGGTTAGACTGTATGATAGCATTAAAAAAACCTGAAGGTTGACGTTATCTTGCCAGTCTACAGTTATTTTCTTCCCTGTTATTTTCAATTTTAACGCAATTACTTAGAATGCCTTTTTTACCTCCGCAGTCGAAGGTGGAAGGGGGTTATGTTTTCACCCCTGTCTGTCTGCTTGTTTTATGTGCTGGATATCTCAAAAAGTTGTGACTGATTCAGATGAATATTTTGTGGACCGGTTCGGTGGGACAAAGGACGAACTGATAGATTTTGATGAAGATCCATATCAGGATGCCGACTGACGGAGAAATTTTTAAGGATTCTTCCCATTTAGAGATAGGGCTAAACTAAATATAGAGCACGATGATCCAAAAGTTGTGACGGATTCGGACGAAAACTTGGTGGACAGGTTTTGTCCTTGTGACGAGGACCGAAATTGATTCAATTTTGCTGAAGATCCGAATCCGGATACCGACAAATAGAGTTATTTAAATTTTTTAAGTGATTCTTACCCAATTGAGAGATTGGGCCAAAAACATATGTGCATGATTATTCACAATTTATGGCCCCGATATATGGATCAACATTGCCGCGATGCACGTATGAGCTAATGTGTTCTAACCGAGTGCCCTTTCTAGTTTCCGATTTCTTGTTCGGCGCCAAATTTACTGATAAACCTTCCCTAACTCTAAAGAAACAAGATCGAAGCCATAAGCAACTGGATTTGTGTTCAACATTGTACTTTTATCTCGGAGATGACAACCAACGCTGAAGTCTCCCCTCTGCTATAGTCCTCAAAGGTCAATTATCTTTTTTTTGTTCTTTTAATATTTTTGAAAAATGTGTACAACAATGGCAACTTTATTATTACTATACAAAAAAAGTTTTCATCAAACCAAAGAAACAACTATTTTGGCTGCTTGTTAATTAAAAAGTAAATGGCTGAGGTATGCTCAGGTACGTTGGACGTTCAGATGTTCTCGAATGAGATAAACTAAGTCCAGACTACGGCAACGTTTTGTAATTTTAATCGCTGGAATAATTGGAGGCATTAAAGAAGAAGTAGAACAGGACGACCATCTCTTTTTTTGTTTAACCGTCCAAAAAAAAACAGGGAGTGTCGAGTGGGGAATCACATCTTAATAGCAAAACGGCCCCACACATTAACATTCCTCATAATGCCGTTGCATTCACAACTCCAGGAAAGGACGGTCACCACGAAATGAAGACGGTTGAATTTAATTTGAAAAGGACATTTTAGGATTTAAAAAGGTTCACAAAAATTGAGAGGGTTTACTTTCCCATGCAAATAAACCCAAAGCTTACCATAAGCAAATTAGCTGAACATGAAAACGAAGATGAACGTTTTACAACTTCCTTGCTGGAGAGTGAAATTTTTGAGCCATAATAATGAATTGGCGGCGGCACTATTACAGTTCTCCAAAATTCCACCACAATGCCAAAAGTTGTGGTGGTCTTGACGGCCACAATTATTCCCACCTTTTTCATTGGGTCGGCTGAGTAAAGTTTGGTCCAAGTCTTTCAAAAACGGCTGCATCCCACGGCCAGGAGACCTCTTTGCAGCATTCATCGAAGTTTTCTCGGCATTTTTTTTTTCGGCCACCAAGAAGGGATCTGGACTGGGCCACCAAACTTCAAATTGATTCAACTAAGTCGACATTCGAACGTGAGGACTTTAATTTGTTCAGGGTGCTGGCAATAAGCTCGCCTACTCTTCACGAAAAGACAAAATGGGATATTTAACGTCCACCAACTAAAATGGCCGGTAGACGGGACGCTCGTTTAACGTCCATCCGAGGACAACACTCATTGATGAATCGCCTGCCTCGAACACCATAGGAATGAACAGTTTGGTAGCTGGATCGGGATTCTAATCCAGGCTGAGAGGCGAGTGTTCGTATCTCTAAGTCACATCCACCAGACAAATGTGAAAGTAATCCACCAAATAAAAAGGTAACTTAACTTACCTTTGCCAATTTCTTTCTCTTTTGTGACTTCTTCCGTGTCCGAAAAGCGCTTCAATTGAGTTTCTTGAAATGTTCTTTCCTGACCTGGCAATGTAGGAACGCATGGCAATCGTGAAGCTCTGAGCCGTTAGGAATTTTATAACCACGGCAGACAAAGATTAAATAAAGCAGCACGTCGAATTTGACGACGTATCAAGTTTTGATTCACAAAAACAACGTATAATCGGCGCGTGGGCGTCTCCTCTCAGAGCCACGAACAAAACTTGTGGTGGTGGAAGTAGGAATCACAATCCAGAAAATAAAATAATAGCACCACCCTGACAAGTCCAGCAGTAATCATACCTTTGGGCAGTGCTAAAAAGATTAGGCCTTATACCTTAAACTCTTACCATAGAACACCAACATCATTTAACAAGAGTAAACCCACCCAATCGGGAGGCGAAGGTCAAAACTTTATAGGTCTTTCTTCTCTTTAACGACCCTAATAATCCCATATTATTTTTCAAAAGGGGGTTTTAAATTAACCCCAAACACCGTTTTCATTCATACACTCCCCTTGGAGTCCTTAATATGCATGCAAAGTTTCTGCCCTCCTGTTCGTGTTTTGGAGTTATGGTGGACACACACACACACACACTACACACACACAACATCCACACACACACACATCACACACACACGACACTCTGACATTTATTATTATAGATTGGTGGGGTCAGCTGGGGGGTTTGTGTTTGTGACCGGCATATCTTTCTGGAATCTGCTGATCAGGCCAAGACGGTTTGAACCTGTGGTAGGCAATTATAATATTTTCCAAGGTAACTGTGATAACTCACTACTCTTCGCGAAGGACAAACCGTGGGATCTTTAACATCACAAATTAAATGCTGGTAGAGTGAGACACACCGGCTTATGTCCATCTGATGGATGCTTTCATACCGTGCCGAGAGGAAGTCCACACCCCCTTTCAAAAATTTTCACCTCTGTTACCTTACAAGCCTGAGGAATTAAATTACATTAATCAGACTTTTTCCACTTATTACACCATCATAACCCCACAACTTCCAAGTGAAACAAATTCTACAAATTTCAGAAAATTATTAAACTACAACACGAGAAATCTTAGTTGGATAAGTGTCCACCCCCTGAGTTAATATTTGGTGGAAGCAACACTTGACAGCAATTACAGTTGTGAGTCTGTTGGAATAGGTCTCTTACCAATTTTTCACACGCTTGATTGGGCAAATATTTGCCCATTTCCTGTACAAAACTGTTCAAGCTCAGTCAGGTTGAGTGTGGAGTGTTGAATGGACAGCCAATCTTCAAGTCATGCAGGGATTCTCGATTGGATTTAGGGTCAGGGATCTGACTGGGCCACCAAAGGACATTTATCTTTTTGTTCCTAAGCACTCCAAGTGTAGCTTTGGCTGTGTGCTTTGGTCGTCATGCGAAAAGTGAACTTCAGTCCCAATTTCAGCTTCTTGCAGATGGCAGCAGGTTTACTTTAGGATTTTTCTGTATTTTGCTCTCATCCCATTTTCCCTTCTCTATGACAAGTGCCCCAGTCCCTGCTGATGAGAAACATCGCCCGTAGACATGATGCTGCCAACTATCTGTGCTTCAGAACTAGTGGTGTTTTTGGGTGATGTGCTTTGTTGGGTTTTGCCACCAAGTGTTAACATTCAGAGTGGAATTTTTGCATGACCTCAAACAGGACTCAAGGTGGATTTGTTGAGTAATTGCTTCCTCTTGCCACCCATACTGCACAAGCCACGATTTGTGCTTGGGATGTTTGGTTTGTACATACACTCAGTCGACACAGTCCTTTTGCCATTAAACAGGCAGGTACTCTTTTCAAAGTTGCCCATGGCTTCTTGGTGGCTTTCTTTGATCAGTCTCCTCCTTCTTGGTCATCAGTTTTGGAGTGCCGGCCTGAATCTAGGCAGGGTCAATGGTGGTACGCCATACACCTTCCACTTCTTTATGATTGCCTTGACCCTGTGCTCCAAAAAAAGGGGGGAAAAAATTTTTTTTACCCCCAGGCGCTTTTGATATATTTTTAAACCATTGGCTGATCCGTGCCTTTCTCCAACTTATCCCAGAAGTCTTTGAAGTTCCTTGTGCTCATGGTTGAGTCTTTTCTGTGAAATGCACTACCCAGAACAGAGGAAAGCCTACAGAACAGCTGATTACCTATCACCGAGTTTGAAGAGGTTAATGTTTTTTCACGGACCCTTTCTGTCTGTTTGTTTGTGTGCAGGATATCTCAAACAGTTGTGGACTGGATCAGATAGCATTTTGTGGACAGGTTTTGGCTTGTGACCAATAGGAAGAAATGATTAAGA
Organism: Eptatretus atami; assembly: GCA_035128595.1. Classification (NCBI taxonomy): domain Eukaryota; kingdom Metazoa; phylum Chordata; class Myxini; order Myxiniformes; family Myxinidae; genus Eptatretus; species Eptatretus atami. The sequence goes on from CM068959.1 coordinate 95,227,327, forward strand.
TTTTGGTGAAGATCCGGATCCGGATCGCGACTACCTGTAATTTTTTAAGTGATTCTTCACCAAAAATTGAGAGATATGGCCGAAAACCATATATAGCTTAAATATTTCAAGAAGTATTGGATTAATATGTTCATGGATCAGGCATTACGTGGTGGAGCGTATGCGCTTAAACCGAGTGCCCTTGCTATGTTTATTCTGAAATAATCAAATCCACCACAAATTTAGCACAGGTCGAGGCCAATTAAGTGGTGTTTGATTTCAAAGGTGATAGGTTACACCTGAGCTAATTTACAATATCATAAAGGGGGGTGGACACTTATCCACCACGATATTCTAGTTTTTTGTTTCTTAATTATTATCTGAAAATTTGTAAATTCTTTTTCACTTGGAAGTTGTGGGTTATGATGTGTAAAATAATGGTAGAAAAAAAAAATCTGTTTTAATGCAATTTACTTCCAGGCTATAAGGCAACCAAAGGTGAAAATTTAAAGGGGGGTGTAGACTTTCTATAGGCAAATATACATTAATGCCTTGTCCTGCAAGTGAAAACACCAGGGTGGCACAGTTTATAGCTGGGTCGATCGATTCGAAAACCAAGACATATGGCTCAAAGGCAAGTGCACATTCTCTGAGCCTGTCCTTCCTGCCCAAAGGTTAGCGTTACGATGGTAAAAAAAAAAAAAAATTCAGGACATCTTAAAACTGCTGATGACCTAGAGACTGAAACTTGATCAACTGTTGGAAAGCCTTTTCCAGGAAATGCAGACATGCGTACATGATTACACGAAGCAAAAGCAAATGTTGGGGATATGTTAGTTCACTTCGCAGTGTGATTATTCCTGTTTGTGAATACTGTATTAATGTAAAGGAGTGCGCCTCTATGATGGGAAACTTCGGAGAAGAACGTGATCGTTGATTTGCAATCTGTTGTCGGTGTAATAGCTGTGAAAGTAACACATGCATGGCTATGCATTGATCAAATTTCAAATTCCATTCGGGTGGAAGGAGCATGTGAGGCCATGTCTTGTTATAACCTTGAAGACTATGTTTTAGGGAAGAACCATTGCCTTGCACAATGGCCCCGTTGGGAAATATTGATTACAAAGCAATTAATGACATGGAAAATGCTTTGGGAGTATAGTGTATCTTTGGTGTATTTTCAGGAGGTGGCCATTTTTGGTTTAAATATATACGTACTGACAAGGACATTTAAATCACACATTGACAGATGGTGGAAAGATAATCTGACTAGGGCAACTTTAAGTTCATCCATAAGCCGCACAAATTGTGCCCACCCTGAGGCAAGCCAGAAGACATAATCTTACAAATCTCAAGGCTGAACTGCTTCAACCAGTCTTTCTCCCTCCCATGTCATGGTGGCACCTTGTCAGTCTATCTCTGGTGTATAACTCCCCTCCATTCCCTCCTTACCCTCAAAGGCATTACTGCGGACTCCTGCCACGAGATAAGGCAGGATGTCTAAACTCTGTGTTTGCTTCCAAGATCTCATGACCCAACCCATCCTGGTCGTTCCCATTTTATCCCTCGTACACACTGTTTACTGGACTTTTCCTTTCATCACCCGAGAAGGTAAGATAATATTCTGTCTGGCCTTGAATTGTGCTTTGGCAATGAGCCCCAGAATAGCATAGTGTCCATGTTCTCTAGTCCTTGCTTGACTTTCTTGCTTCCCCCTTGTCTGTCCCATGCAGTCCGTCCTCCTTTAAGCCACTTCCCAATCAGCCTTGAATGTCGGAAAACAATCATGCTTTGTTCTCCTATAGGTAACATAAATCAGATCATCTCCAACTATCAAGAACCAGTGAGCTTCCAATTACAAGCAAAGTCAGGGAATCCTCATTTTCCATTAATGACTTCTTCCTTGTTTCAAACCACGCAGATCTCTGATCATTCAGTTGGATTCCGTCCTGGTCACTCAACTCTGGACCATGCTGCGACTCTTCTGTAATGGTTGGATGCCCTAAATCTCATAACAGAAGGTCAGGACTGCCTCCTTGGACTTATGTCATAGACACTTCAAACAGTCTGGCATCCTGTTTGCATGCCAACTCTCTGTCTGTGTTACATAAAAGGTGGCCTTCATTCCTGGATTTATATTTCCCCTACTGGAGGCTACAGTTCCACATTGCGTGTCTTGGTCCCAGTCTGGTTTTCCTCATCGACTAAATGACCTCTCCGAATGGCTCTGGACAAACCTCTATTCATTTTTGGCAGAATCCACAGGTCAATGGAGAGTGTCTTCCCCATTGCTGGTGCCCGAAGCATTACATCTATCTGTCCCTAGTTTCTGTGGAATCTAAAGCTCTTTTTTCAAATTTATTGGAACTCCCCACAACGAAGGCTGAAGCACAAAGTTGTGCTTTGACATCGTAGGCAAGTTGGTGGTCTCCCTGGTTTTTACTGGCCTCTCTTATGATTTTCTTCCTCTGCTCTGTCCATCCGACCTTCCCAGCAATATTCCAAGACGTGTTTTTTTACAATAAACCTCTCATCGTTAAAACTACCAAAAATCCATGCTGACTGCACACCCTCACTCCTTTGTTTCCTTGCTTCTCTCATCGATGAAAGCAGCATCAGAGCCATTCTTCCCACCCTTCCCTCAAGGGCTTTTAAGGCAGGCAGTGCACCACCATCCACCTCATGTCATTCCTCCTTCCTGCCGCATTGATATTTATTAGCCCCATTGACCCTTCACTAACACAATCTTGACTGATTTAAGTGTTCCTCCTCCCTCTATCTCTCTTATTTCTGTCATGCATCCCTTGCTGTTTGTGCGCAATTGTTGCCCACTACCCCTGTAAGTTAAACCTTGGCTCTTACATGAGCCTCCCTCATTGTCCTGAAAAAAACAGGTGATTTGGCTCACAGAAATAGCAGAACAAACAGAGATGAAGGTAAACAGGTATCAATTGAGAGCATGGATGCACTGCATCACGGAGGAAAAAAAGTTGCAGGTGAAAGGGGGACAGGATCTCAGAAGGGTTGAGAAAAGCTCCGTGGTAAAGAAATTTTGAGAGACGCATGCTAGTTGGTGATGGAGAAGAGACTTGAGCACTTGGAGGAAAGAACATGAGAAAACAGGCTTGGGGAAGGACCTTTTAACATGTGGAAAAAAAGAGACGCACGGACAAATGAAATAAAGGTGAGTGAATCAGGACAGGATAACAATTAAGGGTTTTCAGAGAACAGTGATATTTGGGGGTAGGCGGAGAAGTTTCAAGGTTTGTCTGAGAACCAAGACAATGGGAGGAGCAAGACCAGAAGAGATTGGTAAAGACTGCAAAAGGCCACTTACCCTGTCCTGCAGTGAGTGAGACTGCAGCCTCACCTGTTGTAAATAACCAATGAACATACGATGCCTTCAACATCATGGCCTCAAGTGGGGTCAAGACAGGAAGCAGCATCATGCCATATGAGGATCCATAATTTTTCGACAGCCTTTTGGATACAGGACTTCCACACCAATATATGCTGAGGATGACAGAAGAAGGACTTTGCCTTGTGAGAAATTCAAGGTGGTAGCAGGCTTTTGAATGGTCAGCTTGGATAATGATGTGCCCAAAGGAGGTACAACTGAATAGTGAGGCTCGGAGCCTCTAGAAACCAACCTCTTCCAGAGGCTGGAACACAAAAATAAACCTGGGGAATTGCCAGCTTGTCCTCATTAAGGAAAACGTGAGGTGTGGGACTTCCTTGCATTAAAATGCACGATGTTATACCTGCTCCCTTCGGGAGCGATATATGGGGTCAATACCTCTCCCTAGAGCCCAGGACTCAGTGATTTTAAAACTTGCAGTATTCCCATGTTTTAATTTGTACCCATGTCCCTAACTCTGGTACCTAGACACGTATGCAAAATTTGGTGGATATCGCCAAGCCGTTCGAATTTTATAAGGTTCAGACATAATACAGACCAATTGCCAACTTTTATTATGAATGTTTTTAAGGTAGATGATGACCAGATGTTACCTCGAGGGATAGTCATTGATGGTAAGACCAAGAACAAGGATAATACTGACTGTTCTTGTAGTAAAGAGAGGGGCAACCCTTAATATTTGAGTAAGTTTGCCAACATTTAACTGATGCAAGATGGACAGTCTTCAAAGAGAAAGACCTGATACATAGCAGAGAAAGAGGGATTTGAGAGTTGAATGATACAAGTCTTAGAGATTTGAGGCACTGAATGCCATTAGTCCCATTAACAATGGTGTCTGTCTGAAATATTTGTTGTCATAAGGGCATGCATCTTACTTTGAATATTGGACAATATGACTTTCAGAAAGGTGAGGCACAAAAGTCATAGTGATGTCTGGATTTTAAAAACTCCATAGTTTGGTCATAACATGTTAAGTTTTATCATCAGACAGTCATGCATATATTAACAAATGAGAACTTTTATACTGACTCAAGCTCAATTAATATATTTGATTAACATTACCTTTTCGTCTTGATTTTGCTGCTTATATTTTTCCAACGGTTTGGCATGCTGGTCTTTAGCATCTCTTCTGTGCCACTTTAAAGTAGTGGCATTCCTGCATCAGGAATTGCAGAAACTTTGGATCTTCAAGGAGTTCCATAAGACATATAATGGGCTGGCATATCAATAGTCATTCCTTTTCATTGCTTCTATCGCTTGATTTGACTGCCAAATGACCTCACGCACCTTTCCTGATCACAGCACGCAGATGTCTTGCTGAAGCTCGTTACAACAACACTGGCAGAGATGCTTCCTAACTCGTATCTTCGTGTTTTCTACCTGAAATAATTCAACTTACCTTTTCAATTCGAGATGGCATCCTTTTGCCACTTCGCTCCATTCACTTAAAATCAAACGTTTCCTCCTTGCAATTCATACACGATTCTACCTGTAAGGCTAAGGGCTTCCAACTTGAATATCCAGACTGGTTGATGTGCATTGAATTTTTCATGGCTAGAGAGATGACCTTTCTTACCTAATGTCCGTTGTACTTCCACCATGATCTCCAAGTGTTTCTGTACATTCGCACTCAAAGCTTTTGGCAAGGGAGTGACGGAGCACTGCTGCCTGGTTTTCCATTTGCTTGGTTGTTGAACGATCCTATTGGGTAAAGGTGGAGGTCTTGATCTCTGTGGAGCTCACTGCTCTGCTTCTAGAAGCGGGAGATGTTGTTTTGCTTCTGACAGTAAAAGAAGGTACAATTTGGCGGTTTTGATAGCCATCCCCACGACAGAATCAATCCTCCAGGAACTTGACACAGCACAAATCCGCAACAATGAATTCCACTGAATGCATAGAAGAAGCACCCGTTGTAGAGCCGCAGAGAATGTTTCCCTGCTGCTGTCTTTTGCTGGGGGTGCCTGACAACTGTGTTCTCAGTGGAGGCCACACAGATTGGAGGACAGATAAGGCATGAAGGCTGTTTATCACCTCCCTTTGCTTGCCTGGCAGAGACATCATTGAAATGATGCTAGGAAAAATTTATACGAAGCATTTTCCAACAACATATATTTTGATGGGAAACAACACTATTTTATGCTCACGGGTGGTAGTAGCAAGTAAATGAAGCACAAGGGATAATCGGTTGAAAGTAAAAAAAATAAAAGATTAAGCACAGTTTTAAATCAATTTGTGTCCTCACCACATCCAAGCAGTACAACCGAGTTGATTTCCGAATCTGTCCATGACTTTTTTTAGATATCTGCCACAACAAACAGACCAAACAGGGGTGAAAACACAGTCTCCCAACCCACCTTCATGGCAGAGGTAATCAAAATGATCAAACACTGGGACGTTTTAACCTATTATTTGCCTTTGTTACAATGATCTAAGTCATGGGGGGAAGCTCACACATAAGGCTCAGGACAGAAGCCATTGGAAGATCCAGTGTACTTTAAACAATGAAAAAATTAAATTAAATTACTAGAAAATAGAAACACACATGCTATTTGTAATGTGAACGCTGGGTTACTCAATCTTGAACGAAGGATTCAGATGGAACACTACAACCAACTTGAATATGTTCTGTGAATCGTCTTAATCCAATTCCTACTTATGGTGTATCATTCCTGATATACTTCTTAAACCCCGAGACAATGCCATTGCACTTAATCTCAAATATATACAACAAATAATGATATAATCAGTATTATTAGCATTCTAAAATAATTGAGTTGCAAAAATATTCAACAAACATGACAGTCATTCTTATCTTGAAAACAGAATAAAGTTCTCTGATTAGCCCATTGGAATTAGTTCAAAACGGGGGCTGTTGGATTGTGTCGACTTTCGTGCGTGCGTCCACAACCATATCTCAGACATGTGATGGACAGATTTCATCATACTTGGCACAAGACAACACATGAATGGTAGTAGCGAATCACAATCATTTTGTTTCGCGTGCGATCAAAAGAGTAATGGAATGGCCATTTTTAAGGTTGTAAAAACCTTATATCGAAACGGTCCTCAACCATTTCTCGGACATGAAAATTACCAATGTTGTTCAAACTTGGTACACAGATAAACTTGGTATAGTACACAGAATGATGGCTACGTAAGCTGTGTCATTTCTTTTCAAGATAGATCCAAGATGGCCGACTGGTGGCCATTTGTTACTTAAACATGTCTCAACCATTTCCTGAATCTGCATGGTCCAATTTTGTTCAAACTTGGCACAAAAACAGTATCATGATCGGCAAACACATGCTCTCCCTTTTCTTTGCATTCTGAGATCAAGGAGATGGCCGACTGGTAAACTGTGGCCATTTTTTAGTTGTAAAAAAAAAAAAAACTGGTGTCAAACACGTCATCAAATATTTCTAGAAAGTATTTACCAAAACCCTTTTGTGAAAAACTTTGCACACAGAATAATGAATGATGGCTTATATAAATGCATGTTTCACTTGTTTTTTGAGATAAATCCAGATGCCGACTGCAGCCATTTGTTACTTAAAGTGTCCCAACCATTTTCTCAGGGCATGCATGGTCCGATTTGTTCAAAACTTGGCAAATGTCACATTCACAGATGTCACAAACATTCTTGTATGTCACATACCACTCAAGTCAGCTTGTGCATCACATAAATCTGTAAAATATGGGCTATGCCCTTTAACTCTGTACAGAAAAATTACAGAAAACCACTGGGCTATTACATTTTTAATGTCTTTTTCTCCTTGTTTCAAATAAAAGTTGAGAATGCAGGAAACTTTCTATACCTTTAAAATTCCTTTATTATCGGAGCACATATTGTTGCGGGGGCCGGGTTATCGCGACGAGCACGACCGCTTAGAATGGAGGCAGTAGAAGTCGGCTCACCGATCCCGGAATTTATAGGTCATCACCCCAGGTACTCCGGAGCCGAACGGGTCCCCTTATCGAACCGAAGTTGCCAATTAGACTAGACCACGGTGGGGTATGGGAGTCGATGCCAATTTTTCATTACCTAAATACCCACGTCGTCCCAACTAACGGGGGAAATTCACACTCGACGATGTCGTACAGGAACGAGCCGCTACAGCGATCGAACCATGTGCGACCCCGAGCGGACGCCACTGAGCTCGTCGGTCAAAAGTCCTTTAAAGCATGCGGCAACAGTCCTGGCTAATTTCTCCAACACGCCCGAAGTTAAACCAATAAAAGAAAGACAAAAACGAACCGATGACATTTAACACATGGGTTTTATTTATAGTGGAGCCAAGGGGAGCACGTAAGAAGCAGAGTTATCCCGAATATAAGAGGCACGTATGTACAGCAAGGCACTTATACAATTTTCCTTAGCTTACTGGACCTGGCGTCTCACACACACAACACACACCAGCACACACACACAAATCCACACACACACACACACACACAACACACACACGCGAAACGGACCCTAAGTGGTGCTTTATTGAGGCCCTCCAGCTCGGAGGGAAAGCGAGCTGAAGACCAGAGTTCTGCTTGGACCTGTCCACCCCTGTGTGGTATTCGAGCTGATTCGAACCGGGCACACAGCGCAGAGGCGCCCGCCAAATTCAGACACCGGCGAGACGAGGTGAGGATGGCTGCGACGCGCCCGAGCCAGCGATGGAGAACGGGGCCAGAAGAAGACCACCAACGACACGAAGTCCAGGAAGCGGGCGACCGGGTTCCCAACACGACCAGGAGAACCAAGCGACCAGCAAGAAGAAGAGAAGAAGACGAAGAGACGCCTTTTCAACCCACGCCGCTGTCCCGTCTATTTCTACTCGCTCCACTCGTCGGGGCGGGGAACGCGTCTCACCCCTTCCGCAGCACCTCATTCGCAACGAGGAACTCCGTGGCCGGTCTCCATCATTGGTCGGGGGGGGGCGCGTGTCGGGGTCTTGATTCCCCGCCCCGAAGAGGCTGTCTTCTCTTGGAGCTCGCTCTGGTGCCCCCTTTGACCGACTTACGGCCACGCTCGTCCCCCGATCTGCTGAGGATTTGCCGAGAAGAGACATCAGGGCCTTCGTGACCTCCGCCCACAATAACATGCTGCACCGCACGAAGCCTGCTGGTGAGCTCTGAGAGAATGGCCGTGAGCAGAGCAATTGTTGCTGAAGATGGCGTTGATGTAAAAATCCAACTATAAAAAATAACTCAGCGCAAGTACATTTATTCACCCATTAGACTAGGAGGGACGCTATCTATCCACATTCACTATCAAAAAATAACTTGAGCTATAGGACCTGAATGTTGTTGCTCATGACTTCCAGATTCGCAACAATATAAACAACCACAGTGTTGATAAATATTCAGAATACTATAGCTGCGTTGGATGAATTGGGACATGTGTGAACAATTATACAAGGACTTGTAAAATGCATCTATTGTTGAAAATCGTGTAGCAAAAGAAGGAGAGTAGAAAAATGTTCTTAGATGTAGTTTTACAACATTGTATGGTAGGTGTCCTTTTGAGAGACAAAATAATGCATGGAAGTATAATGTGAGTTGAATTTTCCCACCATGCCAAAAAGGGCCCTGTGTGTTATGTTAGGCTGGCATGTTCCAAAAGATGTGTGCATGTCGCTCTGAGCTATAATAACTGGTGGGAATCCCTCACCACCCATAAACTATAACACAGGTATTTTGCATGTAGGGTGAGGCATCAATGTGTGGACCATTCTGTCAGCACTCATTGTTTGTTGGCCGTTAAAGATCCTCCCACGGTGTCTTTCAAAGAGAGTCAGTGAGTTGTCGCCAGAAACCTGAAAGGAAATTACAAATTCCTTTCTCTTTCAGTCGGAATCGTCAAGGCTTACCACTGGGTTCATAAAAGACTTGGACGCAAAAGTTCCTCCAGTCGCACCCCACATGAAGTTGGAACTAAATTGGTTATTGAAGAAATGTAATATTAAGTGTAATGTCTAAGAGTAATTAGTAATAAGCTCCAATAATGGCAAAGACATGTCAGTAGAAGTCGTAGAAGGTAGTAGTCGTCCATAAGTCCATAATAAAAGACCAAGCTGTGCATAGTGGATAGCTACTCAACAGAGGTTCAAACCCATTCAGGCCACAATCAGAGAACGCATGCAGAGAAGGATGAAATCAGGATTCTTAGAGAGCGATGCAGGAGGGGTTTCTCTTCCTCAGATCAAATAATTCACAAATAAGTCAATTGAATTAAATTATATAAACAAAACGACTTAACTTAATGATTCTTTCTTCCAGATTGGTTTCCTGCTGGCACAAATACAAGTTAACTCGCCGGGTTTTCTTTTCTAATCTACATACTAAGAAATAGTTTGCCTTTTTTGATGCAAAATATGGATAGTCGGGAGACTTTTTAAATAAGAAAGTGTAGGTTGGAATGATCTCCATATTTTCTGGAGATGTGGAAGCTCTGTGATGTTGCAATTCTGTTTGTATTTTTGTTTTTCCTGTTTCACTCTTGTTAGTGTACACTGTTTTAGCAATAACTTTGTCTCTCCATTACCTCTTTTTTGTATACAGTGCGAAGGCTCGGGAGGAGGCTAGGCTAGAACATCGAACAAGTCAGACACAACAGAACAAAGGAAAGTAGAAAGAGGGGTGGGGAGGGCGGAAACGCACCACAGCAGGTTGAGGGACAAAAAGAGAGAGAGACTTGGACAAATCAGGGAATGTTGGGAAAAACTGATTGGTAGGGGAGGACAGTAAAAAAGAGTATCAGCTGTCTTCTCTTTTTTTGTTTCCTACAGGGAGTCATTTTTGTAGATTCATTAATTTGTGCTATGCAAATAACTGTCTGCATCAGAATTTTGTCTTCATATTTAAAAGAATGCACATGTGCGAATAAAAAATGAGTCGATTCATTTGACTTCCATTAACAAAGTAATTTGTTGTTTCCACGATTTTTTTTTTTTATGGATGTTACATTGTTTTATTTTTGGGTATATCCTTCCTTCCACCACAACCACGGCACTCTGATTCAACTTTCAGTAACAACTCCATCTGAGTATTTAAAAAACAAGTAGTCGCGATAAGATGATGGCTTACACAAGTGATAACTTTTGGTCCGCAGGACACAGTTGTAAACAGCTCCTGGAATTTGTAACTAACACAGGCCCAATAAGCCTTCGGTGTGCTGGGTAATTTATTTGGATCTTCATAGGGTGGAGCAATGTTGCAGCGCTCGTCAACTCACTCCAAATGCTTTTGATGCTTCTTGTTAACTCTTGAAAATGAATAATATTTTGAAACGCAGTCTATTGGGGATATTACCTTGATACTGCTTGCAGAGCATAATGATGAATTATTGACTTTTGACTGTGGCAATATGATCTCCTTTGGGTCATCGTTTCCACGCATCATAAGTAGGATTATATTTTTTAGACATCTCCAATTTGCAATGTTTTACATGTGACAAACAGCCTTGGAAACTAAAAAACGATCGAGAATGCATGGGATGCTTCCTTTTTAATCCAGAAATCCGGGTTGGAAACATCAATGTTACAGGGTGTTCCAAAAAGACCAGACAAATTTGGTTGTTAAGCAATATTTATACTAACCACAAAAGATAAACAATACCTTTGTTTAATATGATGACAGAAACTCGTAAAGGTTTGTGTACACCATCATACACTTCAATGTGAGGTCGTTTTGTCACGCGGAGAAAATTAAGGGCAGGACACGGGTCTTGCCATGTTCGGCTCAGAAAATTTGCATCCACCAGTGTGCAGGCAGCTGTGATTCCGAGAAACAAGATCCTGCAAGTTTGCCACCTTTAGTGTTGTAGACATCATCTTGACAAACACCCACCAGAAAAACTATCAAGGGGGATATGTCTGGTGATTGTGGGGGCCAGGCGGTTGGTCCGTATCGGCCAATCCAGTGACCTGGGAAATTTTTCATTCAGGACCGCTTGAATGACAACGTCCAATGAGGGGAAAACACAGTCATGTTGAAAAATGATATTGGGTTGCAGGTCTTCAATCTGCGGGAAGGCGAATCTTCCAACATGTTCTGTAAATTGTTGGGTCACTGTAATCCTCCCGCAAAGAAACGGACCACAACAAGAGGTCATGGGAAGGCCACACTACACATTGACCTTTGGAAATGTCATGTATGTGGTCAATGAGCATGTGGGGGTTTTCAGAGCCCCAGATCCTCACATTTGCTGGTTGACCATTCCTCATACATGGAAGCAAAGCTTTGTCTGTGAGAACCATACCCTTTTCAGGTAATCTTTGTCATCCTCTGTTGTGATTGAGCATTCCCAAGGCAAAGCGCAGTCCATTTGCGTTGATCAAATTGGCTTGAGTTCCTTTCAGAATTTGTACCTCATGAGGCATAAAGCTGCAGTCTTTTTACGAGATTTTTCTGCAGTCTGTGTATAGTGGTGGTTTGGTAGTCCAGTTCTCTGGATGCATGTCAATTGAATTTTCCTGGTCTGCTGAAATGAGTCCACAAACTTGTTCAAGCATCTGCTGTAAACTCGTTCAACAAGGCTGATGCGAATGGCTTTTGCGAAGGAGGAGACTTGCCGCTGCCCCATTATATTCTTTCCCAAAATCGGAATGCGGAACAAGGTAATCGCAAGGCTGGGACGGGTAGGCACTTTCTAGGTATTGTATAAACCCCAAAGGTATTAACCTCAACTCACTGTTTTAAACCACACGTAACATTCACCGGCTCTCCCTGCCCCCTTCTCAGTCACAGCATCTCCTACCACCGCCCGCCCAGGCAGGCGAAACTATATGCTGCTTTGGTATCAGTCCATGAGGCCAGTAGGGTTGGTCGGTACCAACTGGGGGGAATAAATTCTCTATTGTGGATTTTTGCAGGTATGAGTTAACCCGAGAGATAGAAATATGTTGATAGCTTGCATCGGTGGTAGATTTTTGGTGTGTATCACCCTGTTTTATATTATGCCGTCACCTTAAATATGCTTTTGTTGCAGAAATGGCATAACAAGGTAAAGACATCCTACTTCAACTTAACAACATTTTTTTTCTTATCAGTCAAACATTAACATTGAATTTGGTTCCTCACCTTTTTGCTTGATCATTTGCTTCTCAACAAAAAGTGCTAAAAACTTTGCCGAGGTTGAGAAGGTATGTCATTTAGTGACACATATATATCAGTGTCCTCTATTTCCTGTGTGATAAAATAATACTCCGCCTTTAGGAAAAGTATTTTGTCTATCATTTACTGTGGAAATAAAATAAAGTTCTGGAACAATATAATACATGGGTGTATTAGCAAATTATTAGAGAATCAAAAATGCAAATTTCTTTTTTGTATGTTTGTATAATGAAGATCAGTATAGCAGACAATGTTAACCAGCCACCCCCAAAATGAAAAAATACCGTAATTTGGACGGAGTTTATGGTAGTTTTTTCAATGTCATGATAATTTTTCGCCTGTTGTTATTTGAAGAGGGGGATATAACCTTTCCAAGAATCAAACAAAGGTAAATGATGCATGTCATGAACAAGATTAATGCTTTTTCCCTGGTATTTCTCATAAAATACAAAATTTGACGGGATTTAGATACTCAATAATGCACATATGAAGGTAATAAAGACACTGTATTAACAACAATATACCGTATAAGATAGCAGCAAGATGGTTAATCTGTGCAATCTGATGAAATGAGTCAAAGGTAAAAATGAAACACAAATCTTTCTGTTTCAGGGCTTAAAATTACAGAACAGAAACACAAATGTGGTGTTCGCACACTAAACAAGGCATTCCTTGGCCCAAATGTTGCTGATAAAACATATTGTCTTATGAACCAAAGACGGGTCTTTATAGTTTCTTTAGACATCTCTGATCAATATGCACTGATTGTAGTGATATAAAATTTCAAGATTGAACTTAAAATCAATAATATTATCCAGTTCTCTTCAATATCCTCATCTAACTTTCCCCATTGTCCGCTTCAAAGATGGATGCCTTGGTTCTCAACAGTCTGGCACGTCTGCACATATCAGTGCATTTCAGTCCGTTTTTGACAACACGACATTTTGGTAGTGAAGCACTTCCTTACACAATTGTAGGCCAATAAATGTCAAGGACCGGCCTTCAGGTCGGCTGACCAACTGTTTCAACTTCCTTCTTGTTCAACTCCTTCTTCTTCACCATCTTCCATCCCTCCAGCAACAGGACTTGGTGACTTCCGGGTCTGTTCAAAGACATCGTCTCCATATTGCAAGCCTGGTAGTTGCTCTTTGTGCGTGTTTCACTAACAGTCCCTGCATGGTGGAAGCTGGTGGCTCTCTATATCACCTGTCTAGCATAGAATAGGTCGTACCTGCCTGAGATTCATGACCTGAGTGGATTGATGCCTTTGGTGCATAGAGAGGCAAGTAAATGCCTCAAGTTGTCCTCTAATCTCGGGAGAGGTCCCCATAATGTCCCAACTCTAGAAAAATGTGTCCTGGGTTTCCCTGTTGCTGGTCAAGAGTTTCAAAGGCGCTTGTCTTCCCTTTGCCTGCAAACGCACTGACAGTCCACATCCTGTATAATGCATGCATAGCAATGAGAGCCCAGCACGACTCTATGCCACAGGGCAGCAACCTCATGAATGTCAACGAGCCTGCGTCCCGGGTTCTAAGTTCCACATTTCTGGAACAAGCTGGGACTTCCAATCTTGTCATGGAAATTGCAAAGGACATTATGAGACATTGTGTCCTCTGAGCAGAGTCACTACAGCCTTGATAGCCCTCTCTTGCTGCCATGAGCAGCATGGAGAAGTAGGCGCCCATTGCTTGCCTTCTTCTGTTGGCACTGAAGAGCTGGCACCTCCTCACTGTCCTGAGATGTGATTCTGTAAACATTTGTCATTCACAGTTGGCATGTAGAACCTTCCCTGTACGCTTTTTCTCTGTATTCTTGTTTCCTCCATTCACCAACTAAGAAGGTTAATGAGATGGTCTTGTTATGAACTGTGCTTCAGGAACCTCCTCCACTGCCTCACAATAGTGTGCCTGTGATGCTTTTCAGCTGATGGCCGGCCCTCTCCACCTCGTAGTGGATCTCGTCACTGTTCTTGATGAGTTCTCAACCTGTATGTGTCAAACACAACATCTATTCTGTCACTATCAGCTCTTCCCGTCATGCCATAGACAAAACTGTAGTGGCGACATCTCCAAAAGTAAACTTGAATCACCTTTACTCTTTGGACTAAGTTCATACCCATCGACCATGAACAAGAGTTACCTGGAAGTTGCTCTGCCACTGTCACATTCTTCTGCAAAGTTGTGGCTGAGAAGAAGCTTTGTTGGTCTTGTTTGGCAGCAATCCTTCTGGTGTGGAAAGGCCCAGGCAATGGTCCAAGGGGATGAGAGAGGATATCCTCCATCTGGGAGATTGCGTCCTTGTGCCATCACTATGTGCAACCAACAAAGATCTGGTCTTGGTAATTCAAGATCGTCACCCCCTCGCCATTGAAATTTCACTTCTTCTTCTTTCACATATTGCTGAATGTCTTCAGATTCCTAAGTTTATTGGGTCATGGAATTTATTTGCTGGTGGGTCCTCTCTCTAGTCTCTATCGTTAAGGTTCCATAGGTTTGCTTACCCGATCCTCATTAGCCTTCAAAAGAAAAACTAAAAGCAACAAATTTTCCTTGATTTGTGGTATTTTGCGTTTTGGGGGTGGGGTAACAATTATTTGTCAGGTCAGGCCAGATTCAGATCTGTGACTTGCTACAGGTATCATGTAAACTTTGTACTATACCTGCTCCATGGTCAGGTTGTCGGCGACTACCGTCTCCCCCAGATTTTCTGGTGAGGAGGGTGTTTGATATGGACAAATAAAGCATCGATTAAAAACCAAACCTGTCAAAGGCGAGGAGCCTTCTCTTGTGAGCCAACGGCCAATCCATTCTAGTGGCCCAACGTGTGTCTTGCGGACGTCCTCTCTGCAGTTGGGTTACTTCTTTATAGAGGTTGGTGTGCAAACATTTGCACTCCGGCTCACCGTAAAAAACTTCACTCCACAAAACATTCTCGAAGATAAAAATCTGAAAACGCCACTCCGTGGGAGTAAACCTCCTGTGCAGCTTTCCCTTCGCGGCAGCTCACCGGATGAGGGATGAGGCAAAAGCCTTCAGGACCCCCAATCTTTGATGATAGGAGGAAACTCATGGGGTAACCATTCCGAGGTCAGATTGCGGGAAAGAGTGTGTCGGAGTGGTGCTGAGGTGGTCGTCCACCAGACGGCAGTCTCCGTGGTTAACCGTGAGGCGGTCCCTTCAGGGGTGGGGTCCTGGAATGTCCTATCCCGAAGAGAGGATGATCACCTGTATCCTGTTCCAGCATGCTGAGCTCAATGCGTTGGAACAATCGTATGCAGCACTCTCTGAGGTTGGAGACTGGATTGCGGTGAGATATGGCGGGTGGTTACACTACTATTGGTCTGGTAACTCTGATGGTTAACATACTCAAGGAGTTGCTGTAGCTGTGTTCAATAATGCTGACTCCAATGATGGAATTGAGTAACACGGTCCAACGAGCGTTTATGAGGCTAAGGATTCGTCACTCCTTGGGTGGTCATTTCCAGCTGTCTCTGTTTATGCTCCGAGTGAGGCGAGTGGATCTCACCATGAAGGACGCATTTGTACCACGCTCGAATCTGTGGTTTATCTGTTGCTCCAGGTGAGATAACTCTTCTAGTCCTTGGGTGATTTCAATGCAGCGAGTGGAACTGATAGGGATGGTTATGTGAGACATGTGTTTGTACCCATGGGTCTGGGAACTGTGAACCTGAATTTTTTGTTTGTTTGTTTTTGTATACCTTGTTCGAGGCTCGTATGAAGAGCTAACACACAACGCACAGAGGGGGCATGCAGACAAGAGGGGCGGGAGTGGGAAGGGCAAAAAAGTGGGGAACAGGAGGACATTTAGGAGATCTGTGGAAGGGAGAGGGAATGGGGGGGGGTACATGGGAATACAAGATGGACTGACGGGACTTTAAGGAAGGACAAGGCAGGGAAGTTGAAGTAAGTGGCTTGGGTGATTACGGGGTAGAAAAGATCGAGGATTTGGATGGGGATGAATAAGAGGTGGTGGTGAACAGCCTGTTTTTGGAGCCTGGAGGGAAGAATGGATTGAATAGAGTGAGGGAGTTTATTCGCAAAGGTGGAAAAAGAGGGGAAAAAATAAACGAAAAAGAGTGAAGGTGAGCAGTGATTCGTGATGTTGTAAGTTTTACGCGACAGGGGGTTGGTGGCGGACCTTGAGCACCCTGGCGGAAATGTGGTGGGGACAAATCGCAGAGAGCGGGGGGGGGGGGGGGGGGGGGGGGGGGGGGGGGGGGGCCGAGGCAGGAGAGGATACGGTAAAGACAAAAAGACCACCGACACTTCTGCGGTGAGAGAGTGAGAGGCTCCCAAAGACTCCAGCCTCATTGCGGGAGATGCCAATGATCCGAAATGCCTTGGTTTCCACAGTGTGAAACGAGAAAGGTGGGCCGGCAGGAGCAGCCAGCCCAAGAGGGGAGAGCATATACCATTAACAGGCTGAGGACGAAAGCTTTTTTGTAAGTGTTCAGGAGCTCAAGGTGGGCAGAGGAGGACTTTGCACGACAGAGGATTCCAGTCGGCGACTGCTTTTGGAGGTGAGGTTTGAAATGTGGCTTTCCAGGAAAAGGTCATGGCAGATAATGAGACCCAGAAGCTTGAAAGAAAGGACCTTCTTCCAGAGGATGTTAGAAATGGATGGGGGGGGGTTTTTCTAACGGTCCTTTCGAGGCATAGTGAGAGTGTGAGATTTGTCCGGATTGAAAAGAACATGTTCACCGTGTTGGACCAGTTTGTGATTTAAACCAGCTCTGCAGTGAGCGAAGAAGCTGCTGGCATTTTTTTGCATGCGCTTCTGGGTTGATCTGTCATCCTCCATCTGAGGGATGACAGATGGTACGGCAGAGGGTGGAGTCATCAGCAAAGAGATAAAGAGGATTTTCCAGGAGAGTCCAGAGAGATCAATTGATGAAAAATCCAGAAAAAGAACAGGGACCCAGACACTGCCTGAGGAACTCAAGCCTGGCAGGAAGAGGGGGACGAAAGAACTCCATTAGGGCCACACATTGACTGCGACAGGAGAGGAAGTCTGCGAGTCAGTGAGTGGAGAAGTGGCCTTGTACCATAGGAAGAGAGTTGTGACCAGGGCAGAAGTGCCAGACCATGTCAAAAGCACGTGATAATCTAGGGGGAGATGGCTTTGATTTTAAATGTCTGCAATTGAGGACCTCCATCCATTTGTTGGGAGAGCGGAAGCAGCATAAGCCAGGTAGAGTGACCTGGTCTGAAACCAAAATTGATGATCCGGAAAATCAAGCCATTGGAGAAGAGGAAAGGATTTAATGTCGAAGTCGATGATGGATGCCATAACTTTGCTGATGATGGCAGAAGGCTGATTGGTCTGTCGTTGGCAAGGGATTCTGTTTTTGCAAACCTTTTTTTTAAATTGCAGGGCAGTAATGTTTGCTGATTTCCAAAGCAGATGGCAGATTGACTTGGCAAATGAGAGGGGAATAGACAGAGAGAGGCGTGAGCATGAGCAGAAGAGCAGGTTTTTAGGACACGTGGGGCCTGATGCCATCTGGACTGGTTCAGAATCTGAGTTGAGGTTTGACAGCAAGCTCTCCACCTTGTCAGGAGAAAAGGAAACAGAGTCCAGGGACAGTTGGGTGGATGGGTAAGGTGGCAGAGAAAGGATGGGTTTGGACACAAGATTAGCTGCAACACCTGAGTTTAGGCATTCAGCTTTTCATGTGCGGTATCAGCAGTGCGGCCATTTGAGGTAAGGGAAGGGATGGTAGGCGGGAAATACACAGAAATCAGATTTGATAGGATGCCACGCAGGATTTGAGGAGGGGGGGAGGTTGCCAAGTTCAGACATTAGCTGAGAAAGATGTTGTTTTCTGGCTCTCCTGAGGGTAGATACACACATTGTTCCTAGAGCTTTATGGAGAGGAACTGAGATTACCCAGTTGGTTTGCCTTCCATGAGGAAAAG
>CM068959.1:95245795-95269497 GCA_035128595.1 Eptatretus atami
AAGGCAAGTTGTTTCAGGACAACTGCCTCGCCACAAGCTTCAGTGAACCAAGTACGGGAGGAAGGGTAGGACAACTGAAGACGAGAGGGGATAAATCTGTGCATGAGGGAGGGCAAGTTTCCTTGAAATAATTCCCAGGATGAGTTGATGTTGGAGAAAGTAGCGATAGGAGACCAGTCTATAAGTTTGATATCTGCTTGGAGAACCTGCCAGTCGGCTTGAGTGAAATGCCAAACTCAACGGCGGTGAGGTGGTTCTCTGATAATAGCCAGAGAAATGTCCACTTTGACAAGGATGTGGTCAGAAGAACCGATTGGAGCAGAGGAAGAGCAGCAGATATTGTCAGGTGCCGGTGGATAAACTATTCTTTTTCATGATCAATTACCACCGTGGATCTCACATCGCCACCGATCAATGCTGGCAGACGGTCCTCCGGGCTTAACTCCCTTCCATTGGACGGACCAGATTGATGCCTCGCCTTGCCTTGAAACACGCAAGAATGGATCGTGTATGGCTGTGTCAGATCGAACCCAGGTTAGACTGTATGATAGCATTAAAAAAACCTGAAGGTTGACGTTATCTTGCCAGTCTACAGTTATTTTCTTCCCTGTTATTTTCAATTTTAACGCAATTACTTAGAATGCCTTTTTTACCTCCGCAGTCGAAGGTGGAAGGGGGTTATGTTTTCACCCCTGTCTGTCTGCTTGTTTTATGTGCTGGATATCTCAAAAAGTTGTGACTGATTCAGATGAATATTTTGTGGACCGGTTCGGTGGGACAAAGGACGAACTGATAGATTTTGATGAAGATCCATATCAGGATGCCGACTGACGGAGAAATTTTTAAGGATTCTTCCCATTTAGAGATAGGGCTAAACTAAATATAGAGCACGATGATCCAAAAGTTGTGACGGATTCGGACGAAAACTTGGTGGACAGGTTTTGTCCTTGTGACGAGGACCGAAATTGATTCAATTTTGCTGAAGATCCGAATCCGGATACCGACAAATAGAGTTATTTAAATTTTTTAAGTGATTCTTACCCAATTGAGAGATTGGGCCAAAAACATATGTGCATGATTATTCACAATTTATGGCCCCGATATATGGATCAACATTGCCGCGATGCACGTATGAGCTAATGTGTTCTAACCGAGTGCCCTTTCTAGTTTCCGATTTCTTGTTCGGCGCCAAATTTACTGATAAACCTTCCCTAACTCTAAAGAAACAAGATCGAAGCCATAAGCAACTGGATTTGTGTTCAACATTGTACTTTTATCTCGGAGATGACAACCAACGCTGAAGTCTCCCCTCTGCTATAGTCCTCAAAGGTCAATTATCTTTTTTTTGTTCTTTTAATATTTTTGAAAAATGTGTACAACAATGGCAACTTTATTATTACTATACAAAAAAAGTTTTCATCAAACCAAAGAAACAACTATTTTGGCTGCTTGTTAATTAAAAAGTAAATGGCTGAGGTATGCTCAGGTACGTTGGACGTTCAGATGTTCTCGAATGAGATAAACTAAGTCCAGACTACGGCAACGTTTTGTAATTTTAATCGCTGGAATAATTGGAGGCATTAAAGAAGAAGTAGAACAGGACGACCATCTCTTTTTTTGTTTAACCGTCCAAAAAAAAACAGGGAGTGTCGAGTGGGGAATCACATCTTAATAGCAAAACGGCCCCACACATTAACATTCCTCATAATGCCGTTGCATTCACAACTCCAGGAAAGGACGGTCACCACGAAATGAAGACGGTTGAATTTAATTTGAAAAGGACATTTTAGGATTTAAAAAGGTTCACAAAAATTGAGAGGGTTTACTTTCCCATGCAAATAAACCCAAAGCTTACCATAAGCAAATTAGCTGAACATGAAAACGAAGATGAACGTTTTACAACTTCCTTGCTGGAGAGTGAAATTTTTGAGCCATAATAATGAATTGGCGGCGGCACTATTACAGTTCTCCAAAATTCCACCACAATGCCAAAAGTTGTGGTGGTCTTGACGGCCACAATTATTCCCACCTTTTTCATTGGGTCGGCTGAGTAAAGTTTGGTCCAAGTCTTTCAAAAACGGCTGCATCCCACGGCCAGGAGACCTCTTTGCAGCATTCATCGAAGTTTTCTCGGCATTTTTTTTTTCGGCCACCAAGAAGGGATCTGGACTGGGCCACCAAACTTCAAATTGATTCAACTAAGTCGACATTCGAACGTGAGGACTTTAATTTGTTCAGGGTGCTGGCAATAAGCTCGCCTACTCTTCACGAAAAGACAAAATGGGATATTTAACGTCCACCAACTAAAATGGCCGGTAGACGGGACGCTCGTTTAACGTCCATCCGAGGACAACACTCATTGATGAATCGCCTGCCTCGAACACCATAGGAATGAACAGTTTGGTAGCTGGATCGGGATTCTAATCCAGGCTGAGAGGCGAGTGTTCGTATCTCTAAGTCACATCCACCAGACAAATGTGAAAGTAATCCACCAAATAAAAAGGTAACTTAACTTACCTTTGCCAATTTCTTTCTCTTTTGTGACTTCTTCCGTGTCCGAAAAGCGCTTCAATTGAGTTTCTTGAAATGTTCTTTCCTGACCTGGCAATGTAGGAACGCATGGCAATCGTGAAGCTCTGAGCCGTTAGGAATTTTATAACCACGGCAGACAAAGATTAAATAAAGCAGCACGTCGAATTTGACGACGTATCAAGTTTTGATTCACAAAAACAACGTATAATCGGCGCGTGGGCGTCTCCTCTCAGAGCCACGAACAAAACTTGTGGTGGTGGAAGTAGGAATCACAATCCAGAAAATAAAATAATAGCACCACCCTGACAAGTCCAGCAGTAATCATACCTTTGGGCAGTGCTAAAAAGATTAGGCCTTATACCTTAAACTCTTACCATAGAACACCAACATCATTTAACAAGAGTAAACCCACCCAATCGGGAGGCGAAGGTCAAAACTTTATAGGTCTTTCTTCTCTTTAACGACCCTAATAATCCCATATTATTTTTCAAAAGGGGGTTTTAAATTAACCCCAAACACCGTTTTCATTCATACACTCCCCTTGGAGTCCTTAATATGCATGCAAAGTTTCTGCCCTCCTGTTCGTGTTTTGGAGTTATGGTGGACACACACACACACACACTACACACACACAACATCCACACACACACACATCACACACACACGACACTCTGACATTTATTATTATAGATTGGTGGGGTCAGCTGGGGGGTTTGTGTTTGTGACCGGCATATCTTTCTGGAATCTGCTGATCAGGCCAAGACGGTTTGAACCTGTGGTAGGCAATTATAATATTTTCCAAGGTAACTGTGATAACTCACTACTCTTCGCGAAGGACAAACCGTGGGATCTTTAACATCACAAATTAAATGCTGGTAGAGTGAGACACACCGGCTTATGTCCATCTGATGGATGCTTTCATACCGTGCCGAGAGGAAGTCCACACCCCCTTTCAAAAATTTTCACCTCTGTTACCTTACAAGCCTGAGGAATTAAATTACATTAATCAGACTTTTTCCACTTATTACACCATCATAACCCCACAACTTCCAAGTGAAACAAATTCTACAAATTTCAGAAAATTATTAAACTACAACACGAGAAATCTTAGTTGGATAAGTGTCCACCCCCTGAGTTAATATTTGGTGGAAGCAACACTTGACAGCAATTACAGTTGTGAGTCTGTTGGAATAGGTCTCTTACCAATTTTTCACACGCTTGATTGGGCAAATATTTGCCCATTTCCTGTACAAAACTGTTCAAGCTCAGTCAGGTTGAGTGTGGAGTGTTGAATGGACAGCCAATCTTCAAGTCATGCAGGGATTCTCGATTGGATTTAGGGTCAGGGATCTGACTGGGCCACCAAAGGACATTTATCTTTTTGTTCCTAAGCACTCCAAGTGTAGCTTTGGCTGTGTGCTTTGGTCGTCATGCGAAAAGTGAACTTCAGTCCCAATTTCAGCTTCTTGCAGATGGCAGCAGGTTTACTTTAGGATTTTTCTGTATTTTGCTCTCATCCCATTTTCCCTTCTCTATGACAAGTGCCCCAGTCCCTGCTGATGAGAAACATCGCCCGTAGACATGATGCTGCCAACTATCTGTGCTTCAGAACTAGTGGTGTTTTTGGGTGATGTGCTTTGTTGGGTTTTGCCACCAAGTGTTAACATTCAGAGTGGAATTTTTGCATGACCTCAAACAGGACTCAAGGTGGATTTGTTGAGTAATTGCTTCCTCTTGCCACCCATACTGCACAAGCCACGATTTGTGCTTGGGATGTTTGGTTTGTACATACACTCAGTCGACACAGTCCTTTTGCCATTAAACAGGCAGGTACTCTTTTCAAAGTTGCCCATGGCTTCTTGGTGGCTTTCTTTGATCAGTCTCCTCCTTCTTGGTCATCAGTTTTGGAGTGCCGGCCTGAATCTAGGCAGGGTCAATGGTGGTACGCCATACACCTTCCACTTCTTTATGATTGCCTTGACCCTGTGCTCCAAAAAAAGGGGGGAAAAAATTTTTTTTACCCCCAGGCGCTTTTGATATATTTTTAAACCATTGGCTGATCCGTGCCTTTCTCCAACTTATCCCAGAAGTCTTTGAAGTTCCTTGTGCTCATGGTTGAGTCTTTTCTGTGAAATGCACTACCCAGAACAGAGGAAAGCCTACAGAACAGCTGATTACCTATCACCGAGTTTGAAGAGGTTAATGTTTTTTCACGGACCCTTTCTGTCTGTTTGTTTGTGTGCAGGATATCTCAAACAGTTGTGGACTGGATCAGATAGCATTTTGTGGACAGGTTTTGGCTTGTGACCAATAGGAAGAAATGATTAAGATTTTGGTGAAGATCCGGATCCGGATCGCGACTACCTGTAATTTTTTAAGTGATTCTTCACCAAAAATTGAGAGATATGGCCGAAAACCATATATAGCTTAAATATTTCAAGAAGTATTGGATTAATATGTTCATGGATCAGGCATTACGTGGTGGAGCGTATGCGCTTAAACCGAGTGCCCTTGCTATGTTTATTCTGAAATAATCAAATCCACCACAAATTTAGCACAGGTCGAGGCCAATTAAGTGGTGTTTGATTTCAAAGGTGATAGGTTACACCTGAGCTAATTTACAATATCATAAAGGGGGGTGGACACTTATCCACCACGATATTCTAGTTTTTTGTTTCTTAATTATTATCTGAAAATTTGTAAATTCTTTTTCACTTGGAAGTTGTGGGTTATGATGTGTAAAATAATGGTAGAAAAAAAAAATCTGTTTTAATGCAATTTACTTCCAGGCTATAAGGCAACCAAAGGTGAAAATTTAAAGGGGGGTGTAGACTTTCTATAGGCAAATATACATTAATGCCTTGTCCTGCAAGTGAAAACACCAGGGTGGCACAGTTTATAGCTGGGTCGATCGATTCGAAAACCAAGACATATGGCTCAAAGGCAAGTGCACATTCTCTGAGCCTGTCCTTCCTGCCCAAAGGTTAGCGTTACGATGGTAAAAAAAAAAAAAAATTCAGGACATCTTAAAACTGCTGATGACCTAGAGACTGAAACTTGATCAACTGTTGGAAAGCCTTTTCCAGGAAATGCAGACATGCGTACATGATTACACGAAGCAAAAGCAAATGTTGGGGATATGTTAGTTCACTTCGCAGTGTGATTATTCCTGTTTGTGAATACTGTATTAATGTAAAGGAGTGCGCCTCTATGATGGGAAACTTCGGAGAAGAACGTGATCGTTGATTTGCAATCTGTTGTCGGTGTAATAGCTGTGAAAGTAACACATGCATGGCTATGCATTGATCAAATTTCAAATTCCATTCGGGTGGAAGGAGCATGTGAGGCCATGTCTTGTTATAACCTTGAAGACTATGTTTTAGGGAAGAACCATTGCCTTGCACAATGGCCCCGTTGGGAAATATTGATTACAAAGCAATTAATGACATGGAAAATGCTTTGGGAGTATAGTGTATCTTTGGTGTATTTTCAGGAGGTGGCCATTTTTGGTTTAAATATATACGTACTGACAAGGACATTTAAATCACACATTGACAGATGGTGGAAAGATAATCTGACTAGGGCAACTTTAAGTTCATCCATAAGCCGCACAAATTGTGCCCACCCTGAGGCAAGCCAGAAGACATAATCTTACAAATCTCAAGGCTGAACTGCTTCAACCAGTCTTTCTCCCTCCCATGTCATGGTGGCACCTTGTCAGTCTATCTCTGGTGTATAACTCCCCTCCATTCCCTCCTTACCCTCAAAGGCATTACTGCGGACTCCTGCCACGAGATAAGGCAGGATGTCTAAACTCTGTGTTTGCTTCCAAGATCTCATGACCCAACCCATCCTGGTCGTTCCCATTTTATCCCTCGTACACACTGTTTACTGGACTTTTCCTTTCATCACCCGAGAAGGTAAGATAATATTCTGTCTGGCCTTGAATTGTGCTTTGGCAATGAGCCCCAGAATAGCATAGTGTCCATGTTCTCTAGTCCTTGCTTGACTTTCTTGCTTCCCCCTTGTCTGTCCCATGCAGTCCGTCCTCCTTTAAGCCACTTCCCAATCAGCCTTGAATGTCGGAAAACAATCATGCTTTGTTCTCCTATAGGTAACATAAATCAGATCATCTCCAACTATCAAGAACCAGTGAGCTTCCAATTACAAGCAAAGTCAGGGAATCCTCATTTTCCATTAATGACTTCTTCCTTGTTTCAAACCACGCAGATCTCTGATCATTCAGTTGGATTCCGTCCTGGTCACTCAACTCTGGACCATGCTGCGACTCTTCTGTAATGGTTGGATGCCCTAAATCTCATAACAGAAGGTCAGGACTGCCTCCTTGGACTTATGTCATAGACACTTCAAACAGTCTGGCATCCTGTTTGCATGCCAACTCTCTGTCTGTGTTACATAAAAGGTGGCCTTCATTCCTGGATTTATATTTCCCCTACTGGAGGCTACAGTTCCACATTGCGTGTCTTGGTCCCAGTCTGGTTTTCCTCATCGACTAAATGACCTCTCCGAATGGCTCTGGACAAACCTCTATTCATTTTTGGCAGAATCCACAGGTCAATGGAGAGTGTCTTCCCCATTGCTGGTGCCCGAAGCATTACATCTATCTGTCCCTAGTTTCTGTGGAATCTAAAGCTCTTTTTTCAAATTTATTGGAACTCCCCACAACGAAGGCTGAAGCACAAAGTTGTGCTTTGACATCGTAGGCAAGTTGGTGGTCTCCCTGGTTTTTACTGGCCTCTCTTATGATTTTCTTCCTCTGCTCTGTCCATCCGACCTTCCCAGCAATATTCCAAGACGTGTTTTTTTACAATAAACCTCTCATCGTTAAAACTACCAAAAATCCATGCTGACTGCACACCCTCACTCCTTTGTTTCCTTGCTTCTCTCATCGATGAAAGCAGCATCAGAGCCATTCTTCCCACCCTTCCCTCAAGGGCTTTTAAGGCAGGCAGTGCACCACCATCCACCTCATGTCATTCCTCCTTCCTGCCGCATTGATATTTATTAGCCCCATTGACCCTTCACTAACACAATCTTGACTGATTTAAGTGTTCCTCCTCCCTCTATCTCTCTTATTTCTGTCATGCATCCCTTGCTGTTTGTGCGCAATTGTTGCCCACTACCCCTGTAAGTTAAACCTTGGCTCTTACATGAGCCTCCCTCATTGTCCTGAAAAAAACAGGTGATTTGGCTCACAGAAATAGCAGAACAAACAGAGATGAAGGTAAACAGGTATCAATTGAGAGCATGGATGCACTGCATCACGGAGGAAAAAAAGTTGCAGGTGAAAGGGGGACAGGATCTCAGAAGGGTTGAGAAAAGCTCCGTGGTAAAGAAATTTTGAGAGACGCATGCTAGTTGGTGATGGAGAAGAGACTTGAGCACTTGGAGGAAAGAACATGAGAAAACAGGCTTGGGGAAGGACCTTTTAACATGTGGAAAAAAAGAGACGCACGGACAAATGAAATAAAGGTGAGTGAATCAGGACAGGATAACAATTAAGGGTTTTCAGAGAACAGTGATATTTGGGGGTAGGCGGAGAAGTTTCAAGGTTTGTCTGAGAACCAAGACAATGGGAGGAGCAAGACCAGAAGAGATTGGTAAAGACTGCAAAAGGCCACTTACCCTGTCCTGCAGTGAGTGAGACTGCAGCCTCACCTGTTGTAAATAACCAATGAACATACGATGCCTTCAACATCATGGCCTCAAGTGGGGTCAAGACAGGAAGCAGCATCATGCCATATGAGGATCCATAATTTTTCGACAGCCTTTTGGATACAGGACTTCCACACCAATATATGCTGAGGATGACAGAAGAAGGACTTTGCCTTGTGAGAAATTCAAGGTGGTAGCAGGCTTTTGAATGGTCAGCTTGGATAATGATGTGCCCAAAGGAGGTACAACTGAATAGTGAGGCTCGGAGCCTCTAGAAACCAACCTCTTCCAGAGGCTGGAACACAAAAATAAACCTGGGGAATTGCCAGCTTGTCCTCATTAAGGAAAACGTGAGGTGTGGGACTTCCTTGCATTAAAATGCACGATGTTATACCTGCTCCCTTCGGGAGCGATATATGGGGTCAATACCTCTCCCTAGAGCCCAGGACTCAGTGATTTTAAAACTTGCAGTATTCCCATGTTTTAATTTGTACCCATGTCCCTAACTCTGGTACCTAGACACGTATGCAAAATTTGGTGGATATCGCCAAGCCGTTCGAATTTTATAAGGTTCAGACATAATACAGACCAATTGCCAACTTTTATTATGAATGTTTTTAAGGTAGATGATGACCAGATGTTACCTCGAGGGATAGTCATTGATGGTAAGACCAAGAACAAGGATAATACTGACTGTTCTTGTAGTAAAGAGAGGGGCAACCCTTAATATTTGAGTAAGTTTGCCAACATTTAACTGATGCAAGATGGACAGTCTTCAAAGAGAAAGACCTGATACATAGCAGAGAAAGAGGGATTTGAGAGTTGAATGATACAAGTCTTAGAGATTTGAGGCACTGAATGCCATTAGTCCCATTAACAATGGTGTCTGTCTGAAATATTTGTTGTCATAAGGGCATGCATCTTACTTTGAATATTGGACAATATGACTTTCAGAAAGGTGAGGCACAAAAGTCATAGTGATGTCTGGATTTTAAAAACTCCATAGTTTGGTCATAACATGTTAAGTTTTATCATCAGACAGTCATGCATATATTAACAAATGAGAACTTTTATACTGACTCAAGCTCAATTAATATATTTGATTAACATTACCTTTTCGTCTTGATTTTGCTGCTTATATTTTTCCAACGGTTTGGCATGCTGGTCTTTAGCATCTCTTCTGTGCCACTTTAAAGTAGTGGCATTCCTGCATCAGGAATTGCAGAAACTTTGGATCTTCAAGGAGTTCCATAAGACATATAATGGGCTGGCATATCAATAGTCATTCCTTTTCATTGCTTCTATCGCTTGATTTGACTGCCAAATGACCTCACGCACCTTTCCTGATCACAGCACGCAGATGTCTTGCTGAAGCTCGTTACAACAACACTGGCAGAGATGCTTCCTAACTCGTATCTTCGTGTTTTCTACCTGAAATAATTCAACTTACCTTTTCAATTCGAGATGGCATCCTTTTGCCACTTCGCTCCATTCACTTAAAATCAAACGTTTCCTCCTTGCAATTCATACACGATTCTACCTGTAAGGCTAAGGGCTTCCAACTTGAATATCCAGACTGGTTGATGTGCATTGAATTTTTCATGGCTAGAGAGATGACCTTTCTTACCTAATGTCCGTTGTACTTCCACCATGATCTCCAAGTGTTTCTGTACATTCGCACTCAAAGCTTTTGGCAAGGGAGTGACGGAGCACTGCTGCCTGGTTTTCCATTTGCTTGGTTGTTGAACGATCCTATTGGGTAAAGGTGGAGGTCTTGATCTCTGTGGAGCTCACTGCTCTGCTTCTAGAAGCGGGAGATGTTGTTTTGCTTCTGACAGTAAAAGAAGGTACAATTTGGCGGTTTTGATAGCCATCCCCACGACAGAATCAATCCTCCAGGAACTTGACACAGCACAAATCCGCAACAATGAATTCCACTGAATGCATAGAAGAAGCACCCGTTGTAGAGCCGCAGAGAATGTTTCCCTGCTGCTGTCTTTTGCTGGGGGTGCCTGACAACTGTGTTCTCAGTGGAGGCCACACAGATTGGAGGACAGATAAGGCATGAAGGCTGTTTATCACCTCCCTTTGCTTGCCTGGCAGAGACATCATTGAAATGATGCTAGGAAAAATTTATACGAAGCATTTTCCAACAACATATATTTTGATGGGAAACAACACTATTTTATGCTCACGGGTGGTAGTAGCAAGTAAATGAAGCACAAGGGATAATCGGTTGAAAGTAAAAAAAATAAAAGATTAAGCACAGTTTTAAATCAATTTGTGTCCTCACCACATCCAAGCAGTACAACCGAGTTGATTTCCGAATCTGTCCATGACTTTTTTTAGATATCTGCCACAACAAACAGACCAAACAGGGGTGAAAACACAGTCTCCCAACCCACCTTCATGGCAGAGGTAATCAAAATGATCAAACACTGGGACGTTTTAACCTATTATTTGCCTTTGTTACAATGATCTAAGTCATGGGGGGAAGCTCACACATAAGGCTCAGGACAGAAGCCATTGGAAGATCCAGTGTACTTTAAACAATGAAAAAATTAAATTAAATTACTAGAAAATAGAAACACACATGCTATTTGTAATGTGAACGCTGGGTTACTCAATCTTGAACGAAGGATTCAGATGGAACACTACAACCAACTTGAATATGTTCTGTGAATCGTCTTAATCCAATTCCTACTTATGGTGTATCATTCCTGATATACTTCTTAAACCCCGAGACAATGCCATTGCACTTAATCTCAAATATATACAACAAATAATGATATAATCAGTATTATTAGCATTCTAAAATAATTGAGTTGCAAAAATATTCAACAAACATGACAGTCATTCTTATCTTGAAAACAGAATAAAGTTCTCTGATTAGCCCATTGGAATTAGTTCAAAACGGGGGCTGTTGGATTGTGTCGACTTTCGTGCGTGCGTCCACAACCATATCTCAGACATGTGATGGACAGATTTCATCATACTTGGCACAAGACAACACATGAATGGTAGTAGCGAATCACAATCATTTTGTTTCGCGTGCGATCAAAAGAGTAATGGAATGGCCATTTTTAAGGTTGTAAAAACCTTATATCGAAACGGTCCTCAACCATTTCTCGGACATGAAAATTACCAATGTTGTTCAAACTTGGTACACAGATAAACTTGGTATAGTACACAGAATGATGGCTACGTAAGCTGTGTCATTTCTTTTCAAGATAGATCCAAGATGGCCGACTGGTGGCCATTTGTTACTTAAACATGTCTCAACCATTTCCTGAATCTGCATGGTCCAATTTTGTTCAAACTTGGCACAAAAACAGTATCATGATCGGCAAACACATGCTCTCCCTTTTCTTTGCATTCTGAGATCAAGGAGATGGCCGACTGGTAAACTGTGGCCATTTTTTAGTTGTAAAAAAAAAAAAAACTGGTGTCAAACACGTCATCAAATATTTCTAGAAAGTATTTACCAAAACCCTTTTGTGAAAAACTTTGCACACAGAATAATGAATGATGGCTTATATAAATGCATGTTTCACTTGTTTTTTGAGATAAATCCAGATGCCGACTGCAGCCATTTGTTACTTAAAGTGTCCCAACCATTTTCTCAGGGCATGCATGGTCCGATTTGTTCAAAACTTGGCAAATGTCACATTCACAGATGTCACAAACATTCTTGTATGTCACATACCACTCAAGTCAGCTTGTGCATCACATAAATCTGTAAAATATGGGCTATGCCCTTTAACTCTGTACAGAAAAATTACAGAAAACCACTGGGCTATTACATTTTTAATGTCTTTTTCTCCTTGTTTCAAATAAAAGTTGAGAATGCAGGAAACTTTCTATACCTTTAAAATTCCTTTATTATCGGAGCACATATTGTTGCGGGGGCCGGGTTATCGCGACGAGCACGACCGCTTAGAATGGAGGCAGTAGAAGTCGGCTCACCGATCCCGGAATTTATAGGTCATCACCCCAGGTACTCCGGAGCCGAACGGGTCCCCTTATCGAACCGAAGTTGCCAATTAGACTAGACCACGGTGGGGTATGGGAGTCGATGCCAATTTTTCATTACCTAAATACCCACGTCGTCCCAACTAACGGGGGAAATTCACACTCGACGATGTCGTACAGGAACGAGCCGCTACAGCGATCGAACCATGTGCGACCCCGAGCGGACGCCACTGAGCTCGTCGGTCAAAAGTCCTTTAAAGCATGCGGCAACAGTCCTGGCTAATTTCTCCAACACGCCCGAAGTTAAACCAATAAAAGAAAGACAAAAACGAACCGATGACATTTAACACATGGGTTTTATTTATAGTGGAGCCAAGGGGAGCACGTAAGAAGCAGAGTTATCCCGAATATAAGAGGCACGTATGTACAGCAAGGCACTTATACAATTTTCCTTAGCTTACTGGACCTGGCGTCTCACACACACAACACACACCAGCACACACACACAAATCCACACACACACACACACACACAACACACACACGCGAAACGGACCCTAAGTGGTGCTTTATTGAGGCCCTCCAGCTCGGAGGGAAAGCGAGCTGAAGACCAGAGTTCTGCTTGGACCTGTCCACCCCTGTGTGGTATTCGAGCTGATTCGAACCGGGCACACAGCGCAGAGGCGCCCGCCAAATTCAGACACCGGCGAGACGAGGTGAGGATGGCTGCGACGCGCCCGAGCCAGCGATGGAGAACGGGGCCAGAAGAAGACCACCAACGACACGAAGTCCAGGAAGCGGGCGACCGGGTTCCCAACACGACCAGGAGAACCAAGCGACCAGCAAGAAGAAGAGAAGAAGACGAAGAGACGCCTTTTCAACCCACGCCGCTGTCCCGTCTATTTCTACTCGCTCCACTCGTCGGGGCGGGGAACGCGTCTCACCCCTTCCGCAGCACCTCATTCGCAACGAGGAACTCCGTGGCCGGTCTCCATCATTGGTCGGGGGGGGGCGCGTGTCGGGGTCTTGATTCCCCGCCCCGAAGAGGCTGTCTTCTCTTGGAGCTCGCTCTGGTGCCCCCTTTGACCGACTTACGGCCACGCTCGTCCCCCGATCTGCTGAGGATTTGCCGAGAAGAGACATCAGGGCCTTCGTGACCTCCGCCCACAATAACATGCTGCACCGCACGAAGCCTGCTGGTGAGCTCTGAGAGAATGGCCGTGAGCAGAGCAATTGTTGCTGAAGATGGCGTTGATGTAAAAATCCAACTATAAAAAATAACTCAGCGCAAGTACATTTATTCACCCATTAGACTAGGAGGGACGCTATCTATCCACATTCACTATCAAAAAATAACTTGAGCTATAGGACCTGAATGTTGTTGCTCATGACTTCCAGATTCGCAACAATATAAACAACCACAGTGTTGATAAATATTCAGAATACTATAGCTGCGTTGGATGAATTGGGACATGTGTGAACAATTATACAAGGACTTGTAAAATGCATCTATTGTTGAAAATCGTGTAGCAAAAGAAGGAGAGTAGAAAAATGTTCTTAGATGTAGTTTTACAACATTGTATGGTAGGTGTCCTTTTGAGAGACAAAATAATGCATGGAAGTATAATGTGAGTTGAATTTTCCCACCATGCCAAAAAGGGCCCTGTGTGTTATGTTAGGCTGGCATGTTCCAAAAGATGTGTGCATGTCGCTCTGAGCTATAATAACTGGTGGGAATCCCTCACCACCCATAAACTATAACACAGGTATTTTGCATGTAGGGTGAGGCATCAATGTGTGGACCATTCTGTCAGCACTCATTGTTTGTTGGCCGTTAAAGATCCTCCCACGGTGTCTTTCAAAGAGAGTCAGTGAGTTGTCGCCAGAAACCTGAAAGGAAATTACAAATTCCTTTCTCTTTCAGTCGGAATCGTCAAGGCTTACCACTGGGTTCATAAAAGACTTGGACGCAAAAGTTCCTCCAGTCGCACCCCACATGAAGTTGGAACTAAATTGGTTATTGAAGAAATGTAATATTAAGTGTAATGTCTAAGAGTAATTAGTAATAAGCTCCAATAATGGCAAAGACATGTCAGTAGAAGTCGTAGAAGGTAGTAGTCGTCCATAAGTCCATAATAAAAGACCAAGCTGTGCATAGTGGATAGCTACTCAACAGAGGTTCAAACCCATTCAGGCCACAATCAGAGAACGCATGCAGAGAAGGATGAAATCAGGATTCTTAGAGAGCGATGCAGGAGGGGTTTCTCTTCCTCAGATCAAATAATTCACAAATAAGTCAATTGAATTAAATTATATAAACAAAACGACTTAACTTAATGATTCTTTCTTCCAGATTGGTTTCCTGCTGGCACAAATACAAGTTAACTCGCCGGGTTTTCTTTTCTAATCTACATACTAAGAAATAGTTTGCCTTTTTTGATGCAAAATATGGATAGTCGGGAGACTTTTTAAATAAGAAAGTGTAGGTTGGAATGATCTCCATATTTTCTGGAGATGTGGAAGCTCTGTGATGTTGCAATTCTGTTTGTATTTTTGTTTTTCCTGTTTCACTCTTGTTAGTGTACACTGTTTTAGCAATAACTTTGTCTCTCCATTACCTCTTTTTTGTATACAGTGCGAAGGCTCGGGAGGAGGCTAGGCTAGAACATCGAACAAGTCAGACACAACAGAACAAAGGAAAGTAGAAAGAGGGGTGGGGAGGGCGGAAACGCACCACAGCAGGTTGAGGGACAAAAAGAGAGAGAGACTTGGACAAATCAGGGAATGTTGGGAAAAACTGATTGGTAGGGGAGGACAGTAAAAAAGAGTATCAGCTGTCTTCTCTTTTTTTGTTTCCTACAGGGAGTCATTTTTGTAGATTCATTAATTTGTGCTATGCAAATAACTGTCTGCATCAGAATTTTGTCTTCATATTTAAAAGAATGCACATGTGCGAATAAAAAATGAGTCGATTCATTTGACTTCCATTAACAAAGTAATTTGTTGTTTCCACGATTTTTTTTTTTTATGGATGTTACATTGTTTTATTTTTGGGTATATCCTTCCTTCCACCACAACCACGGCACTCTGATTCAACTTTCAGTAACAACTCCATCTGAGTATTTAAAAAACAAGTAGTCGCGATAAGATGATGGCTTACACAAGTGATAACTTTTGGTCCGCAGGACACAGTTGTAAACAGCTCCTGGAATTTGTAACTAACACAGGCCCAATAAGCCTTCGGTGTGCTGGGTAATTTATTTGGATCTTCATAGGGTGGAGCAATGTTGCAGCGCTCGTCAACTCACTCCAAATGCTTTTGATGCTTCTTGTTAACTCTTGAAAATGAATAATATTTTGAAACGCAGTCTATTGGGGATATTACCTTGATACTGCTTGCAGAGCATAATGATGAATTATTGACTTTTGACTGTGGCAATATGATCTCCTTTGGGTCATCGTTTCCACGCATCATAAGTAGGATTATATTTTTTAGACATCTCCAATTTGCAATGTTTTACATGTGACAAACAGCCTTGGAAACTAAAAAACGATCGAGAATGCATGGGATGCTTCCTTTTTAATCCAGAAATCCGGGTTGGAAACATCAATGTTACAGGGTGTTCCAAAAAGACCAGACAAATTTGGTTGTTAAGCAATATTTATACTAACCACAAAAGATAAACAATACCTTTGTTTAATATGATGACAGAAACTCGTAAAGGTTTGTGTACACCATCATACACTTCAATGTGAGGTCGTTTTGTCACGCGGAGAAAATTAAGGGCAGGACACGGGTCTTGCCATGTTCGGCTCAGAAAATTTGCATCCACCAGTGTGCAGGCAGCTGTGATTCCGAGAAACAAGATCCTGCAAGTTTGCCACCTTTAGTGTTGTAGACATCATCTTGACAAACACCCACCAGAAAAACTATCAAGGGGGATATGTCTGGTGATTGTGGGGGCCAGGCGGTTGGTCCGTATCGGCCAATCCAGTGACCTGGGAAATTTTTCATTCAGGACCGCTTGAATGACAACGTCCAATGAGGGGAAAACACAGTCATGTTGAAAAATGATATTGGGTTGCAGGTCTTCAATCTGCGGGAAGGCGAATCTTCCAACATGTTCTGTAAATTGTTGGGTCACTGTAATCCTCCCGCAAAGAAACGGACCACAACAAGAGGTCATGGGAAGGCCACACTACACATTGACCTTTGGAAATGTCATGTATGTGGTCAATGAGCATGTGGGGGTTTTCAGAGCCCCAGATCCTCACATTTGCTGGTTGACCATTCCTCATACATGGAAGCAAAGCTTTGTCTGTGAGAACCATACCCTTTTCAGG
This sequence comes from Eptatretus atami, assembly GCA_035128595.1. Classification (NCBI taxonomy): domain Eukaryota; kingdom Metazoa; phylum Chordata; class Myxini; order Myxiniformes; family Myxinidae; genus Eptatretus; species Eptatretus atami. The sequence continues at coordinate 95,262,319 of CM068959.1, forward strand.
TAATCTTTGTCATCCTCTGTTGTGATTGAGCATTCCCAAGGCAAAGCGCAGTCCATTTGCGTTGATCAAATTGGCTTGAGTTCCTTTCAGAATTTGTACCTCATGAGGCATAAAGCTGCAGTCTTTTTACGAGATTTTTCTGCAGTCTGTGTATAGTGGTGGTTTGGTAGTCCAGTTCTCTGGATGCATGTCAATTGAATTTTCCTGGTCTGCTGAAATGAGTCCACAAACTTGTTCAAGCATCTGCTGTAAACTCGTTCAACAAGGCTGATGCGAATGGCTTTTGCGAAGGAGGAGACTTGCCGCTGCCCCATTATATTCTTTCCCAAAATCGGAATGCGGAACAAGGTAATCGCAAGGCTGGGACGGGTAGGCACTTTCTAGGTATTGTATAAACCCCAAAGGTATTAACCTCAACTCACTGTTTTAAACCACACGTAACATTCACCGGCTCTCCCTGCCCCCTTCTCAGTCACAGCATCTCCTACCACCGCCCGCCCAGGCAGGCGAAACTATATGCTGCTTTGGTATCAGTCCATGAGGCCAGTAGGGTTGGTCGGTACCAACTGGGGGGAATAAATTCTCTATTGTGGATTTTTGCAGGTATGAGTTAACCCGAGAGATAGAAATATGTTGATAGCTTGCATCGGTGGTAGATTTTTGGTGTGTATCACCCTGTTTTATATTATGCCGTCACCTTAAATATGCTTTTGTTGCAGAAATGGCATAACAAGGTAAAGACATCCTACTTCAACTTAACAACATTTTTTTTCTTATCAGTCAAACATTAACATTGAATTTGGTTCCTCACCTTTTTGCTTGATCATTTGCTTCTCAACAAAAAGTGCTAAAAACTTTGCCGAGGTTGAGAAGGTATGTCATTTAGTGACACATATATATCAGTGTCCTCTATTTCCTGTGTGATAAAATAATACTCCGCCTTTAGGAAAAGTATTTTGTCTATCATTTACTGTGGAAATAAAATAAAGTTCTGGAACAATATAATACATGGGTGTATTAGCAAATTATTAGAGAATCAAAAATGCAAATTTCTTTTTTGTATGTTTGTATAATGAAGATCAGTATAGCAGACAATGTTAACCAGCCACCCCCAAAATGAAAAAATACCGTAATTTGGACGGAGTTTATGGTAGTTTTTTCAATGTCATGATAATTTTTCGCCTGTTGTTATTTGAAGAGGGGGATATAACCTTTCCAAGAATCAAACAAAGGTAAATGATGCATGTCATGAACAAGATTAATGCTTTTTCCCTGGTATTTCTCATAAAATACAAAATTTGACGGGATTTAGATACTCAATAATGCACATATGAAGGTAATAAAGACACTGTATTAACAACAATATACCGTATAAGATAGCAGCAAGATGGTTAATCTGTGCAATCTGATGAAATGAGTCAAAGGTAAAAATGAAACACAAATCTTTCTGTTTCAGGGCTTAAAATTACAGAACAGAAACACAAATGTGGTGTTCGCACACTAAACAAGGCATTCCTTGGCCCAAATGTTGCTGATAAAACATATTGTCTTATGAACCAAAGACGGGTCTTTATAGTTTCTTTAGACATCTCTGATCAATATGCACTGATTGTAGTGATATAAAATTTCAAGATTGAACTTAAAATCAATAATATTATCCAGTTCTCTTCAATATCCTCATCTAACTTTCCCCATTGTCCGCTTCAAAGATGGATGCCTTGGTTCTCAACAGTCTGGCACGTCTGCACATATCAGTGCATTTCAGTCCGTTTTTGACAACACGACATTTTGGTAGTGAAGCACTTCCTTACACAATTGTAGGCCAATAAATGTCAAGGACCGGCCTTCAGGTCGGCTGACCAACTGTTTCAACTTCCTTCTTGTTCAACTCCTTCTTCTTCACCATCTTCCATCCCTCCAGCAACAGGACTTGGTGACTTCCGGGTCTGTTCAAAGACATCGTCTCCATATTGCAAGCCTGGTAGTTGCTCTTTGTGCGTGTTTCACTAACAGTCCCTGCATGGTGGAAGCTGGTGGCTCTCTATATCACCTGTCTAGCATAGAATAGGTCGTACCTGCCTGAGATTCATGACCTGAGTGGATTGATGCCTTTGGTGCATAGAGAGGCAAGTAAATGCCTCAAGTTGTCCTCTAATCTCGGGAGAGGTCCCCATAATGTCCCAACTCTAGAAAAATGTGTCCTGGGTTTCCCTGTTGCTGGTCAAGAGTTTCAAAGGCGCTTGTCTTCCCTTTGCCTGCAAACGCACTGACAGTCCACATCCTGTATAATGCATGCATAGCAATGAGAGCCCAGCACGACTCTATGCCACAGGGCAGCAACCTCATGAATGTCAACGAGCCTGCGTCCCGGGTTCTAAGTTCCACATTTCTGGAACAAGCTGGGACTTCCAATCTTGTCATGGAAATTGCAAAGGACATTATGAGACATTGTGTCCTCTGAGCAGAGTCACTACAGCCTTGATAGCCCTCTCTTGCTGCCATGAGCAGCATGGAGAAGTAGGCGCCCATTGCTTGCCTTCTTCTGTTGGCACTGAAGAGCTGGCACCTCCTCACTGTCCTGAGATGTGATTCTGTAAACATTTGTCATTCACAGTTGGCATGTAGAACCTTCCCTGTACGCTTTTTCTCTGTATTCTTGTTTCCTCCATTCACCAACTAAGAAGGTTAATGAGATGGTCTTGTTATGAACTGTGCTTCAGGAACCTCCTCCACTGCCTCACAATAGTGTGCCTGTGATGCTTTTCAGCTGATGGCCGGCCCTCTCCACCTCGTAGTGGATCTCGTCACTGTTCTTGATGAGTTCTCAACCTGTATGTGTCAAACACAACATCTATTCTGTCACTATCAGCTCTTCCCGTCATGCCATAGACAAAACTGTAGTGGCGACATCTCCAAAAGTAAACTTGAATCACCTTTACTCTTTGGACTAAGTTCATACCCATCGACCATGAACAAGAGTTACCTGGAAGTTGCTCTGCCACTGTCACATTCTTCTGCAAAGTTGTGGCTGAGAAGAAGCTTTGTTGGTCTTGTTTGGCAGCAATCCTTCTGGTGTGGAAAGGCCCAGGCAATGGTCCAAGGGGATGAGAGAGGATATCCTCCATCTGGGAGATTGCGTCCTTGTGCCATCACTATGTGCAACCAACAAAGATCTGGTCTTGGTAATTCAAGATCGTCACCCCCTCGCCATTGAAATTTCACTTCTTCTTCTTTCACATATTGCTGAATGTCTTCAGATTCCTAAGTTTATTGGGTCATGGAATTTATTTGCTGGTGGGTCCTCTCTCTAGTCTCTATCGTTAAGGTTCCATAGGTTTGCTTACCCGATCCTCATTAGCCTTCAAAAGAAAAACTAAAAGCAACAAATTTTCCTTGATTTGTGGTATTTTGCGTTTTGGGGGTGGGGTAACAATTATTTGTCAGGTCAGGCCAGATTCAGATCTGTGACTTGCTACAGGTATCATGTAAACTTTGTACTATACCTGCTCCATGGTCAGGTTGTCGGCGACTACCGTCTCCCCCAGATTTTCTGGTGAGGAGGGTGTTTGATATGGACAAATAAAGCATCGATTAAAAACCAAACCTGTCAAAGGCGAGGAGCCTTCTCTTGTGAGCCAACGGCCAATCCATTCTAGTGGCCCAACGTGTGTCTTGCGGACGTCCTCTCTGCAGTTGGGTTACTTCTTTATAGAGGTTGGTGTGCAAACATTTGCACTCCGGCTCACCGTAAAAAACTTCACTCCACAAAACATTCTCGAAGATAAAAATCTGAAAACGCCACTCCGTGGGAGTAAACCTCCTGTGCAGCTTTCCCTTCGCGGCAGCTCACCGGATGAGGGATGAGGCAAAAGCCTTCAGGACCCCCAATCTTTGATGATAGGAGGAAACTCATGGGGTAACCATTCCGAGGTCAGATTGCGGGAAAGAGTGTGTCGGAGTGGTGCTGAGGTGGTCGTCCACCAGACGGCAGTCTCCGTGGTTAACCGTGAGGCGGTCCCTTCAGGGGTGGGGTCCTGGAATGTCCTATCCCGAAGAGAGGATGATCACCTGTATCCTGTTCCAGCATGCTGAGCTCAATGCGTTGGAACAATCGTATGCAGCACTCTCTGAGGTTGGAGACTGGATTGCGGTGAGATATGGCGGGTGGTTACACTACTATTGGTCTGGTAACTCTGATGGTTAACATACTCAAGGAGTTGCTGTAGCTGTGTTCAATAATGCTGACTCCAATGATGGAATTGAGTAACACGGTCCAACGAGCGTTTATGAGGCTAAGGATTCGTCACTCCTTGGGTGGTCATTTCCAGCTGTCTCTGTTTATGCTCCGAGTGAGGCGAGTGGATCTCACCATGAAGGACGCATTTGTACCACGCTCGAATCTGTGGTTTATCTGTTGCTCCAGGTGAGATAACTCTTCTAGTCCTTGGGTGATTTCAATGCAGCGAGTGGAACTGATAGGGATGGTTATGTGAGACATGTGTTTGTACCCATGGGTCTGGGAACTGTGAACCTGAATTTTTTGTTTGTTTGTTTTTGTATACCTTGTTCGAGGCTCGTATGAAGAGCTAACACACAACGCACAGAGGGGGCATGCAGACAAGAGGGGCGGGAGTGGGAAGGGCAAAAAAGTGGGGAACAGGAGGACATTTAGGAGATCTGTGGAAGGGAGAGGGAATGGGGGGGGGTACATGGGAATACAAGATGGACTGACGGGACTTTAAGGAAGGACAAGGCAGGGAAGTTGAAGTAAGTGGCTTGGGTGATTACGGGGTAGAAAAGATCGAGGATTTGGATGGGGATGAATAAGAGGTGGTGGTGAACAGCCTGTTTTTGGAGCCTGGAGGGAAGAATGGATTGAATAGAGTGAGGGAGTTTATTCGCAAAGGTGGAAAAAGAGGGGAAAAAATAAACGAAAAAGAGTGAAGGTGAGCAGTGATTCGTGATGTTGTAAGTTTTACGCGACAGGGGGTTGGTGGCGGACCTTGAGCACCCTGGCGGAAATGTGGTGGGGACAAATCGCAGAGAGCGGGGGGGGGGGGGGGGGGGGGGGGGGGGGGGGGGGGGCCGAGGCAGGAGAGGATACGGTAAAGACAAAAAGACCACCGACACTTCTGCGGTGAGAGAGTGAGAGGCTCCCAAAGACTCCAGCCTCATTGCGGGAGATGCCAATGATCCGAAATGCCTTGGTTTCCACAGTGTGAAACGAGAAAGGTGGGCCGGCAGGAGCAGCCAGCCCAAGAGGGGAGAGCATATACCATTAACAGGCTGAGGACGAAAGCTTTTTTGTAAGTGTTCAGGAGCTCAAGGTGGGCAGAGGAGGACTTTGCACGACAGAGGATTCCAGTCGGCGACTGCTTTTGGAGGTGAGGTTTGAAATGTGGCTTTCCAGGAAAAGGTCATGGCAGATAATGAGACCCAGAAGCTTGAAAGAAAGGACCTTCTTCCAGAGGATGTTAGAAATGGATGGGGGGGGGTTTTTCTAACGGTCCTTTCGAGGCATAGTGAGAGTGTGAGATTTGTCCGGATTGAAAAGAACATGTTCACCGTGTTGGACCAGTTTGTGATTTAAACCAGCTCTGCAGTGAGCGAAGAAGCTGCTGGCATTTTTTTGCATGCGCTTCTGGGTTGATCTGTCATCCTCCATCTGAGGGATGACAGATGGTACGGCAGAGGGTGGAGTCATCAGCAAAGAGATAAAGAGGATTTTCCAGGAGAGTCCAGAGAGATCAATTGATGAAAAATCCAGAAAAAGAACAGGGACCCAGACACTGCCTGAGGAACTCAAGCCTGGCAGGAAGAGGGGGACGAAAGAACTCCATTAGGGCCACACATTGACTGCGACAGGAGAGGAAGTCTGCGAGTCAGTGAGTGGAGAAGTGGCCTTGTACCATAGGAAGAGAGTTGTGACCAGGGCAGAAGTGCCAGACCATGTCAAAAGCACGTGATAATCTAGGGGGAGATGGCTTTGATTTTAAATGTCTGCAATTGAGGACCTCCATCCATTTGTTGGGAGAGCGGAAGCAGCATAAGCCAGGTAGAGTGACCTGGTCTGAAACCAAAATTGATGATCCGGAAAATCAAGCCATTGGAGAAGAGGAAAGGATTTAATGTCGAAGTCGATGATGGATGCCATAACTTTGCTGATGATGGCAGAAGGCTGATTGGTCTGTCGTTGGCAAGGGATTCTGTTTTTGCAAACCTTTTTTTTAAATTGCAGGGCAGTAATGTTTGCTGATTTCCAAAGCAGATGGCAGATTGACTTGGCAAATGAGAGGGGAATAGACAGAGAGAGGCGTGAGCATGAGCAGAAGAGCAGGTTTTTAGGACACGTGGGGCCTGATGCCATCTGGACTGGTTCAGAATCTGAGTTGAGGTTTGACAGCAAGCTCTCCACCTTGTCAGGAGAAAAGGAAACAGAGTCCAGGGACAGTTGGGTGGATGGGTAAGGTGGCAGAGAAAGGATGGGTTTGGACACAAGATTAGCTGCAACACCTGAGTTTAGGCATTCAGCTTTTCATGTGCGGTATCAGCAGTGCGGCCATTTGAGGTAAGGGAAGGGATGGTAGGCGGGAAATACACAGAAATCAGATTTGATAGGATGCCACGCAGGATTTGAGGAGGGGGGGAGGTTGCCAAGTTCAGACATTAGCTGAGAAAGATGTTGTTTTCTGGCTCTCCTGAGGGTAGATACACACATTGTTCCTAGAGCTTTATGGAGAGGAACTGAGATTACCCAGTTGGTTTGCCTTCCATGAGGAAAAGAAGTTGTTTCAGACAACTGCTCGCACAAGCTTCAGTGAACGCAAGTACGGGAGGAAGGTAGGACAGCGACTGAAGACGAGAGGGAATAAAGTCTGTGCGATGAGGGAGGGCAAGTTTCTTGAAATACATCCCTAGGATGAGGTTGATGTTGGAGAAAGTAGCGATAGGAGACCAGTCTATAAGTTTGATACTGCTTGGAGACTGCCAGTCGGCTTGAGTGAAATGCCAAAACTCAACGGCGGTGACAGGTGGTTCTCTGAAATAGCCAGAGAAATGTCCACCTTTTGACAAGGATGTGGTCAGAAGAACCGATTGGAGCAGAGGAAGAGCAAGCAGATATTGTCAGGGAAATTGTCAAAATAGATAGAAGAGATGGAGTGCCATTGGTTGAAGATC
>CM068959.1:95282519-95295633 GCA_035128595.1 Eptatretus atami
AAAATTTGAGGAAATTGATATCGAACTCTGCAGACATGTGTGCTGCTCTGTGCCTGTTCGGCTGCAATTGTGCATCGATCATGAGGGAGGGCACTTTGAAAATTGCAAGTAAAAGAGCTTGGTGCACTTCCGTAATAATTTTTTCTTGAATAAATGGTTAGATAAACATGTCATTCATTTATTTCTACCTTCTTGTACAAAGGAGAGATGTTGTCCATTCACGTGTTGAGGACTCAAGAGCCTCTGTCTGGCCATCACCAGCAAATGCCAGCCATCCCACTCCTGGATACGATAATGCGCAATCATGAGGCAGTGGTGCCCGTGCTCTCCTACATCACAGAGGATCCCTGCCGAGATAACTGGTGACAGGACAGATCAGAAAAACGAGCACATGTCTATACAGCCGCAGCTGACGCACTGACTATACAGGTAACAATCTCATCTAGTCTCTCTCACCAAAACTCATTGGTCAAAGTCGAAAGGAGAAGCAAGGAGTTCTGAAGAGACTGGTTACCGAGAAGTAAGTTCATCTCAGATCTGGTCAGAGTCCAAGTTTCACATCATAGACAACATGGAACACAAAGGACTGAAAGAATGATTCGTTTCCTGCAGGACTGACAGAGACACACCCATGTTCCAAGAATCGATAACAAACCCGACCAAAGTCATCGACTCTGGCATCACACATCAGAACATGAATATCACTGAATGGTAGTGAATTCTCTGTACTCACGCCTCACAAACAAACAGTACAGACAGATAGCATATCCAGATGTTCATTGAAAGCTGATTTAAGTGACCAGGACCTGAAACCAGCATCTGACCTTGTTCAGTGCCTGAGGGCCCAAAATAATATCCAGATCTCCGTGAAGATACATCATCTGGAATTCAAGGAGAGATCCGAATCAATGATGCCACTGCAGCTGATCCTCTGACATTCCCAAAAATCCATCCACCAAGCGTTGAAATTGTGGGCAGTAACACACGACAAACTCTAGTAACGGAATAAGTCAGAGATGGTAAATTCACAGCACTCTCGTACCAGAGTATAAGTTCAGACATAAGATTGATCAGTTTTAGTGGCACCACGAAGACTAAGAATCCTAACTTTGATATTAGCGTTTTAACGTGGGTTTTTAATAAATTGCCTTTTTAAGTTCCTTCTGTTGTGTGTGTCACGGTTCGTTAGTGTTGTTGTCAATCAATTGAAAAGTAAAGTGATGTTTTTAGTCGCTGTTCGACAGAACAGAGAGCTATAGCGGTACCCGCGTAGGTCAGCGTGAGCGTGAAAAGTTAAGTTTTTGGTGCACAGTTTTTAGAACGCTTGCCATTCATTATAGTGTATAGGATGGGCGGGGGGCTGATATTTGGCATGGATGGTTCTTTGGGGTATACTTATTGATGTATGAAGTGAAATGAAAAAAATAATTTCAAATGTTTAAATTTTGACTGTTTGACTTAACTTTTGTAGAATCAACGTTAAAGTTTTTTGTGCAGGTTATTTATAAGCTTGCCATTCATTTAATATTGATAGGATGCTTGGATATTGGCATGGAGGTTCCTTTGGGGTATAATTGATGTATGAGTTGAAATTAAAAAATAATTTTTAATTTTTTGACCTGTTTTTGAACTTAATTTTGTATGCACATCAGCGTTAAAGTTTTCCTTTCTATGTTTATCTACCAACACTTTTTATGATTACAAACAATTAATTATATTGCTTTAATTATTTGGATAGACTTCAACTGAATGCTTTATACAAATATATAGACAGTCCTTTTAAAAACGATAATTTAACAGGCGAGCATTGGGGTGCTTTGAACACCAATCTCTGGTTTTGTCTGCATGCACGCTTTGGAACATCTCAAACACCGTTTGAGTTTTAAGGTGACACGTAACGGGTTAGCTCGATCGATAGCAGGACAGCCGCCACCCTCCAACACCAACTCCCTACCCCCCGCCTGCCCTAAACAAAAAGGCTTCTCCCCTCTGCCGCCTTCTTCCCGATCATCAAAGCAGAGTGCCTTTTTACATATTAGTATTGTTCGATCCCACTGGTTAACACCGAGCTGGATGGATAGCGATGGTTCTATTGGAGGCACACAGCCGAGATCGCAGAGATTATGGCGGTGCGGAATGGAGGGCGGCAAAGGTGTACCAGACGTAAGCACACGGGTTTATCTCGAACCCACAAGAATATACAAACACTGTAAATTCTTAATGAGGGTTTAATGACATAAAATCATTGAGTAATAATTAATTATAATAGAAGAAATAAGTGTGGAGTAATGAAAACGGCAAAACTAAATCTAATTTTGACATCTCCAACTCGCACAAACAGAAGGACAGATAAAATAAATAAAATCCTAGCTTATTCCGGCACTTACTGTGTGTCCAAGAGTGATATTCTAGATCCTGGTGACCTTGAAACCGGTAGCACGTGTGGAAGACGCACCCAATGGCCAAATAGCCAAAGTACCCAACGGAGACAATTGTGGACCGTCCAACGCCAGGTAACCAAGAACTGCTGCACAGTTTAATTCTTCATGATCGAGAGCCGACACTCACGCCTCTAAATTCCAGTCCACTACACCAATGTGCCGTTGTCTTCCCTCATACTACAACGGATGTGCCGAGTTATAGCGAGAGACACTCTCTTCTTCTTCTCTCTCCTCAGAAACGTACACTTCACGACCCAGTCGACCGTCGAATACTAGCGCTTGCTCCAGCATGTGAACACATTCACATCAGCATGACTAGGAAATGCTGATATTTCATCGTGCCGAGAGGGACCAGAGACCCACGCTTTGCTTCAATCCCTTCTTGTCAATCTTGCTTTCTGTGCTCTGCCCTTCTTCCCTTTCTTCTCCTCAAGCGTTCAGCCGAACAGGCAACGCCCGCGCCTGTTCCAGCATGCGAGAAATTCACACAACATAGCACAACAACGAGAATCAGGCCCTTCTTGCTGGGTAAGGAAGAGCCAAGAGGTCTAGCTGTCTACTCCCATCTCCACACATCATGCCTCCTCTTGTCTTACTTGCACCTCTTCTTCTTGTCGCTCTTGCCTTCTTTCCTCCTGAGGTCCCGACCTAATCATCCACGGAGGGCGTGGCCTGCCGGTACGAAGCCGGAAGGCGTTTTTTGCTGATCGAAAATCGGCTCGTTGTTTATTGTGTTGAAGAACGTGTTCTTATAGCCAGCCTTTGTAAATGCAAAAACGTAGGAAAGGTCACAGGGGGCAATCACATATGAGGAGAACTATCCTTAACTCTACCTATGTCGTTGATATTCTTTAGTATGCTGGTAGCATGATGAATGGCTTAACGAGAACAAAATATATCTAATCACAGAAAAGTGCAATGAGTGTTGGAAAATGAAGTCCACTGATATTATCCTTCGTAGTCTCTCGAGCGGTTGTGACAAAGAAGGATTTAATGGTGAGAACTGCTGCGCTTTATAAAGCGCGAAAATGGCAAGCAAAGAGAGCTCGGTGTTGTCGTGTAGTTTGTTTAGCCGACAAACTAATCCATCAATAAATAATTCTTGGTAATGTGAACAAAAATATGAATTAAATAATTATGCTTGAGTATCGGAAAAGGAAGGGAAAAGGCTTGAAGTAAAGGCGTGCAAGCTTCTAAATGTGTGAGACAAGTTCATTTGTAAGGCCTTCCAGCACCCTGCATTGATTGGCCTCTCTGGAAGGATGCAACTGAGGGCTACTAAGTTCAGCTGTGTTTACTTTATTAAAAATATTTCGCAAAATAAAAAAATATTAATGAATAATGAGTAAAGAAAATGAATGAGCATGACACTTACACACGCACACCCCCCCCCCCCATGTGGTGACCGTAACAACTTAACTTCACAGTTTTCCCTACTTAATTACATCGAGATGTCCTCGCTACTCATACCACAGGACATCTAGCATGAGACAATCCTAGCTTACTATGAAATTCCTCATCTACCCCACAAGACTAAAATATTAATTCGTTATTACCTCATTTAATGGTGAAATATTTAACTTTCCCTCCTATCCATATATATTATCAACAGCAACATTTCACCTCTCTCCATTTCTCAAAACCTGCTTTCTGCTCACTTCATTAAAGTCTCTGCACGCAAAGTACTGAACATTTCCATTTATATTGTCCTATAGGAGTTTTTATCGTGATTCAGATCTTGACAATGTTTTATTTCACAATATCATTCCGTAAAATGTAAATTAGAAAAACAAACCTTCGGGAACGCCCCTTAAAAATACTGAAAGGGGCGTAACCAAAGGGGTCAACTAAAGGATACAAAGGCGCGCGTAAATTACTCGGGTTGGTGTCTACGATCAATTGGCTTTCTGTGCGTTTCCACATTTCGATTGGTCGACTCAAATCACTTCGTCATTTCGCTTTTATAAAAAAAATCGACATTTTGGTTTCTGAGATAATGGATGGCAGGACTTTCATTGTGTCCTGGTAACGAAAGTGAGTGTGAGTAGAAATGAAGGATTTTGGTCTGAATTACATGGAGAATTTGTCGATAACTAGTCGGCGGGAGTGAAGTCCAGGCAGCTGGAAATGAATACGCCTTACATTTGAGCCCGAAGAGGAAGCAGGAAAAAATGCGATGAAATCCCGCGTTCATTATGAATCGGGAGGACTCGAAGGGAAGAACTTGGCAATAACAACTGTTAGACTAATATATTCGTATATTCAATAATGTAAATTCGACTTGCTAACTGGCTCGATATCAGAAATATTTTCGGTGAGGTGACGTTACTAACGCAGGCTTAGCGGGACCATGTTTCTCCGTGGCGAATGAAATCACATACAAGGCCGGCGCATGTCATCGCCGTTTCTCCGCGCATAAAACGAATGCAATCTTCGCTGTCCGGAACGATGAAATACTGTGTGCAGAACACTTGCGACACAATTCTCTCGAGTAGTCCGGATAATCGACGTTCTGCTTGCATTTATTATTTATAGAAAATGAAAAAATGTTTTTTTTTTAATAATTATTATAAATTTATTAATTATTATAAAAAAAAAGCAGAGCCGTATAGAAACAATGAAAAAAAGAGATAATAAAAGCTACAGCGCGTCAGATTATCGGCCTATGGACGGACGACGGATTTATTGGTAATCGACGGACGACGGATTTATGATAGTACGGAGGAACGCGGATTTATCGACTAAGTCGGACGGACGAACGGATTTTCGGACTAGTCTAGCACAGTGTTATCTCAATCCAGGGTTCCCGGAACCTAGGGGTTCCGCAAGAGTCACTAGGGGTTTGCGAGAAACTAATAAATAGTTAATGAGTATTTGAGTAAGGTTTTGTTTGATTTAAGATCCGTAATTTACTAACCACGTACGGCATATGTTGGAAATCCTTGGTGATTATAATAGAGCTTCAACCTCTTATATTAGTTACAATTATAAAACCATAGGGCATGTTTTAAACGAATGTCTATATGGGCGCCAGTGTGAACCGCCTCACTGCGTTATTGGACGTCCTGTACGCGGCGGATTCGTGTAATCATTGAGTGACTGACTGCAGTACGGGACGCATGCTCGGTGTCCATCTATCTTCTCTGTGCTTCCTAGCGCGGTCTTCTCTCTCTCTCTCTCTCTCTCTCTCTCTCCTCTCTCTCTCTCTCTCTTCCTCTCTCTCTCTCCTCCCTCTCTTCTCTTCTCTCTCCTCTCTCTCCTCTCTCTCGTTTACCTTTATTGCTCACTTATTGTTTAAGTTTTGTTTATCAAAGTTACATGAGTGTTTTTTTTGTTTTTTAAAAGATTTTGTTGTGATTAAAATCGGTGTAGTCTCATAACCGACATATGTTTTTTTTTTTCATTGCAATAATATGTGAAAAAGGGGTATTTTTTCCCTTAAACAGGTATCGAAAAAAAATATATTATATTACCCACTGACTACGATAATAATATAAAAGAGCAAGAGATTAAAATGGTATGTTAATATTTTTATGTCAGGGGTTCCTGAGAAATAAAACTATTTCAAGGTTACACAAGGGTAAAAAGGATTGAGAAAGCTGGTCTAGACTCCTGAGATCTCGAGTCAATCCACTCTGTGGAGTTTCTGATGTGAGTCCACGCTTGGATGCGCTTGAAGTCAACTTTTTTTTCACAGGGGCGGCATAGCTAGGTTGTGAAAGCCAATAATGTCGAAATATTGCTCTAATTATCCATCTTGATTTAAAAAAAAAACGCATTGGGTGATTTCGTCACATAGGAAGGCAAGTTATATATAAAAAACAGATAAGTTTTTGCATGTAGGGGACCTTTGAACTTCTCCTTTCACGCCATTCATATCTTGGGTGGCAGTGAGATATGTCTCATGAAACGAGCATCCAACTACCCCTCCAGGTCAACAATCGCAACTCTCGCAAGACATGTCGGGAACTTGTGGAATGGATCAATGAGGCGTAGTCACTATTATGTTATTTAAATGAATACTAAGTGTAATTATCATAAATACATATGTGTTATTATAATAATTATATTAATATAAATTATATATTATATATATATATCATATTGTTGCGGTCTGGAAACCGATCCCTCCAACAACATAGCAGCCAACATACGACTGGTCCCCCCAGGGTCATTTATTTTCATTAAATGTACATTCTGATAGTCCTTCCTTGCTTGTCTAATGACAAAAAGGGGAAAACAAGTGCATTGTGTAAATCTAAGCTAGGTCTGATTAAATCTCTGACTCATCACTTATCTTCCTTTCTATAGTTCTAAGGTAATCAAGCAGGAGGCCTCGATGAGCAGCAGGTGCTACGCTCGTGAAACCCTGCTGTAAAAACCCCCAGACACGCCCTTGTGTAAGAAGCCCTCACAGAAGACCAAGGGCAGCAGTAAAGCCAACAAGAAATGCCAGCGCTTTCAACGGAGCACATGCCCCACAGCGATGACCTCCCACCCACGTCGGCGATCAGAGGCAATAATAACAAACACAAAATGCAACAAACATCTACGCACACGGGCAATTCTTCCGTCAATGCCATGTATATCTATGCACTTTCTTCAATACTCAGGTGTGGATCGGGTGGGACCTGAGCACCACCGCTTCTTCTGATAACGCGAACACGATTGCTCGATACGGGTGGACACAGACCGCTACCAGTGTACAATGGCGGACCCGCGTGCACTGTACGGGCATGCTAAAGACGGCGGGTCGGACCCGCACGCGACCACGTGTACAATGGCGGACTCGCGCGCAGCCGTGATACTTATCATCGTACAGAAGTGGGCACAAATAAACACCTCTTGGTCAGGTCTGCCGCAGGGTTTACAAAACGTCCTTGTACCGTCGTCTTCGCTCACCATGACGTGGCCACAAATGTCTCCGCGGATGGCAAGGCATCTCCCGACCTCCACCTCGATGCAGCTGCTATCGAGCAGAGGCATGCTGTTGCGCGGATTGATCTGCCGCGGCACACCACGGAGCAGGCACATTGACCAGCGCCAACCGCGGGTTCGCCAGGCATGGCACGGGGTTTCGGTGCAAGGCAATTCATATACACCAGAGTTCCGCAGCTTGGAACCATCTTGCGGAAGTGGAAAGTGGCAGCGCTTACCGCCATCACTGGCCGGGGCCAATCAGAGCGCCCCGATTCAGGTACGACATCGCTTCGGGTGGCGCCCCCACCTGCACCTTCAGGGCTTATAACGTGGATCACGAGCCGTCTGCTCTCTCCGTGACGTGCCCTGGATCTCAACTCCCTTCTCCACCCGACGCTTCTTCACCAACCCGCTGTGATCCGCTATCTCCACCGCCTGATCTCACGCTACTGAACGCCGCCTTCTCACGCCCTCGCCACGACTCACCCCACTGATCCTGTCTGCCACTCCTGCCACTCTTGCGCGAATCCGCCTTCTCCACCCCGCTGCTGGCTCACCCAAATCCCCCTTCACTGCCTGACGTCGCAGTCCATTCTCTGGACGCGATCGCTAGTGCACGAAGTGCCAGAAGCAAGAGACGAGACGTCGCCGCTGCAGGGAGGGTATCGCCCAGCAGAGCATCCGCCCAAAATGTACTGGTGGTGCGTCAGGAATCATCTGAAGATATTGATGAAGACCGTTAGCGTCATCTCTCCTTTTTCTCCTTCATTAACTCTCATACCGGGTTTTGTGTTTGTGTGGTGTGTGTGTGTGTGTGTGTGTGTGTTGTGCTGTGTTTGTCCGTCCCTCCATAACCAAAACTATAAAACCTAGCAGCGCTAAACTTGCTATGCAAACTACAGAACCTCCAAGGAAGTGCAAGAGTGAAAATTGGATGTTGGGTTAATTAAAACCCCCTTTTGAAGATAATTAACGGACTATTTAATTGTATCCTTCATCAGGCGTTCTCTGGTACCTTGTGGGGTCTGAAGCTGCCATGTTTTTTTGGCCTGGAGTAAGCTCCAGGTTTGAAAGTATCACAGTTCCGATGCCGAAAAAGTGTTGATTTTGCCAAATTCGGACATTGCACGGGCGTTTCGGTATTAGTGTACTGACAGGTATTGGAATCACTGTTCCTAGCCAGTGCGTTCCGTTGAGTGCTTAAGTGCGAAGACACTTAGAGCTGTAAGTTCATTATGCTGATCAGGATGGCAGTCGACAGTTCAAGGTAGAGGTACGTATAAGCACACACGGACGTGTACATGTGGTAGATTTGGATAATGTACAGACTCTTTCGCGGGTGTGTTGGACATGCCATGTCCTCTTAAATGATGCGTGTGGCTAAAGTTTCATCCCGGTATCTAAAAGCTCCTGTCTGACACCTTGACGTTTAGCCAGCGTATGGCAATGATCAATGTAAATGTAAACGCTGGCGTACGCTGAACTATTGATGTTTTTGTTCCAGTTTTGGACGTAATTCATAACGAGTTGGACTAATGCATCTAATGTATTAGTAACGTACACAGAACGGTTTCGATAACATAATAGAATAACTTGTATCAACGAAATGCTGACGTGTTTCGGCATTGCACAACTATGCCCAACGAAGTCTAACGTATGCATAGCGCGCGGCAGCGTACGCCGACCATCACAGTGGCGTAGCCTATTATAGGCGCCGTCTCAACGGTGTTAAAGTCTAACTGACTCAGACATGAAGTGTCAAGCTGCTGTCACAACCTTGAGTTTTGCAGCGTATGCCGAGACAGGTATGAAAACTTGCCGAACTACCTGCACAACGATCGAATACGTTCTATTGTAAGTTTTATACGTTAAGAGCCACCTGAAGCACGCGGCAACGTCGTATACGCCGAGTACGATCGACAAATTTTCTAGCATTTGAAAATTTTCCAATATCCAGACGTATATCACACGTCCGCATACGCTGGCCATAAGTTGTAGGCACGTTACCTCGCTGAACACGTGGGCTGACAACAACGTTACTTGTAATTTTCAATGAAGTTTTAAACCAGTCGAGGTAATGTTTATGCTCGTGTTTCCAGACTCTCCCTGGTTTTTTTTTTTGTTTTTTTTTTTGTTCTGCAATGGTGATGTTGACATTCGATTCTAGTGCGGTTATTTAAATCGTTGAGTGCGCAGCCTATAAATATATATATAATTTATAACCCAGCACTAAGCATACGAAGGATTCAACATCACCTCATGCGAAGAAAAAACAAAAAAAACGAGGAGTCTTGAGCACTGAATGCTAAAATTACCTTCGACGGTTCGATCTTATGAGTAACTTACCAAGTACGTGTGTCGACGTGTGTTCAATCAGCGATGTACTGCTACAATTATGCCACGTATCGGAACGTGTGGTCATACCGTGGCATACGTCGAAAAATTCACAAGGCATTTGTAAAGATGGTCGACGACTGGCGTACTTACGACGTCTGCCAGCGTACTACAGCGATATGCAGCGGCCTCTTTACAGCCGAAATATCCATACGTATTCGACGTGTGCACAATTTTTATACTATATGCTTCTTCCAGGATTATCGTCATATTAAAAAACATAGGTATTCACTTCTCATACTCAGTATATATTTTGTGGTCCTATTCCTGCCAACGCAGTTTGCCTAGTTCATATCTCACCACTACCTGGGTGAGGCCCATGGTATGCTTTGTTTAATATCTCTGTGAGTGTTCTTGCTTCGTCATCGATCTCTGTAGGTCGCAGCTATCAACTGCTTACAACTTTGTTCATTCCTTCAGCTCCTAGGATAAGTTTACTCATCTTGAGTCTTGTTCTTCGGGGTATTTCTTGATTTTCTGCATCATTATCAAAATCTCACTCTAACCCTTCAATAAGCAATGCTTCTTCTTTTCTTTTTTTGTAATTTTCTGTTCCGGTCAATATCAGCTTTTTTTTTGTTTTTTTTTCGGTGCCGCTAGTTGGTTTTTCAGATGTCAGCTTGATGGATCATGTATTCTATAGTGATCTGGTAAGGTATCTTTTTTTTCAGTGAATTACTTTTCGTTCACTGTTCACAATTTTTCGCTGGAACTGGGAACATGTCAAGAGTTTTGCAGATTTGGCCGAGTACATTATAAACTTCTGTTGTGTATTGTGGTAGCTTGTGCTGACAAATGAGTTTTTTTTTTGTGTGTGTTCGGCATTTAAGCTATCACATATTTCTCGTTTAGAACCTCTAACGACAAGCTCCTCACCTTCTCTCTTATTTTTTTCTTGATCTCTCTCTCCTCTCTCTTCTCTCTCAGTCTCTCTCTCCTGCTCTCTCGTCTCCTCTTCTCTCTCTTCTCTCTCTTCTCTTCCTCTTCTCTCACACCCTCCTCTCTCACATCCGCTCGCCCGGTATCTTATGTTTTGTGCATGATATCTCGCCCCACTCTATCCCCCTTCGCTCGCTCTCCCCCCCCCCACTCCTAGCTTCTCCTCCTCCTGCTCTTCTCTTCACTTCTACCCTCTCCTCTTTCTCCCTTCACTCCCTCTCTCAACCCCCCTTACTTAACCCCTCCTTCACAAGTAAGGTGTTTACTGTGTATAGTGTGTGTGTACTTATTATATATATATTCTATGTGTGGTGTATATGGTTTAGTAATATATATAATATAAGTGTGATATATATATTATTATATTTTATATGTCTACTATCTTATAGATATGTGTGTGTATATATAAATTTATAATTGTATTATGTATATATATATATTATCTATATATTGTACACGAATTGCGCAGCGGGCCACGCGTCTTATTCCGCTGTTCTCCAATGGCAGCCGCGTCGCCCACGGACGGACAATCAGTCTGATTTTCCGAACAACGACCGGAACCTGTCACTGGTGGGTTCTTAATCCACACGGGCTATCAATTATCTAACCCTGCGGCAAAAATATGGTGTCAATCGTCCAATATCAATATACCTAAGTATACGTCGTGAGGTAGTCCTACTAGGACACGTCGGACCAGCCGGTTGACAGAACCGCTCCGCGGTCGTTCCGTTTGAATAACTCAGCGATGGTATTTATCGCCCTGTCCTCGCGCATGCATTCTTATTATAACGGTATTTAAACCAACTAATATTTCCGCAATACAATGCTTCCAATTAAGGGAAGAGACCGACGAAGGTTTTTAAACATTTATATCACATCATTATATTACAACTACCAGTATGCACGTATATACATCAAATCATGAATATTAATAAACACCAATCATGCACGTAACCGAAAAGCAATGAAAAACTTATATCAGTCAACATTAAAGCAAACAACGCATTGCTATCTTGTTTATATAAGAAGCGTGGACGGGGACAAATGACTGGCGGCAAGTCGAACGCTCTTTTACAACCAACTACTATTTAATAATGTACAAGCACTTACCATTTTACAGTTATAGACTTGGCGGCCACCAGACATTCATTCAAAAGAAACAAAAAAACCCCGATCATAGCAACGGGTCAGGCTGTGCCCGTTAACTTTATGCGGGGACTTTGGTCAAACTGAAGAATGTCCACGAGACGTGACAGTTACCTGCACCCTGTGCCGCTTGTGGTGTGCGAGCCTACGACGTCTGTCCTACGGAGCTAGTGAGTCGCGTGAACTGAGCTCGCCTTTCCGGTCGGTCGAGCTCTTCTCGGCTTCTCTTTACACGAACAGCGCAGTTGCTACGACACAGCCTGCAGTAGCGGCGCCTCCAGTCCGTTCGTCCCTCCGCACGCTCCGGACTCTCCACCGACTGCACGCTCCCATCGAACGGTCGCGTCCACGGACCGCTTCTCCACAGACACAAGGCCATAATGACAGATCAGTGAAACCCACCAGCTAGAACACAGCCGCCGATTCCTCCCCGGGGCGCTCTTGCGCCTACTTTTTTCCTCTCCGTTTATCAGCCACCGCCTCCTCTCTAGCCTCCTCGGGAAGCTTCCAAAAGAGGCGTTACCCGTTCCAGACCATTCGCCTCCTCCCTTTTATCGGCTCCGACCCACTTCCAGCTCCTGCGTTAGCAGCTTCGCAGAAAGAGGCGTTACCATTCAACGCCTCGCCCCTATGAACGACCAATGTACGAACGTCTCCCCCTTGCATGCGCACGGGAAAAACATCGGAAAATCCTTCGTCGCCATTCGGAGATATTCCTCTTTTTTTCATGGCTGTTATCTGGAATCCTTGTGTTTTTTCTTTGGTAGAGGACGGTTTTACATGCGAGTGGGTGTAGTGTGTTTATGGACGAAGTGATTGTTAGTTGGCGTAGCGGTAAGGGTGTTAGTGATTGCGATTGTGGTTGCGTTGGTTGAGTATGAGGATGTTGTTGTTTGTAGCAGCGCGTGTGGTTGTGCTTGGAGGAGCGGTGGGTCTTGAAGCGGTTGTTTGAGAGGATGTTGGTGTGGTGTGGGGTTTAGTGTTTGTTTGGTCAATAATACGATCAGCAAAGAAAACGGCTATTCAATGATCAAGCCCTGTGACACGTATAATTCTATTACACGGTGGAAATCTAATCTGAAACACGGATTTGGATAAACTACTAGGACCTATATGTGTTTGCGAATTTCCAAAAGCCGTACAATGTAATAGTATATAATATATTATACTATAAATATATATTATATAATATTATAATACTGTATAATATATTTCTTGTTCAGCCGATTTATGTGTCTTGATTGTTTGTTTTCATTTGTATTACGTGTACAAGA
>CM068959.1:95312309-95326811 GCA_035128595.1 Eptatretus atami
GGAAGAGAGATCCCACCGAACCCAGACAGTTCGGGTCGCCCGGTAAACTGCATTGGCTTGGCTGCGCTCGACAGGCTCCGCTGCGCTCCGACGACCTGCCGATCGTAAAAGAGCATCAACTCTTAAAAGAGCAAAGGCCCGTTCGTTCCTCTGAGGCGTCGTCGGCTAGGCCCAATCCACCAGGCCGCACGGCGGGGCCTGGGCCAACCGAGTCGCTGTTACACCAACTGCCGTGTCGACGGAACATCGAAGGTCGCCCAGCGAGTCACCACGAGGGTGGCAGGTAACCAGCACGGTCTCACGGAGCTCCTTCGGTCTCCCAAGAGGATTATTTCATAAAAGCTTGTTCGCGCTCGTGGTAGTGTTCATCTGTGCATTACTTTGAATATGGACTGAAGAGAAATCACTAATGGCCTGATGCGAATCGCAATTTCTGAATTACCTTATGGCAATAAGAAGTTAGCAATGAACAATAAAGTGAAACTGGTAAAGTGATAGTTTCTGTAAAGGAATGACCTAATATGTACGGTGATAAAGGGTCTGAAACTGAAAGCAACGTTCTTTATTTTCTTTTCTACACTTTTCCTTTTTTTCTATCTCCCTTCTTTCTATCTGATATTTTCTCTATCGTGTCTTTCTTATCTGTTCTATTGGGGCTTGTGAAGCTCTCCTGCTAATTATGTGACATGTGTTTTTTTTCTTCTTGCAACTCAGGTTGCCAAAAGATGTTCAATTTATACTATCACGTGATTTAAAAGTGGGGTAGCATTGCGCTCTCTTGTCTGCTGTCGTCGCAAAGTAAGTTAATGATGGAGGAACAACTTGATTTCATTGAATGTATATTTGAACATTAATGCAGAAAACGATTGTAGTTTAGCAGTAGTGCTTTTATTGGCCTGACATATATTTAGCATAATGCGCAGAGAGAATAAATCAAAAAAATCATCTGTCTTCCTGTCTGCCCGCAACGAAATTTGAAAATTCATTCCAAGAGAAACTCGTTTTCAGCTGAAGTCATAAAAGGAACACAGTACAGACGTCCTAGATTGATGTAACGTTTAAACTGAGGCGTGTAAGGAGACCTGCAAAACGTCGATAACTTCCAAAACAATTATTTCTACAACCTTTAAAATCTTTTATGAGCCCCATTTAGGACTTGGACAACGGGCTTTGGATTTTGATCTTCCTGATTTTGTGTCGGGTGGCCGCAGACCATATCGACATGTATGACCGATGTTATTGTATTGCAAAGACACACATGATTTGGTATTAATCATATGCGCATCATTTTATCTCGAATCGATCAATAGTTTGGGCCGACAGTGTCGTTTTAGTTGTAAGAAACAGCCTTTGTGAGCACTATCCTCAAGCCATTTTGAGAATACATTTACCAGGATTTGTTCAAACTTGGTAATGACGTATAAAGAATGATGCTTACTGTGCATGTCCATTTCTTATTGTTTGAGATGATCAAAGATGGATCGATTGGTGGCCATTTTGTTGCTTATGTCCACCATTTCTAGACTAGCACAGGGCCGGGCTCGACTATTTGCGTCCTCGAAGTCCAGATAGTTGACCGCAAACAAAAAAATTGCCATTCGATTTTTAAAAGCAGTTTTCGAGAAAAACAATAAAAAGACAAAACAAACCTGCTAAATTTATTTACACAATATTATGCTTACAGTCAACGAGAACGTACAAAACAGCATAACAGAGTTAAAACGTTCTCATAAAATTCAATTTCAACGATGCAGATAATTTGTGCTGCCTCTTCCTTGCAAGAAAATAGGATGATAAGAGAAAGACATATTGTTAGTGTTGAAAACAAGAATAAACTGAGTGATTGACTATAAAATTATGACAATGAATTTATATTTCTTTAGTATGTGTTTTTAAAAATAATTTCATAAAATTGACCTTATAAAGGTCAGTGTGCCCCTCTGAGTCGCGTCTAGCGGCCGATTGCTTAGGTGCCGGCCTGCAAGATGGTCCGATATTGTTCAAACGTTGCAAACAGTACACGATGGAATCAACGTGGCCACTTATTTGCGAATGATCTAAAGATGGTTGACTGGTAAACTGCGACCATTGTGTAGTTGACATAATATGGCATAGCCTTCATGACCATACGGCAAAATTATTCAGCAATGGGTTGAGACATTTTATGTATATTTTTTTTTAAATTTCTAACTTGTTTTATTAAATTGTACCTATATACTTGAACTCGTGGAAAAAAATCACCTTTTTTGGCCATTTCAAAAATTCTGTTTAGACAGGACTTGGGAACATAAAATAATACAGAAAGTTATATACGCAATCAAATCACCTGTCGTGCACAGACCCCGCATGTTATTGGTTTCGAGCGGCAAGGGGTATATGGGTAGATGAACATCCTAGGTTTCCTGGTTTTATGATCGTGCCTCCAAAAAATGAGTTATTTGTTTGAAAATATTTGTTTCCCTCAAGATTTTTGAAAACCAAATGATTTCGATTCCGATTGTCATTTTGATATGCTATCATTTCAACAATTGCGGAGATAATATTTGTTGACACATGCTTTAACAGTTGACACTTACAGAGTAGAATAATCCGAGCGAAACATGTTCATTATTACAAACGACAGGATGCTTCATAGACTTAACTTTGCCTGTCTATTTGGTTTCGGATTCTCAGCAAACTATAATAAGGTCGATTGTGCTAACCAGCACCAGCCCAGATGCATCGAAATGCAAGCGTGAGCATCTCTGAACTAGTTAAATGTTACGATCTCGTGTGTCTTCGATGAGTAGCAGATTTATCTTGCTTCTCACCAAAGTTCAAATATTCTCTGCGATGCGTGGCAGATCGGTAGTATGGAATCAGCAATTAGGCAACCGCTGGTGTATGAGGCAAGCCGTCAGCCTAAGATCAAATTGGAATGAAGAAGAAACCAAGACAACTTATATAGCTCTATCACTGTTGAATATCACAAAATCTGTGACAAAGAGAGTGTATATGCACAAAGAAACTAGGTCTTATCGTGGACTGAAAGCGTTGCATGGATGGAAAATTAAGGACTGAGTTTCTCAATCAAGATGTAAGAGGTTTGTTAATTGTTGACAAATGTAAAACGAGTTTAGGTGTGACCATCTTCGACTAATAAGGTGGGGTTTGTATTGTAAGCCGATGATCTTGCTTTGAAGATGGGTGCAAGCCAAAACAATTACTAATCTGTTTTTGTTTTGTTTGTTTGTTTGTTTTTTGTTCAGCAGCAGCATAGCCTCTTCAATTTGGTTGAGGAATATCGTTGCAATGAAGTAGGTATCAAGTGAGTATCAAGTGAGGCTGGAGTCTAAGACGTCTGGGCCGTTCTTTTTCTGTTTCATCAAGATTCTCTCGATCTCTCTGAAATCCTTATATCTTTCCTGATGACTCACCCTCTTCGTACTATGTGTCATCACTCAGACGAAGGAGGCAGCTCTTCTTTGCTTCATTGCGATCTGTAAGAATAAAACTGGTCACAGTTGGAAATGTCTTTCATTCCGACAAAATCGCACAGCTTTCTCGACTGATGGTATCTCGAAAGGAAGTAGAAACCCCCATCCTTTCCAACATCCTCGCGGAAAGAATGTCTTTCTTTCAAGGCTTTGGTCTCACGTCTGTCACAAATCTTTCTGGAAGCACATTCAAACTGCCTCCAAAGCCAGTTTCGCCGACTGGGAATCTCATCGCAGTTCTCGGCCACCTGAGCTCCTGACCACTTACAAAGCTCGTCCGCATTCCTGATGGAGTACTGCTCCTTGGGATGGTGCTCTGCATCCAATCTTTCCAGCTTACCTGTGACAAGGCATTTCGGATCATTGACGTTCGCAGGATGATAGCTGGGATCTTTGGGCTCTCAACTCTCACCGACATGGCAAGGTCAGATGGTCTTTTGTCATTCTACTATTTCTCTCACAGTCTCTGCCGCCCCCTTCGTTTGCGATTTGTCCCACACATTTCAACAGAGCGCTAAGGTCTTCAATACCCTTCTGTAAATACTAAAATCACGAATATTGTCACCTTCACTCTATTCAATTCCTCTTTTCCCGCTTGGAAAAACTCCCCACACTCTATTCAATCATTCTTCTCCGGCTTCAAACAGCTGTTCCCACATTCTTATCATCCCACTCATCCCCATCAATCCGTCTGATCTGTTCTACTGCCGTTAACGCAAGCCCACCTCCTTCAAATTCTCTTCTTTCGGAAGTCAAGTAAGGTCATCTGTTTTTTCCCCATGTCCCACCCATCCCTTCCCTCACGAGATTCAATGTCTCTGTTCCCCTGTTTGTTCCTTCCATCTGCCCTCTTTATGCCCCTACCTTGATGTGCGTTGTTGTAGCTTCATTAGGAGCCGCGACAAATATACAAAAAAAAGGTGTAATGTTCTATTAAACTATCAATGTAATGGAAGGTTAGCAAGTGGTGTGTGTGAGTGTGTGTTGGTGTTGTGTGTGTGTGTGTTGTGTTTTAGTGCTTCTGTTGTTCTCAAGGATAATAATGAAAGCATAATGTTTCTAACTGGCTCTCAGTCGAAACTTCATGGCAATGCACTGTGTGTTATCTGTCAGCAGTTATATCTATCGCACTATGAGCATATTAAAATCATGGACCACATATATTTGACACATTAAGAATGAATAGTTCGATGATCTTGAGGGATGTGGTTGCTGTCCACGATCGTTGACACTTCTCATGCTGTACTCCTCGTTCAGCGATCCACACTTAACTGTCCGGCGCGAACTTCGAAGAAACGGTTTGTCCTCTGACTCTCAGCCGGCATAATGGGTGGTGGAGTGCACGCTATTGCCGCTCCAAGTTTGTGAAATCGTGCCAGAATGCAAGTTACATGAATGAATGCTGTTGTTGCGTCTGAGACATATTGTATATATGTCAGCATAATGAATTCCCTAGCTCACCAATTTAGTGCAGGTGCTGTGTAATGTGTTCTGTTGCCGGACGTCTCCAGGACCATGCCTAACCTATCTTTGGAGGTCTTGATGACAAAATATTCCTGTACATTACGCATCACCTGATTGTTGACTAACCAATAAGTCTATCGCTACATGTGCTTGCCTGTAAGAGTATGATAGTTGGACAACAGTATGAGACTGAAAGATGGATCGGAGAATGTTGCAGCACTTCAAGATTGATCGACTGGACATTTTCTGTTATCATTTTTTCTCTTCTACTCATTTCTTTGATAAGCTGTTGTTTCAATGGCATTTATAGTGCTTGAAGGTTAAGCGGTAAGGAAGTGTTATCTGTTTGTCTTCGCACATCAGTCTATGATGAGGAACGACATGAATTGCAATGAATTTGCATTGCACTGGAAGAAATCGGAACCGAAGCGTTTGGCAGTATTTAGTCCAAATATTGCAAATTGAGGATTTCGTGCCGAGCACGCAAGTCACACAGAGGACCAAGGAATTTTAATTATTCTCTGCCTCTCGTCGTCAAACAAAATGAAAATATAATCAACGGAAACTATTTAAAGACCAAAACACACAGTCAACAACAATGGTAACGCTAATAAGTTGTGTAAAAAGACATCCATGCAATGGAGTAAACTCTGAAAAAAAGTTTGTTATTTAAAAAATATTACTTGAAAAGCATCATTTATTTAATTAAATTTATTTTGAACACACACAACAAATTGGCCTCTTGTCATTCCAAAACCCAGTTTAATCAGTATTTGGCCACATATTTACACATCTCGACCAAAAAATTTGCTGCCGTGGCTCTCAACTTGGGAGTATGAGATCAGCAATATCGCGATTGGAATGATTGTGCTCGGAAAACAAAGGAAAGAGTTTAAAAAAGACCTGGCTTGTTTTATTCTCAGACGGCTCATGAACACAGGGTAGTTCTATGCACTTTAGTTTTCTTACTAAATGTAAGACACTTGAATGTTGCATGACAAATCTGAGAGAGTTGTGTCCACTTGGTACTCAACTCATACTCGGCCACACGAAAAAAGGGGGGAACAAACAGAAGGGTTGTTCGGTTTTCACCCCTCTTGTCTGTGTAGTGAGACCGATATCTCAAAAGTTTGGACCGAGTTAAAAACTTGGTGATAGTTGTCATGACTAGAAACGTTCGATTGGTCAATCATAATCTGACTATCGGTGGATATAAACGTAAACTGTTCAGCCTGGTGAGATATGCTAACGATGCCGTCTATAGTTTATGTTGCCGTTGCAGTACCTTAGATAACTGAATGTGTAGCATATGTGCAAGTGAGATGGATTTTTTTCAGTTGAGCTTAAATAAATTTGTGATTGTTAACCATATATTATGTGATTACTTTAATAAGAATAAAGCCTTGTATGTGTTTAATGCAAAAATCCCTGGTTTAGAATGCAATAAATCCAAGCATAAATCTGGCAAAAAAAAAAAAAAATGTGTGGTAAACAGTGTTTACTCATTTAACTTCACTCAAAGTACTATTTTTAACTATGAGTGAGTCAAATCATTACGCTTTAACTGATGTGTGAGAGCGGATGCACGTCATGTGATGTATAGACCCGTCTCTATAATGCTTTGCATTCTCAATGAGGTTTGAGTTTTATCAAGATGAGGCGTTGTGGGCAATTTACTTCATGAAAAGAAAAAGGCTCCACGTTGATTGGTAGTTGTGTTGATAATGTCTCTTCACAGTATCGCTGTTCGTTTACCCCGAGAAATCCACAGGAGCTAAACACGCGTCACATGGGCGCGTCACCCCAGGTTTTCGCTTGCATACACCTCAACAAATGGTCCTTTCCGTATGCTGACAGGAGTGATTGCATATAAGATCACAAAATCCGAATGCTCATTTCTATATGACAACCGAAGCGGCCAACACCCATATGGCCTATCAACCAAAGGGAAAGAAAATGAAACCACTCTTCTCTCATCTCCTTTTCCTATTATCTTCTCCCAACTCTAGCACAGCAGAGAAGACCTTGGAAATAAAAACGCAGACAATGGAGTAGAGAAGACATGAGGTGTGGAGACGAGATATTGCTCTCTACAGATTCAGTCAAAATAAAAGAACAGGAATAAATGTGCAAATACATCATCTATAAATTACACATAAAAGATCAAGACTCTAAGAATAGGGTTACCAATGAAATAACAAGAGCAAAATATTAAAAGTAGCTGTTACAGCATTTATTGAAGGAAGGAGGTGAAAGGGTTCTGGTGGGAGGTGGGATCGATGCGAGGGAGAGACGATACAATGCACAAAACAAAAATCAAAATATTTAGAAGAAGGCCCTGCGGCTGTATACGTGATTCCATTGATGTGGGTTACTTTTGCAAATGGCTTTACTGCCATCAGATGTCATGATCAAACCAATCAACTCAGGTGAATCAGATATGGCTTGAAACTTGTTAAGAGATAACTCTCAAAAACAAACGATACCTAAGTGGAGTGTTGGAATGGCATTTATTAGCAGAGAAATTATATTACTTGAGTGTTCATAACAAAGAATGCACGTTGGGCAGGCTTCGACTTATACACAGCTTGCAGCAAAGCACAAGACTGCTTTGAATACAATCAGTCATTATTTCATTTTAATAATATTTCATTAAGGGCAACTTTAAATGTGTGTACATTTCAGCACCTTTCAAATGAATAGGTTGAAACATTAATATAATGCTACACTGATTGAGATGTTGAGGGTTGCGAACAATGGATGTTCTTTCAATCAAGGTGCCCTCACGTTGTTGTATTTAAGTAACCAGTTATAGTCTGGCATCCTGTGAAACTGTGTTGGTGATAAGGATCAAAAAGCTCCACAAGCCTGAATTCAAGGCATTTCCCAGAACACAAAGCATTATTAGTTTTGATGGTATATGCAGGAAAAGGTGATATCCATATATTAAATAAAAAATAGATCTTTCATGGAAAAAGCAACACAAAGTGAAACGCCGAAATTGAGGAAAGGACACGACAGAAAATAATTGAGGGAGAAAAAAAAATGCAACATCCTTTATCCAGGTTTAAACTAAGGAACGATTATATATTGTAGACAGGCAATCACAAGCATAAGGTGATTAATAAAGTGTTTGCAGGTAAAGAAGGTCTTACTTGTCAAAAAGCAATATGTGTTGCTTGCAAGCTAAATAAGTTGACTGTCCATTATAAATTATTTATTGATTTTGAGCTAATACAACATGTTCAAAAGCTGATAAGCACAATTATACATCCCATAATTATAGATCTAAATTAGTTATGCCTTAAAAGGTACACGCAGTGGATTCGATGAAAGGTCTATTATATTTCACTTAGTTATCATTGTGGTATATTTTGCATAAAAACCTTACAAGGATTGTGGGAAAAACAAGGTTTATATTCGACATTGTCGTAATGAAATATAAATCTTCATTAAAACACTTATCCAGTACTTTTTAATTACTGAGATATTTTTGATATCCGAAGTAATAGAGATCAAAACATTTATATTTTGTGGCGCAGGTCGAAATGGTACATGTATTATAAGAAAGCAGCAAGCAAATTAAGCTCGAGTTGCACATACGCACACGTACACACACAAACACACTTGAAAAGGAGAGGACAAGTACGGGAGCATTTGGTAATTCTTCTTTGAAGAACTCGACATATTCGCATGTAAATTGAAAGAGCAAATTAATTTTATTATTTCGGCAACACAGATACGTAGCAGCATCGCGTTCACTTGTCCCATCTCACTCTTTCCAGTACACGGATCTACCATGATCAGATTCATTCGATATTCTTCTGAGCTACATGAGTGCTTATAATTATAAACCTTCAGATCTTTACTTGGTTCACTCCGGGAATTGTGGCGACATTCCAAATGGAGTTTCTGGGATTTGGCTGTTTCAATCTGGGCAATGAAGTGTCTGGCTGCAATAATTTCTTATTACTCCTCCATGCGCACTGCTCTACTTGTCCTAAGAATATACTGTCATGTTGAGCGTGGCTGATACAAATGCCTCAGAGGACGTTGTGAAGCCGATATTCCTGGAGGCTATGCTCTTGTGGTCCATGTCAATCATACACAGCAAAGTAAACAATATGTCTTCAAAAATGAATTCCTGACTACAGGTCTGTGTAGTGCCTCCAAACATTCACGAGCCACACAATCCTGTATTTACAATCCTTGGTGATACACCCCGAGAAGCATGTTGTCTGAGATCTCGAATCGTCTACCATTTGAATGGTTTTCTCACTATGTGTAGCGTGACAAGTCTTACCTCTTCTCCTCTCTCACATTTGCAGCTACCGAGCACCTCGCTTTGCATGCTCATCATTAACCCCATCGATGTCACCTTATCAGGTAGTGCATCTGATTCCTTTCTCTCTCTGTGTGCCGATAATGCATGCAGCAAACAAAAGCAGTCGCGTCACTGTGTAGTCCTTTGCCCATCTATCACAATGAATCAACACAAACTACATGAAAGTTGTGAAGTCCTCCCTCTCAGAGAATTGCACACCACACACACACCACACAACATCTCACAACTTTCAGAGTAGTTGGGGGGGGGGGGGTGAAGGGGAAACAGATTGTTTATATATATTTTTTTCAGAACGAGGTAAGTTAGCTATTGTTTTGAGCATCCTAAAGTTTGTTGTTTTTTAAAGTTAATAACTACCGCTCAATGAAAATAATCTCCTTTGGATACCCCTACTATCAAAGTGTGACTCTCTGCCAGGGATTGAACTATGTCTGTTTCTCACAGAAATATAAATTGTTTCAAATTGTTATAATAAAGAGGAACGCATGATCCAATGCATTGGAAAACAATCGCTGATCCCCAAGCAATCTGCAAAGCCATTGTGGAACACAAGATACTCATATAAAAAGCTGATCCCAAGCAATGACATCATCATCAGGATTAAAACGTAATCGAACATTCCAGAACGATAAATAATTTACTGATCCAAATTCACAGAATTTAATATAACAAATTCTGCGGCGAAAGGATTTTTACATCAACATTGACTGATGTGCTGGTTGCTTTGCAATGCTCCGTAACAAGTACCTTGATTCAGTCAATTCATAGACAGTTCATAAATACAGGCTATCGTAGGCGGAGGGACAGATCACAGTTGCATCAGAGACCAAAGGTTCAAGTGTGACATGATAGAAAACGAGCTGGTGAGCAAACGTGTAATTAATTAGAGAGAGAGACCAGCTACGGGTGATTTATCAATGATCTCTTACTTTGTTCTTCTGCTTAACCAGACCCGAGCTTGCCTCTCAGAGATGATGGTACTTGCATGTAGTCACAATCAGGCAAAAAGGACGTAACATCCCTCCTTCCTAGTTACCTGTTGCAAGCACAGAGGTTACAATATAAAGTATTGACTGGAGCCATATTCTTAAAGATACAAAGTTGTAGTACTGACCTAAACCGTTTATTTAAAATAAAGTATTGAGCCTTGTGGGAATGTGCAGCTTGATGAAGGAGCAATCTCAATTTAAGATAAAGTTCATGGAAACACAACCGAAAAGCACAGCTCTTCGCTCGCAGATCTGGATAAAATAAACGGTCAACACACAACAGTCTTCAATCTGAAAAGTTAACTCTCACTATGCTCTCGTGAAGAAAATTTGAAAACTCCATAGACTTTCTCCACATCCTCTGTAATTGTCTCTAAGTTTAGTTCACTATCTGCACAATTTGCGGAAAGCAACATTCCACCTCTCTAAGCATCGCACGTCGGCTCTCCATCATGCAAAGTCCTTTTGCACAACTGACTTGACAGCAAAGTTAATTGCAGCTGAGGAGTACTGCTCTCTCTCTGGGCTGGTGCTCAGCTCTCACTCTTTCTCGGTCAGCTGTGAACCAAGGCATTCGGATCAAGGTATCTCCCGGAGGCTGATCTTTGTCTCTCACCTCCTCACGAGACGATTCGTGGTCTGTCTTCTACGACTCTCTCCACCCTGTACCTCTGCTCTGTTTGCTCGTATCTTTTGTGCCTATATTTCGCAGGGCTCACACCGCAGAACCCCCTCCTGTGAACTACAAAAATAAGAATCACTCTCACTTCATTTTAATTCATTTTCTCTCTGGGAAAAACTCGACATGAAACTACCAAAACCATGATCCTCTACGCCGTATACCCAAACCGCCCCTTCAATTCTTTACTCCTAAAGTCCTGTGGTGTCCACTGTGTACCCGCCTCCTGTCCTTACGATCTCCTAATTCCCTATTCCAACTGTTTTTCCTTCTTGTCCGCTCTTGTGAGTTCTGTGTTGGCTCTAACGACCTCGACTAAGTATACAAAAAGAAATGACTAAGGCATTATCTTAAGATAACAGTTTGATCTAAAACGATTCATAAACTAAGGATTAATATTAGATATATAATATAGTATAAATAATTAAAATATATAATATATATAGTATATATATCTGCTCTGTGTGGGGCTATATGAGTACAATTTTTTAAAGTTTGCTTAAATTGGTGTTGGGTGTAGTGTCCTGTCTTTGAGAATATTTTGTCCATCTCGTTATCCGAAGCTATAAATATCAGAGTATGCTGGCACAATAGAGATTCAGATGGGATGAGGGTGAGTTGTTATACCTCCTTGGGCGGTCATGTGACCAGCTGCTTATTTAAGAAATTAACATTTAGTAACAATTCATAGGAAATTCTGCAGATACTCAGATTAAGAAGCTTCGAACAAATGGTATTTTTGTCTTTAGTCGATGAATCGATATTCAATTATCAGTCAATGCCTCCAGAGTCAAAAAAACATACATGATATGACAGGTAGAGTAAGGGGTGTCTGTCTTTTTTTTCTTTCTGTTACCTTGTGATCGAAGTTAGAACATAAGCAACGTCCTTGTAGCGGATATACATGGCAGATTGTGGTAAATAATAACCGTACTTTGAAGTTGGATACACGCCACCTGCAACAGGGAAATCAAACATGTACAAGACCATAAGAGGGGTCACTATATCAAGATTTTATGAGAACAGTAAATTTGGCATAAAATGTGATGGTGAATGAAAGTTTGGAAGAAACGTTAAACATACCAACACAGTCTAGGACTGATCTCTGTTAACGATCCGTAAACAGTTTTCGAGCGTTAGTTTATCAAAAGACTCTTGCCAGAAAAACAAGTGGTTCTTGATGAATAGTTTAAAGAAATGAATGTTGTGGAAACTAGCTACACTTCATAGCAACGCAAACATGAACTTTACATAGTTCGACTTCAACGTTAACGACGTGGAAATGTGTCACAAATGGACGAACACTTGTTCTGTGATGTGCTCAGTTCTCATCCGAATATCCAGCACTCTGTTTCCTGATTGGACTCAAACAACAATAAAAAAATTGATCAAACAATAAAAAAAAAAAGAGTCGAAGTGGAAGTTTTGTTCAGTATAAATCAGAAAACAGCACAATGTATATAATATGTAAATATATGTATTTCGCTGTGGAAATCAAAACCATTCAGGTCGTAGTAGTATTATAAGTACATATAGTAGCCAAACCATTGTTAAGGGAATAATGTGATCATTGGGTGCACACTGATGGTTGTCCGTTCGTCTTTCATATTTTCGAACCAACACACTCACTCAACCACACGCATCCAACAACGCAAGGCATCGTACACAACACGCACCACTCCCACTACCACAACAAGAACGATCTCGCGGTCACGTAGAGGTTCGCTTGGAACGCGAAGGGAGAAGGAAAAGATGCCACACAATCCGATGGCGCCCGCCGTTCCCCTTTCTCCTGCCGTCGCACCCGCGCATCGCCGGGGGAGTTTCTCGCCCCCGCATGGCGGGAGGGGGACGAAGGGAGCCCTTTCAGAAGCGTGAAGGAGGGTGGAGCCAAAGGTGCGGGCGCCGGGATATAAGAGGATGCGCAGAGATTCGTTCTCTGTTTCGTATCTCGTCGTGCTCGTGGTTTTCGGTGGCTCTACGCAGTCGTGCTCGTCCGGCGCGAGGGGCAGGCGGCACGAGGCACGCGAGAAACTCGCCGACCACTGCTCGAGCACGAGTCACGGCCAGACCGGCAGATCAAGACGTCCAAAGGACTCGAGGAGAGTCCGACTTCATTTCTTTGTGTTGTGTAACGTGTGTGTGCGCCGATCAAGTCAAGTGACCTGATAGTGTTGCCGATGTACCGTAATTGGTCGTACTCGCTTGTGTTGTTTAACTGGCTAAAATACATGCTTATGTCTTAATATGTGGCGGAAAAATGCTTCTGTTGAATGTTTCCGCCGTTCGCTGCGTCTTTCTTGTGGTCTCCACTGCTTTACTAAAGGGTTTGATTGGGCGGGACCCGATAATTAATCAGAACCGTGAGGCCGACGAAACGTCGGTTACCATTAGAGAACGATCGCTTAAGCTCCGTGTCGAAATCGACTGCGCGAGGGTGCGATGCCGGGTTTTACCATCCGCGGGTATATGGTAGTCGAGTATTGCCGAAAACCCTATCCAGCGGGGATGCATCGTGGTGAGCGAAAGCCCCCGTGACTAATTGGCTAGTCGAGGGTCAGACGAATTGTCGTCCGTGGCGACGTGCCGCGATCGAGTCACATGACGTTCGACGCCGGCGCGCGAATCGAACAATAGAATATAGTATATAGATATATATATTATATTATATATACTAGTTTACGGTTGTGGAATTCACAGAACATTCAGGTTCCAGAGAGCAGTATGATAAAGTTGTGTTTCAGATAGATTCCACCGATTCAAGGAATTATCGTGTAACCGGCTGTATTTTTGAGGTGTATATTTTTTGCTACTTTATTTTGTACAACCGCATCTAAAACACACCGATCTCAACAACCACGCATCCACAATGCCAACCAAACACTCACATATCCTCAATAAATCTCAAACGAAAAATCGCTCACCTTATCTTCATTGCGCAACCATCTTCTTTGCCACACCGGCGATCCAGAAGCCACTCGACAGATGCGGCGATCCTCGTTGGGGGGAGCGTGATTCCACAACTACGGTGAAGGATATTCAATGTCCACGCACTCGCATTGAGCCAGATCGGACAAAAAACAAAGGGGGACCAGCGGGGTGAGTGAAGTGAAGTCAAACTATAGACCATAAAAAGGCGCGCTGGAACGCAAGCGAGCAGTCTGTCTGAGTCGGGTGGAGAGCGCCAAGGTCGAGTCAGTGAGGATTGGATGTCGGAGCGCACGAAGCCAAGCTGCATACCGGCCGAACGTGGGTCGTGGAGACAGCGAGAGAAGTCCAGCAGCGACCGAAGTCCGAGCAGTGAGGAACGGCGGCTCGTAAAGAGCTAAACTTTAAAAACAAAAGGCACGTCGTCCTGCTGAGTCGCGGCTAGCCGGCCACAGCCACGGCAGGCCCGATACGATCCATCAATCAGCGCCGGTGAGCGAGACCTCGAGGCCACGTCACACGAGGGGGCAGTAACTTCGCGTCCAGCGAGCTCTGCTCTCAAGCTCCGCGGAAACATAAGGCTAGGTCTTTTTACCCCTTCCTTTCTAGGTTCTTATATGG
>CM068959.1:95347321-95374902 GCA_035128595.1 Eptatretus atami
CGTCATGTTCGTTTTTATGACGTCATCATTAAGAGGACGAGGATCTTATCTCATTTGAGCTTGTTTTTTCTCTTCTGCTGCGATGAGGGACTAATGGATGAAATATGAGCCATACCTGGTTTCTCTATGGTGCTCAGCATACTCTTATGAACTTTTAGTTGTTAAAATTAATTGCAAAAATAATGAAAAAATACCAAAGTGGACTGTTACTTTTGCTCGCATTATTTCAATAGTCACATATTCAAGGACAGTTAGAGGGTGGTATGCTTGGTGTTGGCTTAATGGTTAGGGTGGTGGGCTTGGGATATGAGGATCCTGAGTTCAAATCCCCCCTCGGCTGTTGAATTAATACCAGGTGGAGTTGACTCTGTCTGTCATCCTTCCGAGGTCGGCAAAATGAGTGCCAGCATGCTGGTATACTGTGTCGGAGTGGCGACCCATCCAGGATTGTGTCCAATAGCCAAGGAGACTGCTTAGGCAGCACCAACGCTCTGCACAGAGTATGGTCCCAATGGATGGATGCAGATAGAGGGTAGTGAAGAAGGAAGCAAGCATAAAATAAAATAAAAATACACACAGTGTATGCATTCAAATGAAGTTGCATAATTACTCTTCTCTGCAAATACTTAGTTTACATTCCACTCTTTATTCATTGTATTTTCTTGTGTATAAAAATGTTTGTTTTCTTTTGCATTCTGTTTGACAGGAATGGATATCTACTCAGAAAAGGACGAAAGTGTTCAACAAAGAGTGCTCTGGTACTCTTGCCTATCCTCATGATAGTGTCTATCATAATTGTGTTGTCAACATCTCAGCTCTTCACTGAAGATGCTGCTCTGACAGGTGAGAGATTGAGATGGAGAGGGACAGGGAGCTGCGGGAAATAGATATCACTTCAAAATTATTTCAGTTTGTTCTCTTCAAATCACTTCAGAATTATACACTCTTATAATATGCAGCACACAAAGACAAATGAGATTATATCCGATATACCCATGAACAAAACACTAACAACCATGTCTTTCCAGCTGGATTAATCAGTCGAGGACTCTAGCATCACTCGTTTTTCCAGCCCTTTACCCTTTTCAGTCCTGGATATATATATATATCTATATATATGTGTGTGTGTGTGTAAAAGGGATAGAGTGGATTAACTATTAATTGAAAAGGTAGCTTAACAAGAGTTATTTCATCAAAGTAACCATTAATTCTTGAAAGATGTGAAAAATTCCTCGTTGACCAAGTGCCTGATTCAATGACCAACCAGACCATCAGCTGGGCACCATCCATCATTGAGGTTTCAACCCTTCAATTCCAGAACCTCTCAGAAGCAAGGGTCATCAAATAAACGGAGAGAGGCAGAGAGATGGAGAACGAAGGAGAAAGGGACAGAGAGAGAGATAGAGAGATCTCTGAATAATTCCTTCAGCTTGTTGAGTGCCTGATTCGATAACCATCCTGATCATCAATTGAGCACCATTCATCATCAATGTTTTGACCCTGCGGGAAATAGATATGACTTCAAAAAGCCTAGAACCCCTCAGATTAGCAGGTCCACAACGCAAGGTGTGTCCGGAGGTCATTCGAGGAGACTGAGCAACAATGTGAGAGAGAGACCCAAAAGCACAAGTGTAAATGCTCAGCATTATAAGCATCAGCTTTTCAATACAATTTCTGCCACCAGGCTTCATTGGGAGATAACACAAGCATAAATTGCAGAGCTTTCAGGCAATATGCCTGGTGTTTGCTTAATGGTTGGGTGGTGGGCTTTGGATCCCAGGGTCCTGAGTTCAAATCCCATTCAGCTGTTGAATTAATACCAGGACGGGGTTAACTCGGCCTGTCATCTTTCCAAGGCCGGTAAAATGAGTGCCAGCATGCTGGTATACTGTCGGAATGGCGATCTGTCCAGAATTGTGCCCAATAGCCAAGGAGATTGCTTAAGCAGCACCAACGCTCTGCACAGAGTATGGTCCCAATTTTTTTTATTTTTCAGGCAATCTACAGTATGTATTGTTAGGTGAATGCAAAAGCGAATAGCTGATCATTTCCTCATGTTTTCCTTGCTGTAGAAAGTAGTTAAATCGATTTTAAATGAGTTTGGTTACTTTTCCTTTATTCTTTTATGACATATAGTCTGCTGTAGTTGGTGATAGGTTTTGTCCAATGCATTTTTGATGTAATAGAATGTGCAAATTAGCATGTTAGTATTAATTTAAAGCATATAATCGAGAGAAATTATTATTGCATGAAGTGCAGTGCTATTCAATCAACCTGGCACATGGTGATGTTACCTTGACAAGGGAACACATGGCACAGTGTCTAACTGTGCACCACTCAGTGAGTTGCCTTTTTACCCTTTCTCTTTGCTCCTTCATGAGCCGAGATTTTATAGACAAAAACATTCAGAACTAGAAAAGGCACTCGGTAGAGCGCATACCTCCACCACGTAATGCCTGATCCACGAGAACATATCGTGCCCAATACATTTTTGAAATATCATGCTATATATCGTTTTTGGCCCCATCACTCAATGATGAAGAATCACTTCGAAAATTAAATAATTCTGGTATCCAGATCTGGATTCGGATCTTCACCAAAAAGGAATCAATTTGTCGAGGTCACGCACTCAACATGTCTACCAAGTTTTTAACGAATCCGTCCACAACTTTTTGAGATATCGTGCTATGTGTCGTTTTTGGCCCGATCTCTCAATGGTGAAGAATCAATTTTGAAATTCTAGTAGTCGGATCCGGATCCAGATCTTCACCAAAATCTAATCGGTTCGTTCTTGTCACACAGCCAACCTGCCCACAAAATTTCATTTGGATCCGTCTGCAATTTTTTGAGATATCCTGTACACAAACGAACAAACAAACAGAGAGGGGTGAAAACATAACCTAACTGTCTACCATAGGCATGGGAACCTGCGGCCTGCAAGCCAAACATGGCCTGCAGAATGTTTTTATCCAGCCCACGTGGTGATACAGGGTGTTCCAAAAAGACCTGGAAAACTTTGGTTGTTAATATATTTCATAACACAAAGGATACAACGATACCCTTTGCTTTATATGATACAGAAACTCATAAAGTTTTCTTTATGTTCAGGTATAGTGGTTTAATGAAAAGAAAATGGCGACTCCACAGGAGTATATACATCTCTCTAAACCAAATGTTGCGAATTAGCGTTCCAGAGGCATCTCCTTTGTTTCCAATGGCATTATTTATGCTTTGTGATGGCGAACAATCGTGATAATCAGCAAAATATTATATATAGCATATATAATTTGAACTGTTGGGTAGTCGATCCAGTCGAAAAAAAAAAAATTCGAAAAAAATTGTATTTTCGAAAAAAAAATTTGTTTGATCTACCCTTATTATCAGTATTTCCGTCGATATGTTGCGTAGTCAATCTAGTCGAAAAAAAAAATTAAAAATTTTTTTTTTTGAGATTTGTTTCTACCCTGATTATATATCAGTATTTAAAATGGCGATTCAGTTAATCAAGGCAATTTCGATGAAACTTGGTTGGTAGGTTCACACCATGACCTAGTTGTGTGCAAATGAGAACCGTTGCTATGGACACCACCGTTGCCTAGCAACGGGACTTTGAATTTTTGAAAAATCATAAAAAATTTATTTTCCAGAAATCAAAAATCGGGCCACGAGCGACTGTGGGCAGTACATTCAGCCATATTGTCAAAAATTTCCAGCCGGATCCTATGAAAACTGTCGGAGAAGATAGACTTTGAATGAACCCTGGTCGAAAACAATAAAAAAAACGAAGTTCGTTATATCTCAGAGACTATGAGTCAGATATACATGAAACTGGTATGGTAGGTCATGGTATGTCCTCGTTTTGTGTGAGAAAGAACCGTTACTATGGACCCCTCCGTTGCCTAGCAAGGGCCGAAAAACCTCTAAATGTGGGGTATTTTAACGAAAAAACAATCTGCAGCATTAACCCTTGAAGCTAGAATCATGAATTTTCTTGTGCTTAATCCTCAGGTCATCCCATCGAACGGGCCAATCGCGTCAGGTTCTATTGGGTAGTCGACTACCCATGTCCGCCTACCTGCTTGTCTGTATGTATGTCTGTTCAGTCCAGTGCTCCGTTAATACAATGGCGATTTCGATGAAACTTGGTTGGTAGGTTCATACCATGACCTAGTTGTGTGCAAATGAGAACCGTTGCTATGGACCCATCCGTTGCCTAGCAACGGGCCTTTGAAATTTTCAAAAAAATCATTAAAAAAAATTTCGAAAATCAAAAATCGGGCCACGAGCGACTGTGGCAGTACATTCAGCCATATTGTCAAAAATTTACAGCCGGATCCTATGAAAACTGTCGGAGAAGATAGACTTTGAATGAACCCTGGTCGAAAACAATAAAAAAAACTAAGTTCGTTTATCTCAAAGACTTGAGTCAGATATACATGAAATCTGGTATGGTAGGTTCATGGTATGTCCTATTTATGTGTGAGAAAGAACCGTTGCTATGGACCCCTCCGTTGCCTAGCAACGGCCGAAAAACCTTTAAATGTGGGGGTATTTTAATGAAAAAACAATCTGCAGCATTAACCCTTGAGCCTAGAATCATGAATGTTCTTGTCCTTAATCCTCAGTCATTCCCCATCAAACGGGCCCATCGCGTCAGGTTCTATTGGGTAGTCGACTACCCATGTCCGCCTACCGGCTTGTTTGTTGTTTGTTTGTCTCCACACGCTAATCTCCTGAACGTGAAAGATAGGAGGAAACCTCTGAAATAAAAAATGTCGGGATGCGCCCCGGGAAGTTATAGGCTAGGTGGCGAGGCCCCACAGTTGGGGGGGGAGGGGGTGTTTCCCCCTCACCAACCCCCTTAGGCTATGACTGCCGTGGCCCAATAAGAACTGATACTGTGCTCGCTCAGACCTATGTACAGAAGATTAAATTCATTCAAAAATAACCCGGGCAACGCCGGGTGCATTCACCTAATATATATTGATGTATGTATGTATATATATATTTGAATGGCGGATCGAGGGGTAGGGAAGGGGCGATGGGAGCCCTTGATATATAATTCAATATTTATGCATAGCCTGTAACCTACATTTATTGTAATGAACTACGTTGTAATGAAGCCGACGTTTGATGTAATGAATTAAAAAGGTTTTGGTTACCGAGCCAAATGAGTTCATTTTTAAGTTAAAAAAAACAAAAAACATTTTCTTGGAAGATATTAACCCTCGAAATGCCACTGAGTTCATATGATCTCACTATAAAAACTAGAAGGGCACTCGGTGGAGCGCATACCTCCGCCACGTAATGCCTGATCCACGAGAGCATATCAGGCCCATCACATTTTTGAAATATCATGGAATACAGTACTATATGGTTTTTGGCTCTATCTCTCAATGGTGAAGAATCACTTTAGAAATTAAATAATTCTCGTATCCAGATCATTATATTTGTACCATATCCTGATTCTGTGTGGACTGTGCTTCCACGCTGACAGACCTCTCGTAGCTTGTACATGTTGCGGCGTTTGAGCCTGGGGAGTAACTGCTGAAATTTATCTGTCCGGGTTCTTGCCGACATCTTTGTTCTCTGTCCCTTTCACATTTACTTTCTAAAAATTTCACTTCTCTTTATTCACTTTAATTCTTGCTTTTTCTTCTTTTTCATCTCTTTTACTCTCTCTCTCTCTCTCTCTCTCTCTCTCTCTCTCTCTCTCTCTCCCCTCTCTCTTCTCTCTCTCTCTCTCTCTCTCTCTCTCAGGAGAAGTGAATTATTGCAGATTTTTTCTGTAAGGCTCACTTGGCTGCACCTGGATGGGTTTGAGGGTTGTGGAGTAGCGGCTGAAACCTGAATCCTATCCAGGTTCCCCTGATGACTCCATCTTTGCTCTTTACTTCTTCGAGTTCCTTCTTGGTCTTCCATTTCATTGCAGTGACCACATGATTGATCCATAAGACCACAGGTGTGCTCATATGCAGCAAAATCAGAAAGATCAACTTCATCCAGATTGTATCGCAGTGACACACAAAATGATTGAACAGAGCAGTGTTATCGCTGCAAAAGATTCCTGATTGCCCCACATGCAACATATTGATGGCAATTTTCATGAAGCTGGTATTGAGCTGCATCGGCGGTGCACACAGTTTGCTGGTGAGATGGAGACATTGCAGCACGTGTTTGCCGGTGTTGGAGCTGCATTGGCATCACACACAGATTGCTGGTGAGATGGAGACAGCGACTTGTGCTTGTCAATGTTGAGCTGCATTGCCATCACGCACAGATTGCTGGTGAGATGGAGACATAGCAGCACATACATGCCGATTTTGAGCGCATTGGTATCATGCACAGATTACTGGCAAGATGGAGACATTGCAGCATGTGCTTGCCGATATTGAGCTGCATTGGTCATGGCAAATCACAATGGCATTTTTCAGCAACATCACAATCAACAAATTTTCTGGCATTTTGGGGGCTTTTGGTAATCAAAACTTTTTGGCATTTTTGGGGCTTGTATAATGAATTTAACAAATGAATAATAATAACTCGATAAGAAAAAATAGTACCACCAGACCTATTGCTTACCTGGACCCTGTCCTAATGTTGTAACTCAAATTTGGTAGCATTCTGACTGGTTGTTCTGGAGAAGAAGATTTATGAAGGAATTCACACGATTTTCCAAAAATTGATCAAGGCAGCCATTATGACACACTTCTCATAACATGATTGGAATGACCTCCACAATTAAACATCCCTACCCAGACCTAATGTTGTAACCCAAATTTGGCAGCATTCTGATTGGTGGGTCTGGAGAAGAACATTTCAGAAGGAATTGACCAAGTCGGCCATTTTGACCTACTTACAGACAAGTGACCGTAACAAGCTTTGCAATTGCTGTTACCAGTCAGGAGTGGAACGTTGCTGCCAAATTTCTGCTGGATCGGCCCAGCGGTTTGGCCGGAGAAGTCGAAATAGGAGATGGATGGACAGACAGACAGTCGATGTGTGATGATGTTGAGCTGCATTGGTCATGACCTGATCTGGAATTTCAATTCCAGATAAGCCAAAAGTGGATTCTAATTAAGCTACTTATAAATAAGCCAGATAAGCTACTTAGCTGTCGTATGTGACTGTAGTCGTGCCAGTAACTGCAGTCAGGACAAAGGGATCATTCAGTGTTACTATCACACAATAATTAAAGAAACATAAACGAATTTGTTACCAAAAGTGTTGTTTGAAATAATACACCACTTTAATGATGAATTTTTGGGGTATACATCATTGCGGTATGATTTATCAACGTTGCGTTATTATTAATTATTATTATTATTATGAAATGTATGATAATTACGACTGCACCAACAGAACTTCAACAGTAAAAGTCTTTCTTGGCCATGGGAGATAACATCAGTTATCAGAAGTGGGTTCTGAAAAAAATACACCACTTTAATAATGAGCGTTAGTACAGTACACTTGAATTGGCCTATACGTACAGTGTCATTGGAAGGCCCATGATGCCTATCCTTTCAGTATTTAATGATTATTTTAACAATCGCTTTGTTTGTATTTCACACTGAATGGAAAACGCAAAGGTAGGGCATGCATGGCAATCTGAAAACGACAGGTTCAGCGATGTACTCGGCCTGAATTGCATGAAAATAAAAATGGCGGATGTTGGAGTCAGCCGTCATATGCCGTAATGACATCACAGACGTAATGACAGACAGAAAACTACTGCTACTTTAATATATACTGTAGATTATGTAGGAAAGGCTGGCAGGATAATGTGGAGGTATGCACACTCCCCTCTGAGCGGCCTCGCCTGTACACCGTGGGTCATCCGGCCATAGCTCTCATTCTTGTGGTCTTCACTTTGGCAGAACAT
Source organism: Eptatretus atami (assembly GCA_035128595.1). Classification (NCBI taxonomy): domain Eukaryota; kingdom Metazoa; phylum Chordata; class Myxini; order Myxiniformes; family Myxinidae; genus Eptatretus; species Eptatretus atami. The sequence continues at coordinate 95,355,204 of CM068959.1, forward strand.
AAAAATCACTTACGTTGAGTTAACGACACAGACCATGGAATTTTTGGGCATTTTGAAAGAATTATCGTGGAAATGAAAAATTACTGATCGAGGCCAATTTTCTTTTCTCATTTCTCATTCATCGTCATGGCATGCCCAACATTGATTGAATAACTATTCACCCATGAAAAATCATGCTAGTTTGACTAATGGAAATCCTTGTCCTGGAGACTTCGGAATGATGAAATACACGTGACGCAACGCATGTGTATTTTAAACGGCAGCCACGATCATGATGGCCGAAAAACAGTCTGATGTTCTGAAGATTACATCGAAAAAAGATGTTACACACATATTGATTATATTGTTGCAGACTTTAAAATCCGTCATTGAAGTAACATGGGCTACATTATTGAGGTGTTTAAAAAGAATGGAAATGGGGTGGAAATAGCAAGGGGTTTCTATTTCGGTGGAGGGACCCACATTTCAGGCAATGATGACAGCTTATGATGACTACATAAGATCAAAGAACAAACATATGAGATTCATATTCTGGAGTTTGTATCTGGAAATGGTTAAAAATGTGCTCCTCTTCATCAGGGCTACTAGAGATGGGGATTGGTCACTCCACTAAGCAGCAGTCAGAGCTCTTCTGCCATGGATGTTTGCACATGATTGGACAAATTATTCCAGTTATCTCCCTGTTTACTGGCTAGAAATGCATAATTTGAAAGCTAGCCATCCATTTGTATTCAATGAATTGCAGATCAGGAATTTTGCTGTTCAAAGACAGGCTGCCCATGGTTATTCATGAGTTGCTTGTGATATGATGTTCAAAGAAATGGCCAACAGAGATTTTAAAACAAGCATCAGGATGAAATCATTCTGAACAAACAAAGGAGCTATCAATCATTGGATTAGGGCACATCACGAAAGAGCAGCCATCATGAGGCAGTGTGAGGACATGGTGGGCAAAAGCCAATGATTGGGAACTCTTAAAGATCGAACAAAAGGGCATATGACCCATGGTGAGCAGGATGTACAGAACACCATAGCCAGTATAATCAACCCGTTTGACAACAATGCTGAAAGAGCCCAGTGTTCATATTCATTTATTTATTTAAGCAAGATCGACCTCAACAAAACTTTATCAAAGTTGAAACTGAAATCATTCACCAATATGACAAAAACTGTCACCACGAAGGTAAAGGGTAAAGATGTTGCCTGACTAAGTGGCAGAGAGCTACTTGCTCGACTTGTCATCAGAGGCAGAACTCGCAATACTGATTTGACGAACATGATGTCTTTGTGCTTCGCTCCACTGCCAATAGCAACATATGATGGATACCTAGTAAAAACGAACAGGATAAACCACTGCACTACCTCGAATCTGCCCCCAACTCTTCACCTGTTGTTGAGAAACCAATGGGCCATATGTGGATTGTGGGTGGAATGGCTATGCTCCAACAATTGAGCCTGAAATTTATGGCAGACAATAAGGGTCAACTTTCAGAGAATATTTTTTTTAAGACAGTTGGTAAACTTGGTCCATAATCATCAATCTTCCACTGTTCATTTCAAGATAAAGCGAGTTTCAAATAAGTATTAATTTGTTTTGCCATTGTCTTTCAAAAAAAGTGTGAACAGTTTGAGATAAAAAGAGGTGAAACAAGTGAATTTTTTTTTTACATCATGGGTGGTTGATATAATGGCAAACGTAAAGAAATGGAAAGTTGACTCAGAGTGCCGTGCTTTTCTATCAGAAGTCAGAATGATTAGTTACTTAATTATATGCATATGTGGTGTTTAAATTACGGAAAAATTACTAAGCATATATCCAGCCCACACCAAGTTTAACAACAGCTGTAACAGCTCTCTGACTAGGAAACGACCCCACCTCTGCTAGCAGTTGATTCTTGAGGACAGAAGGGCTGGCATGATATCCCAGTGCTCCCCATCCTGCTGAGTCCTGATTTTGAGCTACATCTAAGACCCCCATTGGAAAGGATGAGCCATCACTCACACGAGCCAACTCAAGAGCCTGGACTGTTGACCTGGGCAATGAGGTTCCTTGTTCAAATGCGAACCATGTGCGGTCAGATCAACTTGCTAAGTATTGTATTAACTCTCTACCCATGAAGTTCCAACAGAGCTTGCTGCAGTGGCATAATGTTCTGCAAGTTAACTGATGTCAAGCTATGTACTTCATATTTTGTCATCAGCACTGCTTCTGTCTTTCAGTGGCACATCTTAGCATTTTTCTTCCCATGCCATCACCCAGGTTTTCTAACAACAGTTTGTTTCTTCTGTTCCACACCTCTCATGACATTCTTCAGAGATAAGTATGACACAGTATACACACTGTCTTGAGAGATACTTGCAAATCTGTGACATATTCGGACACAGGTTGCTACTCTGACAGTATAAGTGTTGTGTCGAACACAAGTTAAGGTTTGATTTGCTTTGTCATAATATTGGTTCATTCTCATCGGTACTTATGTTATGTGCTGATTTTGAAAGCCAGTCTTGTGAGCAAGCTCATTATTTTAAGCATCAGACTTGAATATGTCATGATACTTAAAGTCTTGATGATAAGAAAGAAAATCGATTTGAAAATGGCATGACCAGTTTTATGACATCATTGATATTGACTTTTTCCTTTTTTCTCAAAAATTTCACCACAACAGAGACAGATACAGAGCTTCGTGCACAAAACCAAGACATGTGGGACATACAAGCAAGACGCAAGGCGTACATCCAAGCAGTCTGCAGGAAGCAAACAAACAACAATATAATTGCCAAGCCAAGTCCAGAGCATGTGTGGCGGATCTATGTGGAAGATAACTATGGCCTTCTCTACTGCGAAGTTCCCAAGGTTGCATGTTCTAACTGGAAGCGAACACTCATTCGCCTCGGTGGCAATATCTCCATGAAGCCTGAGGACATGGAACACAAATTTGTGCATGACAAGACCCAGTTGCACACACTAGATACTTACAGTCAGTCTGAGATTGAGTGGCGCCTCAAAAACTACTTCAAGTTTATCTTTGTGCGTGAGCCTTTCGAGAGATTTGTATCTGCTTTCCGAGATAAATTCCAACATCCTCACAAATATTATCACTCTGTGTTCGGACGATGGATCATTAAAGCTTATCGTAAGAATCCCAGCAAAAAGGAACTCAACACAAACAATATCACCTTCCCTGAGTTTGCTCGCTTCGTCATACAAAATCCCCTTGGGCCCGACACTCATTGGCAACAAATGAACCGCATCTGTAACCCATGCCAAATCCAATATGACTTTATAGGACACTATGAGACGATGAACGAAGAAGCAAATTGGCTGCTACGGTATGTTAACATCCCCACGGAAGTAAATTTCCCCAAATTCAAGGACATTCACTCGGCAGAGTCTGTTACCAATGAGGTTTTGAAGAAACACTACTTCTCTCAGTTGAGTAGCAGTGTGAAGGCTATGCTGTACAAGTTCTATGAAGTAGATTTTGAAATGTTTAACTACAGGAACACAATACCATTATAGTGATGATGCTTAAAACTTTCTGTTTTCAAGCTAAATGAGATGGTGATAAGTTTAAAATGTGAATATTTAAAAAAATCCTCCTGAATGTTTTTTTTTGAAAGGTACTTGCAGAGTTTAATTTAGGAATCTGTAGGAAGGAAAGTGTTGGAAATAGAGTATTTCAGGTTGTTTTTGGTTTTACCTGAAAGAAAAATGAAGTAAGGCTGATTTTAGAGAGTTTAAAACGACCTTTTTGGGTCTACTCAAGCAAGAGATGTTCCATGAGGTTAATGAATGAAATACTATAGTCCTAGACGTGCCAAACTTCATATAATTTTCGATATACAACGATAAACAATTAGTGATAAACTTCAACAGCACTCAGTAGAGCACATACCTTTTGTATCCCACTGATTTTGACACAAAATTTGTATGGTGGATAGAACTTGAATTCATCAATTTTAATTCATCCTGTCTTCCAATGTTAATGGGTTTTTTAAAAAAAATTCCAGGATCCGATTCCGTATTCTGACCAATACTGCATGTTGCTGTCCTTGGCCAGTCACCTACATAAACAAATAAATTCAGAACAATTGCTTCAAAACCATGGACAAAAATAGTGTGACAACTTTCGCCAAATCAGTCAATAACTTTTTGAGATATCGTGTTATATATTGTTTTAGCTCCATCTCTCAATGGTGAAGAATCACTTTAAAAAATTATCGGATCCAGATCCTGATCTTCACCAAAATATAAGTGATTCTTCCTTGTCACACACCCAACCTGTTCACAAAGTTTTGTCTGAATCCGTCCAAAAAATGTTTTGCGATATCATGCTATATATCGTTTTTGGCAATTGATGGAGCGCACTGGAGAGTCTGGTGGGACGAGCGTGCTGTCTCGACAGCGCACGGAGAAGCGGGAGGCAAAGCCAAACTCGGCATAGGAAACCAGCTCTATTCTACTCACACATTATTTCTCTGTTTCCCTGATTCATCTCCTTTAGACAAAATAGGAACCCAACACACCATTCTTTTAAGAGTGAAAGCACTGACATGTACCCTGTCTATTCTTTCTCTCACGCACCACACTTGCACTTCTTCAATCTGCACTGCAACACTCCTCAGGTCCCACTTCCCCTCCTTTACCTTCCCTGCAATTGGGATCAACCCGGGCTCGCAAGTCCATTCCGGGTGAGAGAGACTGACAATAAGCCTCAAACTTTCTTTTCATTCTTCTTTATCTACCTTCCTCAGAAATGTCACTGATTGGCACCAATGTCATGTATAGCATAAGTAAGAAGTAAAAGGGGTTTTTATTATAATGGGTGAAATATGCACTGTATCTCTTTCTCTCTTGTAAATATGCACCACACAAATTCCCTTATTGTTGTTTTGCTGCACCCACACAAATAAATGTATCTCTACTGTGCAGATTACGGTGAATAAAACCTACTGTCTTGAATGTGCCACATGACTTTCCTCCCATGTTCCTCCCCTGTAACTAAACCCCTACACATGTCTTTCCAACCTGCTTGTCGTGTCTGTTCCTCATTATTCTCGCATCATCTGCACCATTTGATTAGACGGGAAGTTGTACCCCATTAATTAGTTCCAGTTTAGCCAGTGTGTACCTACAGTTCTCGCTTGGTCGTACTTGAATAAATAGACAGGTATGCAATGAGGGCACAAACCTCAATTGGTCAGGCCATTTCAACAACAGGTAAATGGAATAATACGGTGGACCCTGTTACACTTGACCCTTCTAATTGACATTCGGGGTTGCTGCACAACCCGCCGGACCGTGGAGTTTCCGCTGCACATCAGCCTGCAGGGCCGGGCATTCGGGAGGCGTCTGAGTGCTTCCCCTCGTGGTAAACCCCAAACCCCGGTTCCGTAACAATATATTGTATTTGATATACAGTAAGACCCTGACATACGTTGGGGGGGGGGTAGTTGTTCCTGAAAAATCACGTGAATGTCAAATGCATGAATGTCGGGGCATTGTTTCAATGGGGAAAAGGGGATAGGCTCCTGGCGGTTTGTGATTCATAAAAGGAAAATTTTTTAAATTTTATGAACATGAATGCACATGATTACAGTTTCATTAAAAATAGTTACAATTTTTTTTTTGTTTTAAACAACAGCAGCAGCAGGTACTGTTTCCAATTCGTACTTATGGTTAGGGTTAGCAGGTCAAGGCAGCGGGACAAGAAAGAATGAGACTCAGGACCCACTGCACATAAGTAGCCATGCAGGGGTTGTGGGTAGATGGAAGAAGGGTGAGTAGTGTGACCATTGTTTGTGGGGGATGGTGGAGGGGGATGGTTTATGCACGGTTTGTGGGAGATGGTTTATGCATGGCTGGAGGTGGCTTATGCTTAGCTAATGGAAGATGGTTTTACAACTGTGTTGTGCGCGCTGCTGGTGGCAGATGGTTTTTGCACCCACAAAAACTGTAAATACGCGAAGCACAGGGCTGCAAATGTAGAAGCAGGTTACATTTTATGAACTGTGAATACACGCAGTCCGCCAATGTCAGGGTTTCATGGTACTATAGTTTTGGTGGCAAGCCTACTGTGATAAATTTTGGTGTCGTGTTGCAGTTATATTTGTTATGCAGTATTTTATTTTAAATCTGTTTCCATGTTTATTATGACAACCATCTGCTTCTGAGAAATTGTCAAAAGTATGAATTTGTGCCCAATCTCCCAATGTTAAAGGATCATTTAAAAAAATTCCAGGATCCGAAAGGTCCTCAAACAAATAGATGATTTCATCTTCAGTTTTGCAAATAAGGGTATTTTCATTTTGTATCTCCAGTTGGGGTTGGGGGGGGGGGGAAATTAATTAATGAAATAATTATATAAATAAATGAACAACCAAACAAGAAATTTGTATCCTGGATAGAATTTCAATTCATCAATTTTAATTCACCTTATCTTCCAATGGTGAAGGATTATTGAAAAATTCAAGGATACGATTCTGTATCCTGACCGAAGCTGAACATTGCTGTCCTTGGCCAGTCACCTCCATACACAAAAAATTCAGAACGATTGCTTGAAAAACCATGGACAAAAATCGTGTGACAAACAGACAAACTAGAAATCACTCAGAGCGACACTTGGTGAAACATAACAAACTCTAACGGCATTCGGTAGAGTGCATACCTCTGGTAGGCTGAACAGTTTACGTTTTGCATCCCACTTCTTCTTATTATTGCGTATGACAGCCACCAGGTAGACAAGCTATCAATTTGTTGTGGCATGGCTGTTCCGCTGATGCTGTGCCCCAATACAAGTACGCTGTTACTCATTTTGCCGACCTCGGAAGGATGACAGACAGTCAACCCCACTTGGTGTAATTCAGCGGCAAATGGAGCTCGAACTCAGGATCCTAAGATCCCAAGCCAGCCACCCTCGCCACTAAGCCAACACCAGGCTTTGTAGCCCATTGAAAGGCCGGACTTGGATGATCCAGACTTGAACCAAAATCGAATTGGCTTGTTCTCGTCACCTCACCAACTCATCTACCTTGTTTTGTAATAACTCGTCCACAACGTTTTGAAATATCATGCTATACTGTATATTGTTTTTAGCCCTATCTCTCAATGATGAAGAATCACTTTAAAAATAATAATTATTATTGTATCCGGATTCGGATCTTCCCCAAAATCAAATCGATTCGTCCTTGTCACACACCCAACCTGTCCACCGAGTTTCGGCCGAATCAGTCCATAAATTTTTGAGATATTGTCCTACATATCGTTTTTAGCCCCATCACTCAGAGGTGAAGAATCACAAACAAATCTCGGACCTGGATTCTGATCTTCACCAAAATAGAATCAATCGGATGGACGTTAAACTGGGCGTCCCATCTGTCGGCATTGGTTCCCAATCCAAATCGTTGATGCAAATAATGAATAGTGATGGTCCGAGTACTGATCCCCGAGGTACCCCACTACTTACATCCTCCCACTCACAGCCACTCTTTGCTTCCTATCACTAAGCCGGTTTGCAATACAATTAGCTACCTGACCAGCCACTCCACAAGCCCTCACTTTGGCTAACAACCTCCGATGTGGTACCTTATCAAATGCCTTCTTGAAGTCTAGATATACTATGTCCACTGCCTTTCTCTCATCCACACAACACTGCTTCATAGAACTCTAAAAGATTTGTTCGACAGGAACTACCTTTGGCAAACCCATGCTGACTACCTTTAATTAGTTTGTATTTATTGGTTCCTCATCTGGTCCTTAATTAATGTCTCCAACACCTTCCCCACAACTGAAGTCAAACTAACAGGTCTATAGTTTCTCAATTCTTCTCTGGATCCTTTCTTAGGGCCCTGTCACACCTTGACGTTTAAGCCAGCAATGGCAACGTATAAAAATTGATTAAAACGTTGACGTACGCTGAAATTTTGATGTTTTTTTTGAGTTTTTGGCGTATTCAAACGTGTTGGTCGTTTTGCATAACATATTAGTAACGGGCACAGAACGTTTCGTTGTGTTTATAATAACTTTACCACGAATGCTTACCTTGTGTCGGCGTTCAAAACCTAGACAACGATAATTCACCTTACCCTTTGCGCGCTATACGTATCGCCGGCGAACTCGTGGCGTAGCCTGTTGAGAACTTGCAGACGCCGATTGAAATCAAAACTGCCGGAGATTTTGAATTGTCAACATCGCAGTCACACTTGACGATTTTGCCAGCGTATGCCATCTATGAAAAATGGTGTTTACAACGCTAGCACACGTCAAATACGTATGAAGTTGGTATACGTTAAGATTATGCTGAAAAATTGAAGTACGCTGCATATTACCTAGTCGTCGAATACGTCGTGAAATTTCAAGCATGCTGAAAATTTTACGACGTACTCGACTTAGGCTCACCGTTCCATGCGTTGTGCATCTGTTCTTGCACGTTCCGCGATCGTTTAACACGGCGAACACACGTTACTTGTAGGTTATCATAAGTCGAACACGTCAAGTTAATGGCAACATACTGAACCCAATTTTAACCGTTGAGTAACGTCTTTGAACAATGAGTAACGTCAGCTCTAGCCTATGTTTAACGTGCTTGAAACTATGAGTAACGTGCATTGAAACTATGTTAACTGCCTGAACAATGCTACATGCTATGAACGTAAGAGTAACGTGGTTTAACTATGTGTAGCATGTTTTGAACCTAAGTAAACGTGCTCTAACCTTGAATAACATGCTATGAACCTATTGAACGTATGTAAACGCACATTGTCGTATGTAGACAAATTAATTGACGTCTTCCGGAACCACAGAACTTACTGAAGTGTTTCTACTTACATCTACCGTGTATGCGTATTGCAGCGTTTAGGGGAATTGGTATATACAAATGGGCTTCACAAGAGGAACCCATCATTTGTCCAGACTCCATGTTGAGTAGATGTCAATGCCAGTAGTATCAGTAGTAGTAATACTATTAGCAGTAGTTGGTGTGCGTGACAGTAGTAATAGTAAGTAGTAGTTGTAGTAGTAGCATTGTAGTAGTAGAATGTCTACATAGTAGTAGTAGTAGGTATGTCTATGTCAGTAGTAGTAGTAGTATGTCTATGTCAGTAGTAGTAGTAGTAGTTGTAGTAGTAGTAGTAGTTGTAGTAGTAGTAATTGGTAGTAGTAGTAGGTCCATGTCAGTAGTAGTAGGTGAGCGTGATGGGGAGGTTGTGGGTGATGATGGATCCTCTTATCGTCCACGAATAGGAGACTATTTTGCACCATTGTTCGATGTCTTTTTTCGGCTAATTTTTTTTCCTCATTCCACGATGAATATTTTCTTTGTTTTACTTTTTAAAGTATTAAAACGACTTTGACAAATGCATAATGTACTAGTAATGAACACAGAACGCTTCGAACTTATACATAAGTTATACCAACGATTGTTTATCGTGTTTAGGCGTCCACAACCTTGCCCAACGATAGTCAGCGTATGCATAGCGTAATAATTCCCAAGCACGTTATTCATAGGTTATAAATAAGTCACGGGTACCCTAAACAATACTTTGATGTGTTTCGACGTATGAGGAACTTTCAAGTAGCGTGTTGCGAAGTGTGAACAACGTTCGTGTAGCGTGCTTACAAAACGTTACTCATAGGTTAGAAATAAGTTTCGGGTACGCAATGTTACCTCTACGTGTTTCGACTTATGAGTAACATACAATTAACGTGTGTCAACGATCGCATAACGTGCCTACAACTTATGGCGCGGCTAGCGGAACGTGTGAGCCAAACGCCGAGTACGTCGTAAAATTTAAGCATTCGAAAAAGAGAGAACACACAAAGGTCAACGAATTAAAGCCAGCGTACACGACTATGGCAGTGTTTTTCAGGGTATTCCTAACGTATACAAAACTTCACCAATAACGTATTCGACGTGTGCCAGCGTATTCGGCAAATTTGTAAAAAAAAACGCATACGTTTCGCTAAATCGTCAAGGTGGTGACAGCCACCTTAAAAATAGTGGTGTTACATTTGCTATTCTCCAATCATCCGGTGCCTGTCCTGACTCCAGTGAACTCTTGAAAATATCCATTAATATCTCACTCACTAGCTCAGCCACCTCCCTCAATACTCTCGGGTGCATATTATCTGTCCCCGGAGGCTTATCTACTCTTATATTTCCGAGCTGTTCCTTTACTTCCTACACTCCAACATGGGTCTTCTGCAAAAGCCCTTTCTCACCGCCTTGATAGACATTCTCAGCTGTTGGCAATTCTTCTGACTGTTCTTGTGTGAAAGTTGAAGCAAAATACCTGTTTAATAAGTCTGCCATCTCACTTTCATCACTAACCACTCTCCCGGTGCCATTCCTCAATGGGCCCACACTGGTCGTAACCTGTTCTTTTCCCCTTATATAGTTAAAGAAGGTTGGCATTTTCCATTCTCTTTCTTCTGTTACATTTCATGATCCTTTCTGTGCTCTAGCTCTTGCACGAACCTTGACTGCATCTTACATGAGTAAGAGTGTGCATACATTTACTCCCTCCCCCCTCCCTTTTCCCTCCAACATACACCATGTCAGTCATCCGGATTCCCTCCAATCCGGATCTGTATATACATCGGAGGAATGTATATAATTGCCAACAACAGTACATAATAAGTGCGAGATTTTGATCAACTCAATATTATAAACAGCCCATAGGTGGTAATTAATGCTGTTTAAAATGTAATGCAGTACAAGGTAACGCAGAGATGCTCCTTTTATGCAGATCAGTTTTTACAGGGCCCATGGAAGAGCAGAACATTCAGGGAATAAATGGTCAACAGACATAGTGGGATGAAAGGGAAAACAAGATGATGTGCACAGATGCAAAACAGCACCAGGAGATGAATTGCAGATTAAAGGAGGACAACGTCTCAGCAGGTGTAAAAAGTTCAGAGGAAGAAATAGTCAACACCCTCATCAATGCTTTCAGAAGTACCTTTTCAAACGTTTATGATTTTCTGGAGCAATAAGACAGACAGAAGAGGATAACCAGTCGCCGCATTACAGTAACAGATACAACACTGATTTTATTTCCTGGCTTCGTGAACTTCCCACGCACAGTAGGCAGGGGGCAGTCCAAGGTAAGTTTAGTCAATGCTTGGGCTGCATATGTCAGAGCTACTCTTTCCCCCCCCCCCCCCCCCCCCCCCCGACTATAGGTGATGGTGTGAAGGTGGTTATGGTGCAGGTATATCCTTCTGCATACATAATATGTGAAAGGACCTACAAACATTCAAATGGTGAGTCATTTGAATTAAAAATGATGCCAAATATCGTCAAAAACAATACCGTAAGTCTATTATGAACCTTGACCTATATAAAAAGAGTACAAAACATTGATGATATTATGGAAGACAGTAAGGTTCAACCTTCCAAAAATGTATCAAAAATGGACCAAGTTGCATTTCACATTTATAAGGATAAAATAAAAATTAGGATGACCTTTCCAGCCATTTGGTGTACTACTTAAAAGGGGGAAAAGTTACATGTTCATATTCATTCAACAAGTCCCAAATGTGATTAATTTGGCTCTTTATTTTGAACATCATCAAATAAAAAGAAGAAGATTCTCTATGCACCACAAACATCAAACTCAGAATGTGCAAATAATATGATATTCCAAAAATCAAGAAAGTATGCAGAATTCAAATGAATGTACAATTCATAAAAAATTCAAACAAACTAATATACAGAATATAAATTGTACAAATTCAAGATTGAGAAATGTGAAGGTATTTGAGCCAGGAGTCGGTGAAGAAGAAGATTATGAGGAAGATAAAATGAATATATTGTTACGGCCTGGGGTTCGAGGGGAAGCACTCGAGTTCCTCCCAAACACTCGGTCCTGTGGTCACTAGCCACGGATAACTCTGCAGCTCAGTGTGTTGCTAATCAACCACAAACCCCGATTGGTACCACCAATCCTGGCAGGGTTTTCACTACTTTGAGTGATACCTTACCTTTGGTTGAACACACCAAGGGGGTTTTGTGCCCTCAGCGCACACTCAGATTACTGCCGAGCGATACAGTGAGTGTTCGCTGGCCAACAAGAGCAAATCACATGTGGTAGAACTTCCTGGCTAACGCTATGTATGGACTATGGTGGACCAATAGAGGAAAAGATGCTATGAACTGGGTACATTTAAAATACAAGCAATTTACTATTACAAGGGCGAATATTTTCACAATCTTAACTTATGTTAACATGGCAGATGCCATCAGAAACACTCCCGAGGAAAGTTAGAAAGCAAAGAAAGATGAGAAAAAGTATGACATGTTTGCAACCTATTGATTACCAGGCAAGGTCGACAGACCCAAGCATCCCAATCGCTGAGGAGGGAGAAGGAGGAGGAATACTGGGGTGTCTAGGGTGCATGGTCGGAGGAGGTGCAAGTGGGGGATGCGGTGATGTGCAAGTTAGGTGTTGAGAGGAAGCTGTAAAAGGTGTGGATCAGTGGGGCCGCCCTGAAGGGGACAACCATTCGGGCCTTGCCTGGGTAATCACTGATGCTCCTTTTATGAATATTTGTCCACAGCAGACGACACGGAAAAAAAAAAAAAGAGAAGAAAAACGTTTGAGAAGAGAACCTATTGACGTGTAAGGTCTGTATGTGTTTATGCTATTGGCTCTAATGACTGCGATTGGCCTGGCGCATGGATCTCCTGCTTGTCCAGCACTCCGCTCCGTGAGCTCCGTGAGCTCCATTCCGCCAACGCTCTGACCTGTTCGCTCCGTTCCACCCATCTCCACAAATCCAAGGTATTGCTGTGTGTTTATCTCTCACCGTCCTGCCATGACCGTTCTTTCCTGTGAGGAATGCATGGCGTTTTATAATCCCCTGTCAAGAGAGGAGTTTAACATCAGATCAAATGGGTCGATAGGCGTTTCCCAGTGTTCCTATTGGCGTACGGACGATTACCACGGTGCTGCTTCTGCTCACGCTGGGGCACGGCTGTTAAAATGGCCCCATTACGTTCTGGGCTGTCCAATGGAGCTGAGCTCCACAATTAACATAAGACTCAGTTATTCGATCCCGCTCTCCGCACGCGAATGTGCACTACACACCAAATGGGGGCTGTAATTGAGCGGAGTGCTAAGGCTACCGACATGATGTTGAATGCACACTTATGTTCCAAGTTAGATGTCTGTACATCCAGAGCCCGAGTGTCTGCAATGGTGCGCCACTCTCCCCCGCTCCCCTAAAGGTGGTGGCGGTCGTCGGTGGTGATTGTGGTTGAGGCAATGGTAGTGGCAGCAAAGCGGTGCGTTATGGTGTGGTTATTCATTGTGGTTGTGGTTGGGGTCATTCGTTGAAGCTGTTTGTTATGATTGTTCGTTGTGCTGGAGGCGTCAATGGTGAATGTAGGCGAGCTTGGATGATGTTTCGATGGTGTGGTGGTTATAATAAAGGCATTTGGAGGTGGTTTGAATGTTGTAGCATTGGTGGTTCAAGTACGATGAAGGTTGAAGTGAAATGTCTGTTGGCTTATGGCACGCGATTCAAATGGGAATTGGCATGCGTGTGCTATTTGAAGTGCTTGCGTGCATGCATGAAGGAAATGCTCGTGTGCCTAGTTCAGAGGGGAAAATAAACCTGCCTAACCCCACACAATGCATATGACCCATAAACTCATTACACATAAAGGAAGGGTTGTCTAAAACGAATCATAACAAAATAACTATCTCGAAAACCGCTATATGTTGTTTACAGGTGAACAAGTACCATCTATCCACAATATTTATGCCTGATCCACGTGAACATATCGGGCCCAATACATTTTTGAAATATTATGCTCTTTATCAATTTTCGCCCGATGTCTCACTGGTGGAGAATCACTTTTAAAATTACATAATCCTTGTATCCAGATCCGGATTCAAATATTCACCAAAATCAAATCAATTCGTCCTTGTCACACATCCAACCTGTCCACCAAGTTTCATATGAATCTGTCCACAACGTTTTGAGATATCATATGTATCAGTTTAGCCCTTTCTCTCAATGGTGAAGAATCACTTTAAAAAAATTATCGGATCCGGATTCGGATCTTCACAAAAATTGAATCAATTCTTCTTTGTCTCACACCCAATGTGTTCACCAAGTTTCGTCAGAATTCGTCTTCAACTTTTTGAGATATCGTGCTCTCTATCATTTTTGGCCCGATCTCTTAATGGTGCAGAATCATTTAAAAAAATTATCATAGCTGGATCCGGATCCGGATCCGGATCTTCACCAAAATCGAATCAGTTCGTCCTTGTCACACACCCAACCTTCCCACCAAATTTCATCCAGATACGTTGACAACTTTTTGAGACATCCTGCACACAATCAGACAGACAAACAAACACAAACTAACAGCCAGACAGGGGTGAAAACATAATCTCCTTCACCTTCGGTGGTGGTGGTAAAAATACAGCCACTCCACTAAGTATGTTGGTGTAATAAGCTGTAATATTAAATTACACAAGTCAGAAAAAATATTTTATTAAAAAATTAAAAACATGTCTGGATGGAATACCCAAAAAAGAACCATACAAGGAAGAAATGAATGACAAGGTAGGGATGACACAACAATAAAACACCGCAATCCTTTTATGGATTGCCATCACGACATCTTTTGACATTTTTCCATCTCAACCCCACAACAAATAAAATACACAATTACACCAACCCACACTACAAATCTACAACTACCTCTAACATAAACATCTTCATACAATTGTTACTGTTGCCACCTAAAACAAAAATGTCAAAATATATCTTGATGGTAATCCGTAAAAGGATTGTGATGTCATTCCTCACTTGTCATTCCTTCCTGACTTGTTTTGTTGTTTTTTGGAAACTCCATCCTGATATGTTTTTTTTTCATTTTTATAAAATGTTTTTTCTGACTTGTTTAACTCCATTTTATATAACTCTATATTAACCATTCCTAACCTCTTCCCTTCTGTTCCTTTTCTCAATGTTGGCATTTCCAATGTCTTCCCTCCCTACCCTGTGTAAGTTTATAAATAGATACCTTATAAGAAGGTCACATGATCACATCTATTTACATAAGGAGGAGATACTGCATGATTTGCTTGAACAATAGTTGGCATACGGTATGGTATCCGGAAAGGTGAATTTAGAATGCTCTTTTCAATAACTGGTATGATCCCCTGTGAACCTCAATGAAAGCATCAGTAGACCATCCTGTGCCCTTTCACTTCATAAATTTCACAGTTTGTGGTACATTACAATCCACACGGCCTTGTAATCCGCAACAGACACCTTTTTTTCGATACATAGTCGAGGCTCGTGGAAAAGCTAGAATTAGTACACTGAATGGATCAGGAAACAACATGCCAAAAGAAACGAGAGAGAGAGAGAGAGAGAGAGAGAGAGAGAGAGAGAGGAGAGAGAAGGAGAGAGAAAGAGGAGAGAGACAGAGAGAGAGAGAGAGAGAGAGAGAGAGAGAGAGGAGAGGAGAGAGAAGAGAAGAGAGAGAGAGAGAGAGAGAGAGAGAAGAGAGAGAGAGAGACACACAGAGAGAGAGAGAGACAACAGAGAGAGAGAGAGACACAGAGAGAGAGAGAGAGACACAGAGAGAGAGAGACACACAGAGAGAGAGAGAGACACAGAGAGAGAGAGACACAGAGAGAGAGAGAGAGACACAGAGAGAGAGAGAGACAGAACAGAGAGAGAGAGGACACAGAGAGAGAGACACAGAGAGAGAGACACAGAGAGGAGAGAGAGAGAGAGAACACAGAGAGAGAGACACAGAGAGAGAGAGAGAGAGACACAGAGAGAGAGACACAGAGAGGGAGAGAGAGAGAGAGACACAGAGAGAGAGAGAGAGAGAGAGAGAGAGAGAGAGAGAGAGAGAGAGAGAGAGAGAGAGAGAGAGAGAGAGAGAGAGATACCAACAGCAGAGTGGAAGTCAAGATAGAGGCTAGACTTGGACCAACAATCAGTGTGGGGAGTAATGAGGGGAAGGAGAGGATCTGAGATGGTGGTGAACAGCTGTCTTGATCTTGAAGACCCTGAGGGAAGAATGAGATTGAAGAGAATAAAATATTAAGGAAGTAGATGGTGGATTTGTAAGACGGTCCCTTTCAGAGATAGGTTATGAGAGTGTGACATTCATCAGGATTGAAAGATATTCCAAGTGTTTGATCATCTTGTGATTTTGTGAAGGTCTGAAGAGAGGGACGAGTCTGCAGCCTTCCTGTTTGAAGGATGAGGGATGTCATGGCAGAGGGTGGAGGCATCAGCAAATAGATAAAGAGGATTCTCCAGAGATTCAGGAAGATCATTTATGAAGATCAGGAATCTTCAGTACATTACAGGAATATGAAGGATTGCGCCCAGTACATTACATTGGGGGCACTCCAGCCTTGACAGGGAAAAGGAAAGGATTTTGCCTGCCAGAAAGGAAAGGATGTGGTTGAGTGCCACATGTTGGCTACGAAAGTAGAGGAAGTCAGTAAGCCATGTGTGGAGTTGTCCTTGGATGCCATATGCAGAGAGTTTGGAGAGTAAGTCAGGATGCCAGACTGTATCAAAAGCACGAGATATGTCCAGAGAGATGGCCCTGATTTCATGTCTGACATTGAGAGCCTCCATCCATAGCTGGGTAAGTAGAAGCAGCATGTCCAAAGTGGAGTGACCTGGTGTGAAACCAAATTAGTGATCTGAGATGAGGTTGTTGGAGAAAAGAAGGATTTCATATTGTTACGGCTGTAGGGGTAGATGGAGGAATTTCAATGGAAAGTGATGATTGAATAGAGTGGTTGGTCCGTGGACGTGTAGGAGACATCTCGACGTAATTCAGTCGGGAAACTGTGAGTTTAAGTGTTACGTGTCACTACATGGGGGGGGGGTTAAGGATAAGTGTTACGTGAATTAGATAGGGATTAAGGATAAGTTCCCCCAGTATGTGATTGCCCCCTGTGACCTATTCCTACATTTTTGCATTTACAAGTGAGCCAAGCGTGCCGAGCAGGCAGAGGCACCACCTTCCCAGGTTTTGTGCAAGCAAGCCACGCCCCAGAGGTGGAACGGTTATTCGGTGTGACGTCAAGGAGAGAAGCGAGGAGGTTCTTGGCTTGATTGGTTCAGTTCAGAGTAAGGGATGCACACATTCGAGAAAGAACGGGGCGAGGAGATGGCCTGTTTGAACAGGGCTTTACGGCTGGCTTTTCTTCGACGCACGAAGAAGACGGCACAATTCCCGTATTTGTGCTGAGGTGAATTGGCTCACGTACTGAGCAGGACGCTGGCCATTGGCTCTTGGTTGGGTTGTGAGAGATGGACCCCGAAGCCTCGTGTGTGTCACTGAAGGGGATGGCACCATTCTGAAAAGCAGCGGATCGGTGAAGAGGATTGACGCACGAAGAAGCTGCATGCGGTCTCTGAGCCCTGGTGTTGAATACAGCTCACGAATTGCCTGACGTACGTTTTTCCTGCTGTGAGAGAGCGGCTTGGTGCCATTTTTCGGGCACGTCTACACGTGCAGGACGATGCGCCTTGATTCCAAGTTCCACAAAGACCATCTCTAGACCAAGCTAAGTGCCAGAATAAAGGAAGGATTTTATTTTATTTTGTTTCCCCTTGTCTGTGTCTACGGCTGTGTGTAGAGGCGTCTCGACTTCAGGTTTAATTTATCTCACGATTATTATATCTGAATTATTGTCCCTTGTAAATATTTGTCTATTTTCATTAAATCCCGTTTTTATTTTAAGTTGCTGTTTCCATGTATTTGTCGTGGGCTTCGAGTATAAACCCCCCTGTGCTGTGCTTCTCCATGCCTCTGTTGCAACACCAATGCCATGCCCCACCCCTCCCACGCGCGTTATAATCTCTGAGGATCAACGTGTCCGCCTCCTAAGGAAAACCGCTCGGCTATCCGGGCTGGCAGTGTTAACCGCTGTCACCACAATTTGGGTTGGGGGATGAACCTGAACCACCATCCCACGACAATATTAACTGTGATGATGGATTGCTTGCTGATGTTTGAAAGTAAGCTGATAGTCTTTAGTTGAGGGTTTCAGTTTTTGAAACTACACAAACGATTTCAATGAAACTTTACCACAATGCTCATCACCATGTATGTACCAAAGTTTGTTCATGGCATCAAAAAAAAAAATAATAATAATAAATAGACCCTAAGGGGGTCTACGGTGGTTGCCCCCCCCCCCCCCAAAAGAAAAAAAAATAGGTATTTGCTTTCTTCTCAGAAACTACACACGCAATTCTGATGAAATGTGTCGACAACCTTCATCACCCGTGATGTACCGAAGTTTGTTCACAGCATTAAAAAAGAAGATCGGGGTCTGAGGGGGTCTACGGAGGGAGTTTACAGGTTTGTTGTCCCCTAAAGAGCTATTTGCTTTCTTCTCAGAAACGGCACAAACCATTCTGATGAAACTTGACTACAACTTTCATCACCCATGATGTACCAAAATTTGTTCATGTCATTGTAAAAATCAGGGTCTAAGGGGGTGTAAGGGGGCAGTTGCCCCCCAAATATGTATTTGCTTTCTTGTCTGAATTTGTTAGGCAGGGCTTGTCTGAATCTTGTCTGAATGGCAGGGCCGGATTTTCCAATAGGCAACATAGGCCATTGGCCGAGGGCCCACCAGTAACTGGGGGCCCCACCGGGGACTTGTGGGTTCTCTGATCGGCCAAGGAGTAGGCGAGGAGGCCCTATATCTTGCAAATCTTTCTTGTCTATAAGGAGTAGGCTAGTAGGCTAAAAAAAAACATCTCTTTTTTTTACATTACAATATTACGATATATATATTTTTTGGGGGGGGGGCACTGATAAGGTTTGGCCTAGGGCCCACAAGCAAGTAAATCCGGTCCAGGGTGGCGGCTTGGGATCCTAGGGTCCTGAGTTCAAGCCCGTCGGCCGCTGAATTAATACACCAGGGGGTTGACTCAGCCTGTCATCCTTCCGAGGTCAGCAAAATGAGTACCAGTTCCAGTGTGTGTACTGGTAGAGGGGCACTGCATGGCGACACAGTTGCGCTTCAAGAAATGATAGCTACCCTGGCAGCTAAGCTGCCATACGACCACACAATCGAGATCTTTGTCCTGGAGAAAAATTTTACTAAAAAACAAAAAAACAAACGTAAATCCACAACAAGCAGTGCTCGCTGAGTAAATGCACCCACCACCATTGTTTGTATCGTATGCACACACTCTGAACCAAGAAGCACTGTTTACTTTGCCTTCATTTTACAGCAGAATGAGCCTGCTCACACCTCTATCATAATGGAGGAGTTGGAGTGACAGGAATTATTCTTTTTATTGATATTTGCCCTAATTTTATGTTTTTGCTCATACTTACTAATGTTATTATAATAAAATTGTTATATTTGTTTATGAAATAACATGTTTACTATCTGTATTATTATTAGTGCTTTTACCATTACCCCAATAAAACCCTCATACGCCACCCATTGGTAATAAATAACGCTGTCGGGAACGCATCTCCATATAAACAATGGTACAATGACCCCTTTTAGCGCAATTTGCATTCTCTTCTTCAGGAATGCATCCTGAGCACTAAGCGACGTATTACTGTACACAGTGCAGTAATTTTTAGAGTTTGAACCACAGACTCCACTATCCAGCGAAAAATGAGGTCAATAAATAAAAAATAAGTAATGGTGCTGTTACAGGGCAGCCTGG
>CM068959.1:95387062-95411071 GCA_035128595.1 Eptatretus atami
AGGAACGAGCTAGGGAGGTTCTATCCTGGCCCTGCATGAATGCGGACATAGAGCAAACTGTTCAGAACTGTTCCAAGTGTGCAGACTATCAAAATCGCCTGCCTGCTGAGCCCCTGAAACCGACTCCTACACCGAATCTATCTTGGATGCATAGACCTATTCCAGTTTGATGCCTAAGACACACCTGATAACGCGTTGGACTATATTAACTCCAAATTCATTAGAGGTGGAGGAGTGAAGGATTTACGCTGCAGTACAAACTCTTGAGCGGCCTAAAAGCACAGTTTATCGACAGGTTCTACCGGAGTGTACAACTCACAACTTGTGAGGAAATTTTGCAAAGATCATGGAATCATTCTTAGAACATCTAGCCCCAGATATCCACGTTCAAATGGAGAGGTAGAGAGGGCGGTACAAACAGTAAAACGACTCTGGTGAAAATCTACAGACAAGCACCTGGCCTTGCTGAAATATCGCACAACACCACTGGAAGGCATTCATCTATCACCGGCTCAACTACTGATGGGAAGACGTCCAAGGAATTCCCTTCCCATTGCCCGAGGTCTTCTGGTGCCGAGAGCTTATGACCGTGATGTTGTAAAAGGGCACTTCGACCTGGAAAAAGCAAAACAGAAGTTCGACCGTGATCGTCACTCACTCAAAGATCTTCCACCATTAAACAGAAGATTGAATTTAAGAATGGAGCCTCCTCCTACGGGTGCCAAAAGGTGGATACCGGCTTATTGTGTAGCAGCATTCTGAGCCACGTTCGTACGTTGTTCGGTCCCGAGAAACAGGTGACACTTATCGCCGTAACCGGCGACATTTACGTAAGAGCACCAGTGTAGCCCATGAGGGTGTTACTCTCGATCGGTCTTTCGTTGATACTGATAACGCTACCAGTGAAGCCCATGATGGCTCAAGCTGTTCGTCAGACATGAAGCCTCCACCTGGTGACACTGCACCTACTGCAGATCTGGGTGAGCCATACAGAGCAGTCACCCCGTCAGTGTCTACAGCTCGCCCAGTTACCCCATGTGTAACTTCAACTCGAAGTGGTCGTATCAGTCGTCGACCAAACAGACTTGACTTGTGATGAACTGTGAATGTTACCCTCGTTGAGTTTGGATGTTTCCTCACACTGAATTGGATTTTATTTGTTGCAAGGTAATGTCGATTGAAGTGTTTGATAGCGAGTACAGGTACACACAACAGTGAATGGTGTTGACGCTGACATACACACTACAAATGGCAAAGTAAGTGGCTCATCGTCGAGAAACTCTGCATTCCAAAATCATGGGCATTAATTGAGGTTGGTCCCCATTTGCTGCATTATAGCCTCGCCTCTTCTGGGAAGGTTTCCCACTAGATGTTGGATGTTGATAGCGGGGATTTTCGTTCATTCAGCACAAGAGATCAGTGAGGTCGGGTACTGAGTGGGGCGATTAGGTCTGGCTTCGCAGTCGGCATTCCAATTATCCCAAAGGTGTTGCTATGGGTTTGAGGTCAGGGCTGTGTGCAGGCCAGTCAAGTTCTTCCACACGCGATCTCGACAAACCATTTCTGTATGGACCTCGGCTTTGGTTGGCATGGGGGCATTATGCATGATGAAACAGGAAAGGCCTTCCTCAACTGTTGCCACAAAGTTGGAAGACAGAATGCATCTAGAATGGCATTGCATGTTGTAGCATTAAGATTTCTCTTCAGCATGGAACTAATGGGCCTTAGTCAGAACCATGAAAAACAGCCTCAGGGCATTATTCCCCCCCCGCACCAAACTTTACAGTTGCACTTTGCATCCGGGCGGTATGCTTCTCCTGGCATCCCCTAACCCAGATTTTGTCCCGGTCGAAGCTGTCCAAGAATGGTGAAGCGTGTCAATCATTCCAGAGAAGCGTGTATTCCACTGATCCAGAGTCAATGGCGGTGCGCTTTACTACGCACTCCAGCCGGACGCTTGGCATGTGCACGTGATTCTTAGGCTTGTTGTGCGACTGTTCAGCTCATGGAAACCCATTTTCCATGAAGCTCTTGACAAACAGTGCTTGTGCCTGAAGCGGTGTGCTTTCAGTAGTCAGTTTGGAACTCGGTAGTGAGTGTTGGCAAACCGGACACAAGATTAATTTTCCACACGACAACGCTTCAGCACCCTGCGGTCCCATTTCTGTGAGCTTTTATGTGGCCGACTTAACTTCACGGCTTGACCTGTTTGTTGCTGCCCGACATGTTTCCACATCAACAATTAAACATCACTTTTACAGTTTGAAACGCATATTCCACTTATACTTAGAGCTAATGAATGGTGTTGACCAAGGGCAGCTCCATCAGCGCGAAAAATTGTGACAAACTGACTTTGTTGGAAAGGTGGCATCCTATAACGTTTGCCATGTTGAAAGTCACTGAGTCTTCAGTATGGCACATTTATGCTGCCAGATGTTTGTCTATGGAGATTGCACGGCTGTGGTGCTTGATTTTATACACCTGTCAGGCAATGGGTGTGGCTGAAATAGCTAAATCCACCAATTAGAAGGGGTGTCAACATACTATTGGCCATGTAGTGTATCTACACTAAAAAAGGCAATGTGTGTGTGTGTGTCTCCTCCATAACTCCAAAACCATAAAAACCTAAACATCCTGAAACTTTGCAGCATACTAAGAAAACTCCAAGGAAGTGCAAGAGTGAAATTGGTGTTTGGGTGAAAATTAAAACACCCTTTTGAAGATAATTAATGCCATATTTAATTATATCCTTCATCAGGCGATCCTCGGCCACCTCGCTCGCCTGGTGTCTTCTGGCGTTTCCTGGGTAATCGGCTGGAGGCTTTGAAAGCTGCCATGTTTTGGCCTGCTAACGCATGCCTTGACTTGGAAAAGGCCACAACTAATTTCTTCAACGATGAAGTTCTTTTTTTTTCCACTTGTCCTCGCTTCATTATTGAAGCCTGTTCAATCATATGCTAATGAATCGCTGGGTACATCACAATGCTTATAAATGCCCGGAGACGTCAGCATTCGTTTGCTATATTTTATTTTCTGGCACATGCGATCGCACACAATATCCCTTAAACTAGAAGAAATTACAAAATTTAGCTCTGGAATAAAACTGACAAGCAAGTTCCGACTACTAGAAAGTGTTCATTTGTCCCATTCGGCCATATTTGACATTTCTGGCATCTCCGGGAGGTGTATGTTTAATGTGTTGCTAAATGGCGTGCCAAACGAGCCATTTCTTATCAACCGTTTTGTTTTGAGTCTTGCTTGAGTGCTTAAGCCTACTTGGTGAGCGCTCTTCCAAGCTGCTCAGTTGTCGTTAAGGTAAAAGTAACCCGTGCTCTCATGGAACATAGATTAGACAGACGTCGTTTTCCCGCCTATGTTTGGCCCTGCGGTGCCGATCGGTGGGTGGCCTCGGAGGTGTCTCATCTGCTGAAAATGTGTAATTTTATTTTTGTAGACCTTTTAGTTTAACTTTTTGGCAATTTTTTTTCATAATCCTCACCCCCCTCACTTCGACATCAAAATATGTACATATATAAAAAACAAAAAGGTCCATCCGACAGGTGCTTGCCTATGATCTGGCTGTAAAGGCAGCAGAGCATGGATCGAGCATTTTGTGTTCTGTTTGCTTGATATTTTTTGAAGTGATTTTGTTAATTTCCCCCACTTTGAAATCCCTCTTTTAAAATAACTTGTTTAAGGAAATTTTTGTGTTTGGTCGTTTTTAGCTCGCACTGTTTCGAAAGAACAGAGAGCTATAGCGATACCCCCGGAGTGAGCGTGAGCGTTTGAAAATGTTAAAGTTTTTGGTGCAAGTTATTTAGAAGCTTGCCATTCCAATTTAATGT
Organism: Eptatretus atami; assembly: GCA_035128595.1. Lineage (NCBI taxonomy): Eukaryota > Metazoa > Chordata > Myxini > Myxiniformes > Myxinidae > Eptatretus > Eptatretus atami. Next base: position 95,390,908 of record CM068959.1, read on the forward strand.
CTACTAGGATGCTGATATTTTGGCATGGAGGTTTCCTTGGGGGTTATACTATTGGTGTAGTGAAATTGAAATAAAAAAATAATTTCCAAATTTTTAAAATTTTTTGACTCTGTTTTGAACTTAACTTTTTTGTAGCAACATCAACGTTAAAGTTTTTGGTGCAAGTTATTTAGAAGCTTGCCATTCAATTAAATATGTGGACCTCGGATGCTGATATTTGGCATGGAGTGTTCCTTGGGATATATTATTGAATGTAGTGAGTGAAAATAAAAAAAGTTCAAATTTATTTTAATTTTTGACCTGTTTTTGAACCTTAACTTTTTTGGTAGCAGCATCACGTTAAGTTTTTTCCTTTTCTAATGTTTTTATCTACCACACTATTTTTTAGCTGATTACAAATATACAAATACATATATTTGCTTTTAAATTAATTTGATCAGACTTTACCTGGCAATTGCTTTATAAAAAAATATTATTAGACGAGGTCTTTTTAAAAACGATAAATGTATACAGCGAGCATATGGGTGGCTTTGAACACTTTTCTGGTTATGGTATTTTATGCGTGTGTACATTTTCTCGAGGGTGTGTGGGTATATAAACTATATCACCACAAACGGAACTTAGGGTGTGTGGTGTGTGGTGGTGACCGTGAACCTGACATCCCTGAAGAGTTTTTGACAGGTTGGCTCTAAGCTGCTACCTGGGTTAAGAATCCGCGAACCGCAGCTATAATCCGTGCATCACCGTGTTTCGTAGGGCAGGGCGATTCAATCAATGTGTGGTGGCATCCTTGGATGGACGTTAAAATGGGCGTCGCCATCTGCCAGCATTCATTGGTGGACGATAACGATCATGGTGTCATTTCCGGAGTCGGCGAGCCCATCACCGTGCACCCTGGAACAAATTATAAATTCTTGCCATAGACGCAGCAGAGGGCACTGCATTAGGCAGACGGCCACACACTCAGTCAATGCTGTTGACGCCACAGCCTTGGCTCATACAAAACAAGAAGTCCTCCATTAAAGTGAAGCATTGTGATGGTTAAATGAAGAATCGTTCAGAGAGCGCTGTTTTGGCAGTGATGAAGGGCTAATGTTCAATAACGTCAGGCACATCAATTAATCTAAGCTGGTAATTTAACTCTGCGACAACTTGAAGCTGATAAACTCCATCGTTTATCTTGTCCACCAATGAAACGACACCACAACCTTCAGAAAGCTAGAAGTGTCCTTGGCCTATTGGTTAGTGCTGTTTTGTCATTCGCCATCTGAGCACTCACCTCAACATGACAGAATCCTCCATTGGCAACCATTTCTGGGCAGAACAACTGGAGGTTTATGAAGCTTTGCTTTTGGTCAACAACTGAATCCTACAATAAGTTATAAAGACTAGGATTTCAAAATCAATCATAAATAATATTGCGGTGTGTTCTTTTCCAATATATTAATCCAGCAGATCTTCCAATTACTTTAACATCTGAAAATAATCATTTCCAATCCAGATTTATGGAAGTCATGTCATCATGCTGTGATCATGGATAATACATAGACTTCTCACATGGATAATACAGAAACACATCATGCATGCTGTGGATCATGGATAATGGAATATGAACCTTGGTCATCAAAATACGAAAAATTTGAAAAAAAAAAAAAAACCCCAAACCAAAGAAAAAAAAAACCAAAATCATGCTGTGATCATGGATGCAACAGAAACAATCATGCTGTGATGCATCGAATGACAACAGAACAAATCATGCTGTGATCATGGAATGACAACAGAACAATCATGCTGTGATCATGGAATAATGGCATAGATAGGTCTTCAATGGATGATTACAAACATGCCATGCATGATATGAAATGATGTCGGCGAACACACCGTGATCAACAATCCATCCGTTTCATCACATCCATAGTACATCTTCAAATCCTTCATGGGTGCTAATGTGTTATCCACATTAAAAGATGCATGAGGCTCAATTCTTTAGAAGTTAATCGATGGGGGCAGCCGAAGAGGTTTACTTTAATCGTAATCGACTCAATTCATTGGTTGGCTCAGACTTAATTTGTCTTCCCGTCTGAACCGAAACGCTCATGATGGTAGGAATAACATTCCTACAGGCCACTTCAGAAATAGCCATGTGGAATCACCTTTGTTTGCACAAGAGCTATAGCCTGTTATTAAACGCTCTTTCTTGATATTACTTTCCGATTTTTAATATCGAGCCACTTTCATTACTCATGGAGTCGTGATACTTGCTCTAGCCCGACCCACTTCCATCGACAAACTCTGTTCGCTTGTGAATTAAGATGGAAATGCATATATTTGATGAATAACATTATATTTATATATATATATATATATATATATATTATATATATATTTATATATATATTGTTTACTTTTAATAAAAAGCAGCGACAGGAATTATGGCTCTTTCAGGACTTTTATTCGAGTATGGGCATTTTTTCTGCAGTCAAATTCAAGCTTCTGATTTTTAAATATCATTCAAGTGTCAAGCAAGGAAGGTGATTTTCACAAGAGAATTAAATATAATAACATGGGAAGGAGCAAATTCCACAACATGAATTTGAGATCACGTTGATATCAAATCAGATTGCTTAGCCAAGACTCGAAATAGCGAATTTCATCGAATCTTGAATTTGTCGATGTTGGTGGTATGCCGGTGGGGAGAAAGTAAGCTTTGCGATAAGCGAGTTGTATGTGGAGGGGAGAGTATTTCGTAACGGTACTCTGTGGAAGGGAAAGTACTTGGATTACAGGTATTACCGGCAGGGAGGTGTGAGGTACTTAGATATCAGTAGTATTTGTGGAGGTGAGAGGTACTAAGATTATGGTAGTACACGAATGTGAGAGGTACTAATATTGGTAGGAAAAGAGGCAAGTGATAGCCTTGACTGTTTCAATATGAACAGAAGATGACACACATGTTGCATTTCCATGGAATAGACAGACGCACAACGTATGCCACTTTAGAGGGTAATTGTGCCCGCAGAGCTATGGGGTGGACCGCTGCATGGACGCGAAGGATGTGCCAACATGTGGGTGGCGGTTGTGGTTTGTTTCCCCAGTGGGGAGAAGCTTGGTAAGCTGCCAGGATTCTCAGCAAAAATTGTTTTGACGCCCCCCCCCTAAAGAGGGCTTAAAGGACATCACAGGAAGAGAAAAACACAATGTAAAGATCCATTAAGGGAGCTTATGGTCTCCACCCTACCCATCCCCTTTAACTATAAATCTCAACAGGTGATGGTCTACAATAGTCAGATTTATATCACCGAGACTGTGGCCTCAGTTATTAACATAAGATTGGTAACATCAATTCTAAGTCAAATTCTTGCAGTAATGCGTTTCATCATACATGTATTTAGTCATTTTGCAATAATCATATTGATTAATCTTCCCATGTGTTGTTATCGACAAACAATCCATATCTAGCTACCCTGGAATTTCTTAATGGATGTTCAGTACGAGGTAACCAGCTGCGAATGGAGGACGTGCTTACAACTGTTTATCCTGATTATCCTCTTCCTCCGCCATGTGGCTAAGCTTGGAGCAGTGTTTTGAGGATGAGAGGGGGGAAGGGAGAGGGGGGGGGACGCTGTTTTGTTGGTGTTTTTAAATTCGTCCTGCCAGCCAGCTTGAGGATTGTCAGTAAACTCGGGGGTTCTGAGAGAAATATGGTAGTCAATGTTTTTTAATCCAGAATATTTACGACGCAGGAGTCACTCGACAGGTCGTGTAATTTAAAATGACTGCAAAGCCATGTTATGCACATCAAGAGCTAAAAAAATTAATAAAAAAAACACACACACACACACACACACATGTGTCCATATTTGCATACCTCTGTGTCCCTAATGCCAGTTTCAAGAATATTGTGTTCAATGAGAGTTATAATGAAGCTTGAAATGGGAAATGATATAATGCAGCTGCTTGGCAGAGTAGCACTAGCTCCTCCCTTAGGACAATGTCGCTCACCTTTCCCGAAATCAACTCACATCATGTAGAAGACGACAGGCAACACAACCACGATCATGAACTGGCACACAATGCAATCACCTCCCACAATTGGGAGAGAACTGTGATGGGATTGTTTGGATGGAAACAGATATGACTTTTTCATCAAAGATCAATTACCATCCATGATATGAACAAGATATTTTGAATGACGCTCGTGGGAGGTCAGGCACCGACACAATTTTTGTCCTCGCAATCTGTTTAAAAACGCTAGGCATAGATCAACCGCACATGAGGCTTTCATAGCGTGGTCATTGCATGGCATCACATGCAGTAGTTGCAAAATGGGTATCAATAGTTATCTGAATTGTACACTTTCCATGAAAAACACACCATTGAAGTCTGGTGGAAAGGTCCTGTGGGATGTGTAGGGCTTCATGATTGTCATTGTTGTCTTCATTGTCTTGTCTGGCCAGGCTTCATGAATTTGTTTGGTGTTGTGTGTTTGCGAGCGGAGGTTTTTTATCTATTATAATTCCTATGGTCTCCTGCCTGGTTGCAATCATTTCAGAAGAGCACAGCTTTGTGCCACCAATGCAGTGCCACCCATTTTCCCAGTAAGCTTGTACTAAGAGTGCCAGAGATATTGCGATAGACTCCAAAAAACAGACATTAAAAAAATCGTACATCGCCAGCAAAACGAAGAAGGTGTTTAACATCTTTAAATACCATACCGATTTTAAAAAGCTTTGATGCACTCGGCATCTCGGCTCACATGGAACAGGAACAGTGAAACGTATTGTTGTGAATTTTTGGAAGCTTACTGCAACACAACAGCCAGGTCTATAGATCAGCTATATCGGTACAGTATGTGTTTCTACGTTAGGGTCCCATCCTATGTTTAATGGGATGATTAATTGTACGTGCGCGCTGTGATTATTTTTGATAGTTAGGCTTTAATTACCACAATGACACCTGCCTCGGCTTCTCTTCGCACATCCTCCACCGGCACGCAATTGCAGCGCGTGCGTGTTTCAGCATGGTACGTGAGCGGAGCATCCGTGTGCTAGGGCGGGGTTTATCTTCTGGACGGTGGTGTGCTGGCTTCGCGCCAAATAATGGCACCAAGCGTTACGCTCAAGTGGCTTCGTCCAAATATGGGCACAAGCGTTTTCGTTCTGGCTTGGCCTCCAAAATGGGCATAAAGCGTTCGCTCTGCCCAATGAGGGAGTGCGAGCGTGGGCTAAGAGAAGCGCACGTGGGCCAACGAGAGGAGAAGAGAGTTAGTAGTTTGTTCTTCTGGTTGCTTCAAAAAGAGAGTAGAGTGGTTGTTTCTGGTCTCGAAAAGGAGTTGTCTTCGGTCTTCGAGACGTCTGGTGGTTTTCTTGAAGGCAGTCGTCGCCTTACTGGGGTCCCGCCAACAGAGAGTCTTCTCTTGTGGCTGTGTGCCTGCGAGCCTGTCCCGACGAGGATCGCCTGCCTGGGCTTGGAGGCGGCATTGTGTGGTGGGTTCGAGTCCTGCAGCACCGGATCGTACGGAAGACCGCAGAGGCGAAAGGTCAAGAATAGGCTCTGACATCTCAGCTCGCCTTTCCTCGAGCTGGAGGCCCTCCATCAAAGACGTGACGGGTCCGTTTCTTTTTGGGTGTAGTGTGTGTGTGTCTGGTGTTGTGTGGTCGCCAGAATCCTACTTTAAGTAAACTGCATAAGTGCTTGTACATAAATTGCAATCATTTCATTCATTATTCGGTTAACCTCTGCCTTTTTGGCGTGCTCCCTGGCCCATTAATAATAAATATCCTTTTTGTAATGTTCCAGCTCGTTCTGTGTTTTTTCATTGGCTTGGCAAGGTGTGCATTGAGGATAGGCGAGGACCGGTAAATTGTTCATTTGGTCCGCGACGGCCTTGGTAATCTCCGCTCGGGTTACAACACGGTTCGGGCTCGGTACACTCGTTTCCGCTCGAGTCCGTCGAGGGTGTGAATTCCGCGGTAGTTGCCGCGTGGTAATTAGGTATAATTGTAAGTTTGGCATAGGACCCTACCCCAACGCGGTCAAATTATTGGCGATTCATGGTCAGTAAGGGGGACCCGTGTTTCGACTTATCCAAAAGGCACGAACTTCAATTCCGGTGTGTTCGTGGAGGCTGATCTCTGCTCCCTCTAGGCGGTCGATGCTCGCCACCGATACCGCGCGCCCGCTAACAGTATGAAGTCAAGACGTAACCAGGAAGTACGTACAGTATGTTTTAAACTTTGAAACCTCAGCATCTGAGCTCTACAGCTCCGTACAAAGCAACCGAAGCTTTTTTTCTTTCGCCCTCCGTGGCTGGTTTAAAAGCAATTGCCATTAAGTTATTCATTTAAATCGTGTGTGCTTTGGAAACCTGTGCCGAGTCGGTGATACCGCGATGGCGATACGGTATGGAAGTGCTGCATTATAACGTATTCTTGTGTGAACGGCGCAGGGTGATGAGATAAAATAGGATCAGAGCAGGAGTCACATTTGCCATTCCGAGTCTTTTTTCACTGAATGATAATCAAAGATATCAAAACAGAGATGTCAGCCTGGCGCTTCAAAACACACGTTTTGCGGCAACGACGTAAGAGCGACGGTGTATTCACTTTTATTGTTTAATTAATCGTGCACAAGAATGCTTGCATTAATCCTGATTATGAAAAATAGCATCACATAAACCAACAAAGTTAATCAATCAACGGGTATCCCTGTACAATCATTGTTCCCCAGAACACATTTAGAAACGACATGGGGGCCCGAAACGCTTTAGTTGGAGAGGACCATACCAAATGGGTTTGACTAATGCTCCATGTGTAATTATCTCGGCCCCAAAGTTGGTAAGGCCTGAACCCCCGAAAACACGCAATAATGCAACGAATGCGACTTCACTTACACACATCGATAATAAACTCAACAACGTGGTGTATCAACAGTCAGTATTTTTCAGAGAAATCGATCCATACCTTGGAATAATAATCAAACATGTTAAGACATGAGATTGCGGCTTGACGCATTCCAGCACAACATTCACGACAAGCAGAAGTGCTGTGAGAGGCGATGGTATTGTTTAACAGCAGGTGGTCAGGGGCTGCTATGTTCCCACTTATTATTGTTGGGTTCGCAGGCGCCCAGCCAGTTGACCACTATTTTCGTGTGGTCTGTGTGTCTGTTTGTGGACTCTCTCTCGCAGAGCGTATGCTCTGTGACGTTTGATGGCGATTTGATGAAACTTGACAAAGCTAGTATATCACTGGTCTAGTTGCGTCTTTTTTGTATGAGGGGGCGTCCCCGCCCTTGTGGGCGGAGCACGGCCCACTTGAACTTTTTGTTTATTTTCTCGATTTTTTTCTCGCAATTTCATTTTCCTAAGAAGCTGTGCATAATGTCCTAAGTAAACATATAAAAAATCCAGATTTGATTTGGTCACTTTTGACGGAAGAGATAGGTTTTTACGGTAGGGCTTCCTCATACTGCCCGCGGAACCATCGAGAGACTGAACAGCATGTATCTCACGAACAGATGCCGCATGAGCAGTAGATGTTAGATATCAAATAATCTTGTTGGACAAAACATGTATTCCATGCGCACGTGAGATAAGGTGACACAAAGAGTTCATCAAAGTCCATTCGCTACAAAAATGCAATGTCTGATTGAGCTGATCAACCTTGTTGATGTGGCAAACTCTAAACCAAGCCTTACTTCTCAATTGATGACATTGAAACCGCTACACGAGAATGCTTGGACCAGACGGTATCGAAAACCATTTCGCGGCATTCACCGCAGAATGATGGCTGAAGGAGAAAGATCATTACTGAATGGCCCAGTGTGAAGTCTAATCCTGCATAGAAGAAGCAGAAGAAAGCCCAGCAGTCTTGTACTTCGCTGATGCATGCGAGAAGACATGATACATTCTGTTATTAAAGTGAGACAATGATATGGACAACATGAAGACCATCTTTAAAGGCAGCACAGATAATACGGCAAGAAGCAATTGCTGATTTACAAGAAGGAAAAACGCAGCGAATGTCATCCCAGTTTTCTAGCAACAGCAATGCGTTCCCAGTGAACTGTACCACTAATGATCCGCTGGATCAAGTGGGTCTTTGGATGCGCTGGAAACTGAAACAAGGACGCAGTGTCGTCGACAGAATGGCACTCACAGTGAGCCAAACATCCTCTATGGATTCAGGTCGCAATCAGACAGGTGAATACAATTCAAGCAGAGAATCAGCACCTTCAAGGCATCAACATGGCAAGAGAAAACCTCCAAGTCCTGGGGCTGGCCGCTGACTGTGCATCATGACAGCACGAAACAAAAACGATGATGGGTCTTCTGCATACACAGGGCCTATTGTGACTACATGGCCGCACCCTGCTTTTGGAACTGCTCTTGCCAATAAGCTGATGGTAGAAACACCAACAGTTTTCGAGGCCTGTACGTACCCGCCTTTCTGAGAAGGGAACATTTGTCTCTTTGCTGGCAGACAACACAGATTTGCTTGAAGACAACTGCTGACGGCAAAGGCACACGTGGAACAATTGTGGCAGTTATCAACGAAGCGATGCTCCTGAGAAACAGTTGCCCGCACCTCTGAACGCATGGTGATGCAAAAAGTCTGTCAGTCAGCCATAACCATGCTACAGATGGATTCGTTGTGAAAGCCCAAACCGACCACACAAAATAGGACCAGACAGTTTTGCAGTCCAACAGGATGGCATCTCTGGAATAACTATCAGCTGATCACCGAGGATGGGTCAATTGCTTATGCAGTCTCAGACTGAAGACGGGAGAGAATACTTCTCAGCAAGATTCCATGTTGGGCAGCTACAACTCACTGCTGTCTCTGCAAGTCAAGCCGTGTCACTCAGATTGGATCTCTACCACTGCTTCCAGAGAGTGGCACATGAATGGTCAACACTCCTCACCGTGATTAATGCAGACAAGTGAGCATGAGGCACCTGGCAGTTGGTGAAGAACATCCTACTGTACATCTCATTTGACATGGCCCTCTATGAGAAGGTTTGGTGCAGTTTTGGTTTTGATGCCAGGCCTGACTTGAAAGCGCACGGTTGCCGCAGACTTGGTGAACTACGTGCGTCATGGCTTCTCTGAGAGCTCTTTGGAAGCCTCCCATAGAGAATTCAGGCATAGATGACACCTTGATAGAAGCTGAGTCTATGGTGCAAGCAACAACGGGCAGATCCTCAAGTGCACACACTAACCAAACATTCTCTCAGAGGCCACATCTACTCATATGTTGCTCTGGTATGAACTGGTACTGGGAGGAATTTTTCAGAGAGAAACCACAGCTGAAAAGACGTTTGCCTGGGCAGGGCAACAGAATAAGTCGAACCGCCTGCTCTGAGGAGGACAAATCTGCAAGCAAGCCAACGCTACCTTCCTCGAAGCCTTGTCCACTGCTGAGGTGATGAAAGCATTCAAGGAGTGGGAAAGCACAGAAGACCCAAAACAAATGTTCAAGGTCCATATCGAACTACCCTGCAACCTGGTGGAGACAGTCCTGTTCTTTGTGGCTGCAATCTGCAGTGCTGATATGACTCCATTTGCAAGCTGCAGAAACATCAGCAAGCTGTTCTTATGCTTTTGACCGGATCAATAACAAGGCGACTCTGGCCCAGATACATGCTGATATGCATGACGTCAGACCAATATCAATCTGAGACCGAAGGACTCGTATAGCAGGTAATCTGTCAGTCACCAGAATAACATTCATTTTGTGTGTCCATAAGGTGCAGCCACACGCATGCGAACATCTCAACAAGCAGATGAAGGTCCCTATGGACTGTTGGAATCTCACAATGTCCAACCGCTAGACAGAGAATTCTTTCAATGGCTACACCTGACTGTCATGCCTTGTCCAGAAGAGTTCAAAGTCATTTGGCATTAGAACAGTTGGCAAGACATAGAGCATCTGGAACAGGATCCTAGTGGTCCTCAGAAAGAGATCATGAAGGCAATTGACAAAAATTAAGGCTGTAATACTGAGTCATGACCAACCCAGTTACCGTGAGGGTGACAAGTTGTACAACATGATCCACATGCTAAGTCGCACAGAGTATGTCCCAACCAGATCTATGAACATCAATGACACTGGGCAGAAACTGTACGAAGACTTGTGTCAGAGAGAAATCAATGGAGAAATCAGCTTGGGACAGTCAAGAAGGAAAACAAACAAAATGTTCATGTCTGGCAACAAGAAGTCCACTGTGAAAATTCGAGACAAGAACTGTACGATTCTAAGGAGACAAAGATCTGTATGGCAGACTGCTGGTACTTGCCCGGTCTAACAGCAGATTGACCAGAAACATACTTGTGGCAAATTGAGTTTCACCAGACACAAGAGCACTCTTTGCCCCAATGGGGATATACTGCCTGCACTGACTAAGTCAAGTTGATCCACCTCGCTAGAAAAGCTGGCAAAAGGAAGACAACAGAAGATCAGGATCAACGCACAAGCTGCAGGTGAAGCTTCAATGGACCAACTGAACTCTGAGCTCCAGTCAAGAATGGTCATCCTAGTCGCACAATTGCAACTAGTGGATGGCATGGTTGTTGTCCAAAGTGCTGAACAAAGAAGGCACGCGACAGTAGTCACGGTCAAAATTTAAGTGAATGGTTCTACGGCAGACTGATGTTCTAACTCAGAGACTATCGATGAGGTTGATTCTTGGTTGTTTGATCACTACAGGGTGGATTCTTTTGAAGCACATCACAGGGAGAAAAGAAGACCAGGAAGGATCCAATCCAATACAAATCAGAATGACCAAACTCAAGAAGATTCGCAATGAGCCGCTTACTCTCTCATGGCCAAACCAAAGGTTGATCTGACGGTTACTGGCATAAAACGGTTGAATACAGCAAAGAATCCCCCAAGCTTGTCATTGCTTCTGCTGCAGGACACAACGAGAGCACAGTCAATTGGACTTTTGAAGGCACAACCATGAAGAAAGCAGACACCTTGTTGATCCACATGCAGCTTCTGCTTTCAACGTCGGCAACTCCATCCGAGTGCACAGCTCATGTTCTTTCTCCCCAGACAACAGATGGACTGGTGCTGGTTGTAGCAAATTTGAAAATCGCTGCTGAAAAATAACTTGTGTTTCAAATTGCATCTGGGATTTTGGAAGTGAAACCAATATGGAACAGCCTCTGGGTGCAGATCGAGCAAAGGCTTTGCCAGCATTCATGCAATTTACGGAGCAGACAACACTGGGCGGTTTTCTAGAATAGGAAAGCGACCTGGTTGAACATCTACCTCAAAGCATGATGATCATGTTGTAAGGCTCTGCAATGCGTTTCAAACCAGTGAAGTGACAGAGGATCTGCTATCTACTTTGGCATGAGTTTGTATGCACTGTATACTTAGCGCTACTAGGGGATGCCAAATCGACAACATCCTGAACTGAGATGGTATCTTTTTCTGCAAGCACTGGCAAGAAAGTGCAAGCTTTCACCCACACTTCGTGCTCTCAACGCAGCATGTCTAAGTCGAGCCACATCCAGGCCAGAGTGGGGGTCAGGCAGACATCGCCAGCAGGAGTTTCCTTGACCCTACAGAAATGCGCCTACTACAAGGACGACGAGTGGCCAGCCTGAAAACAATGACACTGAGGTCCTCGCCAGCACCAGAGGCCAATCATTGAGATGGTCAGATGTCAATGCAAAGCAGACTGTTCTTCACACAGATGTTCGTGCATTCAGTTGGAGCTCCCCTGCACGGGTTACGTAAGTGTAGCACTTGACTGCACAGAATGATAAGACTTCTCGGATATCTACATTTGTTAGTGACAGTGATGATGATAGTGAGGACGATGGAATGGTTTGTAATGACAGATGTCTTGTAGTTTGGCTTGTGTGGAACTGGGTTGTCAATTCCGAATATTCTTTTTTCTTTTTCTGTTCTGTTTCAGCTATGCATATTAAAATGCAAGATAGACACCCATACTGTGTCATTGAATTTTTGTAATTATCAGCAATTGGAATTGCTTTGCCCCCAAAAATGTACGATTTGTGCCACTGGATCTTGTTTCTACGGTCATCTAGGAGCGAGATATTGAGAAAACTAGTGTTCTGAGGGTCGCCAGTTTTTAAAAAATCCAAGATGGCGCACCATATGACATCTGAGGAAAATGGGAATCAAACTTTTCTGAATTTGTTAGGCTATAAGGTTTTTCAAAATATATAGTTTTCATAATGCTCCCAAAAATTATAACGAAATTACATAAAGGAACTGACCAAAAATGAAATATTGTGTTTTCTTTGCGTTCCTTTATTTTTGGTTTTCATGCCAAGCCTAACAAGGAAAATATCTTTTTAGTTTTCCTAGACAACTGCCAAAACTTCGCCAATATATCTCTGCAAGGAGAGAAAAGTTAAATGGAAAACCCATCGGGCAATGCGACGTAATGTTTTTCTTTATGCTCTTGTGTCAGCGAGAAATAAAGAACTTGAATTTTCTTTCTTCATGATGCTAACTAAAATGCTTTGATGAGTTCACCAATACTTGGTGTCACGAAGTAATTTGTGAAGTTCGTGAGCACCACTTATAATACTTTTTGATAGTGTGCAATGGGTTAGATGTACAAAGTTAATATTCCTCTTCTTTTCTTTCTTTTCTTTTCTCTCTCTCCTCGCTCTCTCCTCCTCCTTTTCTTTACTATTAAATTGTTGATTTTAGTAATTTTCTGAGCTTCCTTTGTTTTTTAATTGCTTTTATGTACCAATGGTTGATGTAACTTATTAATTTTTTGTATTTTTGTGATAATAAAGGAACTCAAAAGTCAAGTCTCTCTCCCCTCTCTCAACATCTCTCCCTCCACGTTAATATTGCCATCAGCGAAGCAAAGGGTTGTAATTTGTGATAAATATAGATACATAGATTTCGTTCATGAAAACCTCGAATGTTCGTTTATTGTGACTTAAATACGTTTTCTGCTTTATGAGAGTAAGATGTGGCAAATGTCCTTGCAAAGGGGTAGGGGAACCTTATCCACACCTTAGTGTAGTTTATGTCCCTTTAGTCATTCAAGACAAAGTTCTCTTCGCACAATGTCACATCCAGAAGGAGGGCCTCCTCGGTTTAAGTGGGCTGTAAAACAAGGATACACCTACCCAGTTATTGTTTTCACCCAGGTTTGTAGTCCCCTGGAGGGCGGTTTGCTCTTGTCTACCATGGCTGCTGTTGGACATGTTTTTGTGATGGATGACCATGAACAGATCTTCTGCTCAAATCACAGTTTACCTGCTACCTTGAACGCGCTCTAACCCCACCTAGACCCCAATCCTCCGCCATCCTATTTATTAATGTTGTATGATTCTGAAGTAGCGCTAAGTGACAGTTTTGGAAAGTTCAAACACTTAAATTACATGACATATGTCATAAAGAACAGTCATAACACACTGGATATTATACAGTTGGAATATAGACAATGTAATTAAATGACAATAATTAATTATGTCCCAAAATTAGTGATTAAAATGACCAAGGTGGGGAAGGTGGCAAGATTAAAATTGCTCCACTGACCTTCACATTTACACCAAGCTTTGTCGTAATGAAGGGAATTCCTTCTTTACCCTATTTGTGAATAATTAAACTCGAGCTCGCGCTTGTATAAGATGACGCTTGATAAGACATCTGGCTCGTTCATTCCTCTTCTTTCCTCACTGTCCAAGGATCTGCACATGTCTGTCAGTCATGAAAGACCAGGGCAAGGTGGAAAATCAATTGGGAAATTAGACAAGGGACAAATCAAAGAGTGGTTCGATGTGATTGTGTAACCAGTGGTCATGAGGCAAGTCTGAGACAGGGGTCAACAGAACAAGCTGCCCCAAAGAAGAACAAAATATATTGATCAGGCACACTCTGAAATGAATGAAGATACACAGTCATTTTTATACAATCACTATTCATTTCTTATTACAATAGTCTGAGCGTCCCAGCCCGTGCGTGGATCCCATTATATTTATTTATATGTATATATTTATTTAATATATAATTGCCCCTCCAAACACTCCTTAGCCCAAGTAGCTGCATAAATGCAACTAAAAAGACTTACACAAGGTAAGTGTTGTCAGTCTTCTGATTACTGTTTTCTTGTGTTCAGTCTCTAATGCTGTTTTGAACCATTCCAGAGTTTCCTGAACAACTATAAAGAACGTTCACAAGCAGAGCACACACACGAGACATCCCAATGCTAGCAACACACCCCTCAGCTACCGGACCGCATTCAATCACATTATTGGTGAATCAATCAGTGATAGCGTAGACAGCAATGCATGACCATGAGGCTCCGAAGCATGTAACACGTGCAAACGTCAATAGCAGTAGCCTGTGTGTGAACGTCTTCATAGTTGTTGAGGAAATCTGGAAGGGTTGGACAGCATTTAGCATTATATTGTGTCAGTCTTCTTTGGGTTGCTTTAAGCTGCTACTTGGGCCTGGGGAGTGTGGGAGGGGTAACTACATTTATATAATCTAGCCACCTGGGTGTAGTCCATTAGGTGGAGCTGATTGGCCATTCCATCTATATCACAGTGAGATTTACTTTGAAAATATCATATGTTTTAGTAGTTGGGTCTTTATATACATATACGTGTGGTGTGTGTGTGTGGGTGTGTGTGGTGGTGGGTTTTGTTTGGTGCATGTGTTGTTGCATGTTGTCTGCTAGAGAAAAAATGCTTGCTCAATACTTTTATCTTCTCGTGCTTTCCCCCAGTCGGCACAGGGTGAGCGATTCGCATATTAACAATGCTTGATTAAAAGTGGTACATCACCTCTTCTGCAAATTATATGGTTTTGACAAGGTTCAAAAGAACGCTGTTTGCAAGAAAGTGAGAAAAAAACTTGCTTCATCATCATATCCTGGGAACTGTGCCATTCGATCGCATTCGCTTCCCATCCTCAACTTTTTTATTTCATTCATTTTTCCATTATTCTAGGGATTATTGAAGTTCATTCACTCTCTCATTATTCTCAATTCTTGAATCAGTCACCATCTTCCATCATTCTCGTTTTTTTTTTTATAATTATTATTATTTTTTATTTTGAATCGTTCAATTCGCACATTATTCATGAGTGATTCATTTCACCTTCCATTATTCTTTCACTTACGATTCATTCCGCATTCTCATATATATTGTGCTGGCCTCTTAAGCAGCTTTGGGACCCTGGCTGCCAATCAAGGTTCATCAGATTCAAATCTCATACATCGCATTAATGTCGCAATTGTCTCCTAATGGATTGCCTTTGCACTGTAATTCCGTGAAAGATCAGCTTGGGTGTATAATCATGTTATCTCTGATGCCTTTTTGTCCTTCATCTGTTGATAGCTTATTATGTACAGCTCATCTCATGGTCTTAGATCAATAAAAAGAAAAAATAATTAATTTTAAAAATGGACACCTTTACCTCTCATTCATAACCTAACCTAAACCATCCGTTAAACGAGAAGTCATCTGGTCAGATACTTTCAAATGTCATTTAAATTCCTCCAAAAAGGGTGTTCCGTTTTTTTGTTTTACTCCACCAAAACTAACTGCTATTTTCACAGTAAGCCCCCGTTCGCCCCCCCCTTCCCTTCCCCTCACCACAGATATTGTATCCTATCAACCTTACAAAAAGGTTGCGCATCACTTCGGGGGTATGCTACAATGAGCTCACCAACTTTGAGCTTTTGCGTCGGTTTGTGATCAATATTCAACACAAAATGAATCTGAACGTGAAAGATAGGTAGCACCAGCAAATGAATTATTTTCACTTCACAACAACTTGTGCCAATCATTTTTTCCGCAACACACCAGAATCCTTAAGTTTATAAATTTCACATTTACTCCTTGTCTTCTTTTCAGTTACAATTGTGCAATCACTTTCCAACTATATATTTTGTGGCTACATTAAAACAAATTGAAATCAATTAAAACGGTGCAGAAGACTGAAGAATCATGATGGGAAGAGCTCAATTTGGAGAGCTCGAAACATCGACTAAAAATGAATTGAGAAAAGATAAATTTGATATTCAACCGAGATGGCACAAAAGGAAAGGGATTCAACATCGCTCATTACGTTGAATTAACCAACAATTAGCATTTACTTCGAACAACCGTACTAAATGGATAAGGAACACTTTTGAAGAGTTGAAGAGATTGCGGCGGAGAGAGGATGGAGGGTAAGCTTTGGTTAAATTAACAATGTCCTGAAAATCCAAACTGGCCATTGGTGTCCTGAAAAGTAAGGTTTGACGATCTGTTCGTTTCCAGCAATGGTTAAGTAGCAGCGAGATGAGGGATGTGTTTCATTACCCGATGCAAGCTTGCTATCGCTTGCCAAGCCCTAGCCATTCTTATAAACCGTTTCATTGGGTACTTGAGTGGTTAAGACACTTGAAAGCGCTCACCAAGCTAATTAGTAATGGATTTACACCCCTGGTCTCCAACAAAGAAGTTCAACATTGATCACAACGGAAGAGATTGCAAAGATGTCTTGTTTATAACCAAAAAGGGACAGAAGAGAAACGAATGGATCACATTTTTAGCTCACACTGGACTTTAGTCAGATGAGCTTATGCGATCGAGCAGTATCGCATAGGTGAGTGAGTCGGTTAGTCAGTCAGTCGTCATCAGTGAGCAGTCCGTAAACACTTCAGTCGTTATGGCTTGAACCCAAACATACGAATTTTGATGGAACTTGGCCACAAGCTTATTCTGATGTCTAATACGAGAGGTTTATTGGACGCCAATCAAAATCTGCCTCATTTGAGGGTCTATGGGGGGATTTTTGACCCCCCCACCAAAATAGGTACTTGTCTTCTCTATACACAGACACACAATTTTGATGAAACTTGACCACTAACCTTCATGCTACCCATGATGTACCAAAGCTGGTTCATGGCATTAATTTTTTTTTAATAAATCAGGGGTGTAAGGGGGTCCTTTGGGCGAGTTTTAAGTGTCTTGCTCCTGATCTAGGTGAGATTCAGGGGACGCGTGGTTTTTAAAAAAAAAAAATATGGCCAATGATTTTGACGGAGGCTTTCATCCTCCGTTGGCTAGCAATGAGGCTCATATCAGGTTCTTGTCAAATGCAAGTTCATTTCCAACTTTCTCCAAAAACAGTCCGTAAAGGTAAACTTCATGTCCATTGTCCTTCACTATATTTGATCAAATCTGTTCTACTTTCTCGAGCATTATTGCTTGTTCCTCCACGTTCAAATGCACTTTGTTGGTTTAAATTGTTGAATGTAAATGCTTATTATCTGTTCTTCTAGCTTTACCACAACTTTGGCATTCTGCAAAATATTAATACTTTTAAAAAGTACAACAATTAATTGTTGCATGAGAGCTTGAGAATTGTCCTGCAATACTGAAGTATTGCCTCATTATTCGTCATTGGATAGAGCACCACTCGTTAATGAAACATACAACACAGCAATGCACTTTACAAATCCTAAGAATCTAGAAGAGGCAAAAGTTTTTAACTTTTGAACAGAACAAGCAAACCTGAATCAAACATCGTCTTTCTCGGGTCCGACATCACCATGGCGGTGATATCCAAGTAAAGTCCTGTAGTTTCTGTACTCGATTATAAAGGCGTGTAACATGTGACAGAATTACATTAGAGTAATAATGATAGCCCATTAAATGACATACCACAGGTCTAAGTGAACCTTTTGCACAGGTCAATGAGCAATGTCCAATGATTTTACAAGCTGTTCAGGCATTTTTTTTTTTATATGTGGCCTGTGGCTGCTGGTTGCATCATTTTCTGAGGGCGCAGCTTGCGCCGATGCATTTCCCCTATCATAAGCCTAGCTGGGTTACTCATTTTGCCACCTCAGAAGGATGACAGACTGAGGTAAAAACCGCACCTGGCTGTTAATTGATAAGGCTAAATAGGGCCGTGAACTGCAAAACCTCCAGATCTTAAGGCCGGCTGTTCTAACCGTGAAGCAAACACCAAGCCTATTCAAAGATCCTTGTGTGTTACCCATTGGCTCACATATTTCTGATTATATTGCGACAGATGAGGAAGCTAAATCATGAATTAAAGCCTCGTATGGTTGCCGCGAGTGGTTACCATCTGCGGTGGTTAATAATAGAGCTGGGGGTGGGTACAATGAGTACATTATGTGGTTGGAGTCGACGTTTAATATAGGAGGATGATGCAAAAGTGGAATGAAGAGTGTACTCCAAGAGATGGCGAGCTTGACAGGAAGCTAATGCCGGGTTAAAGAGTGGAAGTGAATTAACAGGAGGTTGATAACAGTACAATGTGGTACAAATGAGAGTTTGTGTGAAAAGCAGGAGCAGGCTGTCCACTTTAATGTAGAACAAAAGGTTCGATGCACCTGCGGTGACATATTTAAATCTCAGATGATCTGTTACCATTAATAAACCCAGCATAACAATCTGCTCGTTCGGTGTGAATGCAAATTTGAATGCAGTGACGAATTAATTTTATCACACTCATCTTTTCCTGTACTCAATATATTGTACGGTTCTGTGATGGCCGCACTCCCCCAAGGTTAAGCGCGCACGACATATAGTGATCTCGAGACAGTTATTTTCATTAGTTCGTTTATAGATAGCCCTTCCCTCCGTGTCTAGTGGTATATAGGACAAAAGCTTGCGAGGCGCTTTAGGCAGGTTTGGTATCCATTCTTTATTCTTTGTTTTACTTTATTCACACGTGACCTCTCTTTCCATTGCAGCAGCTCATTAGCCATTTGTTACGCTACCTATGACGCGCATCAACCACACACCCAAACTCACCCGCAATCCCATCGACGCCACAAACCTTCCATCATGAACTTCTGCGCCACAACGCTATGACGCCTCAACCACCACATCCAAAGCTCACCACTATGGTCACCCACTGCTGCCAATCATGCGTACACGGCCACCTCCGGGACCGGCGGCAGTGATCGGAGATGAGTTTCGGTGCTGAATGAGGGCATTTCCATCAAGTGTTGCCAACTAAAATTTGGCTAAAATGGACCAAAAGGCGCCATTTTTACTTGTTAATTAAATCGCTCTAAGGGCGCTTTTTTTGTTGTTAGCGGTGATAAAGACCGCTTCAGTATTGGTTACCGCCTTCCTTCCAACCGTCTGTAAGAAAATGAAGAGAACTTTCTGACTCAAGTTTGCTGTTGTTTAGTTTTTATCTCCTGTTTGTTGGTTTTTTTTTTGTGTTATCGTTAGTTTTACATAGGACAGCTCGGTCCCCGCCTGTTGGAGATAACCGTCATGTAAAAATAAGCCTGATCCGCTTGGCAAGCCATCCGGGGACACACCTGGAAAGTGCTCTTTATTTTTCTAGTTCCGTTCGAGATACAGGCGCTAAGTCACATTTGCTCTACGGCGAGGATACAGCGGCCGTACGCCTCTGAATTGACGACGTGCGCGGCCGCGAGTTTCTGCGGTGGCCTCAGGGTGGCGCCTACGCCGTTTGGCTATAATTTTTACAGGCCGTAGGGTGTCCGTGGAATTATACGCGGGGGAAGTTTTTTTTATAAATTTT
Source organism: Eptatretus atami (assembly GCA_035128595.1). Taxonomy (NCBI): domain Eukaryota; kingdom Metazoa; phylum Chordata; class Myxini; order Myxiniformes; family Myxinidae; genus Eptatretus; species Eptatretus atami. The sequence continues at coordinate 95,410,443 of CM068959.1, forward strand.
TTTTCCATTTCTACGTTGCGCCGTAGCAATTCCGCAAGCCGAAAATAAAAGACTGGTTAAATAAAAAAAAAAAACCCCTCGTTACGTCTCTCTGGCACGCATCTGCTTTGGGTCCCCTGCGGTCCCCCTGGGTCGCCTTGCGGGCACCTGCGTCTGCTTGAAATTCATTGGCGCACGCAGGAAACGCCCTGAGTAACCGTGCGCATCAAATAAAGACTCGTACGGGCCCCCCCACGTTTCGGTCTCCACAATTATATAAATACCCGCGTGGCGTCTCCCGAAATAAAAATGTGACTGCTAACATTGTGTGACCGTGGAAATACTGTGGCCGCCCTATAATTGCCTAGTGGCCTAGATTTTGTAGACCCCACGGCGCCGCCGTCGGCAATGTGACTTAGGCCCTAAGCAACACCACATTAACACTCAGTTGGTTCTGAGTTGCAGGCACTTCAAACATACACTTGCCTTCCAAGATGGGACAAGAGCATTGGAAACAAGTTTATTTTACATGAGCAAATAGTAGGAACTCAACGCAATTCAGCAAGAGTAATAGATCAGAGATATAAATATTGAGATACAATTGATTACTTATCAAAGTCCACGCGGTTCCCAAAACGAAACAACAGATG
>CM068959.1:95422866-95436772 GCA_035128595.1 Eptatretus atami
TTTCCTAATAAAATACAAAGTATGGGAAGCAATTGATTGTATCTATGATTTGGATATACTATTATTATCTCAAAAACTCCCACTTAAAAAAAAGAAAGATTTTACTTTCCAAGGTAAATGCAAATATACTGAACAGACTGGAATGCAATGGTAACAAAAAGTTTGAAATAAATAATCAACAAACCTATTGAATCTATCCGCAATTTGCTTGTTGGTAAATTTAATTCACTAAGGCTGGGAATAAACAAAACGCTACACTCGTAAATGATTCTTCTGAAAATGTTTGATATTGTTCGTTTGTAACATTGGAACACAAGAAGTTGACAGCGGTTTGATTATGTCTCTTGCTGTATCTGAAATGATGAAATTTACACTATATACATTCAGTTGAAGAAGGGAAAGGGGTCATGTCGAAGTTTTATTCTGATAATGTCAACGGGAACAAACACACAGACCCTGATATACCAAGCGGGAAAGGAATGATTTAATGATGATACAAAGCAGACAAATAGTTTTACTGTGGCGTTCCTCTTAAAGGGTATCATTTGGATTATGTGAATGATAAAGTTCTGTATGTCTAAACATTAGATTTCAACACAAAGGAATTGATAATTAATGAAAATAATTGCTTATTGGTGTGGTAGTGCCTTTGGTGAAAGAAATAAATTTGGTAATTGAGGAAATGATGTTGTATATCAGTGAATATACTCCTACATCTAAAACAGAAAGGATGTTGAATAGAAGACTTAACTCAAAGAAAATCCACTCAGATGTATCATACCTCAAAAGAAGAGTCAACACTTAAACTAAACCAACCACTACACGTGGAATTTGGAGTGTTCTGGAGGAAAGCCACGATATCTGTGGATCATTTTTAAAAAGCCAGATGGTGATACTGCGACTGATAAGAATAATCATTGAGTGATAATGCTAAGGTGAAACAACTTCGCCGTTTCTCTAGATGCGACATTTATCCAAGAAGAGATTGGAAATTTAATTGGGAAAAAAATGATTTTGCTGAAGCATGACAAGTCTTACCAAAGGTGTGTTGAAAGGTATGGAAATAAGGAACCTATTTTGGATATGACAGCATTTAAAGTTTGTAATACAATCTATGCGTTTGACCTGAGCGCTCAAAGGAAACTATAAAGTCTAATCGAGTGGATACTTTCCCTATACATTGAAAGAGGAGAGAGTGAGAAGTTGATACATATTGTTTGCTTTGGAAGAAACAGAATTGGACAGATTAAACAGATAATTGGTGTATGATTAGTCTCACATAATTTTTTTGTTAAATAAAGGAGGGGCAAAGACAACTGGTACAAATGCTAATCAAATCAATCTCAAAACTATCATCTTGTGTTCAACAATCAAAGCCCTTGTATGATAACGTTAAATACAATTCAGAGAAAAGGAGCCCAGTAAGAATTGATGTTTTTGCTCACTCCAGAAGAACAGGTAAAATCTGAATGATACTGGCTCACTTAAAATTAAATAACAAACCAATGTTGAAAAAAATATTCAATAGAGAGACGAGTCGGGAGATCTCCCATTTCTAATTCTTTTTTGCTGGTTTTAAGTGCGGTTGGAGCATTGCGGGTGGTATTTACTAGCGGTGAAAACCTGCCAACGAAAGGAAGGCTAACCCAGGCTCAAAAAGAATTGGAAGACATAACAAAGAGTTGGAGAAACAAAATTAGTGGAAGTGGGTGTATTGTAGATTTTTGCCTGAAAAACTTGAAGGTCTGCCTGATAAAGCGAGATTGTTAGTTGCGAGATATGCTTTCTTCTATCGCACAGCAGGTGTAAAATAACTAAAAGGGGTAATGGATTATATCTTTCTAATAAATAAATGAGCATGATGAGTGGTTTAAAGAATTTGGAAGAATACAACATCAAATTTAAACTTGTCAAATATTGTAAGAATTAAAAATTCATAATGTGGTTATTTGTTTGAGAGATGAATTAACAAACGTGCCTAAACATACAAAGAATATTATTATGAACTTAGAAGATAATAATGGGAACGTTCTCATTGGGTTTGTATTTTTAATAATCAAGACAATAATTATTTTGATAGTTTTGGTCTTCACCACCTGTTGAAGTCATAAAATTCTTACAGAATGTGTTTATCAAACATTTCAAGTCCAAGAATTAAATTCTAAATGTTGTGGTCAATTATGTCTATATGTGTGTATTTCAACTCGACAAAAATAAAAATTTTATGACTATTTTTAATCTAATATAAATGACTTATGTGGTAAAGATGGTTCTATCTTTGGTGTATCCCAAGAACTGGATATTGATTTATCAAATTATTACACAAGGCACAGGCTGAACAGCATAAATATAATATAACCAAAATATTAATATGAAAAATGCTTATAAATTACAAATTATCCAAGCCCAACTGACGCGATGACTTGGTGAGATTAGTGATTTATCACAATATATATCCTTAAATAAAACGGCAGTGTATTCCAAGATACAGAAGTGTTGATTTTATCTCCAGGTCATTACAGAATTCACAGTTCGAATTAAAATAAATTTTTTATAAAGAAGGGCGTATTCGTTTGGTATGAGAATAGAACATGGGGGTATGATATGAGATTTTAGGGTATAATTGGTCATTTAAAATTGACCTAAATAGACTGGAGCATTAAATCAGTCTCGTAGGAAGGAATATTATCCACTTGGTATAGAGAATGAGTTTTGTGAGCCACGATTAGTAACACAAATAAAAAGAATTATAAGGGTAAATATAATAATGGTTTTGCCCTCGTTTATATCATGAAAACAGAAAAAACAGGATTAATATATAATAGTAGGGAAATACAAAATGATTTAACTATGGAGATGGGGAGGTGTTTCATGTCATAATATATTCTAACATATATTTCTAATACATAAATGACAGCAAGAAGGCTTCAAGAAAATTATCATTCTGTGTCCAAGCATACTTCAAGAAAAGGGTATTCGGTATTTTAATAAATATGTTCTACAACATAAGAATGATGTATTTTCAATGAAAGATTGGCTTTATGCTGATGTTGATAAACCGACAACTTTAGATTTAATTAGAATGTTAAATAATGAAAAAATTATAAAGTTAAGAAAACGAAAGGCTCTTTTAGAAATTCAAAATAAATTTTGGTTTCCTGTTGTAAAAAAAAATATTTTTGGATGTAGGAATAACAAGAAATCCTGACATGAGTATATGTATGATATTCTATGGGGTGTAAGCGTTTCAAGTATAGTAAGGGACGAGGAAGGAGTTGAAAGAGAGAGAAAGGAGGAGGAGAGGAGAGAAAGAGAAAGAGGAAAGGAGGAAAAGAGAAGAAAGAGAGGGAGGAGAGAGAGAAGAAAGAGAAAGAGGAAAGGGAGGAAAGAGAGAGAAAGAGAGGGAGGAGAGAGAGAAGAAAGAGAAAGAGGAAAGGGAGAAAGAGAGAAGGAGAGAGAGGGAGGAAAGAGAGAAGAGAGAGAGGAGGAGAGGGAGGAAAGAGAGAGAATGAATAATATCAAAATATGGAAACCGGTGAGATTAAAAAAAGATTGGTTGTATTACAGAAAATAACTCAACCCACCGAGGAGGAAAACAAAGAATTGACAAGTCTATTTGCAATACTTTCGACAAGACTATTGACATCGTTTTCAGGGAGAGGATATTGATGTTAATTAAAGTTTTTCATTTTTTTCTTAAATAAATGGAGGAGAGAGTGAAGGCATTTTGAGGATTATTTATGTTTTAAAAATTAAGATTCAAATGTGCATGTTGGAAACTAAAAAGGTTTTTGCACTCTGCAGGAATTTTTCTCATAAATAAATGAGTTATTGTCTCAAATGAAAAAGAAAACTAATACTAAAATATTTCATATATTAAAAGTAAAAATAACAGGGTTATACAAAAAGGTATATGTTCGGTGTGTGGTTCAAAAAAAATCAATTTATCTCCAAACACAAACTCGGAGGAGATATACAAAAGTTTTTATCAGGAAGTAAATTTACAACGACTGGAATACCGGGGGAATTACATCTACCAGGGTATTCTTTCTTGGTCCAGGCACAAACTTGGATAAAAGATTAGATGAGGCAGACAATCCTAAACATGGAGTAAACCTATCAATAGGGTTGATGAAGTGTGCATGAGACACGATATTGATATGGGAATACCACAACTTTGGAGAAAAGCATGAAGCCGATAGAGAAATGTTGTATAATTTGTCTCTGATACAAAATCCAACCTTGAGAGAAAAAAGTTGATAGGTTCATCGTGAAGAAGATGATCAGTGCTAAATTGAAACTTGGACTTGGAAATCAAAAACTTGTAGGCTCTAATGATGTCATTAAGACTGAAGAGCAATTAGCTGATGAATTACATAAACCAATATTCACAAAGTTTCGTAGAAGGAAGGTTTATTCAAGGAAGTTGATTATATCTGGTCCGCTGATTTTGATTGAACTCAATAATGATAAGGGGTACAAGTATGCTTTAACGTTATTGATTTGAGGAGTAGATACGCATGGGTTCTCCATTAAAAAACAAAACAGGTAATACTCTTATGTTAGCCTTTCAACAGATATTTAATAAAAGTAAGAGAAAACCTAAAAAATTGTGGACTGATGAGGGTAGAGAGTTTCATAACAAGACATTTATGAATTTTCTATAAAAATAACAGTATTACATTATACAGTACCTTTAATGAAGGGAAGGCGGTTGTTATTGAACGTTTTAATCGTACCTTAAAAGAGAGACTATATAAAAAATTCACACAACTCGGTTCACAACAATGGTTATCTTTTATTCAGGTATTGTGGATAAGTATAATAACAGATTCATACGTCAACAAATATGAAACCATCAGAAAACATTTACAAAATTAAATATGAAAAGAGATTAATGTCAAAAACCTAAGTTCAAAGTTGGTGATATCGTAAGAATTACAGGTGGAAATCTCATTTGAAAAAGGTTTTTCGTAAACGATGGACTAACGAACTTTTTAAATTGTTGATGTAATAGATACGGTTCCTTGGACTTATAAGATATATGATTTGGAAGGGAAGAGATTTTAGGTTCATTTTATTCACAGGAATTACAAAAGACAAAACTAACAGATATACCCATGGAGCAATGGGTTGGCGCTTCACTCCCTCCTACTATACACCGTTGTGGACACTCAAGGGACAAGTCCGAGTGTTAAACAGTATATATTGTGTGTCAAGGGGGGACGTTCTTAGATCTGTGAACGCCAAACACAGAATCCTCAACTGAATAGTCAAGGCTTAACTTTTGTTTGTTTGATGTGTGTGTTGTGTGTGTGTGTGCGTGTGTGTGCGTGTGTGTGCGTGTGTGTATGCGTGTGTGTGTATGCGTGTGTGTGTGTGTGTGTGTGCAATGGGAGCAATGGGTTGGCGCTTCACTCCCTCCTGCTATACACCGTTGTGGACACTTCGAGGGCAAGTCCAAGGTGTATAACAGTTATATGTGTGTGCAATGGGAGCAATGGTTGGCGCTTCACTCCCTCCTGCTATACACCGTTGTGGACACTCGAGGGCCAAGTCCGAGGTGTATAACAGTATATAATGTGTCAAGGGGGACGTTCTTAGATCTGTGAACCCAAACACAAAATCCTCAAACTGAATCGTCAAGGCTTAACATTTTTTGTTGATGTTTTGTGTGTGTGTGTGTGTGTGTGTGTGTGCGGTGTGCGTGTGTGCGTATGTATGTGTGTGTGTGTGGTTATGCGTGTGTGTATGCGTGTGTGTATGCGTGTGTGTATGCGTGTGTGTGCGTGTGTGTGTGTGTGTGTCCCAACCCTCACCTTCAAAATCTCAACCCCAACTCAATCCTCGCCCAACACAATGTCTTTTTCAAAATGAGATTTCACCTATATATATTTTTGACTTTTTTCTTTCTTCCAATTCTGTCTTTTAAGGCTTTCAGGTTTGATGACATAGAAAGGGGGAGTAAGCTGCACTTTCTTCCAGAACTTTCTTGATCTTGCTCCCATCAACACCATCCGACAAAGAACTACATCGAAAGGTTTAGATCCAAAGAGTGATAGCATTTCAAGTCTCCAAATAAAACCCAACTTCCAAGTCTTCAAGGTATAACCACATTCCTGTTGAGTTTGCAAGATACGTATCACATTGTGAGTTATCAAGCCAGAACCCACATTTCAAGTCTCCAAAATAAAACCAACTTATAAGTCTCGAAGGGATAACTCATTTCCTGATTTTTTCAAAATTGTGAGTCTCCAAGGTAGGACCCATATTTAGAACCATCTTGGCAGAACCTTTTCCTGAGTCTCCAAGGTAGTTATTTAACCATCAAGGCAGAACTCATTTACTGATTTTTTCAAAATTTGTGAGTCTCCAAGGTAGGTCCCATATTTAGAACCATCTTGGCAGAACCCTTTTCCTGAGTCTCCAAGTAGTTTTTTAAACCATCAAGGCAGAAACTCATTTACTGATTTTTTCAAAATTTGTGAGTCTCCAAGGTAAGGACCCATATTTAGAACCATACTTGGCAGAACCCTTTTCCTGAGTCTCCAAGGTAGTTATTTAAACCATCAGGCAGAACTCATTTACTGATTTTTTCAAATTTGTAGTCTCCAAGGCAAAACTTGTATTCTGGCTCATCAAGGTATAACTTGTTCAGTGGGTATTGTCTTGATAACTCGCAATGAGTACTATTGCTGTAAAAACTCTTTTTCAAGATTTTGCTGGTCTCCAAGGTATAACTCTTTGGTTGGGTCATCAAGGACGAACTCGTTCTGTGGGTCTTGGTCGCTCATGAGGTCTTCAACCAAGCCAACAATTTCGCCCAAAGTTGTGGCAAAAGCAGTATTTCATTTCGTATTTCAGATACAATTCCTGTGAGAGAAAATAATAATGTATTAATTAAGTGATTTAATTATTAAATGAGTCGATGCTAAACAAACTGAAAATAGGAAAATAAAATCTTACCTCAACAGATAAGAGTTTTGAATCCAATTGATCAAGTTGTAGGTTTAGTTCCATACAATAGTCAATCTCCAAGGAACCCAAAGTCATCCCACTCAAGGTCTCGCTCTTCTGTGGGTCTTGGTCGCTCACAAGTCTTCAACCAAGTCATCAATTTCGCCCAAAGTTGTGGCAAATCGGTATTTTCAGATACAATTTCCTGTGAGTGAAAAATAATAATGTATTAATTTAATAATTTAATTATTAAATGAGTCGATGTTTAAAAGGAACTTGAAAATAGGGAAATTAGATCTTACCTCAACAGATAATAGGTTTGAATCCAATTCTTCAACTTGTAAGTTAGTTCCATACAAGTCATAGAGTTCCAGGCAAGCTCAGCACAGTAGTCCATTCTCAGTAAAAGTAAAAATATGTTTAAAATGGAGCCTGGGCTTGAGGCTTTTATAGGGAAAGACTGGTGGGTGTGGTTTCTTTGAAATCCCTGAGCAAGCCTAGGTAGGCCTTCAAAACCATAACACTCCAGAATTTTCTGTGAGTCAGGGATGAACTGGAAATGATGTAAGAGTAGGCGGGGCTTAGCAAAAGTGGGCGGGGCTTATGGAAAAGTGGGCGTGGCCTATGGAAAATTACTCGGGAAAGTGGGCGGGGCTTATGAAAAAGTGGGCGGGGCTTAGGAAAAGTGGGCGGGCTTATGCAAAAAATAATCTGAGGATCAGGAGGTGGTCAGATGAGATCATTAAGAGAAGTTTATCATTTCGTAATGGCACAAAAGGGGTATCTTGAAAAATATAAAGATTCAAATGTTTTGTTTTAAATATTTAGATGGGGATTATTGTGCAAAGAAAATTAAACTATTGAAGGAATTTGAGAATGAACAAATGTTTATAGGTTCAATGAGTGAGCTAAACAATATGCATTGGTTATTAAAAAGAGTGTCCCTAGGTTAAAAGGGGAGACAAATAAATATACCCTGGGATAAAAGGGGGTGTAATTTTAAGGGAAAAAAAAAGTGAATCGCTGAAAAATCCCCCATTCATTTACATGGGGAAAAGTGACCAGAATCAGTATATTCACCCTACTTATGAGGTACCCACTCTTCCTAGAGCTGGCCGTCCGACCAAACTGAGCAACCGGGCAAGAAGGACATTGGTTAGGAGTGACGAAGAACCCAACGAACCACTTGACGGAACTACAGAGTTCCTTGGCTGAGATGGAAGAATTTCCAGAAGGACAAGTCTCTGCAGAACTTCACAAACTATGCTTTATGGAGGAGTGGCCATACGCAAGCCACTCCTGAGAAAAAGGCACATGACAGCATGCCTGGAGTTTGCAAAAAGGCACGTGAAAGACTCAGAGCATGAGGCAAAAATATTATGTGGTCTGATGAGAAAAAAATGAACTCCTTGGCATGAATGCAACGAGCTAAAATGTTGGTGGAAACCGAGCACAGCTCATCACCCATATAACACCATCCCCACCGTGAAGCATGGTGGTGGCAGCATCATGATATAAGCATGCTTTTCAGCGGCATAACTGGGAGACTTATAAGGATAGAGGGAACAATGAATGGAGCCAAATACATGCAAATTCTTGAGGAGAACCTGCTTCAAAGTGCAAAAAGACCTGACTGTGGTAATGATTTAGGTTCCAACAGGAAAATGATTCCAAGCATACAGCCAAAGCAACAATGGAATGGCTTCAGAACAAGAACATGAAAGTCCTGGAGTGGCCCAGCCAAAGCAGACTTGAATCCCATTTGAATCTGTTGAAAGACTTGAAGATTGCTGTTCACCGACACTCTCCATCCAAGTTGACAGAGCTTGAGCAAATCTGTAAGGAGGAATGGGAGAAAATCCCCAAATCCTGATGTGCAAAGCTGATATAAACATACCCAAGAAGATTCAAAGATATATTCGCTGCCAAAGACCTTCTAAAAAGTATTGACTCAGGGGGTTGAATACTTATTGACGCAAGACATTCATGCTTTCATTTTAATTAATTGTTAAAAATTTCCAACAACATGTTTTCACTTTGTCATTTTGGGGTATTTTGCATAGATCAGTGATAAAAAATGTACATTTAATCCATTTTAAATTCAAGCTGTAACACAACAAGATGTGACAAAAGTCGAGGAGTGTGAATACTTTCTGAAGGCACTGTATACACGAGGTCTATGGATTTGAGAACATAATGATTATAGCCACTCCCATATGGCCTAGAGCTGGCCCCAATAGAACGTGCAGTTCTATCATCAACCTGTGAACATCTCATGTTTTCACATATAAAATGTAATGGAAAGATTCAGACATATCAGCAGAAATTATCAGCATTATCAACAATTGCTGGTTTCATTGCCCAGCCATTTGTGCAAAATCTTTCTGCAATGATGAGGAAGGTGCACATTTGCCGATATATTCATTGACTCCAACCTGGATCATACTGATAAATGTGCATAACACCATCATTGTCCAACTTATTCTGACCTCTAGATGAATCAACAGAACATTAATCAAAGTATGCCAATCGCTGTACAAAGCAAGGAAAAGCTGTCATTTCAGTTGTTCACTTATTTTGCTCTGACAAATGGTTAATGGCCAAAACGTCAGCTTCTCCTTGCTTCTTACAGTGGATAGCATACCATATTCAACATCCTGTTGATTTCCCCCAATTCTGTATCTGTCTCTCGACACAGATCGACACTAGCCTTCATGAATAAGACAAGGTCTTCATTCTCTTCTTGAACTCTCTTTGAAGACTAGTCCTTTACCAGACTCGTGGTGTAATGGTTAGAGCGTCCGCTCCAAGTCTGGGAGGCCAGTGGTTTCAAATCCTGGCCAAGTCATACCGAAGACTTTTAAAATAGTCTGTGCTGCTTCCTGCTTGATGTTCAGAATTTAAAAGGATTAGAACACAGACAATCCCCATAGGTTGGCATCCATGGGGAGGAGGTAATTCCTCCTAAGGAAATTCCCTCCTGAGTGTGGTGAGAAAGGTGGTGCCATTGTTGTGACATTGCTGGTACCCAGGAAGTGACGGCACTTCCCCCAAAGTCGACTGTGTTTGTCTTGTTTAATAGTGCTGTATCGGTGTGTGTGTGTGTGTGTGTGTGTGTGTGTGTGTGTGTGTCAGCTCCACTCAGGGCTGGATAGGAAAGGACCAATGGACATTTGTCCAGGGTCCAAACTCCAGGGGCCTAAAAAAACATGATAAATTTATTTATTTATAAAGCTAGTATTTATTATTCCAATGTTGACTCAAAGGTAGCAGAGCCAGGGAAGTGGTATTGTTACGAATCTGGTAGCCATTTGCAGACAACAGCCAGAGTCCCCAGCAGTTCAGTTATTTCGATAAGTATGTGTTTATAGTTAGGGTCCCATCCCTATGTTTAATTGGTGATTAAGTGTATGTGCGCTGCGAGTTATTTTTTAGTTCGTTTTCTACATCAATTCCCTTCACACCACGGTGCCATAACCCACGTTTTCAGGCTACGGGCATGGGCGGAGCCTCCTCGCTCAGGGCCGACTCCGCCCCAGCCAGATGGAAGTTCCCCTCGTCAATCGAGGTGAGATCACCTCAGGGCCAACCTCGCCCCAGCCAGATGGGATGTTCGCCTCGTCCAATGCGGGGAGGACACCGATCGGCCGATGCCCCCGACCAATCCGGAGGCGAGTTACCTCAGCGTGGATCCTCCACCCGCGTGGGGGGGGGGGAGGAATAAGAAAGGTGGTCGTGTCGGGGTCGGGGCTCTTTGCTCTTTGGTCTGCAGTCGTAGTCTGCAGTCTTCGTCTGGTCTGCGGTCTTTTTCGGATGCCTCGTGGTAGTGGTGGTCGTGGCGGAGGTGTTCCGTGGTGCTCGTATCGTCGTTCTGGCAGCCAGGATCATGGGCTCGTTGGATTCCGGGTCGTGGGTTCGAGTCCACCGTGGTGGGTTGGAGTCGGTGAAAGCCGCACGAGGTGGCCAGGTACCCGGCCAGATTCTGCCTCAGCTCACCTTCTCATCCGAGCTGAAGGGCCGAATAAAGACCCACGAGGTCCCTTTCTTTTTGGTGTGTTTGTCTGGTCTGTGGCCAGTCTGTAAGTAGAACTGTTTAAGTGATTTCATTGTACATTTTCCTGCATATTCGTGATTAAGTCTGCTCTGTGTCTCCCTTCCCGATTATTGTAAATAACCCTGTTAAATGTGCCAGCCTGTTGCCTGTCGTTTCTACCATTGACGCCAGTATGGTTCGGGCTTGAGAGTCAGGAAGGCCGATTGTGCCGTAAATTGTTCATTTGGTCCGGCAGGCTTTGGTAATCCCCGCTGGTTACACGGGATCTGAGTCGGTAACAGCGACTCGGTTCGGACAAGGTCGGCTGGGGTGTGGCTTCCCCGATAGTAAGACGGCGTGGGTACTTAGGTAAATTGAATTAGGCAATTAACCCTACCCCACGCCATCGAAATATTGGCGTCCACGGTCCACTAAGGGACCCGTGACCTTTGGAGTTATTCAAAGGTTACGACCTTCAATTTCGGTGTTCGGTGGGAGACGGCCAAACTGCTCCATCTAGCGGTCGTCTCCCACCGAACCTGGCACGACAACAATTGGTCTCAGGAGCGGGTTCGGACCCCTCTGCCTCCATAGAGAAATTCACGGGACACGGATCAGGGGTGTGCGGAGCAAACCCCCCCCCCCCCCGTTCCTCAAATTGAGGGGGATTGAAATTATTCTCAAGACGCACCATGGCGGGCCAAGACGAGCTGGCTTCAGGTGGGTGTAGAAATAATGGTAAGGGAGTCTATGGTCCAGGACGACACCCCATGCAAGAAGAGGCCCCCCTGCGATCGGACCCAGAGGTTGTAATGAGTGCGGGCGGGGCGGCGTATGAGCGCCCCCTGCACCAAATCCCCCCCCACCCCCCTGTCGGGTCGCGACGATTGTGGCGGATCGGCGCCGCTACAGCCATCGGGCATCGAGCAGATTATACGGATGATACAAGGAATGCAAAGCCAAATGGGCGCGAACGCGCAATGCGCAGAGAAGGGAGCACAAAATGGATGCAAACATGCAAGAGCTGAGGGGGGTTTACAAAACAAATGGATGCGAATGCGCAAAAGATGGACGAGAATATGAAAGAAATGAGAGGAAATTCAGAACATGGGGTTGAACCTGCAGGCGGGTTTGGAGGAGGTGAAAGGCAAAATGGCGGATGAGATCGGTACTGTAAGCGAAAGATGACCAAGTTGAGGGGAGTGTTGAAGATGTCTGGACCGCAATGGAGACGGGCAAGGTCGAGGGGACGAACAACGTCACGATAATTGGGGGAGAGACCGGTAAACTTGAACAGGGATGACGGAGATAATGACGGAGACGAGAAATCAAAAGAGGGAAACGAATTACATGAAATTAAAGCGGAGCACACACAAGTAGAGTTAGGAGGGGACATGAAGGTTGAGCTTGGGGAATGTGTTGAGACCCAATATGGGGGTCAGTTTAACCTCCCTCAGGAACAGGGGAGACGGTATGCTACCTCGAAGTGGACTGCAATCAGGTGAGTCCGGTCGGGCCGTGCGAGGTCAAGCGGGTGCATGGTACGGAAGGGTACATGCCGAGTTTGGGAGGGGCAGAGGCCTCGGGATCCCTTGAAACTAACCCAACCCCAGCGTTGATTGCAGGTGTAGTGTGTGTTGGAGTGTGCGAGTGGTGTGAGTGTCATGGCATGCGTGAGTGCATGTGGGGAAATGGCACACGGACCGATCCAGAGGGGAGACGGGAATGGTGAGCCTGGTAGGCCGCACAAAGTTATCTTGGTGACCGCACCGGCTCTGCAGGACGTCGGGTGTGAGGCCGTCCCATGTGTTGCGAGCAGCCTAAGCGCGCACATCTGCGCAATCGCAACCTGGCGTTAAAACATCTTGTGCATGGTATGAAACCAGCACGTGCACGGTTAAAAGGAAGGTTGTATGAATTCAGAAAGCATGGGACCCCATGCGAGCACGTGCACAGAGGCCCATGTGCTGCTCGCGGCGAGTACTGTTCGCGGAACGCGCGGAGCGAGTCCACGGGACGACATGCTCTGGCGGGCCTGTGCGGCAAGCCGCGCAGGTTCCGTGTGCGAGTGACGTCACCGGGGATCTCCCAGCGCGAACTACAGGTGAGCAGCGCACATTGGCCCACATGGTGGATGGCTCAAAAGCGAGCGCATGGTGCGATTGACGGGGCGACGTTATGCTCCCATGTATCGCCCGAATGGAGGGGACGTGTGAGTCATAAACCGCCGCCCTGGCGACGCAAAGATGGGAAAGCCTTGCACGAGTACCCAATCCCCGGCCAGGATGTAGCAAACATCCTCGCCCGGGCAAAGGAGCATTAGTTAGTGGGAAGGGTTTAGTGTTAGCTAGACCGGCCTCATGGGGCAGGAACAGTTCCTCATGGGGCCCATGGAACGAATGTTAGAGGGAATGTTAGGTTAGATTTAGAAATGGATTGGGGACACGGACGGACATGGAATGTGTAGTGGGGACGCAGCTTAGCAGTAGAGTTAAAAGGAACGTGCATTTGAATAAGAGATGACGGGGAGCATGAGCTTAGTTAGGAGGACATAGTTGTTAGAGTGTTGAGTGAATTGAAAAAAAAAAAAGAGATGAAGAGAACGAAACATGAGTGAATATGGGAGAGCGGGCCAAAGTGTGAGTGGAGTGAATGTGGAATGCACGGTGCGAATGAATGATTGGGGGAGGAGTGAATCCCACCCAAGGGAACCCGGGATCAGTGTAATGTTAGTTAGTGGGTTAGTTAAATTTACCAAAAGGAGATCGTTTTGTTGTTGGTGTTGGAAGAAGGCAAGATACCTCCTTGAAGGGTGCAGGAGTCCAGTGACCGGCTGGGAGCATAGCTGTGGAAAGGTGAGTACTGAGTAGGGGGCACCCCGGGCACGGAGAAGTCGGCCAGAGTAGGCCATGGGTC
>CM068959.1:95445209-95467722 GCA_035128595.1 Eptatretus atami
GCAGCCACCCACGAGGACTGCATTGAGCAGCCCGTGCATCATTTGTTCTTGAATCAGTCCATTCTCCATTCAGTTCACATGTGCCAGGGACTGCATTGTGCAGCCCGGCTACCTCCTTTTTCTCTTGCATAAAGGCCAGTTCAAATGGCCTGTGGATGGCGCATGGCCTGCCGTGTTAGGGTGAGTTGCCTCCAGCAGCTGAAGACTAAATGAAAAGAGAAGGTTCAGTGAAACAAAAAGAGGGACTTTTGAGTAGGCCCTGAAGACATCTGACTTCCAGCTGCTGGGCACTCACCCACCCCAACTGTTGATTTGCTGTGCCTTTTCCCCCCACAGATCACAGGTCCTGGGCCATGGTTAGTGTAAATAGTTAAAGATGTAAATAATTGAAAAACCCACGTGTGTGTCTGTCTAGCGCGGCAATATAGTTAAGTTGTCTGAGTGAGTCTGTTAGTTTAGTTACGCATCGCACTAGGTTATTTTTTTTTGGGGCATGTATTCAAATGTGCACTCAGGGATCCGTAGGTAAAACGTACTAGGGAAAACCTACACCTGCATGGCACATGAAAATTTGCGACTCGGGACGAGTCTATAGAAAGGAAGGGGGGGGGGGTAGTATTACGAATCTGGCAGCCATTTGCACACAAAATCAGAGTCCCCGCAGTTCAGTTATTTTGATAAGTATGTGTTTATAGTTAGGGTCCGTCCTATGTTTAATGGGTGATTAAGTGTATGTGCACTGCGAGTTGTTTTTTTAGTTCGTTTCTTACATCAATTCCCTTTCACCACGGTGCCATAACCCACGTGTTCAAGGTTACGGACGTGGGCGGAGCCCCTCGCCTCAGGGCCGACTCCGCCCCAGCCAGACGGAAGTTCCCCTCGTCCAATCGAGGCTGAGATCACCTCAGGGCAACCCCGCCCAAGCCAGATGGGATGTTCGCCTCGTCCAATGAGGGGAGGACACGATCGCCCGACGCCCGCCGACCAATCCGGAGGCGAGTTACCTCAGAGCGGATTCCTCCACCCGCGTGGGGGGGGGGGGATAAGAAAGGTGGTCATGTCGGGGGTCGGGGCTCTTTGGTCTACAGTCGTCGTCTGCGGTCTTGGTCTGGTCTGCGGTCTTTTTCGATTCTCGTGGTGGTGGGGTCGTGCGGAGGTGTTCCGTGGTGCTCGTATCGTCGTTCGTGGCAGCCAGGATCGTGGGCTCGTTGGATTCCGGGTCGTGGGTTCGATCCACCATGGTGGGTTGGAGTCGGTGAAACCGCATGAGGCGGCCATGTACCCGGCCAGATTCTGACCTCAGCTCGCCTTCCATCCGAGCTGAAAGGACGAATAAAGACCCACGAGGTCCATTTTTTTTGGGTGTGTGTGTCTGTCTGTGGCCAGTCTGTAAGTAGAACTGTTTAAGTGATTCCATTGTACATTTTCCTGCATATTCGTGATTAAGTCTGCTCTGTGTCTCCCTTACCGATTATTGTAAATAAACCCCTGTTAAATGGACCAGCCCGTTGCCTGTCGTTTCTACCATTGACCCAGTATGGTTCGGGCTTGAGTGTCAGGAAGGCCAATTGTGCCGTAAATTGTTCATTTGGTCCGGCAGGCTTTGGTAATCCCCGCTCGGTTACGCCGGATCCGGATCGGTAACAGCAACTCGGTTCGGACAAGGTCTGCCGAGGGTGTGGCTTCCCCGGTATTCGACGGCGTGGGTACTTAGGTAAATTGGAATTAGACAATTAACTCTACCTCTCGCCATGGAAATATTGGCATCCACGGTCCACTAAGGGACCCGTGACCTTTGGAGTTATCGAAGGTTCGACCTTCAATTCCGGCGTTCGGTGGGAGACGGCCCAACTGCTCCATCTACGCAGTCGTCCTCGCCACCGAACCCGGCACCACAACAAGTATATGGGGTCACATGTGCTATGTAAGGATGGCAGTTCGACTTTCCCCATCCAGTTTTGATAAAATTGTGTTAACGTTCTGTCAAAATCACTTTATCAATTCGACATCACTTAATTAAGCTATAACTGATAACTAACTCCACCCACCGAAGGTGGATGTAGGTTACGTTTTCACCCCTGTCTGTTTGTTTGTGAACAAAATATCTCAAAAAGTTGCGGACGGATACAGACCAAATTTGGTGGAGAACTTGGGTACACGACAAGGACGAAATGATTAGCTTTTGGTGAAGATCCGAATACAGATCCGAGAATTTAAAGTGATTTTTCACCATTGAGATGATGAGGGCTAAAACGATATATAGCACGATATCTGAAAATGTTATGGACGGATTCGGACGAACTTGGTGGATAAGTTGGTTAGGTGACAATAACAAGCCGATTAAATTTTAGTTCAGGTCGAATCCAGGTCTGGCCATCAGTGGGATACAAGAAGTAAACTAATCAGCTTGGTGGAGGTACGTATGCGTTCTACGAGTGCCCTTCTAGTTTCAAATAATTTTACTTTTAATTTACCTTCAGTTTATAAAAAAAAAGTGTTGCAGTGAAATGTTTATAGATCTATACACAGTTATGCTCTTTTTTTCTCTCTCCCTTTCCCACCACATTTCAGGTTGTGTGGTGGGGGAGGGTGGAGGGGGCCTCTACTACTCGAATGTCCAGGGGCTGTTAAAGCTCCACTACAAGCTCAGATCCTGTTTAAAACATATATGCATATAATATATATATATATTTTCAGTTTAGGACACAAACAAAATTTCTGCCAAAAGAAGTTTTAGAACTTTCCTTGTAAATTATAGGTCAGTTGTATGGGTGAACATCATGAATTCATACTTATTTCCAATTAAGTGGTAGCATATCAGAAAAAGAAAGGAGGAAAAATTGTTCCCTGGAGGGCTTCATTGAATGAGCGTTATTCAGCACTTCATAGTTTTCTCCACTGAAGGAAAAGGCTACATCGTTGCCAGGTTTTCTGGGAGGTCTGTGATGTGACTGTCGTCATAATGTGTAAATAGTGTCTTTGCATGCAACAAAGGTGGACAGTAGGATCTACAAAGATGGCCTGTAAGCACTATATGAAACATCGATTCATTGGTACAAGGAAACAAGCAGTTTCAAGGAAAATGTTTTCAAAATAATAACTGTACCCATTCAAACGACAACTACCAATGTATGTTTTTCTGACCCTTTGGGCAATATGTATACAAAATAACTAGAGTTTTTTTTTGACCCTCCTTCCTCACCCCTTTTCTCCATCTTTTTCACGTCTGGCTAATATGAGGCAAAGCGTGCTTACTTGGCTGAATGGATTTGTCAAATGGATTCTATGTTTCATGGATTCTGTTGTTCAGCTCAGGTGCAGTGTAAAACCTTGGGGGCAATTTCACAATGAGACCCCTTTGCCTCAGAGACATACATCAGATAATGTGGTGTTGGCTAATCAAAGTTTTGTAATGCAGCTGTTTGGCCAATATTAAAATGAAGTCTCAGTTAATGTGGGTTGTAAAACACTGAGAATCACAAATATGTCAAAGATATTATCACTAAGCCTGGTGTTAGCTTAGTGGTTAGGGTGGCTGGCTTAGGATCTTTGGGTCCTGAGTTTGAGCCTGTTGGCTGCCTGAATTAACACTAGGTGGAGTTGACTCAGCCTGTCATCCTTCTGAGGTCGGCAAATGAGTACCAGCTTCCTGGTGTCCTGCGTCGGAGTGGCGATCCGTCCAGGATTGGAGGAGTCAATCCTCTGTCCTGCCCATACTATATCCAAAATTACCAGCAAAAAAGACGTGGAATGCAGACACTTCTATGTTTTGACCACTGTGACCCTAAGTCCCAATCCCCTGGGGCATGAACCTGGGATCAAATAAAAAAACTCGTTACATATTTTATGCAACCCCAATGTTGAATGCATATACAGTCAGTACAAAGTTTCATTAAAAATGTGCGGTAACTTTGAAATGACGTATGAATGCTAACGAGGCCTTTTGTGCATGCGCTGTGTGTGCTTTCAGTGACTTGGTTCTGCGAGATGGGGCACTTTTGACCTGCCGTTGCTGGTGTGAAATATGTTTCAAATTATCTTTTAAACATAATTTTCAGCATTTAGACAAAAGAGTGGCAATGTTGAAATGGTTAACCATGTAATTGTTGTTGTTCCTGATTGTAATCGGACTCATGGAAATCTAGAAATACGAGAAATGTCCATGAAGGAGGGGTGTTGAGTTCCATAATTTCCGTGTAGTACAAGCCAGCATAGCAGTAGATATAACACAAACACAAACACAACACACACATCTTTTGCAATGGATTCCAAAAATTAGTATGATCTTCCGTGGCCCCCGGAACCAAACAAACAATATTTTGATAACAGCCCTCACAGCCCCGCTCCGCTCTCTCAACATGATTAATAGTAAAATCACCATTTTAAACTTACTTGTACATTCACAAGCCCAGATATGTCTTTCGCATGGTGTTCAGAAGCATCTAATCAGATACACGTCGATTCACTGGTAGCAATCCGTCGGTGTTTTGGTAGCACACGCCCATCCACTAGTCCACATGGTCAATGAGTTTGAAGTATGAGCAGCTGCCCGTTTGTCAAGCTGAGAATGTTCTCCAGTCTTTGTTGTGCTTGTGCAGAGGTACAGCCCTTTCTCGCAGGTACTTTTCCAAGTATTTTCACTTCTTTCAAAAGCTTTGTGAGCCATTTTATGTTACAATCCTCATCTCGCACACACAATATACTTATCTGGTACCCCAGAGATCGCTATATCCTGATGTTTCTGTGCATGCATACTGAGCATTCTGTGGCAGATACATCATTTGAAAGTCCTGTTATTCAATTTTTGGTCTTTGATCTTTTGATCCCACCAGACCCAGGGTCACAATCAAAAATGATACTGCTCTCCCACCTTCTCGCCATGTGTTGATCATAATCACCAAGTTTGGTGAATTTCTGCACAACCATTTAGGATATACCGTGACGGACGGACAGATAGATGGAGCTGATTAAAAATATACCCATTTTTCTTTTAAAAAGCACGAGGATAAAAATGAAATTTTGTCATTCCGTGCTTTCGATTGTGATGTCTCCGCCGTCCGTCCGTACGTCCATCTGTCTTTACCCTGTAACCCTCAGACACCGTTTTGGAAATAGAACTTGAAACTTTGGGACATAGTAGGATATATGTATGGGGAAGTGCACACACTTTTCGGATTTTTGATATGACCCCTAGGGGCGGGCCAGAGGGGTTGGGGTCAGGTCGAAAAAAAAAACTTGTCTTATAGCTTTTAAAATCAAACATATTCATGAGTTATACATTTAACAACATATTTTTTTAACACATGATGATCAGAGGGTGCTTGGGGGTAGGGGTTTAGCGATAGTGGGGTCAAAAATAGCTCCTCCTACACCGTTTGGATAACTTTGAAACTTTGGGAATAGATATATGTATGGGGAAGTCACAACACTTTGATTTTGATATGCCCAAGGGGCCGGGCCAGAGGGGGTGAGGTCATGGGGCTTGATTTTTTTGTGTAACCATTGTACATGGTAATTTCTTTTATAAGAACTTTACTTATGTGGCCCCATGAGTGACAACCAGTCACAAGGTATTTACTGTATTTATCGAAGTATTGATTTGATTAAATTATAATTAATATTATACACAGTTTCATTCTTGATTAATTTGATGCACAGTCTATATTGCTGCGACAGTGTTTAAATTAATGTTATAAATGTGACATGCCTTGCAATGAAACTTTGATTTAGTAAACATAAGTAGTCTTGGTCATTAAATGACATCAAATAGAAAGATAGGATCAAATCCATTTGCAAGATAAATTTCACCTAGATTATGGGACAAAGGCGTTGCGCGCGGGAATATGCGATGGTGTGCATCGACAACGTAGTTCTAGTGTTTGATGGAAAAGCTGGGTTGTGTGACCTGTAATATGGCTCGTTGGAGACTTGGTTTGGGGTACCAGAAGCTCATTGTGGTGCTTAGTGACCAGTTATCTGCCCCAGAAGATTTGTGGGTGACATGGAGAAGTCATGGTATGGGCAACTCTGGTTTCACGTGTTTGGTAAAGAGGAATAAATGACCCAGGATGGTAAGGAGTGGGAAAAATTCCCACATGCTAATGGGTGGTGAAGACAGCAAGTGGAGAGCAGATGTGCCAATTCAACCATTGGGGGGATCTACAAGCAAAGATATGAGGGTAGGAGAAATAAATTATAGTTTTTTCAGTAGATTGGACAGTGAGATTGATCAGACCAGGGACACACAGCCTGAGAGTAATGAAAAGGGGAAAATGAAGCTGTCATAGAGCAGTGAACAGTTAATCATGGAATACTAGAAAAGTCACCACTTTCGGCAGTCGTCTTCCATTTTATGCCTTGAACAGCCTTCTGCATTTTATTGCCCAATAATAGCGAAAAAGACGCTTTTCACAAACAATAGCTCACAAAGTTTTTAATATATTTTCATGTTGAACAATGTTTCTGTTGGCCTGGTCGGGCGGTTCCCTCAATGCCTGCTTGAAAAATCAATTCCGTAATCTTATTGATTTGATTGGTGAACCTACTATCAAAGTACGTGCAGCAAAGAATGCTGTCCCATTTACAGCATTATTGACCCGTTGAAACGTAGGAGGTTTCTCATGGTTGACTGACATGATGCACTCAATGAAAAAACATTGTACAATGAGAACTGCACTTGTGCTGTGTTATCCTTTATTCACGAAGCACATCCACAGTACATGTTACACACAACTGTTGGCAAAGCAATAAATTACAACATCTTTAGTGCTTGCGCTGCTAGCTCCTAAGCATTCCCAGTGGCATTGCGCCGAGAGCGAATGGGCCCTGAGGCAACACTGGTGCGGGCCCCTTCATCTGAGTCCCCTTCAAAAAAAACCTTTTTTTTTTAAAAACCCATAAGGAGGTTTTCTGTATTTTCGGTCATCAGAAAACACATGCCATGTTTAAGGTAAATTGGGTGTTATTAACTTTATTCCTACTTCAGATTTGTTTCTTAACACATATCATCCATGTGGGATGTGGCCAACACTCCTGTGTTCATTTCAGTCATACAGGTATCATCATAATTGTTCTCACAGCAGTCTATCTATGAGTGTTACTCCCAATGCAAGGATCATGCAATGCATATCCCTCCCAACGACATGTGAAGGGGGTGGCTCTCCTGCCTTTAACTCTCACATTACGCAATCTTCTCTCTGCTGGCCTGCCGTGTTAGGGTGAGTTGCCTCCAGCAGCTGAAGACTGAAATGAAAAGAGAAGGTTCAGTGAAACAAAAAGAGGGACCTTTTGAGTAGGCCCTGAAGACATCTGACCTTCCAGCTGCTGGGCACTCACCCACCCCAACTGTTGACTTTGCTGTGCCTTTTCCCCCCACAGATCACAGGTCCTGGGCCATGGTTAGTGTAAATAGTTAAAGATGTAAATAATTGAAAAACCCACGTGTGTGTCTGTCTAGCGCCGGCAATATAGTTAAGTTGTCTGAGTGAGTCTGTTAGTTTAGTTACGCATCGCACTAGGTTATTTATTTTTTGGGGCATGTATTCAAATGTCGCACTCAGGGATCCGTAGGTAAAACGTACTAGGGGAAAACCTACACCTGCATGGCACATGAAAATTTGCGACTCGGGACGAGTCTATAGAAAGGGGGGGGGTAGTATTACGAATCTGGCAGCCATTTGCACACAACAATCAGAGTCCCGCAGTTCAGTTATTTTGATAAGTATGTGTTTATAGTTAGGGTCCCGTCCCTATGTTTAATGGGTGATTAAGTGTATGTGCACTGCGAGTTGTTTTTTAGTTCGTTTTCTACATCAATTCCCTTCTCACCACGGTGCCATAACCCACGTGTTCAAGGTTACGGACGTGGGCGGAGCCCCCTCGCCTCAGGGCCGACTCCGCCCCAGCCAGACGGAAGTTCCCCTCGTCCAATCGAGGCTGAGATCACCTCAGGGCCAACCCCGCCCAAGCCAGATGGGATGTTCGCCTCGTCCAATGAGGGGAGGACACCGATCGCCCGACGCCCGCCGACCAATCCGGAGGCGAGTTACCTCAGAGCGGATTCCTCCACCCGCGTGGGGGGGGGGATAAGAAAGGTGGTCATGTGGGGGTCGGGGCTCTTTGGTCTACAGTCGTCGTCTGCGGTCTTGGTCTTGGTCTGCGGTCTTTTTCGAGTTCTCGTGGTTGGTGGGGTCGTGCGGAGGTGTTCCGTGGTGCTCGTATCGTCGTTCGTGGCAGCCAGGATCGTGGGCTCGTTGGATTCCGGGTCGTGGGTTCGATCCCACCATGGTGGGTTGGAGTCGTGGAAACCGCATGAGGCGGCCATGTACCCGGCCAGATTCTGACCTCAGCTCGCCTTCCATCCGAGCTGAAAGGAGAATAAAGACCCACGAGGTCCATTTTTTTGGGTGTGTGTGTCTGTCTGTGGCCAGTCTGTAAGTAGAACTGTTAAGTGATTCCATTGTACATTTTCCTGCATATTCGTGATTAAGTCTGCTCTGTGTCTCCCTTACCGATTATTGTAAATAAACCCCTGTTAAATGGACCAGCCCGTTGCCTGTCGTTTCTACCATTGACCCAGTATGGTTCGGGCTTGAGTGTCAGGAAGGCCAATTGTGCCGTAAATTGTTCATTTGGTCCGGCAGGCTTTGGTAATCCCCGCTCGGTTACGCCGGATCCGAGTCGGTAACAGCAACTCGGTTCGGACAAGGTCTGCCGAGGGTGTGGCTTCCCCGGTAGTTCGACGGCGTGGGTACTTAGGTAAATTGGAATTAGACAATTAACTCTACCTCTCGCCATGGAAATATTGGCATCCACGGTCCACTAAGGGACCCGTGACCTTTGGAGTTATCCGAAGGTTCCGACCTTCAATTCCGGCGTTCGGTGGGAGACGGCCCAACTGCTCCATCTCGCAGTCGTCCTCGCCACCGAACCCGGCACCACAACAGTATATGGGGTCACATGTGCTATGTAAGGATGGCAGTTCGACTTTCCCCATCCAGTTTTTGATAAAATTGTGTTAACGTTCTGTCAAAATCACTTTATCAATTCGACATCACTTAATTAAGCTATAACTGATAACTAACTCCACCCACCGAAGGTGGATGTAGGTTACGTTTTCACCCCTGTCTGTTTGTTTGTGAACAAAATATCTCAAAAAGTTGCGGACGGATACAGACCAAATTTGGTGGAGAACTTGGGTACACGACAAGGACGAAATGATTAGCTTTTGGTGAAGATCCGAATACAGATCCGAGAATTTTAAAGTGATTTTTCACCATTGAGATGATGAGGGCTAAAACGATATATAGCACGATATCTGAAAATGTTATGGACGGATTCGGACGAAACTTGGTGGATAAGTTGGTTAGGTGACAATAACAAGCCGATTAAATTTTAGTTCAGGTCCGAATCCAGGTCTGGCCCATCAGTGGGATACAAGAAGTAAACTAATCAGCTTGGTGGAGGTACGTATGCGTTCTACCGAGTGCCCTTCTAGTTTCAAATAATTTTACTTTTAATTTACCTTCAGTTTATAAAAAAAAAGTGTTGCAGTGAAATGTTTATAGATCTATACACAGTTATGCTCTTTTTTTCTCTCTCCCTCTTCCCACCACATTTCAAGGTTGGTGGTGGGGGAGGGTGGAGGGGGCCTCTACTACTCGAATGTCCCAGGGGCTGTTAAAGCTCCACTACAAGCCTCAGATCCTGTTTAAAACATATATGCATATAATATATATATATATTTTCAGTTTAGGACACAAACAAAATTTCTGCTAAAAGAAGTTTTAGAACTTTCCTTGTAAATTATAGGTCAGTTGTATGGGTGAACATCATGAATTCATACTTATTTCCAATTAAGTGGTAGCATATCAGAAAAAGAAAGGAGGAAAAATTGTTCCCTGGAGGGCTTCATTGAATGAGCGTTATTCAGCACTTCATAGTTTTCTCCACTGAAGGAAAAGGCTACATCGTTGCCAGGTTTTCTGGGAGGTCTGTGATGTGACTGTCGTCATAATGTGTAAATAGTGTCCTTTGCATGCAACAAAGGTGGACAGTAGGATCTACAAAGATGGCCTGTAAGCACTATATGAAACATCGATTCATTGGTACAAGGAAAACAAGCAGTTTCAAGGAAAATGTTTTCAAAATAATAACTGTACCCATTCAAACGACAACTACCCAATGTATGTTTTTCTGACCCTTTGGGCAATATGTATACAAAATAACTAGAGTTTTTTTTTGACCCTCCTTCCTCACCCCTTTTCTCCATCTTTTTCACGTCTGGCTAATATGAGGCAAAGCCGTGCTTACTTGGCTGAATGGATTTGTCAAATGGATTCTATGTTTCATGGATTCTGTTGTTCAGCTCAGGTGCAGTGTAAAAACCTTGGGGGCAATTTCACAATGAGACCCCTTTGCCTCAGAGACATACATCAGATAATGTGGTGTTGGCTAATCAAAGTTTTGTAAATGCAGCTGTTTGGCCAATATTTAAAATGAAGTCTCAGTTAATGTGGGTTGTAAAACACTGAGAATCACAAATATGTCAAAGATATTATCACTAAGCCTGGTGTTAGCTTAGTGGTTAGGGTGGCTGGCTTAGGATCTTTGGGTCCTGAGTTTGAGCCCTGTTGGCTGCTGAATTAACACTAGGTGGAGTTGACTCAGCCTGTCATCCTTCTGAGGTCGGCAAAATGAGTACCAGCTTCCTGGTGTCCTGCGTCGGAGTGGCGATCCGTCCAGGATTGGAGGAGTCAAATCCTCTGTCCTGCCCATACTATATCCAAAATTACCAGCAAAAAAGACGTGGAATGCAGACACTTCTATGTTTTGACCACTGTGACCCTAAGTCCCAATCCCCTGGGGCATGAACCTGGGATCAAATAAAAAAAACTCGTTACATATTTTATGCAACCCCCAATGTTGAATGCATATACAGTACAGTACAAAGTTTCATTAAAAAATGTGCCGGTAACTTTTGAAATGACGTATGAATGCTAACGAGGCCTTTTGTGCATGCGCTGTGTGTGCTTTCAGTGACTTGGTTCTGCGAGATGGGGCACTTTTGACCTGCCGTTGCTGGTGTGAAATATGTTTCAAATTATCTTTTAAACATAATTTTCAGCATTTAGACAAAAGAGTGGCAATGTTGAAATGGTTAACCATATAATTGTTGTGTTCCTGATTGTAAATCGGACTCATGGAAATCTAGGAAATACGAGAAATGTCCATGAAGGAGGGGTGTTGAGTTCCCATAATTTCCTGTTAGTACAAGCCAGCATTAGCAGTAGATATAACACAAACACAAACACAAACACACACTTCTATCTTTTGCAATGGATTCCAAAAATCTAGTATGATCTCTCGTGGCCCCGGAACCAAACAAACAATATTTTGATAACAGCCCTCACAGCCCCCGCTCCGCTCTCTCAACATGATTAATAGTAAAATCACCATTTTAAACTTACCTTGTACATTCACAAGCCCCAGATATGTCCTTCGCATTGGTGTTCAGAAGCATCTAATCCAGATACACAGTCGATTCACTGGTAGCAATCCGTCGGGTGTTTGGGTAGCACACGCCCATCCACTAGTCCACATGGTCATGAGTTTGAAGTATGAGCAGCTGCCCGTTTGTCAAGCTGAGAATGTTCTCCAAGTCCTTTGTTGTGCTTGTGCAGAAGTACAGCCCTTTCTCGCAGGTACTTTTCCAAGTATTTTCAGCTTCTTTCAAAAGCTTTGTGAGCCATTTTATGTTACAATCCTCATCTCGCACACACAATATACTTTATGGTACCCCAGAGATCGCTATATCCTGATGTTTCTGTGCATGCATACTGAGCATTCTGTGGCAGATTACATCATTTTGAAAGTCCTGTATTCAATTTTTTGGTCTTTGATCTTTTGATCCCACCCCAGGGACCCAGGGGTCACAATCAAAAATGATACTGCTCTCCCACCTTCTCGCCATGTGTTGATCATAATCACCAAGTTTGGTGAATTTCTGCACAACCATTTAGGATATACCGTGACGGACGGACAGATAGATGGAGCTGATTAAAATATAACCCATTTTTCTTTTTAAAAAGCGCGAGGATAAAAATGAAAATTTTGTCATTCCCGTGCTTTCGATTGTGATTGTCTCCGCCGTCCGTCCGTACGTCCATCTGTCTTACCCTGTAACTCCTCAGACACCGTTTGAAATAGGAACTTGAAACTTTGGGACATAGTAGATATATGTATGGGGAAGTGCACAACACACTTCGGATTTTTGATATGACCCCTAGGGGCCGGGCCAGAGGGGTTGGGGTCATGGGGTCGTTAAAAAAAAAACTTGTCTTATAGCTTTTAAAATCAAACATATTCATGAGTATACATTTAACAACATATTTTTTTAACACATGATGATCAGAGGGTGCTTGGGGGTAGGGGTCTGTTAGCGGATAGGGGGTCAAAAATAGCTCCTCCTACACCGTTTGGATGAACTTTGAAGATGATATATGTATGGGGAAGTCACAAAACACTTTGATCTTGATATGCCCCAAGGGCCCGGGCCAGAGGGGGTGAGGTATGCGGGCTGATTTTTTTGTGTAACCATTGTACATGGTAATTTCTTTTATAAAGAGACTTTACTTATGGTGGCCCCAGAGTGACAAACCAGTCACAGGTTTTACTGCCTATTTATTCGACGAACCTTGATTATGGAATAATTATAATTATTATACACAGTTTCATTCTATGATTTAAATTTGATGCACAGTTCCATATTGCTGCGACAGTGTTAAATTAATGTTTCATAAATGTGACATGCCTTGCAATGACTTCTGAATTTAGTAAACATAAGTAAGTCTTTGGTCATTAAAGACATCAAATAGAAAAGAATAGGTCAAATCCATTTTACAAGATAATTTCACCTAGCATTAATGGGACAAAGCAGTGCGCGCGGGAATATGCGATGGTGTGCCATCGACAACGTAGTTCTAGTGTTTGATGGAAAGCTGGGTGTTGTGTGACCCTGTAATATGGCTCGTGAGAGACTTGGGTTGAGGGTACCCAGAGCTATTTGTGGTGCTTTAGTGACCAGTTATCTGCCCCGAGATTTGTGGTGACATGGAGAAGTCAATGGTACTGGCAACTCTGTGTTCACCGTGTTTGGTAAAGAGGAATAAACTGACCCAGGATGGTAATGGAGTGGGTAAAAATTCCCATGCTAATGGGTGGTGAGACAGCAAGTGAGAGCAGATAGTGGCCAAATTCAACCATTTTGGGGGATCTGACAAAGATGCATAAGATAATGAAGGGTAGGGAAAAATAAATTAAGTTTTTCAGTAGATTGGACAGTGAGAGGATCAGACCAGGGGCCACACACAGCCTGAGAGTAAAGAAAAGGGGAAAGTATGGAAGCTGTTTCATTCAGGGAGCAGTTGAACAGTTAATACATGAATACATGGAATGCATAGTTGCCAACTTCACCACTTTCGGCAGTCGTCTTCCACTTTTTATAGCCTTGAACAGCCTTCTGATTTTATTGCCCAATAATAGCGAAAAAGACCGCTTTCACAAAACAATAGCTCATCAAAGTTTTTAATATATTTTCATGTTGTAACAATGTTTCTGTTGGCCTTCGGGCGGTTTCCCTCAATGCTGCTTGAAAAATCATATCCGTAATCTTATTGCATTTGATTGGTGACACCTACTATTCAAAGTACGTGGCAGCAAATGACGAATGCTGTCCCATTTACAAGCATTATTGACCCGTGAAACGTAGGAGGTTTCTCATTGGTTGACTGACATGATGCAACTCAATGAAAAACATTGTACAATGAGAACTGCACTTGTGCTGTGTTATCCTTATTCACGAAGCACATGCACAGTACATGTACACACAAGCTGTTGGCTAAAGCAAAAATAGTGATTTACCAACATCTTAGTGCTTGGCTGCTAGCTCCTAAGCATCCCAGTGGCATTGCCGCCGAGAGGCAGAATGGCCCTGAGGCAACACTGGTGCTGGGCCCCCTTCATCTGAGTCCCCTTCAAAAAAACCTTTTTTTTTAAACAACCCATAAGGAGGTTTCTGTATTTTCGTCATCAGAAACACATGCCATGTTTAAGGTAAATTGGAGTGTTATTCACTTATTCCTACATTCAGATTTGTTTCTTAACACATATCATCCAGATGGGATGTGGCCAACACTCCTGTGTTCATTTCAGTCATCACGGTGATCATCATTAATTGTTCTCACAGCAGTCTATCTTATGAAGGTGTTACTCCTCAATGCAATGGCATGCCAATGGCATGCCAATGGCATGAAACATCCCCTCCCCAAACGACATGTGAATGGGGTGGCTCTCCTTGCTTTAAACTCGCACATTACGTCATGTCTTACGTCATTACGTCCCGTCCCGATTCCCTCCTATTAAACCATGTATGCAACTTCATGATTTTGTCGTGGTTGTAAGGAGGCAATTTCAGTACACAACTAACCCAAACCCTAACTTCTCTAACCCAAACCCAAAAGTTCGGCATTAGCATGTTCAAAACATTAATAAATTGAAAATATTTTCCCGAAGGAGCGAATTATGATGCCTAAATTAAATTATGGGAGTTACAATAAGAACTAGAAGGGCCGTTTAGAACTGTTTTTATAAGAACCGTTTAGAAGGGTTTCATCAAAACTTTCACAACCTTAGTCTTTGGATTCCACTATTTAGTTGATTTCCCATCTTCTTGCTAATCGGGCATCTCTTTTAATCCTGCCCCCAAGTTACTTCTCGGTTGCATTTACGCCAACCCAGGCTACTACGTCGTTTGCAAACTTGTCCCAACCGAGGCATATCGTTTCACCAGTCTGTTCCGCAGTAGGCCTCATCATCTGTTGTGCTATGAAATTGATGGTTGCCGTCTTTCACCCTCGTGAATGCTAGACACTCGTAGTGTGTCTGACGGATCTGTGTTGTCCGTCCTCGTGCAGCATATTGGTTTGACAAACATGGGTGTACTTGTGATTTGTGGAGATAAATCGATTGCTGTAGTTTGAATCCCTGGCGGGGTCGATGTAGTCGTATTATACCGTGGGATTACGTTATAATCCAGAGGCGGCCGGTAAGTCGAGCCGGGGCTGTGACGGCAAAACTAAATGAGGCCGTAAGCAGAAGTGGGGTTGGATGTGCGCCTTGCATATCATTCGAGAAATGTGAGACATGAAGGGTTGTGTTCGTAAATGATTGTTGAATGTCTGGTATTGTGCACGATAGGACCAGTGACTGGCATTGTTGTTATATCTGAAGCAGCTAAAATGTTGCCTGTTGGAACGTTTAATGTGATTGAGTTCCCATGGTGCTGGTGTGCGCGTGATAGTGGTGAAAGGGGGTGTGTCGAAACGCACTGTTCAGCGCGTAAGTACCCAGTGGGTATCGGTGGAAGTGTTCACATATGTCTTTCAATATAATGGATGGCGGCGGAAGACGGTGGCATTGTGTAGGCTGAATAGATATGTCAGTCTTTGTTCATTAAGTTAAAAACTTCTTCTTTGAAATAGATCATTTATTGCTTGCTTAGTTAAACTTGTTTTTATCTCGGTTTTATGTTTCTTGTGATTAAAGTATAATAATCTTATGAATGATTTCCTTTTTATAAGTTAGTAACTGTGAGATATGGAGATAAAATTAGAAATACTTCTTTTTTACACGGAGGACTGTGACGATCCACGGCACTGTTCATTTCAATATCCGGGAGGCACTTCCTTTCTGATTGCTGAGGAAAAGGAATAATTATGTTTTGTTGGAAATACTGAGACTTGTATAAATTCTATAGTAATGATCTATTACCTTATGCATGATTGTAAAGACTGGAGAAAGACTCCCAATGGCAACGGGATAACTTCTCGGACAGACCGCTTAATGTGTTCTCTGATAATCACAGATGTGCTTGCTCAGGTTGATAGTGAGAGTACTTCTGTTATGTTAAAGTACATAGAAACCGAGGGATGAGCAGGAGAGCGGCAGCAGCGGAGGAGCAGAGCGAGTATGTGACAGACAGGGTGTGTGTGGTGTTCCTCGCTTAACAGTGCTTGAACGGAACAGATCCGTGGTTTCGTATAGATCCTGTTGGTTTCGGATAGAGTCCCCGTGGTTTGTGGAGGTCCCATTGGTTTCGTGTAGGTCCATGGTTTTGTATATGATCCTGTGGGTTTACGTATAGATCCGGGTGGTGTATAGGTCCATGGTTGGTGTAGTCCCATGTTTCGTATAGATCCCTTGGTTGTATAGATCGTGGTTTCGTATAGATCCCGGGTTTCGTATAGACCCCAGTGGTTTCGTATAGATCCGTGGTTTCGTATGGTCCGTGTTTGTGTGTGCCCGTGGTTTGTATGGGGTTCGGTTTCGTATAGAGTCACCTATGGTTGGATAGGTCCTCGGTAGTTTGATAGCATCCCGTGGTTCGTATAGTCCCGGGGTTTTCTGATAGTCCCGTGCTTTCGTATAGGTCGCGTGGTTTCGTATAGGTCCTGTGGTTTTTGTATAGGTTCCGTGGTTAGTATGGTGCGTGGTTTCGTATAGATCCCGTGGTTTGTTCGATATAGGTCGGTTTCGTATAGGTCCGTGGTTCTGTATCGATCCCCGTGGTTCGTATTGGTCTCGTGGTTCGATAGGTCCCGTGTTTCGTGATAGGTCGTGCATTCGTATAGGTTCCCGTGGTTCGTATATGATTCCCTGGTTGTATAGTCCCGTGCTTTGTATAGTCCCCGTGGTTTCGATATAGTGCCCGTGTTCGTATAGGTCCCGTGGTTTCGATAGGTCCCGTGGTTCCTATAGGGTCCCTGTGGTTCTGTAATAGATCCCCGTGGTTTCGTATAGTCCCGTGTTTCGTATGATCCAGCGTGGTTTGTATAGATTCGCCGTGGTTTCGTATAGATCCCCGATAGGTTTGCGTAATAGTCTCACATTGTTTCGGTGTCGTCCCGTGGTTTCGTATTTGTCCCCTTGGTTGTATAGATCGCATGTTCGATAGGTCCTGCGTAGTTCGTATAGATCCCGTGGTTTCGTATAGATCGCCGTGGTTTGCGTATAGAACGTGGTTTGTATAGGTCTGTGGTTTTCGTATATGATGCCGGTTTTGGATAGGTCAAGTGGTCTCGTATAGAATCCCCGTGGTTTTCGTATAGGTCGTGGGTTTCGTATAGGTCCGATTGTTTCGTTATAGGTCGTGCGTTCTAGATCCGGTTCTATAGGTCCCCGTTGTCTTGTGCGTATAGGTTCCGTGGTTTCGGATGGTCGCGCGTGGGTTTCTGATGAGGTGGGGTCGTATAGATCCCGGTAGTTTTGTATAGATTCCCGTGGTTTCCGTATAGATCCTGTGGTGTTTCTGTATAGATCCGTGTTTCGTATAGGTCCCGTTGGTTCGTATAGATCCCGTGTTTTTGTATAGGTCCGGGTTTCGTATAGATCGGCGTTTGTATAGGTCCCTGTGGTATTAGAATAAGGTCCCCGTGTGGTTTGTCATAGGTCCAGTGGTTTTCGTATAGGTCCTGTGGTTCGTTATAGGTCCCCGTTGCTTCGTATAGATCCCCGTGGTTTCGTAGGGTCCGTGGTTCGTAAGGTCCCGTGGTTTGTATCGATCTGGAGTTTGTTAGATTCCCGTGGTTTCGTAAGGTCCCGTGATTCGTTAGGTCTCACGTGGCTATTCGTATAGGTCCGTGGTTTGTATAAGATTCGCGTTGGTTTCGTATAGGTCCCGTGTTGTCGTATAGGGTCCCGTGGTTTCGTGATAGGTCGTTGGTTTCGTATTGGTCCCGTGGTTTCGATAGGTCCCCGTGGTTTGTATAGATCCGTGGTTTTCGTATAGATCCCAGTGTTTCGTATAGATCCGTGGTTTGATAGATCCTCGTGGGTTTGTATAGATCCGTGGTGTATAGATCTCCCGTGTTTGGTATAGATCCAGGTGGTTTTGTATAGGGTCCCATGTTTCGTGTAGGTCCCCGTGTTTTGGAGAGATCCTGGTGGTTTCGTATAGGTCGCATGGTTCGTTAGATCCCTGTGGTTGTCGTATAGATCTGTGGTTTCGGTATAGATCCGGGTTTGTATAGATCCCGTGGTTTCGTATAGATCCCGTGGTTTGTATAGGTCCGCGTGTTTCGTATGATCCGTGATTCGTTATAGGATCCCCGTGTTTCGTAGTAGATCCCGTTGGTTTCGTATAGATCCCCGGTTGGTTTCCGTATAGATCGTGTTTCGTAAGTCCCATGGTTGTTTTGTCCTGTGGTTTCGTATAGATGGCATGGTTTTCGGATAGGTTCGTGTTCGTATAGATCCCGATGGTTGTGTATAGAATCGCCGGGTTTCGTTAGATCCGTGGTTTCGTATAGGTCCTGTGGTTTCGTATTATGGAGGGTTTCTGTATAGTCCCCGTGGTTTTTCGTATAGGGTCCCGTGTTTCGTATATGGGTCCCCGCGGTTTGTATAGGTCCACGTGCTTTCGTTAGTAGGTCCCGTTTTCGGATAGGTTCCGTGCCTTTGTAAGGTCGCGTGCTTTGTATAGGTTCCCCGTGTTTTATAGACCCCGTGGTTTCGTATAGCCCCTGGTTTCGTTTGATTCCCCGTGGTTTGTATAGGTCCGTGGTTTCGATAGGTCCCTGGTTTGGTATGAGGTCCCCGTTGGTTTCGTATATGGTCCCCGTGGTTTTGTATTAGGTTCCCGGGTTCGTAATAGGTGCCCGTGGTTCGTATTGGTGCCGTGGTTTCGTATATTCCCGTGGTTTTGTATAGACGCGGGTTTTGTATAGAGACCGTGGTTTGATATAGTCCCGTGGTTTTGTATAAATGCCACCGTGTTATTGTATAGATCACGTGGTTATCGTATAGATCCCGTGGGTTTCGTGATTAGATGCCTTGTGGTTTGTATAGGTCCCAGTGGTTTTCGTATGAGGTCCCGTGGTTTCGTCAATTGTCCCCGTGGTTTCGTATAGATCCGTGTTTCGTATAGATCCCGTGGTTCGTAATAGATTCCGTGGTTTTTGTATGGTCCCCGGGTTTCGTATAGATCAACCGGGTTTCGTGTAGGTCCGTGGTTTCGTATTGGTCCCGCGGTGGTTTCGTATAGATCCGTAGTTTCGTAATAGATCCCGTGGATTTCGTATAGATCCGGGTTTGTAATAGAGTCCGTGTTTTTAGTATAGGTCCCATGTTTCGTGTAGTCCCTGGTTTTGGAGAGATCCTGTGGTTTCGTATAGGTTCCAATGTTCGTTATAGATCCCTGTGGTTTCGTATAGATCTGTGGTTTCGTATAGGATCGCCGTGGTTTGTATAGAGCCCAGTGGTTTTTTGATAGATCCCGTGGTTTTGTATAGTCCCCGTGGTTTTGTATAGATCCCGCGTGGTTTCGTATAGATCCGTGGTTTTCGTATGAATCCCCGTGGTTCGTATAGGGTCCTCATTGGCTTCGTGTAGGTTCCGTGGTTTCGTATTTGTCCCCGTGGTTTGTTAGATCGGCGATGCGTTTCGGAAGTCCTGAGTTTGTATAGATTCCCCGTGGTTCGTAGATGTGCGTGGTTCGTATAGATCCGTGGTTTTCGTATGGTCCTTGTGGTTTCGTATAGATCGCATGGTTTTGGTGTAGGTCTAGTGGTTTCGATAGATGCCGTGGTTTCGTAAGGTCCCCGTGGTTGATACGGTCCCGTTTCGTAAGGTCCCGTGCGTTTTCGATAGGTCCGGCTTCGTAGTATGATCCGTGTTCGTATGGGTTCCCGGTTTCGTATAGGTCCGTGGTTTCGTATAGGTCCCCGGTGCTTTCGTATAGGTGCCCGTTGGTTTCGTATAGGTCCGTGGTTCGTCATAGGTCCCGTGGTTTCGTATAGGTCCGTGGTTTCGGTATAGTTCCCCGTGGTTTCTGTATGGTTTCCCCGTGGTAGTATAGATCCGGTGGTTGTAAGGATCAACGCGTGGTTTGTATAGATCAAGTGTTTCGTATAGATAACCGTGGTTGCGATAGATCACCGTGGTTTCGTATAGATCCCGGGTTCCGTAAGATCCCTTCGCGTGGTTTCGTATTGGTCCCGTGGTTTGTATAGATCCCCGTGGTTTCGTATTGGTCCCGTGGTTTCGTATAGATCCCGCGTGTGTTTGTATTAGGATCACCGTGGTTTTTGTATAGATGACGTTCTTTGTATAGATCCCTGGTGTGTGCGTATAGAGTCACGGTGGGTTTTCGATATAGATCCGGTTCGTATAGATCGCCCGGTGGATTTCGTATGGTCCCCGGGTTTCGGGTATTTGGTCCGTGGTTTCGTTAGATCCGCCGTGGTTTGTATAGGTCCGTGGTTTAGTAATCGATCACCGTGGTTTGTGTAGGTGCCGTGGTTCGTATTGGTCCCCGTGTTTAGTATAGATCCCGTGGTTTCGTATAGATCCCGTGGTTTGTATAGATGCCCCGTGGTTCGTATAGGTCCCAGTGGTTTCGTATAGATCACCGTGTTTCGATAGGACCTGTGGTTGGATAGATCCTGTGTTGGATAGATCCTGTGGTTAGCGTAGTCTGGTCCGTGGTTTCGTGTAGAGCCCGTGGTTTCGTATAGGTCCCCGTGGTTTAGTATAGTCCCGGGTTTCGTAAAGCCTGTGATTCGTATAGGGTCCCGGCTTTCGGTATAGTCCGTAGATTCGTATAGGTCCTCGTGGTTTCGTATAGGTCCCGTCGGTTTCTAATAGATCCGTGTTTCGTACAAGTGTGCCTTGATTTCGTATAGTCCCTCGTGGTTTCGATAGATCCGTGGTTCGTATAGGATATCCGTGGGTTTCGTATGGTCCCGTGGTTGTAAGGTACAGTGCTTTATCGTATAGCCCGTGTTTCGTATATGTCCCCGGTGGTTTCGTATAGATGCCCGTGGTTTCGTATAGGTCCGTGGTTTCGGTACAGTCCTGTGATTTCGTAAGGTCCCGTGGTTTCAGTATGATTCCCCGTGGTTTGTTACCAGTCTGTGATTTCGTATATGTTCCGGGTTTCGTATTGGTCCGTGGTTTCGTATGATCCTGGTTTCGTAGTCCTGGATTCGATAGTCCCGTGGTTTCGTATAGATCCGTGGTTTCGTATAGGTCCGTGGTTCGTATAGGTCCCGTGGTTTAGTAATAGATCCCGTGGTTTGTATAGATCCGTGGTTTGTATTAGTCCGTGGTTTGTATAGGTTTCTAGCTTTCGTATAGGTCCGTCGTTTTGTATAGGTCCGTGGTTTCGTGCATTTGTTATATGATGGAACGCATTCTGTCCGGGGCACAGATTGCTAGTTAATGATTTATGATAAACGCAATTTAAACTGTTCTTGACAGTCTTGTGTTGTGTGTGTGGGAAGGGACATTATCCTTGTTGTAATAAGATTTATTTAGTTGAGATTGTCTCTCCTAAATTACAGCATTGTATTTGGGGTTCGATCCACCAACAGCATGTCGGGACAGCTTGCGATTACTCTGGTCAGGTGAGGTAATAGGTGCCGACGTTTTGGGAATTCCCTCCAAAAGTCAGACTCGATTCCAAACGGCCTGGTGCGATGGCAGTCTCTTCCTCTGCTTCGCTGTTCGATTGATGTTTGTTGTGCATAGCTTTCATTTGCTGAACTGTGCTGTTTGAGATCCTCGTTGCTTGTTTGAGACTACTTGTGTATGAAGTATCTCTGTTGCTGTTTGAGACACTCTGTTGGTTTGAGATCACTTGTTGCCAGAGCATCTGGGCTGGAAGCAATCAATCTTGCTGCTCTATGCTGTCTGTGAGTAGCATCGGTTTCAATCGAGTTACATCCCATGGCACTCGACGAGGCGCAGCTGCTTTGCTCGGCTCACATGAAAAGACTTGGAAGGTTGTATGAACGCAGTGAAGACGTGTGTAAGCAAGTCGATGTGTGTCTCTATGACCATGGAGCCACCAGAAGACGTTAGATAGCGGCTCTTTCAACTTGCGCACTTGCTTCTTCTTCCTCCAGCACGAGACGAGCAGAATCAGGTTTTTGTTTTTTACGACGCTGGAGCTAGCGATCCATCTGATTAAGATCCCGGGATTAAGATTACATTCGTCCGACTCTCGTGGAATTCTATATTTTGCTGATGACCACACTCTGCCGTACATCGGTATTCCTCAGACAGGCAAGCGAGCTTCTTTGCTCTGTCGATTCTGATAAAATAACAAATGGTACCACACGTGAACTGTCTTCATCCGGAACAAATTCCCTCTCACTATGTCATCTTCGAAAGGAAACGTTTAGAACCCCCCCATTCCACTTTTCAAACAATCCTCTGGAAGAATCTTTCTTTCAAGCTTTGGGTCTCACTATCTGCATAGACTTTCCTGGGAACACATTTCAACTGGCTCCCAAGCCAGTCGACTGGGATCCTCGTCGTGCAAAGCCTTCTCGGCCCACCTGAGCTCCTGACCACTTACAAAGCTTTCGTCCGCAGCTGATGGAGTAACTGCCTCCACTGCTGGCTGTGCTCGCCTCCACTTTCTTGGCTTCCTGTAGAAACCAGGCTTGGATCA
>CM068959.1:95479088-95492903 GCA_035128595.1 Eptatretus atami
AACAGAAGAGAGATCTTCAGGAATTCTGATTCTTCCAGGAAATTATTCCTTTGGAACGGGTGCTCGTCTACAGTTTGACATTCCTGGTGGATTTCTCTCGGATATTATTCGTTCCTTGGCAATGCATTTATATTTATATCCGATTGGTTAACCATCGGCTCGTTACCCAATCGACAATGATTTGTTTGTTGAAGATGATGGAGCAAGTTGATGTTTTAATAAATAATGCATGTAGTAAAGTTTCGTGTTTGATACTACTACTATCTGTGCCTTCACATCGCATCACTGACGAGTTTAATTTTAAATAGACTCCAAGTTGTACTTCACAAACTCAACTGTGTTGAATGAACAAGCTTTATACCTTGTGTGTGCCGCGAAGATGGTAGGAGGTTTGTTTTTTTTATGTCTGTCTGTCTGTGAATAGGATATCTCAAAAAGTTGTGGACTGATTTGGATGAAATGTGGTAGTTAGGTTTGGTGTGTACGAGGACAATTTCGGTGAAGATCTGGAAACAAGAATTTTTGTTTTCAAGTGATTTTTTCACCATTGAGAGATGGGTGCTCAAAAACGATAATAGCATAATATTCCAAAATGTTGTGACTAGTTCTGACAAAACTAGGTGTATGATTGTTGTATGTGACT
Organism: Eptatretus atami; assembly: GCA_035128595.1. Classification (NCBI taxonomy): domain Eukaryota; kingdom Metazoa; phylum Chordata; class Myxini; order Myxiniformes; family Myxinidae; genus Eptatretus; species Eptatretus atami. The sequence continues at coordinate 95,479,732 of CM068959.1, forward strand.
ATAACAAGCTGAATTAGATTTTGGTTTGGATTCGGATCCAGATCCGGTCTGTCAGTGGATACAAAACGTAAACTGTTTCAGCCTGGCAAAGGTATGTGCTTGAGCGAGTGCTGTTCTTGTTCCTGCCGCTGTCGTGGTGGCTGTGGTTGTTTTGTTTTGTGTGTCTTTCCATGCACTTTTATGTATATAATTTGATTGCTTTGAGAAGTTTAACTACATTCGACACACTCCTATCCATCCATCTATCAACTCACTGCAAATGTCAAATATTCACCGGTCCCTCTGGATTTCCAACATCCCAATCGTAGGGAACAAGAGTGTCCCCAAAGAACTTAACCAATCACTATTCATGGTGTTTGGTGCATCATAACAAAGCTTGCTTCCTGCAGTACTTCTGCACAGTTCACGAGACATTTTTTGCGTTTTTTAACCTTCACGTTTAAGAGTTACTAGATGACCTGTGAGCCCGTTTGATTTCCCGTTGTGACAGCAGTTGATTAAAAATTTATTTCAAAAAAAAAAACAAACAAGATAGCTCCAGCAAACTATACACGCTGAGGTTGTTGCATTGATCAAATACTCCCGAAGAGTACTTGACTGGATCGGGAATTGATTTTTTAATTTTTTCGTTGCCTGATTTTAACGAAACTTGATATGCACCCGCAGGAGAATGGTGAGTAAGGTGGGCCGAAATTTTTGGCCTATCGTGTACCGTTTTCACTGTATTTCGGGAAACATACATACATACATACATACATACATACATACATACATGCATTCATTTTATATTTATATATACACACAAGATGAAGAGTTTTAGTAATATATAGATGGGTCCCAAACGTTTTCCTGATAGTGCTACGCACCATCATCTCTGCTTTAAAGGCAAAAAGAAGCATATTGTGCGAACAATAGAGAACAAAGCCAAGCTTATAAGGCGCTTGAGAATGGTGAAAGTGCAGTATCCGTTGCCGAATTCTTGCATCGCCTTTTGGCAATGTGCAGCATCCGTTGTGTATGTTTCTATGTTTGGAGAACTGTAGTATTTAAGTTTGTTATTTGTTCCGTAATTATTTCTCCTTCTACTACAATACATGTATTTTAATAAAAGATGAGACTATTATTGCTGAAGAACAGTTACCTGTATTTTCATTGCGGTTGTGAAGTAGCCGCATGAGCCTTGGAATGTCCGTGTATCACACTGTACCTGTGGTGAATAGTAGAGAGTGCATTAGTATTATATATAATATATATATATATATAATCATGCGCCGTTACGATGTTCCGGTCAAACGACTGATCGCATATACGACGGTGGTCCCATAAGATTATAATGGAGCTGAAAAAGTCCTATCACCGAGTGATGTCGTAGCGCTGCCACGTCGAATAAAGTACAGGATAGCACATACAATTATGTACAGTACATAATACTTCATAATGATAATAAACGACAGTGTGGCCCTGTTGTAATGCAATCGTTGAGGTCCATAAAATGTCATCGCGAAAAAAGCAGGTCGTGCTAAATCGGGATTCAAGGAAACGGCTTTCAAACTGAACCAATGTTTGCACGTTTACCTCTAGCAAGTAAATTACCTTTGAATGAAGAATTCCGCGAATAAATCGTTGTTTGTCGAATTAAAACACAAGTTAATTTTTAGTGAAGCTTTTTATGTTGTTAAAACAATCTCACTGTTCCGAAAATATATCACACAATTGACAGGTGCTCGTTTATTCATTTGTAAATTATAACATCGATGCAATGATACGTATTATAAAATCCAAACGCTATTTATCACCTTTCTATATAATCGATGCGAGAGGAGATTTGTAAGCAGCGCTAACAACACCCATGGCCCTCTTGAACAGCAACAAAGGTAAAACTAACGCGTCTTCCATCTCTCTTGGATGGGTGTTACAATTGCCGACAGTATTCAGTACAGTAACAATGCTGTACAGGTTTGTAGCCGAGGAGCAATAGGCTACACCATATAGCCTAGGTGTGTAGTAGGCTATACCATCTAGGTTTGTGGTAAGTACACTATGATGTTCGCACAATGACGACCGCTAACGACGCATTTCTCAGAACGTATCCCCGTCGTTAAGTGGTGCATGACTGTGTGTAATATATATATATATATATATTTATATATAATAATTATATATATTATTTTTCTATAATTTTGTGTGTGCTCCTTCCTGTGCTTCTAAAGGTTCCTGCTGTTGTAGAATAATATATGTCCAGTGGAACTGCTGCATTGATTCCTATATGAGCCTCTTCATTCTTGTTCCATCACAGAAAGACTGGCTTCAAATGAAAACATGCATTTTCATTGATTAAACAGATACAAATTTTTGGTTTAAGTAAATTGATTATTGGCTTTCCAACGGCACCATTTCTGTTTTACGACAGCAGGAACCCTTTAGAATGATAGCGTGATGGATACAACACACACACACACACACACGGTTCTCCTTTTGGTAAATAGATTGCGTTGGCCTGTTTGGTTTTCCATCAGAATCCTGGCTCACAATCTTTGGGTACCCAGTTCAAATCCCATACACCACATACAGGAAGTGGACAAAAAACATGGAAAACCAAATGTGAAGTCCCTTAATAGGGAGATGGGCCAGTACGGCCTGTATGCGCCTTTGCATTGAGTCCACCAATGTCTTGAAATCTGCAGGAGGGATGTGCACCATTCTTCCACGAACAAAGTCGATCAATCACGCCTATTGATGGAGTGGAAAATGCTGTCTCATGCGTCGTCCCAAAATTATCCCATAAATGCTCGATTGGGTTCAGATCTCATGACTGAGAAATGCCATGACATATGGATCGCATCAGTGTCATAGGCCACACCTGTGTGGAAAGCCGTTGCTTGATATCCCTCATTTACCCAGGTGTTTCCTTTTTTTTTTGGTCCACTGCCTGTATATCCTTATAATTCATGTTAAAGTACATTGTTTACTCATGTCTGTCTTGTGTGTGATGTATAATCCAAGCTCTTCCATTAGCTTTGGATTGCTCTTAAAGTTTGGTGTGCATGCAGAAATACAATAATAGGCCTTGCAGGAAAGACAAGAGATACACACACATACACACACACACACACACACACACACACACACACACACAACACCTCTGAGCTGTCTAGCCTTGGTTTGAATGTCGGCCCAGCTATCAACTGTTAGCCTTTGTTTCGCAAGCAGGCAGGATGAAGCATCATGTGTGCTCCATCCTGCAGAGGAATGCTAGCATTGGTTGGTGTACCTTAAACATCCAACCCTGTCCTTCCCGAAGATTAGGCCAGTTATTGCCGGCAAATTACAAATCCCTGTCGCCTTCAGTCAAATGTAAAACCTGGTCAGCCAGTTCGTGAAAGACAGGCCAAAACATTCCCTGGCTGAACCCACAAGGTGTTGGGAATAATTTGGTTCTGCTAAGTTTCTTTTGTTTTGTATACAGAGTTAAGGCTTGTGGAAGAGCTGGATTACTAAACAGATCGGAACATAACAGACCGAAAGGTAGAGTTGGGGTGGGGGGGGGGGAGTTGAACAACTCCATCCAACAGTGGAGTTGAGGACAAAATAGAGGGAGACTTGGATAAACAATGGATTGGGGTGGGGGGGGGGCAGGAAAAGAAGATGCATGGGGTGGACAAGATGGATAATGGATACAGAAGGAAACTCTCAGGAAGGAAAACTGGAAATTTGGAAGGAGAAGTGCTTGAGTTGGGTGTTGAAGGAGGTGGGGGTGGTGGGAAGGGGAGTTAACGAGGGTAGAAAAGATCATAGTTTTGGATTGGGGTTGATCTGAGATGAGCTTACGAGCTGGTACCCGTTTTAAATGGGTTGTTATTCTGCGTGCATAGCACAAAGCGGGGTTAAGCAATTGGTTCGACCTATCTGTCTGTCTCTTTCTGACAGTCTATGGTCGAGGAGCTACTTAATTACAATTAAATTTTATATCTTGAACATTAATCAGAAAATACCCTGCAGTTTCGTAGTACTTTGGCTCTGAATTTGGCAAATTGTATGGAATCTCATCCCGGTCGCGCATGCATCGAGAGGAGTGAGGTAATGTTTTTACTTTTGTCTGCCTGTTTGGCAATCAAACAAAATTGAAAGTCATTCCAAACAGAGAACTCACTGCTTTTAAAGATGTCATAAAGGGCACAAACAACAGGCACGAAGAGCTAATTTAATGTGAAATATTTTATTTCAATTGAATTATATACTTGATCACTAGAACACATTTAATTGCCTTATTGGCACTTCCCAAAATAACCCCAGTTTAGCAGTACTTGGACAAAATACTACATCATCTCAACCAATGAAATTTGCCGCTCAAGCTCTTGGCATTGGACAATATCAAGATTCAGACAACATTGCGGCTCGTAGGAAATATAGATAGTGCTCGGAATGCAAAGCAAGAGTTGAAAAGCCCTTCTCATGTCCTTTTTCTCAAGACTGTGCGGGGTAAGGTGTTCTAAAAACTCTAGTTCTTAATATAATGTATCCTCTTACTATTAATTTGCAATTGGTCACTGGCTTTGACACCAATACAAATTTTTATTATGAACTCCAGGCATCAAAAAGCCACATATATCGAATGAACAGTTGAAAATGGAGCACCTGGCCACCATTAGAGCATTTAAATTGCATCAGATGTTGCAATAAATGTGAATTGTTGCTCCTAGCTTGCCAGCTCGATGACAGAAGATGCCATTTGCATTTTTGCCTCCTTCATCTCTACCCCATTTATAATCCTCTGCGGGCACAGACAACTTGCTAATTACTTGACATGTGAGCAATAGACTGTATGCAGTTTAAATGTATGTGCAACTTACCACCACCACCCCCTTCCCCCACCCCCTTATGTCTCTTGGATTAGGGGTGACCTGCCTAGGATTAGTGCCACCGCCTCACGAAGAGGAAGGATAACCTCCCTCTCCCCCCCCCCCACCTGGAGAAAAAATAGTTGCCACGGCATTCCCAGGTTTGAGCCGATTCCATGGAGGTATTGCACAACGTTCTCCGAGTTTATTTCACACAGACACACACACACACACAGACACACACACACACACACACAGAGACACACACACACCACACAGAGACAACACACACACAGAGACAGACACACACACACACACAGAGAACACACACACACACAGAGACACACACAGAGCACACACAACACACACACAGAGACACACACACACACACACACAACAGAGAGACACACACACACACACACACAACAGAGACACACACACAGAGACACACACACAGAGAGACACACCACACACACACACAGACACACACCAACACAGACCACCACAGAGACACACACACAGACACACACACACAGCCAAACCCTTATAAGGAGTCTTGCTTTATGTGATTTATTTATTACCATTATATTTCGTTTTGCTTTATCACTTGTGTATATATTTGTAGAAAGGGAGGTTTTAATTTGGTTTGGTTGTGGTGTGGGTATTTTTACCTCCACCACCAAAGGTGAAGGAGGTTATGTTTTCACCCCTTTCTGTCTGTCTTTGTTACTTGCAAAATCAAAGATTTTTCAAGTATATTGGTCAGTCTAATGTTGTTATTCTGTCTGTTTGTCTGTTTGTTTATCACCTACAGGTCACAATTCTAAACCGATCATCATGAAACTTTACCAAGTTGTCGAATTTCTAAAATCTCTGAATTTCTAAAATCGTAATTTTTCATCTGATTGACTTCAAATTTGAACAAGATTTGCATATTGTGTCGCTGAATTGGGAAACCAACTATTTTTGAGGTTAAAAGGTCAAAGGTCATCTCAAAGTCAAACTTCTACTTGAGCTACGTTGTCTATGGCACACCATCGCATATTCCCGCGCGCACTGCTTTGTCCCATTAACGCTAGGTGAAATTTTATCTTGCAAAATGGATTGACTATTCTTTTCTATTTGATGTGCTTTATGACCAAAGACTTACTATGTTTACTAAATCAGAAGTCATTGCAAGCATGTCAACATTTCATGAAACATTCATTTAACACTGTCCAGCAATATAGAACTGTGCATCAATTTAATCATAGGAATGAACTGTGTATAATATTAATTATAATTATTCGTAATCAATTAGATAAATACAGTAAAACCTGTGACTGTTTGTCACTCGTGGGGGCCACATAAGTTCTTTATAAAAGAATTTACCATGTACAATGGTAAATACACTTAAAAAAAAATCAGCCCCCATGACCCCACCCCCTCTGGCCCGGCCCCTAGGGGTCATATAAAAAATCCGAAAGTGTTGTGCACTTCCCCATACATATATCTACAATGTCTCAAACTTTCAAGTTCCTATTTCAAACGGTGTAGGAGGAGTTACAGGGTAAGACAGACGGACGGACGGACTGCGGAGACAATCACAATATTCCTGCTTTTCTTCGAAAGCGCGGGAATAGAAATCATCAATTTCAATCTGAAAAATAATCAATTTTCATCTGATTGACCTGAGCTTTGATTATGATTGTCAATTTTTATCTTAATGAAATGGACAATTTGATGTATCCATGCAAACCTTTGGAGAGGGGGTGGATTTTGCAAGTGTCGTGTTCTGCATGATGTCTTTTCCTTGTTTGTTTGTCTGTTTGTTTGGCTGTGTGCAGGATATCTCAAAAAGTTGTGGTCGGATCCGGATGAAATTTTGTGGACAGGTTGGGTGTGTCACAAGGACCAACGAATTATATGTTGGTGAAGGACCGGATCTAGATCTGGCTACTATAATTATTTGAAGTGATTCTTCACCATTGAGAGATACGGCCAAAAACGATATATAACACAATATCTCAAAAAGTTGTGTACGGATTTGGATGAAACTTGGTGGATACTTTGGGTGTGGGACAATAAAGAATCTGTTCAATTTTGATGAAGATCCAGATCTGATAATAATTTTTTAAGTGATTCTTCACCATTAAGAGATGGGGCTAAACCGATGAATAGCAGGATATCTCAAAAAGTTGTGGATGGATGCAGACGAAACTTAGTGGACACTTTGGGTGTGTGGCAAGGACGAATTGATTCGATTTTGGTGAGGATCCGAATGTGGATCTGGATGCGAGAATTATTTGTTTTTAAAGTGATTCTTCACCATTGAGAGATCGGGCCAAAAACGATATGTAACATGACATTTCAAAATTTTTATTGGGCCAGATATATCCTCATGGATCAGGCATTGCTTGGCAAAGGTATGCGCTCTACCAAGTGCCCTTCTAGTTATGTATGATTTGTTTTTGTTCGTGGTTTATTAACTTCGATTGTGACCACACCGTGTTTCACTTCCTCTTTCTGGTCTGATTTTCTGACTTTTTTTTTTCTTCTCTCTTTTAGGGTGGTTAGTAGTTAAGCTTTACACGTATTTATTAGAGAGTTTGTGCTGTTAGTTTGTACTTTACCTTTTCTGTTCTGTAAGAATTTTATTTGATTTGGGATAAGCTTCTTTAGTGTTTGAAAATTCTGTTCATTGGCTGTATTATAATGCATGTCGGTATGAATTCAATTAAGCGCTCATGGACACTTTATCCTTGAAAAAACATCAAAAGGGAAGTGCATGAAAAGTCACCTAATTATCAGCGTCGTCCTCTACCACATCGGCCTGTCCCTTTGATGGCGCTAATGTATTTATGCCTTCTGGGTAGCACTCTTTGGCATGCATGGGTACACTGTACAGGTGCTTGATGACCTGTACCACACGGACGGGCGGATGAGAGCGTGACGACGACTTTCCCAAAATTCCGTTTTATTCTAGAATTAACAAAATCGTACATGAAGAATATTAGTTCATACAAGCGGTGTGGAAATATCGAGCAATAAAGCGTGCAGATACGACCATAACATGCCAAACGATTAAAGTGTTACAGAGAGGTATTTTCAGCACAGGATAATCACCTACCAAGTGTTCATACCCGTAGAATGAGTGAATGATCCAAGGGAAAGCATAAAACGAGATAAACGGTGGTTTTCAGCACTCCGAAGCAGAAATGTTGCATTACATGGCAGATACAGTATGAAAAGAAAATGGTGCCAAAAGCGGGAAATGTTGTTGTCGTTGTTGACGCTGTTGCCGTTGATGATGATGATGTTGTTGTTGGCGAGCCTCAACACTGCCATTTCGTGACATATTCTTTGATGTCATTATCATCCATAAGCCAAATGCCACCCAGATGTTCTTTGAGTGGTACAAATAGTAATCAGTGCGTAGCTCTCAATGGGATCCTCTCATCTCCTTTACTTGTTGAGATTGGAGTGGTCCAAGGCAGTGTCTTGGGTTCAGTCCTGTTCCTCATCTTCGTAGATAAGTAGATAAGTTTAAATTAGAATTAGATAGGTACCTGGAAGTTATGGAGATAGAGGGGTATGGGGATGTTGATAAGACTTTTAGGTCGTTTGAGTATTGATGGGTGATTGTGTATGGAGTGCTGTTGGTGGGGGTCTTGTCAAGGGGGGTTGTGTGGTTGATGTTGTGTGTTTTTAACCAAGCCAATGCCCCCTCCCCGAGGGGGGGGGGGATTACAAGAAAAAAACTTTTTTTTCTTTCATTAATTAAAAACTTTTTTGCATTTTCTTCCTTGGATCTTGTGTAGATTGATTGGTGTGGTGTTCGCGCAGGCATGATGGGCTGAATGGCCTCCACCTGTGTTGGATTTCCTTGTTATTGTTATTCCTTGTTATTCATCAACAATTTTTATGATTATCTAGTTGTCCATCATGCCAAGTCCCAGGCAAATTCTAACTCCTTAAAACCCTACGCCTTCATCCCCAGCTTTCTCGTTTCCTGCTCTCACCTTCCGGCATGTGCCCCTGATTCACCTTTCACATATTTGCCATAAAGACCAAGTCCCTGACGATCATTTGCATTTCCTTGGGTGAAGCTGAATCTCTGGGCCTGTTGCCACTGCATTGCAGAGTTTGTTGCACTCTCTGTCTTCTACCTCCTCTTTTCCGGTCTTGCACCGTCTGCCTTTTCTGTGCCCTGTCTCCACATGAAGTTTCTTCAGGTCGCATTTGTTCTGATGGTGACCAATTTTCGGTGAAACTCCCAAATTCCAGTTTCGTTTATGTGACTTTTACCCATGTCATTGCTGTAGTATTTAGTGATCAATTTTGACCTCTTGTTGTAGAGGTGGGTGGTGCGGGTATTTTCTTTTATGATACTCGTGCCTGTGATTCAAAAAGCGATGCAGAAAAGTAATATGTCGGAAATATTTTAAATTTGCTATGGGACAGTGGGCAAGGCAATTAATTTATTGCTTCAGCATTGAAAGTTCAACACTTATGTCATTCGGTGGTAGAAATGTATGTTAATTGTAAAAAGGACAAAAAAAATTTAATCTGATGTCGAAGGAATTGTGGTAGAAAGCTAAAATGTGCTGAGGAAACTTGGAGCCTGTAGCACCTGCTCTTCCCTGGCCCCTTGTGACCCCCTGGATTATTTCTGGTTGCATGTCCATCTCTGTAATAACCTGATCTTGTTTCTTTGTGTGGTCTCGTTTCCCTTAAGCTCTGATGAATCAATTTGAGGCCTTTTCTTCATACACAGATTTTATTGTTTTTGCTGTTCTCTCATCCCAGTTATCTTTTCCTTATCTGTGGAGACTTAATTTGCCACCACGCTAGTTAGTTGAGTCGGTAATCAAGCCACACCCCACAGTGTTGCATCTGCGGTCTTGTAAAATATCCGGCCTTGCTGGTCTGTTGCAAAAACACATCTCTTCAAATGACTGGCATTCCTTGTTATTAGACCAGATCCTTGTTAAATGTTCTGTCTCATTTGTGGTCTTTGATAGCCTCCAAGGTGCTGCTATGCCTGGCAATCAAAAACGCAAAACATTGACGTTTCTTAGAACTCCTTCAACAACAAACTTTCTCTAGTTCATCATTTCATCCCTCTCTTACTTCTCACCTCCAGCTGTCCTGCTCTATATTCTGAACCTGCTACACCTCTTAATCTGTCTCCACTCTCTTCAAGAATGGGGTCATGCAGTACATTACTCGTGAAAAATATATATTGAGGTCCTTCATCTCCATCCTCTCCTATCCCACACCCACCCCCCTTTCCACCACACCTACCTCTGCCCCCCCCCTTTCCACCCACTCTTCTCCCACTCAGACTGCTCCCTACCATGTGTGGCCTTCTCTCTCAATTAAGGTCGAGTCACAATGGTCGCGTTTAGCTCTTCCATGTGCCTCGGCTTCGTAGTGTAGTAGACAGTAGAAAAATCGTGCAAATTATGATACAAGCATAAAATTTGGCATTTCTGTTCTGCAGGGCTTTCTGATCAAATCTGCCTGATTGGCCATATGAAAATCCAAATTTTGAAAAATTTGAAGAAAAACAAACAACTTCAAAAAAATTTGAAGTCACAGCTGGCTGAAATTCTTGAAACGCAGGTGAACATCCCAGACAGAGAACCAAGGGGAGATGCAGTATCAAATGTGGCCTCAGACTTTTCAATACCCTACCTCCACGCACTTCAAAGATATTTGATGACTATGCTAAAGAAGACATCATCCCAATGGTGGAATCCTATGGTGCCAGGTACGAGAGGTGGACGTAGTGTTTGATGTGTACAAGAAGTCCGAGGCAAGGTCGAAAAGCGGGCAAGGAATCAGAAGAAGAGTGACAGGAACCAGTAAGACCCCAAGTAACTGGAGAAGCTTTCTTCGAGATGACAGCAACAAGACTGAGCTGTTTCACTTCCTTGCGGAATAGATGTGTGAAGCACAGACGACAAGCACAGGCATTGTCACAAAAGGAGAAGATGCCATTAGCAACACAAGGAAGTCACTGGATGCTGTGTCTCCATGTTGTCATGAAGAAGCTGACACTCGAATATTTGTACACGCCAGGGATGCAACGACGGATGGTAACAACACCATTATCATTAAGGCTAATGACACGGACGTACTAGTCATAGCAATATCTCTACTGCCATCCTTACAGGAACTAGGTCTTGAGAACATGTGGATTGCCTTTGGCCAAGGAGCCAAGGCACGATAGATTCCAGTCCATGAGGTAGTTTCTGCAATAGGGCCTGAGAAAGCTAGAGGGATCCCATACTTCCATGCGTTCACTGGATGTGACGTCGTGTCTGCCTTCCGCGGTAAAGGGAAGAAAACTGCATGGCAGACTTGGAACGTCTTTGATGATGTTTCTGAAACATTCACCAATCTTAGCCAGCATCCAACATTGATTCGTGATCTTGACTTTTTGAAGTTTTTTTTTTCTTCAAAATTTGGATTTTCAAATGGCCAATCAGGCAGATTTGATTAGAATCCCCTGGAGAACAAATGTGCCAAATTGATGCTTGTTTTTATATTTTTCCCATTTCCATTTTTGCATGATTCCTCTCAAAAATTGCTGTTATCTGCCCCACTATGAGAGAGAGAGAGTGTCTCGTTTTTGCTCTCCTCTCGGCACGACTAAATGGCTGCGTGATTCTCGTGTTTGTGCTGGTGAATTTGCAGCATGCTGGGCAAGATGCCAGCCATTCCTGTTTGGCTGAGTCACGAAATTGTATGATTATTCAAAAGAGAGGAAGAGGAGTGCACCTCTCAGCGAACTTGGCGTTGTCCCTTCGTGTGTTCACGGAAGAAGGTGGGAGATCGTTGTGAGTGAACCTCGTGCAAGAGAGGAACATTCGGAATATTCTTTCATGAGAAGAAGTTGGTGAGCCCTGGCGTTGAATACCGCCTCACGAATTACCTCATGTACGTGACCACAGAGAGCAGCTTGGCACCATTTTGGGCGCATCTTCCCGCGCAGAACACCGCGGTTCGATCGCCAAGTTCATAAAAGACCATCTCTGGACAAAGCTAAGTGCCAGAATTGAGGGAGGATTTTCTTTTCTTTTATTTCGTTTTCCCCTTGTCTGTATTAAAGTCTGTGTGTAGAGGCTCTTCGACTTGAGGCTTTAATTTACCTCACGTTTTATTATTACATTTTGAATTACCATTGTTAATATTTTATCTATTTTCATTAAACCCCCGTGTTTGTTTCAAGTTTCTTGTGTCATTTGTTTGTCGTGGGTTTGAGTATAAATCCCTTGTGCTATGCTTCCATCTGCTCTGTCCTTGCCGACCTTTTATTCCCGCGCGCGCCACCATCTCCGAGGATCACGTGTTCGCCTCAAAGGAAAACCGCTCGGCGATCCGGCCTGGTCGATGTTAACTGCCCGTCGCCGACAATTGGGTCTGGGGGATTAACCTAACCACCGGGACTAATATATATGTAATATCGTAATATTGCATTGTTTTGCCATTATAATAGATATTGGTGGGGATGGGAGGGTAAGCATTCCTTCTCATGCGAGATGGGGAGAGGAAAAGAGGAGAGAAGCGGTGAGATTTTATGGGGATGAGGGGACAGCGCCCAAGCTCAAACACGCCGCGTGGCAAAATGGCGGCGTCCTTTTGTCGCACCGCCCACGTACGCAGCCTCAGCGCGTTTAGCCCCCGTAAGGTCGACGACACAAGAGCGGAAGGTCCACGGTGTGCTCCAGCTGGCTTTTCACAAGGTCCAGCATATGAAGTCCAGCATACATATATGTATATATATATATATAGTATACATAATATGTACAGTCCCAGGTGTGTAATATAACTACAATGGGGATGGGAAGCAACGATGACGAAGATGGACAACACTGAGACAGATGGAACTGCAGCCTTTGTGATGAGTGGGCCCTTGAGTGTGAACTTGTGGCAAAACCCAAGGTGATGGCCGAAATGCACTGTAGTTGTGTGCCTCGTGTCAAGTGTTGTGCTGTTCTAGCTTATTGTTGGAGCCCTTTCCACCCAGCATTGGCACTCCAGTCACAAGGTGTGACTGTTTGGTACTTTTCCTCAGGGCCTGTGCTAAGCACAAGAGTAGCAGAAAACATCAGAGTGAAGCTGCCGAATGATCCTGCCATGCAATGTTGTTCTGTCTAGAAATCTTTAATTCCCCTCCTCTTTTGTGAATCTATGCTTCAACGATGCATCCATCCATCCATCCATTGGGACCATACTCTGTGCAGAGCGTTGGTTCTGCCTAAGCAGTCTTCTTGGCGATTGGGCACAATCCTGGACGAGTCGCCACTCCGACACAGGATACCAGCAAGCTGGCACTCATTTTGA
>CM068959.1:95508385-95522516 GCA_035128595.1 Eptatretus atami
TCCAATCAGGCACAGAGTTCGGTTTTCCCACGACACGCCGGCCAATGAGAGTTGAGATGGCCACAGAAGCGATTTTTCCCACGACATGCCGGCCAATGAGAGTTGAGATGGCCACAGAAGACTGTTTTCCCACGACACCTGGCCAATGAGAGTTGAGATGGCCACAGAAGGCGGTTTTCCCACGACACGCCGGCCAATGAGAGTTGAGAGCGCCTCAGCGGCGATGTGCTCACCCAGAGGAGAAAGGAATATCAGAAACGCCAGGCTGGGTGGTAAAGGTGGTGGTAAAAGGATCGAGGTGGTGGAGGTCGTGGTGGAGGTCATTGTGGTAAAAGGATTGAGGTGGTGGAGGTCGTCGTGGGTGTAAAAGGATCGAGGTGGTGGAGGTCGTCATGGTGGTAAAAGGGTCGTGCTCGTCGTCGTGGTGGTCATCATCATTGTGTTGCGGGTTCGAGTCCCGCCGAGCTGGATCATCGTCGCCTCCGACCTCTCATTGGCCTTGGTCGATTGGTGCGTGGCGCGTTGGAGAGCGTGGTGCCTGGTGCTTGGAGCAGCATCGTATTGCGGGTTCGAGTCCCGCCGAGCCGGATCGTCGAAGACCACACGAGGTGGACAGGTCCAAGCACAGGCTCTGGTCTCTAGCTCACCTGTCCTCGAGCTGGAGGCCTTCAATAAAGACCATTGGGGTCCATTTCTGTGTGTTGTGTGTCTGTGTGTGGGCCCGTCTTTAAGTAGCAACTGGATAAGTGCTTTTGCTTGTACATTGACTGCATTTCTTATAGTTGGATAACTCTGCTCTTTGTGTGTTCCCTCCCGCCCCCCCATTATAAATAAATCCCCTGTTACATGTTTCAGCTCGTTTTTGTGTTTCTTTCATTGGTTTAGCACGGTGCGTGTTGAGAAGTAGCGAGGGTAAATTGTGCATTTGGACCAACAGACCTCGGTAACCATCCACTCGGGTTACGCACCGTTCGAGCACGCTACTGGCTCGTTCCGCTCGAGCTCCGCCGAGGTGAATTACCCCGGTATTTGGACGACGTAGGTATTTAGGTAAATTGAAATTGGCAATCGACCCTATCCCACGCGGTCATCCTATTGGCAATCTTCGCTCCGATAAAGGACCCGTCGGCTCCGGAGTTATCCGGGTGATGACCCTATAAATTCCGGTGTACGGTGGAGCCGACTCTACTGCTCCACCTCGCGGTCGTGCTCACCACCGAAACTCTGCCCCACAACAATATAACCGTTCGATGTCCTCAGATCTGTCTGTCTGTCAACAATTTTTATTTTTCTATCTCTCCAAGACGTCGCGGCCGATTGAGTTCTAACTTGACACGATAATACTAGTTGCTCTCTATAGATCATCTGAGCCCTTTTTCGCATTTTCTCCTCGGGGTCAAGGTTACAGGGTCATCAAGTGCAAAATGACTGATTGGTCGAATGGCCTATAAGGAAGCATCGGACGGCTATAATGCATAATGGGTTTTATAGGGATTATTAAGAAGATTTAATTCGACCAACTAGTTTCTCATTACCTCTGCCATCTCCCCTGTTTATTGGGCAACACGAGGTTGCTGACTTCAACACGGCTTCGCGCTGGTATTTTAAGTTCAATTAAATTCTGTTTTCACTTTTCATAGTCGCTAAGGTTGATTAACACTCGGTTGCATCAAGTTTTGATCTCCTCCATTGTGTTTCTTTCATTGGTTTAGCACGGTGCGTGTTGAGAAGTAGCGAGGGTAAATTGTGCATTTGGACCAACAGACCTCGGTAACCATCCACTCGGGTTACGCACCGTTCGAGCACGCTACTGGCTCGTTCCGCTCGAGCTCCGCCGAGGGTGAATTACCCCGGTACTTTGGACGACGTAGGTATTTAGGTAAATTGAAATTGGCAATCGACCCTATCCCACGCGGTCATCCTATTGGCAATCTTCGCTCCGATAAAGGACCCGTCGGCTCCGGAGTTATCCGGGGTGATGACCTATAAATTCCGGGTGTACGGTGGAGCCGACTCTACTGCTCCACCTCGCGGTCGTGCTCACCACCGAAACTCTGCCCCACAACAATATAACCGTTCGATGTCCTCAGATCTGTCTGTCTGTCAACAATTTTTATTTTTCTATCTCCTCCAAGACGTCGCGGCCGGATTGATTCTAACTTGACACGATAATACTAGTTGCTCTCTATAGATCATCTGAGCCCTTTTTCACATTTTCCCTCGGGGTCAAGGTTACAGGGTCATCAAGTGCAAAATGACTGATTGGTCGAATGGCCTATAAGGAAGCATCGGACGGCTATAATGCATAATGGGTTTTATAGGGATTATTAAGAAGATTTAATTCGACAAACTAGTTTCTCGTTACCTCTGTCGTCTCGCCTGTTTATTGGGCAACACGAGGTTGCTGACTTCAACACGGCTTCGCGTGGTTATTTAAGTTCAATTTAAATTCTGTTTTCACTTTTCATAGTCGCTAAGTTTGATTAACACTCGGTTGCATCAAGTTTTGTGAAAATTGAATGTTTATATCCTCGGTCTGTATGGAATGCATTGCAGCGAGGGGTGCTTTCCAAAATGGGCCTCAATCCGTTTCCATGCCATATAACGAGGCTGTCTTAAGTTCTAGTTGATTTTTGTTTTCATTTTTGGGACCGTAAATTCAATTTCTAAAACCGTAAATTCAATTTGACCGTAAAACCGTAAATTCAATTTCTGGATTAACTACACGTTTAAAGAAGATAATTTTCGTGCAAATCCGCTCAGAAACACTTTTCATGAGGAAAATATATTCAATTCAAATAACAGTGAGACTCTGGAAGGGACACCACTTGCTTTCCGTTCACTCTCGTAACCTGTCCTCTGAGGGACTGCTTATTTGTAGCGTCTGTGAGATTAATGTTTATATTTTAGATGGTTTGGGGATGTCCTCTACAAGTATCTGAAAGAATTCCGGTGAAAAACGGACGTTTTAAGATTTTGTTAGGGCATTTCATCTGATGGCGAGCTGGCTGGTCACGACGCCGCGCAGACATGCAGGCAGCGAGTGATTGAGCTCTCGCCGAGGGTCCTTTTTAGTTGGGGTCCAGCTCTGTCCTGGATACAGCCATTAAATGCACACACTTAGACTTTATTTCATGGCCATAAACACGGGTTTGAAAATTGTATAATGATGTTGGGAATTATTCTGAGAATATGGAGATTTTTGCTTCGAGCGGCCTCACGCGTTTATTTTAAATTCAATTTGAATTCTGTTTTCACTTTCCGTTGATTAACACTCGGTTGCATCAAGTTTTGTATCCGAGCTGACCTTCCAAGCCGCTCGGGTGTATTATTTGTCAAAACGTGTGAACTAATTTCAAGCAGTCCAACTTCATACAATTTTACATGTTTTTAGTGGAAAAAAGGCCATTTTCAAAAATGCGTCAAAACCATTCTGTGCCCCAGCTTAAATAATAATAAAGTCCACTTTATTGCACTTGTAATCGACTTGGGTACTTCTTATCTTCCATGTGAACCCATTTAGATTAAGAAAGTCCCATTGGTATGATATCTGTAGTGAGTTTTCTGATAGGTGGTCAGATTTTTCGGCAGGGGTCAAATTTCATGACCTTTTGACCTCTGGTTACCTACATAATTAATGCATTAGCATATAACATTACCAACATATAGAGAATCAGATTACCAACATTTTGAGTGGTCATATGTCACTATATGACCATTACTTGAAAAGTTATTCAACATTATATTTCCCCTACCCCAAAATCTGGTCCCTCAGATTGGACTCGGGTATCCGTCTTTAAGAGGTGATTGCTACCACTACGCTGTGAGTCCCGGATTGCTTTCAAAGATTTATTTTCATCTATGGATATAGGACTTTCAAAAAAGCATAGTGAGAATTTTCCACCCCAGGTGGTAGGTACCAACATCTGGTCTGGCTCTTGGATTAATAAGCCAGCCCTCACTTTTTCTCTCTCGACCACAAAAAAGTGTAGAAAACGAACACAAAGCGCTAAAGAACACGAATGGATGGAAAAGGAAAAAAGGTGGTGGGGGTGGGAAGAGACAGAAAAACCACACGAACGACTCTCCACAACACAGAGCAACTGCACACAGCCGCCATGACACCATGCCAAAAATATAGAAACCACCAGAGGAGGGGGAGGAGTGGCAGGGAGAGAGAGAGCACAGAAAGAGCGGCAGAGGCTTTAGACAAATTACAGAAGGGATGGACCACATTTGATCTGCTTTTGAATGTTTAATTTCCTTCAACGCACCAGGCGACTTCATCGTTTTGAATATTACGGCATTTTCAAGGAACATAACCCATCCATCCATCCATCCATCCATTGGGACCATACTCTGTGCAGAGCATTGGTGCTGCCTCAGCATTCTCCTTGGCTATTGGACATAATCCTGGACAGGTCGCCACTCCGACACAGTATACCAGCAAGCTGGTATTCATTTTGCCAACCTCGGAAGGATGACAGGCAGAGTTAACCCTACCTGGTATTAATTCAACAGCTGAATGGGATTTGAACTCAGGATCGTAGGATTCCAAGCCCACCACCCTAACCATTATGCCAACACCAGGCATGAACATAACCCCTGCAATATTTAAGGGCATCTCAAATACTTTATACACTTATGCTGGACATTCACTTTGAGGAAATAGTGTTACGAATCTGGTAGCCATGAGCACTCAACATACAGGTCCTATAGCTCAGTTATTTCGATAAGTAAATGTGGATAGATAGCTCCCTTTCCCTTGTTTAATGGGTAATTAAATGTTCATGCACTGCGGAGTTATTTTGATAGTTAGGGTTTTCTTCTACATTTTTACACCCCTGATAACTACAACAACACGCCTTCACCTCACTTCCTCACACCGACGCCATTGCCTACGTGCATGTCAGCACGTACGTGGGCGGAGTTCACAAGACCTGACATCGCTCTAGCCCAATCAGGGAGATGCGAGCGGGTTCCCCAGCGGTCGTCCAATGAGCACAGCCCACGCAGGATAATATTCCTCTGCCTGTTTGGGGGGCGGGCCGCCGTGACGGCCGTCACACCCCCCGGTCCAATCAGCGGACTTGGCGTCATTTGCGGCCAATGGGCGATGAGCCCGAAAAGGGGAAGAAGGAAGGGAGAGAAAATAATCTGCGGCCGTCTTCTCGAGCGCGTGTTCTGGGCTCTGCTTGTCCCATCGCTGGCGCTGGCCATCTTCTCGAGCGCGTGTTCTGGGCTCTGCTCGCCCCGTCGCTGGCGCTGGTCGGATCTCTCTCGTCGCTGGCTCTGGGCTCGTCGCAGCGATCCCTTACCTCGTCTCGCCGCCGCTGGATTCGGCTGCCCTGGTCCGTTCTTGCGGACTGGTTCTCCGCGAAGGTGCGGACGTCCAGCCGCGCGCTCGGGGCCAAATTCTCATCCCTCAGCTCGACTTCCCTCCGAGCCGAAGGGATAATAAAGACCATTTGGGTCCGTTTCTTTTGGGTGTGCGTCTGTCTGTGGGCCCGTCTTTAAGTAAGAATTGGATAAGTGCTTTCGCTGTACATTATTTGCGTTGCTTTAGTCGGTTTAACTCTGCTTTTATGTGTTCCTTCCCCACCTATTGTAAATAAATATCCATGTGTTAAATGTATCAGCTCGTTTTTGTGTTTCTTCCATTGGTTTAACACGGTGCGTGTTAGGTGATTAGAAAGGCCGTTGCTGCTGTAAATGTACGTTTGGACCGACGGGACCTCGGTAACCATCCGCTCGGGTTACGCACGGTTCGAGCACGGAAACTACTCGTCCCGTTCGAGTCCCGTCGAGGGTGTGAATACTCGGTAGCTCGCCATGTGGGTCTCTAGGTATTTTGAAGTTTGGCAAATAACCCTGTCCCACGTGGTGGAATTATTGACGATTCACGGTCCTGTAAGGGACCCGTACCCTCGGAGTTTTCCGAAAGGTACGATCTAGATTCCAGGTGTTCGGGAGAGTCGACCCTACTGCTCCACCTAGCGGTCGTGCTCGTCGCCGACACCCGGCCCGCAACAATAGTTGCTCTATTCTAAGGCTTATTAACCCTGAGGAGCCATTTTCACAATAATATTTTGAAAACCTAGCAACCACGTCGTTTTCTAACCACTGACATAATGTTATACTGTACCTGCTTTTTTTTCTCCCCGCATTGTATATACAGATAAGATTTTATTTTCGAAGTTGACTATTTTAAGCCTGCATCATTCAATATTTTCACTAGTCGGCAATGTTTACAATCTTAGTACGGTATATCCCTTGAATTGTTGGGAATATTTTTCATGAAGTGTGATATTGTGTATAATGAATAAATATTTGACGTGTGTATGTATGTATATATATATATATAACACAGTGAAACTTCCTCCAACGCGGGGATACGTTCTGGGATAACCTCGTGTTGGAGGAATCAGTAAACATATGGGGAAATTGGGGATATGTTCCAGGCTCCCAAAAAACGACCATAAAACAGCCTTTCTTGCTTTTTTTCCCCCCCAACGTTTCTTTGTATGGAATCGTGCGGCATTATAAAATATACATTAAAATAAGTGTTAGTATCATAATAGTACTGTATTATTTCAAAATAACTCGCCTTAATGTGAGGTGGTTGTTAGAGGTTTGGGTGATGAAGTGCTGCTTGTAGCTGCTGAATTAGGCCTAAAGAATTGTGTTATCGGCACTTGCTTTGCCTTCTGTTTTAACTCCCTGTGAAGTTCTGTGTCGGGATTTAAAGCTGACTCGACGGCCCACTTGAACTTCAGGCTTCTTTCCATAAAAGGGCAGTTTTTGTTGCCTTGAAGAGCTCGTTCAGCATTTTGGTGGTTAATTCTGCCTTTTCTGGCTCTTCATCATATTCTTCATTGTCTTCTTCATGAGATGTCTGGGTCTCAAGTTCTTCAGTGGACAGTTCTTCTCCATGGTGCTTTAACAGTTCTTCTACTTCTTCTTCTTCTTCCATGTCATGAAATCCTTCCCCTCTAGTATGTTTTGAAAGATAAAAAAATGATCCTCCAAACCTCTCCTTTCCGACGAGGGAAACCTCTAAAATCACGGGCAATCCCAGGCCATAGCTTTATCCAGCAACAGCTGAGGGTCTCCTCACTTCTCCCCAGGCGTGTTTGCTAATCAATGGCATCAAAAATGTTGAAACTTTTCCAACAATCACTTGCTGTTAGAGCTGAATCTCTCTCCATCATGGACAGGATGGGTGCAAAACTCCTGCTGGAGTAAGATTTAAATGTTGCTATCACACGCTGGTCCATCGGCTGCAATAATGATGTGGTACACGAACGATGGCACGGATTTTATCTTCGGCCTTCTGTACCGTCCTAATGGTTCATTCATTCACGCCATATTGCCTGGCCAAAGATGAAGCAGAAACTGATGATAATTTATTCAGGATATCAAGTTTGACCTCCATGGTCATTGTTTTCCTCCTCCTCTTGTCTGGTTGGTTCAAATTGGGTCTTTTTGGAGCCATAATGATCAACGTAAGTTCACTTAAAGGTGGCAGGTTCAGAGATGGCAACAGGTTTATTTATATACATGCGCATTTATAATTTAATTTATATACGCTCGCAGCATGAGCTGCCGCTCACGTTGTGCATGTTTATAAATTAAATAGTAATAAAGTAAAGCAATAAGGAAAAAGAATAAAATCTTTGGGAAAGCACCGGCCGTTTTTGTCACAATTAATCCAGAATGTAAATTCGAACTGCAATCACGATGGCGGCAGGTGGCGACTCGTATCATCGTATGTATAAATTAAATATTAATTAACCCTTGCCCACACGAGGGGGGTCCTTTTAGCCTTGTATTTATGCTAAGAAGACCTCCCTTTTGTGGACAAGGGTTAAGTAAAGTACAGCACGGTAACAAGGAATAAGAATAACGACAACCCATGAACCCGTTGGGTTCCCATTGTGACAGCGGTTGATGAAAAAAATCATTTCAAGAAGAAAAAGAAAGATAGCTCCAGCGAACTATACTGCTGAGGTTGTTTGCATTGATCAAATACTCCCGAAGAGTATTGACTGAATCGGGAATTGATTTTTTAATAATTTTTTCTTTGCCAGATTTGAACGAAACTTGATACTGTACACCGCAGAAGAATCGTGAGTAAGGTGGGCCGAAAATTTTTGCACTATCGTGTACTGTTTTGGCTGTATTTCGGGAACAGACATACATACATACAAGATGAGAGTTTTAGTAATATATAGATGAACACGGAAGTATTAGGTCAAAATGGCGATGTTTATTTTATGCTTAAAACGAAATCGTTCTTTGTCTCGACTAAATGTTTGAGATTTTTAAAATAAATAATTTCAAGAAAAAAGAAAAAAAAGATAGCTCCAGCGAACTATACCGCTGAGGTTGTTTGCATTGATCAAATTCTCCCGAAAAGTACTTGACTGAATTGGGAATTGATTTTTTAATAATTTTTTCGTTGCCCGATTTGAACGAAACTTGATACTGCACACCGCAGGAGAATCTTAAGGCGGGTCGCAAATTTTTGCGCTTTCGTGTACCGTTTTGGCTGTATTTCGGGAACACATATATACATACATACATACATACATACATACATACAAACAAGATGAGAGTTTTAGTAACATATATATATATATATATATATATATATATATATATATATATATATATATATATATATATATATATATATATATATATATATATATATATGCACACCCTCTGTGGCCATGCCGAGAAGCACGAAAGTGCACTCTAAAAAATAATGACTGCACCTTCTGAAGTGAGGAAAAACATCACCTTGCAAAGAGATATGATTATGCACCAAAGCAAGAAGCTGAAATGTGCGGTCTCTCCACTATCAAAGACAACACTCCAGACACAAAAATTTCAAACGGAAACCTGGAGTGTTGAGAAGGAGATAATCCTCCAATGCAGAATGTATTCCATACATAAGTCATGGGGGTGGAAAGGTAAGGGTGAGCAGTTCAGAGACCAGCTGAAAAAAATGAAATTGGTTACTATGGCAGAGAGTCGCCCTTGACAAATTTGAGATGTTTTTTTTCAACAACTAAAATATATCTAGATAAAGAGAGAAAATAAGAAGATTAGATCTTGGGCAAGGCAACAAGTGGAAAGTGAGATGAGAGTGAGTGGAGCCAAATCAGGTATGGGAGCATGAGCAGCACCACAGCGCTCTCCGCCAGAGCAGCGGCCACTTTCTACCAGTGCTCCAGGGCCTCTGTTTAGACACCCACCCCTCCCCACCCCATAGGCAGACGACTGGCCCATCTCCCAATCCTTGGGATGCCGATCAACCTGCTGCAACCGTGAAGCGCAATGTCAGCCCATTGGCCTCCGCCACTCATGACGCTTCCTCACTGAGAGAATCTGGTGAGCAGGATGAGCATCAGTGAAGCGAACCACTTGTCCATACAGTCACAGCTGATGCTCACGGATACACAGCAAACCAATCTCATCTGAGTCTCTCGGCAACTGCAAGTTGGACACAGTCTAACCAGCGATAGACAAGGATTCTCCAGAGACCTGGTACTGAAGGAGTGAATCTCCATCCAGCTCCTTGGTCCGAGTCAAGTCTTACATCCGTAGAGCAAAACTGGAAGCACAGGACTTAAAGACTCAGACTTTCATCCTCCTGCATAGGTACCATATAGCGCCACACCCCATGATTCAGTGAATCCATGACTCCCCAGGCCCGACCCATACGTCTAGTGACCTCTGGCTCACAATATGCGGAGACATGAATATCACTGCCAAGGTAAGTAAATCTCACCGTGACCTCAACATCCTCATCACAAATGGTACCAATGTGTGGTGTGTGTGTGTGTGTGTGTGTGTGGTGTGTGTGTGTGTGTGTGTGTGTGTTGTGTTGTTGAAGATTCGGCGGCACTTAACAGCACCGCCGTCTCGGGTTATAACGCCGGCTAGTTCGGCACAGGTTCCGGGTCACGCGCCTCAGATCACGATACCAACGTACAACTGGGCCGTATCAGTTGGGATATAGACCCCGGCTACAGACTGGGTTTGATCAAGAACCGAGCGAAGTCTGCCAGTCCGTAACCATTTTGGTTTTATATACAAATCGAGCGGATTGTTCCTCGGCGTGGCACGAATAAAATCAAGGCGCAAATCTTGTACAACTCAGCCAGATTTATTGGGACACATCGGGGAAACACGACGCAAGCAAAGCATTCACAACGTTATAATTAATCTAATCTATAACCCGCTCTTAACTAGGGAGCTACGGATACGGGTTTCGAAGGGAGCCCGAGCGAAATAAACCTTAGGCCTGACACATGCAGACAACATGCAGACAAGATGCAGACAACATGCAGAGAAGACACAGAGTACTTGGTGGCGCCTCATGGATGAGGAGAAAGTGTCGAAGGCACGAATGCGGCTCGTACAAGCCGATGTTGTCGGATTCGAGCGCCCAAGCTTGAGCATGCAGTGTGGCAAGATGGCGATCGTACTCCTATCGCATCGCTCGCGCATGCCGCGTGGCGAGATAGCGGCGACTGCCTCCTTTTGTCGCACCGCTCACGCCGCTCACGCACCGGCCTCGGCGCGTTCAGCCCCCGTAAGGTCAACGTCACAGGAGAGAAAGATCTATGGTGTGTTCCAGCTGGTTTCTCACAAGGTCCAGTATGCGAATCCAGACCTGGCCTGTACACCAGACTAGGCCAATCCCGGTGTTGGACTCCGCAGGCGGATCGATGGGATGAAAGACATTCGAGCCGTGCAGGGAGTCAGGACAGTCAGAGGCTCCATGACTGGACTCAGGATGAACCTGTGGATGACCTCAGGCTGGATCCATAACCGAGGAGGAACAGCCGACCAAACCACTCCTCATGAAGCAGATCGCAGACTCACTCAAGCCGTTTCCAGACCGACACAGCAGTTCCTTCTCTTTGTTTTTGGGGCCGGCCTTTTGGACCGCCTCCGGGGACACGTGATTGGTCCATCCTTCGAGTTTGCAGCCGCTCTCCGCCAATGGGTTGCTGACACGCCTCGTTGACTGACTGTCAGAGCGCTGGCGGGGGCTGGTTCGGAGGGGGAAGGAAGAAGAAGAACGGCGCTCTTCGGTACACCACCACTGTATGAACACTGGACAGCCTGCTACACCTCCCGACACACATGTTACGTCCGATTACCAAACAACCTGGCTAAGTATGCATTTAAGGGGGGATCTGGGCTAATCCTATATTTAATAACACACTAAGGGCCCATTTCCGCAACAGTGTGTGGTGTGTGTGTGTGTGTGTGTGTGGTGTGTGTGTGTGTGTGTGTGTGTGTGTTATGTGTGTGTGTGTGTGTGTGTGTGTGTACGTATGCAGATGTATATTGTTGCGGGGCTGGGTATCGGTGGCGAGCATGACCGCTCGAGGAAGCTGAAGAGCCGGCTCCACCGAACACACCGGAAATTAGGTCGTGACCCTCGGATAAGTCCGGAAGGCATGGGTCCTTACAGGACCATGAATCGCCAATAATTTGACCGTGTGTGGTAGGGTCAATGCCAAACTTCAATATACCTAATTACCCACGTGGCAAAGCTAGCGGGGAATTCACACCCCGAGCGGAACGAGCCGTTACCGTGCCCGAACCGTGAGTAACCCGAGCGGAGATGACCGAGGCCTGTCGTCCAAATGAACAATTTACTGCCTCGCTATTTCTCAACACACACCTGGCTCAGCCAATGAAAGAAACACAGAAACGAGCTGGAACAATTAACAAAAGGGATATTTATTTATAATGGGGCAGGGAGCACGCAAGAAGGCAGAGTTAACCAAAGAAAAGGAATGCAATTTACACACACTGCACTTAAACGTTTCTACTTAAAAGACGGCCCACACACAGACACCCCCCCCAAAAGAAATGTGGCCGGCCTTGGCTCCCCATTGGCCGAGAGGCGGCAGACGTGCTCGCACCCTCGATTGGCTGAGAGGGCACCATGCCCGTATTTGGAGCGAAATCCAAGATGCCAACGTCCGAAGAAACCCGCGCGGCACATTGGACTCCCCCACGCTGTGCTTGACACGCATGCGTGTGGGAAGCCGATGGTGAAGAAGCGAAGATGGGTGTGTTGTTGTTGAAGTTGTTGTAAAAAAACCTAGCTAAAAAATAACCCGTAGCGCACACATGTAATTCCCATTAGACAGAAGGGGATGGATTCTAACTGTACACATTGTCGCGATCCCGGCTGTTTAATATCTTCCAGCACGGAATACTGACGTTATGTCCGAGCTTCAAGCAGTCCACTGTGGACAAAGAGAACAACCAAACACACCACTGTGTTTCAAATCGGCCTCTAGGGTAGGCACGATATTTTATTGGCTCGATCTCAAAAATGGCTGGTACCAGAATGAAATACACAGCACAAAAACCTGCCAGAACTTGGCAACAATAGAGTTCCAAAAACAGGTTGTACAACTCACGGCTCCGCTCGACGAGAGCCGGAATAACGATCACACTCGTCCCGATTTAACTCAATCCTTTTAGACGGAGCTATCAACGATCAGCGCGACTGTGCTGTCGAGAGTCTTGAAAATCACTTGAAAATCGCTTTTAAAACATGCGATTTGGAGCGCTCGATATATTTTCCACTCGCGATCTTAGAGCCACGTCGGTTGCCAGCAATGGCGCCCCAGCTCTGACGCGTCCACCCACCACGTGCCGACTAGCCCACCAATCCCGGGGAGCCTGAAAAAGGTCACGTGACGTTGTGGGGACACTAAATTGGTGAGAACATGGTTTTTTCTCACAACATACTTATCGAAAATAACTAAGCTTAGGGACTCTGGCTGTTTGTGTCACAAGTTTCAAATCCACAACAATATATATATGTATGTATATGTATATATATATGTATCTGTGTATATATGTATATATATTTGTGTGTATATATATATATATATACAGGGGGCTGCAAAAGTAGGTATACAGTAATGAAAAACAAAACGTGCGCACAAAACGTATTTTATTGATTACACAAGCATATCAATAATAACAATAATAATAAAATATTAAAAATGGTAATAGTGATTTTAATGAATTCTAGTATTAAATGAATCCTAGCACCACTATTATAATACTGGTAATACTGGTATAATCCTTACTGTATACCTACTTTTGCAGCCACCTGTGTATGTATATATATATATATATATATATATAATATATATATATATATATATATATATATATATATATATATATATATATATATACAGTAGACTACGCGTAAGTCGGCAGCGTCAAAAAGTCCTGAATTTATATACAGTAATGTTAAATCCCTTTGAATAAAGTCTGGAAGTCGTCATCTCTAAGTCGTCACTTCCTCTAAGTCGTCAGATGTTGTCCGTTCCCGCGTAATGGAAACAAGTAAATTACCACGCCTAACTCGTCACACACGAACTGCTGCCTCATGAGAAGCCCGATTTCATGGAATCGTGATGCACGCTCATGTGTTACACCGCCAGTGATAGGCTATTTATAACTTGTCTGCGTTCAGCTCAGTCAGCGACCACGGTGCGCCATCCCACAGGCCATCTGAAGAGGTAGCCAGGCTGCCCAATGCAGTCTCTGGCGAAGGTATAAGGATCGATCGAGCTTAGTGTTGAAGTCCGAGCATGGTTTTATATTGGCTTGTTTTGTACATCACCGCACTCACTTACACACAGGCATTGAGTGGTAGTCATCACCACGATGACTGTGTGTCGTAATTTGTCGACATACCATCACCGATGGTATATGAGTTGTCTTACAGTTGTTCATTATCTTTACTTTTGATAAACTGATTCATGAATTCCATCTTTGCTTGATCACTTTCCAACTCACCAATGAACCCACACCTATGCCCCGAGGATTGTGTTTCTCTTTTGGTACAATAGCCGGCTTAGATATTGTTTCGGCCCTCTCACACGTACGTGTCCAGGCACGCGTGACTTCATCCTTCACCCCACAGTCATCATGAATGTTCGCATACGCGCAAGTCGTCACACGTCTAAGTCGTCACTTTTTTCTCAGTCCCGATGGTGACGACTTACGAGTAGTCCACTGTATGTATATATATACAGTGGGGAGAACAAGTATTACTCTCTCGTGG
>CM068959.1:95524391-95552553 GCA_035128595.1 Eptatretus atami
CAGAGAGAGAATACCTCAAGACAACAGGTGGACCGGTGGTACGTTGTTGCAGCGAACCGAAGGCTGCAGGCGCTCGCATAACCGTGGAATCGCAATGGAAAAAGGACGGGATATAAAGATTATTACCCTAATAAAAACATCGCAACGCACCCCTTCGAAATTCCCACTACACATAAGGAGGGGTTCGTCGACACGTATATTAAACGGCATAACTGGACTTGGCCCCTGTATGTTTGTATGCGTACGGTTCCTAGAACCATAACACTGTGTGTGTGTGTGTGTGTGTGTGTGTGTGTGGTGTGTGTGTGTGTGTGTATATATTAATATATATATATTGTTGTGGGCCAGGGGGTCGGTGGTGAGGAGCGACCGTAGGTGGAGCAGTAGAGCCGTCTCTCACCGAACACCTGATTGCAGGTCGTAACCTTCGGACAACTCCAAAGGTCAGGGTCACTTTAGGACTGTGCTCTGCCAATTCTCATCTGACAGCGTGGGGTAGGGTTATAGCCAAAATTCAATATACCTAAGTACCATGTCGTCAATACCGGGGAGTCACAACCCTTCGACGACTCGGGCGACGGGCCCTATACACGAGCCGAACCGGGTGTAAACCGAGCGGAGATTACCAAGTCCCATCGGTCCAATGAAACAATTACAGCAACAGGCCTCCCAATTCCCCAATACGCACCGTGCTCAACCAACGAAAGAAAGTGACAGATAATGAGCTGGTACATTGAACAATCGGGTTTATTTATATGGGGCAGGGGATCACAAAAAGAGCAGAGTTAAAACCGAATATGAAAATGCAATATATACAAACAACACTTAGGCAAATTTCTAACTTAAGGACGGGGCCCACGGACACACACCACACACACACACACACACACAAGAAAATGGACCCGTCGGTCTTTATTGACCCCCTCCACTGCGAGGAGGATAGGTTCAGCTGGGGAGTCAAGGTCTGGCGGGTACCTGTCTGCCTGTGCGTCACACTGGACTCAACCCCACCACGGAGGGACTTGAACCCACGACGACGGAATCCACCGAGCCACGATCCTGGCTGCTCGACCACCACCACCACGAGGACCCGAAAAGACCGCTGCGACAACGACTCTAAACGACGCACACCAAGAGCAATGCCACGATGACTGCTCTACTATCCTCTTGACGACCACTCGACTCTTCCTTTTTCTCCTCCCGCCACTCACCTCCGATTGGTCGTGGGCGAACTCCCATCTGGCTGGGCGGGGCCGCCCTGAGGTAAAACCTCCTCTCCGATGGTCAGGGGCTTCTGAGGTAATCCTCCCTCATTGGTTCGAGGCACACCCATTCTCGCTGGGCGGAGTCGACCTCACCCACCTATGCCCGTGGCCGTGAAACACGTGCGTAATGGCGATGATGGAGCGAAGGGGAGATTTGATGTAAAAAAAACCTGACTATAAAAATAAACCCACAGCACACACATGAAATTAACCCATTAGCAGAAGGACGGACCCTGAACTGTAAACACACTTATCGAATAACTGAACTGCGGGGACTGCTGTCTGTCTGTGTGCACAAGGCTTCCCAATCCGTAAGTGTGTGTGTGGTGTGTGTGTGTGTGTGTGTGTGTGTGTGTGTGGTGTGTATACACATACATATACACACACACAAACACACACACACACACACACAACAATATATATAATATATATACAGCTCTGGAAAAAATTAAGAGACCACGCAAATTTCATTTTTCTGGTTTACTATTTATAGGTTACTAGTAACGTGCCGGTACAAAAAAAAAAAAAAAAAAAAAAAAAATTTTATAATAAATAAATATCAAACCCGCGAGCAAGAACACAACCACACAGCGCCGTTTCTTCCGCTCTCGCGTGCCGTACGTGCGTTTCCCGGAAGTCATCGCAGTTAGATTATTCGCAATTTAGTTTAAATGGCCAATTATTCAATTAGCGCCAAACAGTATTTGCCTTTTCGCAATGTGTTGCAAGGAAAAACAAAAAGAGAAGAGAAGAGGAGAGAGGAACAAAAAAAATTTACTTCCCCCTGTTCGGAGCCACACCAGCCACTGATGTTACCGAAATGTATGTAAAAAAAAAAACACCGTCTAATATGAAACGACATAACTTGGGGCATAGTGTTTAATCTATAAAATGCCATAAGAAATCGATAGAAATTATTAGAATACAACGAAGTCATCACTATCCCGGAAGCCCGTACGTTTGTAACCCTAATGGGGAACGTAGACTGGTTAATATTTCTGGGAAATGTGATTCAAGAAGCATTTTTGAAGGAAAAAGCAGGCAAAACCTTTTTCTTCTGGGGTAGTTTTTTCACGCTGAATCGAGATCTGTTTGTTTGCCGAGCCCAAAAATGCTAAAAGGTCACTAATAGGTCAAAGGTCAATGATGCAAACTTCACAAAATTCAAAAAAGTGTTTTATTTGACATCCTCTATCCAGATATGTACTTATTTTACAATATTTTGGTATAGTAAGGGTTCATACAGGTTTTCAAAATGTGAGAAAAAAAGGAAAATGTGAGGAAAAATATCTAGTTTTGTTAATATCTCCGTACTAGAGCAACTTTAGTATTTTTTAAACATACTGTTGTCATTTCACTTTCATTTATATGATTAAATGCCACAGTGAAATGGTTTGACTGTCTCCTATCCATACGTTAATTCCTCAAGCAAGATTATTCTCATTTGAATTTCCACAATTTGACTAAATTAGCCTCCAATTAAGGTTAAAGGTCACCAGGTCAGTAAGACTTATGACGCCACCCATTCCTTTGCAATATTGATTTCCATCTTTAGCCTTCTCAGCCGAATTTGGTCAAGTAAACACTTTCAACCACAGTTTCAAGTATTCCAGAATCTTCTGTGTGTTTGCCCTATCACTTTCAAAAAGTTTTCATAGTGATATGTAACCACCTATTCCTTGGAATTAGGGTATCTCATGAAGTCGACACTGACCATTTCCAGCTCCATCCAGTTGGGGGTACAATGCTGATCACTGTGATCACAGCGGTAGCGGTTTCCTCGAGCCCCTTGCGAACATGTAATGCCACCTTCGTACCATGGTGTTTCAAGATTGAAAGTTGCTGAGGCGGGGGCTAGTATGATTGGCATATATGCCAATGGTATTTGGCTATCTCTGACCTTGTACTGTGCAACTGATGAACGTGGTCCAGGAACCTTTTTCGTCTCTCCTTTGCGAGATGTTAAGCATGCCATGTCCCAATCTAACTGTCTTGTAGAGCACTGGAGTATCATTCTCACCTCAGAAACCATCCTGTTTCAACCCAATCGAAATCAGGAATGAGGGTGTCATTGTTGATAACACCCTCATGAATCTTTTTCAACTGAAGGTGGGATATCCCAAAGTTTGATTATTGGATGGTTGTGTCTCTAAGACCAGTTTCACGCAGGTGCCCTCGCCAGGCACAAACTGTGTAGCGTGAAATGTATTCTTGCCATCTAGGGTTTGAGTCATTGATATCAAATATTGTCACCGAAAAATACACAAATCTTCCAGAGACCAGTTGCTAGGTACCAACCGCCCCGTTTGTGGATCAAGGCTTTCAGAGTGTTTTTCCAGCCATTGATGTGTCATACTTAGAAACCCGGTTGTAGCTGATTATGTGCCCCACATTAGGAATAGCTCAACCAATTTCTTTGACCGAGTTGATTGGTGCATCGTGTCCATAACCCATTCCAACATGTTTAGGCGGTGCTTTCTTGTCTACACAACACCATAGACCATAATCTTGCCAATGCCAAGGACCCTTTGTTTTCTTACCCAACTAATTTCAGAACGTTTCACATTCATCAAAGCTCAGCATCACACCATTTGGCACCCAAGCCAAGATATTGAAAACATGTGTACAGAATGGCGGTATGCTTTGCCAACTCTGCCTTCTTCACTGACATCAAGCCCTCGAATGCAAGGATGTGACATGATATCACTGCAGAGTTTAAGAGCAACATGCAGCTAAAGAGTAGAAAATCATCATCCTGATTTCTAATATACGGGAATATTTTCTGCCAGCTGTTCTGACCACACAACCATGTCTGAAAGGGGTATGTGAACTGAACTGTCTGGAGAAGCAGAGTTTGCCTTTCTGAAAATAGCCTACAATTTTCTTGGCACAAGAAATTAATGTGTCCCCAATGTAATTTGACAATAAGCTTTCTTTGAAAGTGCCCAGTGCCTACTAACATACGATGCAGGAATCGTGCAGTCGAACTCACTGGTTAGTTCTTGTAAACTCTCGAAATACTGCCTGACAGTTCAAACAACGTGTCCTTTTCAGCAGAGTGATGGCAGTTCTTGCCACAACCATGATATGGGCCCGTGTCAGCTTGCTTGTTCACGGCTTCTGCCCTTTTACCATCCCATAAACTTTTTAAGGCATTAGCATGATAACATGCTTTAGCAGAGATCAAATCATTCTCAGTTGCAGGTTCGGACTAAGATCTCATGTACAAATTGAGCTTTTGCTATGATGTCGTCACTAACGTCGAAGGTTGTGACACGACTTGTCCCTTTCTGCTTCCTATCGAATTTTTGGCAGAACATACCAAATCCAGTCCACCTTATAAGCACAACTGCGTAAAAAACCGGCGTCCTTCAACTGAAACACCCTTTTCCCTTTCCTTAGCTTGCGCTTTTGCCGGATCTTTGAATTGCTCCTTTTTAGCTTAGCATTTATTTTCCCCTTATGTGGTGTATGCTGAGTAACATAGTTTTTCCATTTAAGTTGGGGATACTGTCTGGAGCTCTGCAAAGAGCGATGAAAGCTGTCCCACAGCTTGCAGAATTCACAGTGCCTCAGTTTGCATCGAGCTCAGTCTGCTCTCTGAATGAAGCAATGCCTTGGTCGTCTGGTGGAAAACCGTGTCTTTAGCCACCGGCTGCTTTCTGGCATAATGATACAATGTTCAAACGTCACATCCTCACGCTGTCGCTTGAGGCTTCGATATGGTTCATAGTTGCCTGGGGAGAGAAACAAAACCTGCTAAGCTCGGAATGCATGTTCTGATCATAAAAGTCCCCCCCCCCCTGTACTGCAAAGATAGCTGGTGCTTGCCCTGGATCTGCTCTGGCTTCAGATTTAGTACAGACGCAGTCTAAATCAACAGAATAGCAGTAGATTGCACTCATCACTCGCTCGAAGACCCCACAACCCTGTGCATCTGTGGGTGTATATGATGTCAAGCATGTCTGGGCCATGATTCATTTACTGCACTTTCACTTTCATTTTCATTCATATTTCTGTTTGATAAAACTTGAAGAGGAAATCCTCCTGTTCTTGCAAAGCCTAAGGCACTAACTCGATGGCGAGGCTATAGAATTCATTCTTCATTAGGGCTACTTCAAAAACACCCCTGCTTTGAATGGAAATGGAATGTCAGCCAGCTAGTGTGAGATGTAGGCCGGCTTTTCAATAGATGGCAACAACTGTCAGTGGAGTGGACTTGGAGAAGCCAAGGGGCAAAATTACCAGTCGCTGTGAGGCAAAAATGTAAACAATCGCCTTTCATACTCTTAACCTTTGACCTATAATGCTAATATGCAAATGAGTTCATTAACATATTCTGTCTTATTCACCATAGGAATATCATACATCAAGGCACAAGCAGAAAACCCTTCCTTACTGTAGACGTAGGAGTAAAAAATGCAAGCAAATGTATACCTCCACACGAAACTAAAAGTCGCACCGTTACAGAGATATTGCAAAAGTGTGTAATTTTCCTTAACAATTTCCCTTTTTATTCTACAATTTGATGACCTGTTAAGCTTTACTTACAAATTCACAAAATAAATAATATACTATGGATAGAGGATTAAAAAAGCATTTTTTGAATTTTTGAAGTTTGCCACTGCATTGACCTTGCCTTAATTAGTGACCTTATTAGGCTTTTGGGCTCGGCAAACAACAGATTCGTGTTCAGCGCGAAAACTACCCCAGAAAAAGTGTTGCCGCTTTTCCCCAAAATGCTTCTTGAATTGTAAGAAAAGCACCATTTTTCTGATTTTTTAAAACCATCCTAACGCGACTGAGCTTCCCTTCCCCCATCGGCTCACGCCCACGCAAGACCAACGTTCTTGTCATTGGTTTGGTAAATAATGGCGCATAACTTGGGAACCACTTGTTCGATTAAATATCAAACCTTGAAAAGGCACATCCTCAGGTCCCCAGCAATATTACCTGGAATTATCAATCAATCGGACCAGTGGTTTGTCGAGAACAGCGGTCACAGACACATACACACACACACACCACACACACACACACACACACACACAACACATTGCTGGAATTATAGATAGATGTTTTGAGAAAATGAACATTTTGTTTTTAATTATAACTACTGACAACATTTTCTCGCCAAATTCCGAATAAAATATTGTCATTTAGCATTTGTTTTGCAGAAAATGACAACTGGTCAAAATAACAACAAAGAATTCAGTGTTTTCAGACTCAAATAATACAACAACAAGTTCATATTCAATTTTTTAAACAACACAATACTAATGTTTTACTCGGGAAGAGTTCAGAAATCAAATATTTTGGTGGAATAACCCTGATTTTCAAATCAACAGCTTTCATGCGTCTTTGCATGCTCTCCACCAGTCTTTCACATTGCTGTTGGGTGACTTTAATGCCACTTTGGACGCAAAAATTTCAAGCAGCGTCGGCTATGTTTGAGGCTTGTGACCATCCATCTTCCTCTTGAATCACATTCCAGATGTTTTTCAATGGGGTCAGGTCCTGGAGATTGGGCTGGCCATGACAGGGTCTGATCTGATGGTCCTCCATCCCACTTGATTGACCTGGAGTGTGGCATGAGCATTGTACTGCAGAAACAAACCAATCCTCCGAGTTGGGGAACACAATTGTCAGAGAGAAGGAGCAAGTGTTCTTCCAGGAACAACTTGTCGTGGCTTGATTCACAGTCCTTCACAAGGACAAATCTGCCCGATTCCAGCCTTGCTGAAACACCCCAGATCATCACCCGATCCTCCACCACCATTTCACAGTGGTGCGAGAGCACTGTGGCTTGTCGGCCTCTCCAGGTCCTCCCGTCTAACCATTAGACGACCAGGTGCTGGGCAAAGCTGAAAAATTGACTCAGAGAAGATCACCTTACTCTATTCCCTCCTACGGTTCCATCCTTGTTTGGTCTTTTGCAAACCTCAGCTGGCTCTTCTTTTGCTTCTCATTGATGAAGGGCTTTTTTTCGAGCTTTGACAATTCAGCCTGCCCCTGGGAGCCTGTTTGACCGTCCTCGCCGTGCACAACCCAGCTGCCGTTTGCCATTCTTTTTGTAGGTCACGTTGATGTCCATCCTAAGCGGTTGTTGAGTGCCATTTGAATGAGTTGGTGGTCAATCCCGGTCAGTGGAAAGTCGTTTTTCACCCTCTTCCAGTCTGTAGTTTGTTGTACCCTAATGTCTTGCTGCTTGACCCTTGTTTCTTATGAATCGCCGTCTTTTGGAAATTTTAAGGATGGAAAGCAACGTGACGCTCACTGTATCCCTTGCCAGTAAAGCCAGACTTGAACCCTTCTTTTCCCACTCAAACTTTTCTTTTCAACTCTTTTGGCAGTGGTCCAATAGTTATTTTTTTGAGTGGCAATTACTATTAGGTACTACTAGCACGTTTTTCATCCAGCTGGTCCTATTGCAAGGGATAGTGTGACCAAACAGCAGTGTTTTTAATACTTTTCCTTGTTAAATAAGATTTGGTTCAGGTGATCACCTAATCAGTACCTCAACTAAGTAGAATTTTTGGTGTGCCTGTGTTGGAACTTCAACAGACACTGGAAGGAATGCTGCCATACATGTGGAGATGCTCTAATTTAATTTTTTTTTGGAGTGGTCTCTTATTTTTCCAGAGCTGTGTATTATATATATGTATATATATATATATACATTATATATATATATATTGTTGCGAAATTCGCGCCCGCCGGCGTGCGGAACGGCGCACGTACTTACTCGAATCGCGGGCACGTCCCCACCCGGACGGACAATTCAGTCGTGAACCCTCTCGGAACAACGGCTCGGGAGCTAGTCACGGGTGGGGGTTTAACCACCACCAGCGATCCGTCCAATGCCCACCCGCGCAGGATAGGGTTGCTCGCCAAATTCGATCTACCCTAAGTCCTGCGCGGATGGGCGACCGGGCGATCGACCACGCCACAGGGCCGACTCCGGACATACGAAACCGCTTAAGCGGTCGTTCGGTGCTACAGTGGAATAACCGAGCGTGTTATCGTCAGCCTTGACGGTTCCGATTAATTACCGGATGTTGCACCCACTTGCGACCCCTTACGTGAAAGGATGGGAGAGTCAATTAAGAGAAAAGACAAAGCGGAAAACGGGCACAGTTCAACAAGCAACATTTTTATTTCCGGCACAACGGAAAGCACGTATATACAGCCATAACAGAATGAAATTCATATAAAGCAAATGTAATACAACCGACCTAAAAAACACTTATACAGATTTTTAATTAGCAGACGCCGCACACACATTTACACCAAAGCAAACGAAAGAAGCCACCCTCACAGCAAGGAGGCAGACAGGCCCGTAGGCCATGTAGCGCGTGACGCTGAGGAAGCCGGCCAGGTCCGCGAGACCGTGGAGGTCTTACGCAATGTGACGCGTTGGCGGGCAAGCCCGCAAAATGGCCGCGCTGCTGTGGCCCGCGACTCCGTCCCTTGGTGGCGGGTTTTCGTTGGCACCACGTTTGGGGTGGGGTGGAACGGGGCCCTTTGGCACTATCTCAGCAGACACACACAAATTGTTGATGCCTGGGGGAGGGCAGTGGCTGGCTGGCTTGGGTCCGCGATGAACGAGCGATCCCCACACCGCAATATTGCCGACCAGCCGTCCTTACTTGCCTCGGACCGACTCCCCTTGCTTGCAGATTTCCAGCGCGCACTCCGACTCACTCCGCCACCGGCAACGCTCTTGTCCCCAAGAGCCAACCTCTCGACGACACTCTCAAGCAACTCCAACCCAACTCTCTCCAAATTCCGGCCTTGCGCTCGGGCCTTTTATAGCGGCAGGAGCACGCAATATGCAAATTTTAGGATCCGAAAACGCGATTGATGGCAGGGCCACCCGCCGCCCCCGGTCAGCATTGTCGGAGAATATAATTGCCTATACGGACTTCACATACACACGCTGGAGCGGGGCCAAACCGCCCCGCGTCGCCATTTAATTTGGACGGAGGAAGAAGTGGGCGTGAAGGTTCTGCATCCGATTCTTCCCCTCGGAAAGGCCGCCATTTTTTTCGCGCTCTAAGCGGCTCGTGCGTTCGGCACCAATCGCCGAACAGGCCCGAGACAGCCCGACGTTCATGTTCACAGTGGTGCGGGAATGGCCGTAGAAGCGATGTGTGGGATGAATTCGTGAAGGTAAAGGCGAAGGTGGTGGAGGTCTTCTGTTGGTGAGGGGTTGGCGTTGTGGTTGTTGTTCGGGTTGGAGCGTGTTGTAGTCTGGTGACGATGGCTGGCGTGGTGGTTAAGGTGGTTGTTGTGTGATGGCGGTTGAGAAACGTGGTTGGTTTCAAAATAACGACAGAAAAGAAAAAATGGCTAACTCAAAGCACAGTCGCAGCCGGATGAATCACATAAATTCCCTCTATACGGGTTTGGGCTAACTACACATGTACTATGAATATCTCACCTCGGGCCCTTAATGGTGTAAGGTCGAATTTCCACAGCCGTAACAATATATATATATATATTAATTTATATATACAGTAATACCTTGACACGAATGCATACA
The DNA here is from genome assembly GCA_035128595.1 of Eptatretus atami. NCBI lineage: Eukaryota > Metazoa > Chordata > Myxini > Myxiniformes > Myxinidae > Eptatretus > Eptatretus atami. Next base: position 95,534,202 of record CM068959.1, read on the forward strand.
CTTACGAGTATTCCGAGTTACGAGCTGTTGCATCGGACGATTTTTGCTTTGTGTTACCGAGTCTAGATCCGAGTTACGAAGTGACGAGGCGAGCTGTTTTTTTTTTTTTCTCACCGCCTTTTCAACGCATTCTCCCGCCACTCACATCGTTCAGTTCTCTTGGTTATCTCCGTTGAGTTAGGGTCTGTACCGTAGTAATTGCGTTGTGTTTGCTCTTGTTTTTTCATTGGTGCAGTTATTTTGCCAAATTTTCTTTGTTGTACTCAACCATGAGTCCTAAAAAAGTACTCAAAGGAACAGTGCTAAGAAAGAAACGAATGATGTCGCTTGAAATGAAGCGTGAAATCATTGCAAAACATGAACGTGGAGTGCGTGTTGGCGAGGGAGTTTGAGCGTAGTACTTCAACATATGTACTATTCTCAAGCAGAAGATTCGTTGAAGGCTATAACGCCAGCCAAGGCGTTACGATTATTTGAAGCTGCGTAACGGCTAATTGTAGCAATTAGGTGTAACGGCAAAGGGAATAAAAAAAAAAATGTAAAAAAAAAATTGTAGCAATTAAGTTTAGCGATAAAGTGAATTAAAAAAAAAATGTTTTTTTGGGGGGGGGGCTGGAACTGTTAATGGTATTTTAATTAATTTCAATTGGAAATTGTTTTGATATACGAGCAAACGCGAGTTACGAGCTCGGTCACAGAACGAATTAAAACTCGTATGCCAGGTCAATAGTTATATATATATAATGTATATATATATATATATACTGTTACAGATTTCGCCCGCGTTCGCACGACCGCTTCAGTCAAATTCTCATCGCCGCCCACAAGGCGCAATCTAGTCGTAGCTTTCCGACAACCCCGGAAACCAACTACGGGTGCCTTTTAATGCACCATTAAACTTGTCATATTTCTGTCCACGCGCTACGGGTTAATCGCCGAATTGTCGATATACCTAACTATTCGCGCGACAGAAATACCGAGATTTATACTCGACGGGAACTTGTACGGAGGAGCCGTTAGGCGTGCTCGTCCCGTGTGCGTTTGCCGAGCGGTTTAAATCGCCAAGTTCCGTCGGACAGATTATCTACTTTTATCGGCTTAATATCCAGTTAATTCCTGAAGCGTAGTGGCAGTCAATGTAAGGAAATGATGCAAACGAGCAGATCGACATTTAAACAATGGAGCATTTATTTTACAATAAGCACATAAGCAGTCAATGAATGGGGATGGGGACATGACACGACAAAAGCCTACAGCCGAAGGTCTATGCGATAATGTACAGGCAATCATGCACTTAACCAGCAATTCTACTTAAGAGACAAGGCGCCAAGCTTTCATACAAAACCAAGGAAAGGAAATAGGGCTCGTGAGCTTTAATGGTACTCAGAGCTGGGATGACGAAGGACTCCAAGAAACGGGCTGGTTCCCTGGCCGCCCTTGGGGCGACTTCGACGTCTTCGGGTCGGCGACCCCTGTGTTCTGTCCACCTGGGCGTGCAAAATGCGCCAGTCCTTGGCAGCTTGGCGGGCGGCTTTCCTTGGTCGCTTGGCCTCCCCGCGGCCTGGTCGATCGGGCCTGGCCGACGACGCTTCAGAGGAGCGAACGGGCTTGCTCTCTTAGAGTTGATGCTCTTTTAGGACCCGTTCACTCCTCAAGCCCGCTCAAACTCTCAGGGCCGTCTGCCGGACCGCGACGCACTTGCTCGAACCGCGACTCTCCACGCTCACTGGCCCAGGGAACTGAACCACTTGACTTCTCCGTTGCGTCTCATCCGCCCAACTGCCCCACTGGCGTGTTGCGACGCGACTTCCCGCCTTTTTATCGGGTGGGGTGCCCCTTCGAACTTCACCCGAGCTGGCTCGCCTACTTCACCTCTGCCCTTTCACCCCTGGGTGAAACCCCATTTTGATTGGCCATCTTTCCAAGGCAGACCTCATCTTGATCCGAATATGCAAATCAGCCGTTTCACGGCTGTTTTGCCACGAAGTGTTCTGATTGGCCAGTCCTTTCGGGCAGAGCTCATCTTGTTCCGAATAGGCAAATCAGCTGCTTCGCGCCTTTGTTTAACACGGACGTGGAAGTGTGCCTCCAATGCGGCGTGGCGTGTCTCGTCAACGGCATTTTTCGCTGTCGCTGAGGAGGGCGTGATGGTGTCGCGATGTGATGGTGTGCGAAGTATGGCGGTGTTGTGAGTTGATGGCGTTGTTGAGATGTTGGCGGTGTTGTGGAGATGATGGTGTTGTTGAGATGATGTTGAAATAAAAGAAGAAAAAGAATAACGGCTACCTCAAAGATTCACAGCCCGGCACACGAACAAGACCGTTATACATCGTGGGGGAATCTAACCTGAAACACATACTTATCGAAATAACTGATCTCTGGGAATTGAATGGTGTTCTGTGACTTTCCACAACCTAACAAATACACACACATAGATATATAGATATATAACCAGGAAACTCGTAATTCAGCGGTTTGAGGCAGCCATAAGAATATCCAGTGTCTCCCCAAAGCGACTGCTTCATCTGTGAATCAAGGCCGAGATCTTGACTTCCCAAATGATGCACCACAGCTTGATATCTCTGACATACCCCAGAATCCAGTCCATACAGCGCTGAAAAATGTGGGGGCCAGGACACACCCCTGATGAACTCTGTTAACAACTGAAATAAGTCGGAGATGGAACCCACCACACCTCACTGCACTCTCAGTATCAGAGTAAAGTCGGAAATCATATTGATCAGTTTTTGGTGGCACCCACAAAGACCGAGAATACTCAGTTGGCATCCAATCACTGAATCAAATGTTTTTGGTGAGATCAACATATGCTGCGAGCAGCTCCTTCTGAACTCTCGTCTGCGTTTGTTGAGGACCGAAGAGCAAGGATACGGTCAATCTTGACACTTTTGGTGTAATCCTGACTTCTCTGGACGCTGGTGCTCAAGCAGATGTGGTGAACCCGATCAAGATTATCGATCAAAGTCCTTGCCTGGCACTGAGAAATGTCGCATTTGGTTGTGTTGCAGTCCTGGCGATCACCCTTCTTTCCAGAAAGGGAGAGCACTCAGTTGGGAATGCTGTGGTCACAAAGAACAAGAACTGCATGCAAGGACATGAGTAAGATTTAGAAGTTCAGTATCGATGCACAGATCCGGCTTACCCCTTTCAACTGGTTCACTGCAACCTGTGCTTCGCACAAACTAAGGTGGTTACAGTTGATTGAGGGTCAGAATCATGGATCGTTACAGCAACTCAGTTGGAAGATGCCTGTGGTCACAAAGAACAAAGGAACTGCATGCAAGACATGAAGTACAGCATTTGAGAAGTTCAAGTATCGATGCACAGATCCCAGGCAGCTTTAAACCCCCCTTTCAACTGGTTCCACCGCAACCTGTGCTTCCACAAACTAAGGTGTTCACAGTTCGATTGAGGGTCAAATATGGATCGTTACACCCTGATGTCCGAATACAGCTGGTGTCAGCTGTACAGTCGCTCAAAGTAACCCCACAGCCTACATTTGGACTCTCTGTCAAGAGCCCACCACCCTCCGTTAAACTGCAGTACACGAGGGACAGGCTTGGACGTAATGCATGACGAATTCCTCTTGAAGCAGAGAGAATCACTTACCACAGGTATGACTCCTTCAGTCTTTCTGCACAACTGCACTCCACACATCTTTGTAATCATTCTCTTTCGTTCTTCCGAGTACTTTCTACTGACCACAGTCCATGCCATCTGACCATAAACCATTACTGCTCTCAGCCGAGGTGGTAAGATCTTCCTTCAACTTCAAGGCAGTCTTTTACCACATAACACAATGCAAGCTCGTTGAACTTCATCCAACCCAATCTCGTTCTCTTGTAACTGAAGCTCCTGCCTCCACTACTGTTTATGGTGTCACCCAGATAACAAAATCTGCTTACTCTCTCAAGATCTTTCAATCTTTGCTCCGATCCGGATCCTGATGGCTTAAATTTCTTCTTCTGATGCAGGCTTTCCACTCAAAACTACCATCCATTCTTGTGTCACTTTTCACATTTGTACATCTACCATGAATCCATTTGTGACAAGAACTGCATCTGAGGCATTACTTACCACTCTTTTATCACAAACTCCACATGGATCTTTCTTGGCCAATTCAATAACCCCTGTTTCTTCACCACATTCCATAATTTTCGTTTTCCCGTGTTGATTTCAAACCTTTGCCTTCAAACGCCCTCTTCCATTTGTTGAACTGTGATTCCAACTCCTCCATTGATTCTGCAATCAAGACTAATCATCCGCAAAAGTAATTCAAACACACCTTTTCTTTCTGACTCTGACAATACGTCGAGTACCGTCACAAACAGGAGCGGCGAAAGCACCGATCTCTGATGAATGCCCACAGCCACATCGAATTTTTCAGAGAAACCACTACCAACTTGAACTTGTGTCGTCGCATCTTCATAAAGTTTCATTACAACCTCCACCAAAGCCTGCGTACGCCCATTCGATGACTTTCCTAGGGACTCTGTCAAACGCCTTTTCCAGGTCCACAAAACACATGAATAATTTCTTTTTTTTTCTTGATAGCACTCCTGCATGCGCCTGACTATGAAATCGCATCAACCGTACTTTTTCCTGGCATGAAGCCATATTGCATCTCATAATCTTCACCACCTCCTGAGCCGTTTCTCTAACACTTTTCTCACAAGTTTCTTCCATGTTCCAGTAGTTCACTCCACGATAGATCCACATTCCATGACACTCCCTTTACTTTGTAGATGGGTACCAAGTTGCTTTGTTTCCAATCCTCTGGCATGCTCTTACCTTGCATTATCTCATTTGCAACCTGATGTAATACTTCTACTCCATGAGGAGACGATGTAAAATGCTCTTCGTAATGCTTGATGGACCACCTGCTTTTCCATTCTTCATACTTTCCAAAGCTTTCGTTATTTCTTCTTTGAGATTTCTTCTTCACTGGGCCCTCCGTTCTTCGCAGCTTCCACTAAACCATCCCACTGATTTTCCTGATTCATGATGGATTCCATATGCTCCTTCAGATTCTTCTTCTATCTTCATCAACAAAGAAAATCCTTCCATTTTTATCCTTTATACAGTTGCTTTCAGTGATGTCACGAGATTCCCTCTTCATTATCTTCAGTTTCTGAAAAATTCCTTGTCTCTTCATCTGCAACTGTTCCAGCTCTTTTTCAGCTTCTTTCTTCATGTTTCTGCACCGTTTCTTCGCCTTCTCTTATCTCTCTTGTATCTTGCTTTGTTTTCTTCGCTGTTCTGTTTCTGCATTTCTTGAAGCTTTCTCTTTCTTTCAATGGCCACCTTCACCTCTTCGTTCCACCACCATGTTTCACATGACGTGGTTTTCCTTTACTAACACCACAAACTTCATTTGCTGCTTGTTGAGCACAATTCCTGTACTTTGTCCAGATATCTCCGTTTCTTCCTTTTCCTTCCAGAGAATATCCATCCTTTCAGCAAATTTTCTTTTTACTTCTCCATCTTTCAGCTTCCAGGTCTTGTACGCTTACTCTGTTGCTGTTTCCTTTTGTTCACCTCATCTATTTTGTCCACATTATTACCACCAAGCTGTGCTGGAGTTCACCAGGAATAACTTTCACATTTCGAATTTTCTTTCTCCAACTTTTTCCTACTAACATACAATCGATCTTTGTTTCTGCTCCACCGGACCTAAATGTTGCCTTTTTCTCATTCTTGAACCAACTGTTGACAACCAGATCCGCCTCCGCGCAAAATTCTAATAAACTTCTTCCTTCATCATTTCTCCTACCAATACTACCGCATGAACACCTTCATAGCATCCGCATCTTTACCCACATGACCGTTGAAGTCGCCAGTGACAATAAAAAATTATTTTGGCCCTGTGCTCTCCACTGCTATCAGATCTTCATAAAACTTTTCTTTTTCAACTTCCTCTCATCCCACCTGCAGCGCATATCCACTTATCACATGAATTAATTGCTTACCATGTACCATTACCACCACTAGAATCCTGTCACTAACTCTTTTTATATCAATAACATTACCACTCAGTTCCTCTTTTATCAAAACTCCCACTCCTGCAGCTCCATCACCACCTGACCACAAAAACTTGTACCTGACCCCCATCGCACCAACGAATCTTGCTCTGCCTCCTTCCCATCTTGTTTCTTGCACACCACACATCCACTTTCCTCTTTCTCAATTCCATTGCTACCTCCATACTTCTTCCCACCATTGAACCAATGTTCCAACTCCCATACCTCAAGCTTGAACACACGTCGGGTCCATGAGAACCATCATAGGGAAGGACAGGCCTTCGCAATCTTGCTTGAGGGTTTGTACCATTCTTTTTGACGTAGGCCGGTACCCCCCACGGCAACCTACGGGGTGGTTGCTGCCCATGTTGAAGTTGTCTTGCCATGATGAAGTTAATGGAGCAAACAAACTCAAAATAGAAATGATAGTGAGATTTTAAGAAAAAGAACTATGAGGAAGCAAACAACAGGAGAAAACAAAGCCACATGTTTGAGAGGAACCCGAAGAAATTATACCGCAAATTAAGGAAACAAAAGTAGAATGTGTCAACTCCCCCTGAAAAAGAATAGGTAGAAAAATTCTGGAAATGAATTTTTGAAGATTGAAAGGAGCATAACAAGGAAGCAGAATGGATCCCAGACTTAGAAATGAAAATGCAACGTCTAGACTCTAGAGGAAATGCCCCGAGTGATAACTGATGAAGAAAAAAATTAGAAAACAACTTCAAAAGAGCCAAACTTTGAAAGCCCAGGCCCAGATGGAATTCCAAATTTCTGGCTAAAACAACTTGATGCTCCCCACAATCACTATGCCAGGACATTCAATGAACTGATCCAAGAGGAAAAGGCACTGGATGAGTGGCTCATGGAAGGAAATACATTTCTCATCCCAAAATCTGAAGAAACCCAACTTTCTCACAAATATTGGCCAATAATATGCCTATTACGGGTTTCCTGCTGGGATTACGGGTTTCCTGGGTCAAAAAAAGATCCAGGTTTCAATGACATCTTGGATGCTGCTGTCCTGTCTGTGCCTGTTTGTGGTGAGGATGTTGAGGTCATGGAGAGATTCACTTACCTTGGCAGTGATATTCATGTCTCTGCTGGCTGTGAGTCAGAGGTCATAGACGTCTGGGTCGGGCCTGGGAAGTCATGGATTCACTGGATAATGGGGTGTGGCACTGCCGTACCTGTGCGGGAGGACGAAAGTCCGAGTCTTCAGGTCCTGGTGCTTCCAGTCTTGCTCTATGGATGCGAGACTTGGACTCTGACCAAGGATCTGAGACGGAGACTTAATTCCTTTGGTACCAGGTCTCTTCGGAGAATCCTTGGCTATCGCTGGTCGGACTTTGAGTCCAACGAGCGGTTGCTGAGAGAGACTCAAATGAGATTTGTTACCTGCTATAGTCCGGTGAGCGTCAGCTGCGGCTGTATGGACATGTGGCTCGTTTTCCTGAATGCTGATCCTGCTCACCAGATTCAATCAGCTAGGGAGTCTCGTGAGTGGAGGAGGCCAATGCGCCGACCACGTGCCTCGTGGTTGCAGCAGGTTGACCGGTATCTCAAGGAGATTGGGAGGGCCAGGCATCTGCCTGGGGGATGGCTAGACGGAGGCCCCTGGAGTACCGCAGAAAGTGGACGCAGCGACGGGCTGCTCTGGCGCATGCTCTCATACTGACCTGACCTGAATATGCCTATCAACAACAGACAAACTTCTAACAGGAACCATTACAGAAATGATGTACCATCACCAAACACAACAAGGTTTGGAGGCAGAACAAAATGGATGTAAGAGAGGTTGTTGTGGAACAATTGACCACCTACCACTGAACAAGGCCATACTTGAAAATTGCAAAATGCAAAGAAACAAATTGCCCACTGCCTGGATAGACTAAAAGAAAGCTTTCGACAGTGTCCCCACATTCGTGGATGATAAAATGCATGCAAACATACAAAATCAATCCCCAAATAATCAAACTGATTGTGAAAGCAATGGAGCTCTGGAATACTGCATTGGTATTACAGCACTCAGAAGGAAATATCGAAATACCAGATGTGAAGTATGGCATGGGATCTTCCAGGGAGACTGTCTCTCCCCCCTCTTGTTATGTTTGGCTCTGGACCCACTGAGTAACCTAATTTACAAACAAGGACACAGATGCACACTAACAACCAATAGAAGAACATCCAAAGAAACAGGAAAGGTGACACACCTACTATACATGGATGATTTAAAGCTCTTCGCACCGAATGATGAAAAATTGACAGAACAGCTAAAACTAGTAAAACAGTTCTCTGAGGACATTCAAATTGAATTTGGACTTGATAAGTGTGCCAAGCGCACATTTGTACATGGTTAACTAACAAAAACAAACAACATAAAAATTGACCTTGAAACAACAATACATCAGTTACAAAACGAAGCATCATGCAAATACCTCAGAGTAGAAGAGGGCCACCAAATAAGTTGCAAACAAATTTGCAAAACATTCGCCAAAGAATACCTACATAAAACGAAGCCGATCCTGAAAACGTACCTCTCCCCAATTAACAAAATCAAAGCCATAAACCAACTCGCAGTACTAGTGTTCCAATACAATTGAGAAATAATAAACTGGCCCCAATCAGAAATCCATGAGTTAAACATCAAAACAAGAAAACTTCTTACCATCCACAAAATGTTCCACAAAAACGGTGCATCCAAAGAATGCACCTGTCACGACGAGAGGGAGGGAGTGGCCTCATGCAACTCATCCAGGTGCACAGAGTGACAAGTGTAGGACTCGCTGAGTATGTGAAATGCTCAATAGATTATCGGATTCAATTGTTAAAAGAAAATAACCTTGAAAAGTGTTCCCAACTCACCTCGCAAGGAAATTCCAAAAACAGGTGCAAATAGAAGATACCGCACAGCAAAATGAAACGGCAACAAATACAGCCCCAACATTTGCAAAAAAGACAAAATAAATATATAAAAGAAATACCAACAAATATACACCAACAACTGGGAGAAAGAAAAAGAGCAGAAAAATACAAAATAATTGGACCAAATTGGGATTGACAAAGAAGGCTCATTGGAATGGCTAAGAAGAGATGGTCAGCTCATCTGGGACAGAATGAGTAATAATAAATGCCCAAGATCAAGGACACCACACCAATGGATATAAAAAGATGGTGGGACTGAGCCAGACTGATTAGTGTAGGTTCTGCAAGACAGAAACATGTAGTACTAGTCACCTGCTTTCAACATCCTAGTTGATTCAATTTAATTTCAAATTTCAACATCCCAGTTCCAGAAAACTCGTAGAAACACGAACCAAGGACAATCATTGAAAATAAGGCCGTCATGCTCACGTACGACCTGATGATCCCATCGAGTGCGAACATAAAAAACAAATCCTTGTGACCGGACATCGTTCTCAGGAATAAAAAGGAAAAGACAGCATTGCTGATTGAGATATCAGTACCCAATGATTTTGGCTTAAATAATGCAGAAATCAAGAAAATGACCAAATAGCAGGACCTCAAAAATGAGATCAAGAGATCTTGGAAGCTTAAGAGTGTCTAAATTGCACCATTGATGATTGGAGCAACAGGAATAATAAAGAAGACACTCACTGAGATTTTGAAAACAATTCCTGATAATATTTCCACAAACAAACTACAATTGGACACAGTCGGGGGGTTTGGTGATGATCCTGAAAATAGCGCTCAGACCAAAACTCTGAGAACACCAAAGTTGAACAGCTTGGTCCATGAATTGAGATCCCTTACTGAAGCGGAGGTGGATACTTTGAATCCTGGGAGGACTTTGTTCCATCTCATCAAACTCGCAAATGGAGATAACAACCGACAACACACATCTCTCTTTTTTGGTTTTTTTTTTGCACACAACTGTTCCTAACAGTTCCATCACACACACACAAAAACAAACACACACACACTTTCCCAACTGCATGGATCATCAGCTGGGCACCGTTCTTCCTCGAGGTTTCGCTCCTTTCAGCTCAGACCTCTCCAAATGGCAGATCCACAACCTTGATCATGCATCCACATCAGTAAATTACCGACTTCAGTGGATCCATAACCTCAGTTGCGCCCAGGCAGTCGGTCAACTCGCAGTTTTCACAAATACACAAGATTCAAATAAATACAGAAGAAACATATAAATATTGAAGAAACAGTATAGTGGATTTTCCACCAAAAGATGATGACAAATTGAGTGTGATCTCACACACACACACGCACGCACGCACACACACACACACTTCATTGGAATGGCGAAGAAGAGGTCAGCTCAAATGGAATGGAGAATGAATCATTATAAATGCCCAAGACCAGGGACACTACACAAATGGCTTTTGAGAAAATGCCAGGACTGAGTCAATCGGACAAGTGTAGATTCTGCAAGGTAGAAACAGAAAGCACAAGCCACCTCACTCATATCGGGATGTTAAAAAAAAAGCTGGTCTCAGAACAGCTGTACACACAAAGGCATGATAGTGTTTGTGGAGTAATCCACTGGCACATCTGCATAAACTTCAATATCGCAGTCCCAGAAAACTCCTGGACCAAAAGCGATCATTGAAAACAAGTAAGTAATACTCACATACAACCTGATGATCCCATCAAACTTGAACAGAGAAAACAAAGCATTGCGACCAGATATAGTACATGGGTATAAAAAAAAAAATATATATATATATATATATATATATATAACAGCGCGATGTCGACGCGCTGTAATAATAATGACAATTGCTAATTGAGTTTTCAGTTCTCATCAATTTTGGCCCAAACAACGCAGAAATCAAGAAAATTGCCAAATGCCAAGACTTCAGAAATGGAGTGAAAAGATCCTAGAATCTAAAGAGTGCCAAAATTGTGCCAGTGATAATTGGAGCAATGGGAATAGTGAAGAACCTGCTGGAGATCTTACAAACCAGCACTGGTATTATTACTACAAACAAACTGCAGTTGGAGGCTGTCCCGGGCTCAGTGACGATCCTGAAAAGAACCCTTGGAACAAAACTTTGAGAACAAGAAAACTTCACAGCTTGGTCCATCAATCGTAACCCCCCTTACCGAAACTGAGGTGGATACTTCGAGACCTGGGAGTATTCTGTTCCACATTCCGAAACCCGCTTATGGAGATGACAACCAACAACATGTATCTTGCACCGTGCACCTCATATCGCACACATCAATGTGCAAACAATTACACATGATACAGCCACTGAGCTTGAAAGAAGTTCTGTCACTTCCTGTTGCACTTTGGGTACCAACTCAGTCAAAACATTTGTGCCACCTTTCTCACTGCACTCAGTGGGGATTTTCCTCAGGATGCATTTCCTCCTCCCCATGGATTCGAACCTGTGGGTTGTGCTGTCTATAAAACCGTCCAATTCAAGATTTTTGCTATCTCTGTTTGTAAATGATTATAAAAGTTGTTTATTTGGGGTAAGACTCTTGGTGTAGTACAGGAAGCCAGACTAATAGGGAATACTTGTTCACATGGTGCCCACCCATTCCCCACAGAGTTCCTGAACAGAGTGCATTTGCAGCACAAGCCAGTGGCCACACAACCTCGTGGTCTTGTTAATCGCGGCAACTGGTGCTACATTAACTCGGTGAGTTCAAGCAAGACACCATGTTTTTGTTTTTTTCCTTATAAAAGGAACAAATCAAATGTGTTGTGTTGTTTTGTTTAATGTTCCCATAGGAGCAAATAGCTCATGATGTGAGTTGAGTTTCACATTCTGTGTAAAGTGCTGATTGGTCAATCGTGTGCTGATAGTCTTGTAATTCCTATAAAAGTGAACTGATGTCTCTTGATGTCTTTGTCCTATATATTCAGTGTATGTACAAGCTCCTCCATAAGTTTTTAACTTTGTAGAGGGAAAAAAGAAAGTATGAACATTCACAGCAAAAAAGTTAAAAACTACATTAATTTATATTTGGCAAACTTTGTTGTATAAAAGATGGTTATATTTAGATTACCTCATCTTCAGCACTTTTTTTTTCTTTTATTGTAGCACACTGAGTACGGTTGCTCAAAAAGAGCCAATCAAAGGGCTCTGCTACAGTTGCAATTTTCATGCGATGGCTTTTCTTTGATTTTTGGGCCGACAGACTCTGCAAGCACTCATGATGTGCTCTCCATTGTATAATGTGCTGCGTGGCCTACTCCACTGTAAGGACATCAGCCGAACAGAGACGTGCACCCCCATGCTTGACGGACTGTGAGTCTCTCATCTCGAGGAGTCGGGGGTTATGGATTGACTGGGCATCTATCGCAGCTGATTGTGGTCGATTGCCCAAAAATCTTCCCCTTTCTGGTTAGTACGTTTTTTTTGTACACGTCATCGAGGGTCTTGACAGATGGTGCCGTCTTGTGTTTGCAGTGTCAAGTTGGTAAAGGAGTTTGGTCCACTGCCTCCACCTGCCAAGCCAAAGCCAGGTCCGCCAACACCAAGCACAGTGCATCACTTTGTTACCGTCCGTGCAGTCTTTGGCATTGGGAGGGGGTGGGGTTATAACTGACTGCTCGTTCTCCCACAGGTGTTGCGCCGGAGAAAACCAAAGACCTACGCCTTGGCACTCCCTTTGAGCCAACGTTTATTTACAAACTGCTCACTGTCATAAAATCCAGCATGTGTGAGAAGGTAACTTGGCTGTTTGGTCTACATCACCCTTTGGGTTTCTGTACAATATTATTATTATTGTTGTTTACTGCAAGCATTATGTGCTTTTCTTTATTTTTTTTAATTTTTAGCTGCATGTGTGTTCTGGCAATGACCAAGAATATTCAACAACCTATTCCAATGTCAATAAAAGGCAGTTGTGATTAAATTTTTTTTTTGTTTTTGTTAAGCCAAAGCATGTTTGCCACACTGGAATTTTTGCTTACAAGGGGGGGAAAAAGTGCTTCAGCAGTGTTAAGTCGGTGAGAATTGGTTGGTACCTCTTGCTTTTTGGAAAGTAAAAATGTCATGTTTCATGTTCCATTTAATTTCTAATTTTCATTGACAACTGTTCAGAGGCTTGCAAAAAATGGTTTATCATTGCATTGGCCTGTTTAGTCTTTTCATCTGAGAATTTGCATCTCATTGCTGTTCAAATTGCATCGACTTTGTTGTTAAGCTGCAGTCTATTAACACTTTTATTGTTCAAAACTTTTAAATGTTTACACCAAAAGTTAATCATTCAGGATGCCTTAAGAACGATTTTCCTTTTTACAAAGCATTTCATCTTCAATTCTTGCTTTGTATACAGGGAAACTATTCTCCTTTTCTTCTACTTGATTTTACTAATTTATAGTATTTTGGTGTCTTCACAGTCTGAAAGGATAGTGCAGAGGTAACGTGCTTACCTTTGAGTCACCGAGTCTGGGTTTGATTCCTGACCGCACTATGAACCTTCTGGTTGGTGTTTCACAGGCAGGACCTTGCATGGACGTTAAGCTGGGCGTCCCTTCTGCTAACCTTATTTAACCTTATGTATTTCGTGAAGAGTAAGCGAGTTATCGCTGACACTGAACAAATTTCAAATCCCTTCGCTGATTACTGTTGGAAAGGCAATCCACCCAGTGTAATCCGAGCTGTGGGGATGTTTTGTTAGCACTGAACCTGTCTGGGCAGAACACCACAAAGAGCGGTGTCTTCACATACTCCAAAAAACTTCCCCAGCAAATTGCACGAAACATCTACTTTGTACGGTGCACAATCTTAAATGTAAATTTGCTGTGCAAATAGCACTTTGTTCTGACCTGCTTTGTCAACAGGGCAGACAACAGGAAGATGCTGAAGAATTCCTTAGTTTCGTTTTCAACCAACTGCATGAAGAGATGTTTTCTCTCAAACGGCTGCTCAATCCAGTGGTTGGAGGCAGTGAGTCTTCCCCCTCCCCCACCATTCTCCCCCTTGCTCCCTATTCCTCTACCTCTTGCTTGCCCATTGTAGCATTTCTCACCCCCTCCCATCTTCCTTGCATCCACAGTCCAAGTGAAATATCCTGCTGCTGCTTCTGCAAATTTTATAAAGCTTATGTTGGAGTGTTACCGACCCCATGGTGAAGCATTTTTCAGCGTTTAAGCTGGTGGTCAACTTAAAAAAAAAAATCTTCCCCACCTGTTCACTTCCCCATACTCTCCTTTTTCACCACTTCCAAAAACCCATTAAGGTTTTGTGGCACCTTCTAAAAGGGAACGGGGACCAGGCTTTAAATATTTATTTATTCATTACTTTCCCATATTTAGAAGCTGCACCCAATGGTCTTGATGGGAAGTTGCATGAACCTGGGGATGAGCTGGGTGGTGATCAACAGGACGACGGAGAGGAGGAAGAATGGGAGCAAGTCTATTCGAAAAACCGCTCAGCCATAACTCGCTCGGCCGACATGAGGAGCACGATTGTCACAGACATATTTGGAGGACAACACAGGTTTATTTTAGCCCTTTATTCTTGCCTTTTTGGGATTGCACATTTGCTTTTGGAATTGTAAGAACTATCTATCTCTTGAATATGCATGTGTCTAACGGGTTGTTGTGAGGTGTGTTAAGAAAAATATGATGAGAGAGCGGAGGTAAGAAACATCACAAGCAGATTGAAAAGACTATAGGGGAATGTATGGAGAGAAGAGAAAGGAAGTTGAGATGCTAGAAGCGACTGAGGTGGTGGTGGTGGTGGTGATGTATGTTGAGTGGTGACGATGTTTTCCACAAACGTGATAAATATGTGACCCTGAATGGAGATTCTGGCTTTGCTTTAACCGATGATAACAATGGATGACTGAGTGCTCTTCTGCGCCCTATTGCTCCTTTCCATTTTCTCATTCGGTTAAACACCTCAGTGTGCTGCCAGTAAATTGCTAAAACTCTGGCATTTGCATGGTGGTTCATCCATGTTTGTGAAGCTCTGCTGTGCTGGGGATCCTGTGAACAAAGCAACGTGTGAATTCACAATGGGTGTGCTGAAAAGCTCTTTCTGAACCGGTCCCTGGCGTAACGATAATGTTAGCCTCATTTGCAGAATGTTATTCTGCTTTTGGCTAACTCCCTCTCCCCCCCCCCCCCATACCCCATCTCCAGTGCCCCCTCCACCAGTTAGTCATCTGGCAACGACAGTTGCTTCCCACCACAATGATGATGTTCCTTTTGTACCTTCTAGCCTTATCTACACCTTTTCTTTATTTGTTTATCTACACCTTCTACACCTTTTCTTTATTTTCTTCTCTATGATTTAGATAGTTTCACACGTTATTGTCTTTAACCCTCCCCCCCCCCTTTCCCACCCCCACCACACCCATTCAACCCTCTCGCCCTCAATTAATGTTCCAAATAGAATTGGTTCTTGGAATGCAAAGCATTTGCTTGAACCTAACTTTGCCCAAATCGTTGCTCAAGTTTCAAAGGCCAAGGGTTCCTTGTGCGTCAGCAGCCCATGACTCTGTCTTTTTATGCCAAAGCGCACCAGGGTTATTTGCATACTTGTGCGACACGCACATGGATCGGTAACTTGGAAACGCCACACGCTACCTCTTCGGGTGCCCCCGAGCCATGGCCGATCAGTACAGTAAGGGATCTGTTCTTGGGCCGGGGCAGGTAAATGCTGTGCGTTGCTTTAATCACACAAAGACGGGCCTGTTCGTGAGGCCCAGGCATGGCTGGGTGCAGTTTCCAACGTGCTTGCTGTGTTTTAGCCCCTGTACGAGGGGTGTTCAAAAGGTTCTACGATTTCAGATGCTCATAATCCAAGACGCAGCAACTTTTTATTTTTGAATGTACAAGTATATAATAAGAACATGTATGTTTTTGATTATTGCATTTTTTTGGACTATTGTGCATGTCTTGTTTGTAGAACCTTTAAAGTGTGAATCCTAAAGTTTCATGTTGGGAGATTTCCTGATCATGTGCAGTTGGATGCTTTTGCTTTGCGCTCTATTGGTCTGTCCAAGACGTCACTCATAATTTTTAAATTGTCGTTGGTACAAAGTTTTAACAAGCTCTTTGGGAAAAAATTTTGCATTGTATTGTTTGGTTATGCTAAGTCTGTCCGAATCATTGATCTTGGATGCATGAAAAAATTAAATAAATAAGCGAATGACAGCATGCATTTTGGAAGGAGATCAAAGTTCAGAGTCGAAGGGCATTTCATGCAGGGTAAACACTCATTTTGCAAACTGGATTTTTGCCTTGTTCTTCCATCAATCTTTTTATTATTATTCTTATTGTTATTATTATTATTATTATTATTGACAATTGTGTAACTCTACCAACTACCCTCTAACATCACTAACCCCACCCCAAGCTCTCCGAAATGTACAGTTTTCCCTCCTGAGAGTTTCCTTCTGTACCCATCTTGTCCAACCCATGTATCCTTTCCTGCCCACCATTGCTCCCCACACTGATTGTTTGTCCAAGTCTGCCTCTATCTTGGCCTTCCACTCTGCTGTTGGTGTTTCCCCTCCCCCTCCACCCTGTCTACTGTTGTTTTTTTTTCCTGTTATGTCCATTCAGTGTATTAGCTCTTTCACGAGCCTCGACCATGTATACAAAAAATAATTAATTAATTACTTCCTCTATCTGTAAACACACTACTGTAAATACACAAGTGAGGGATAAAAAGTGAAATTTCTTTCAATCTTTAAAACGATCTGAAATTACAGCTCTGACTGATCGTCTTTTGTTTTGCAACTTGACTGGTGAGGGAAATTTGCATAATTAATTCCACCTGTAAAGCCTGTCATTATTTGTGACATCTTTGAGCATTGAGTCTGCTGGTTAAACCATCTTAGCGATGGTTTTAAATGGCACTTGTGTTCCCACGTGCCCTGTAGGCAGGCAATCGAGATAATAAAATTAATTTGAGGGCTGAAACCTCACAAGCTCTTGCAATGTTTGCTCCCGTGGGTAGTCAAGCACTGGCACGGCCGTGATCGTCGGACTTTGATCCGTGGCTCGAAAATGCTTTAAATGGGAGCCCGAACGCTCAGACCACCTCGACGCTCATCTATCCCTTGGTACCCAACAAAATAGATGAGATGTCTTTTTCCGATTTCTGAATTGTAATGTGGGTAAATTCGCGATTAAAGATCGAAATCATCTTCTTCAGATTAGTCGTGACGTCGCACCCGGAGGTAGATTACCAGATCCGTACTGTGTCCAGGTTATATCTCGGTATGATTCAACTCAAATGGCGAATAATTTTCGACAAATATGCCGAGTCAATGTGTCCTTGGTGTTTGTATAGTAATACAAACCGAGATGGTTTCATGCTACACCAACGGCCGAAACACCCTAAGTTTGCCAGAAATTGAACGACGTTTGTCTGAAATATCCGAGTTTGGATCGGGCCTACAAAATGTTCGGTTTTGTGCTTGGAACATTTTACAGAGCACTGTTATGAAACAACAGAGATGGCTAGATCCTGTGGTTATCCACCACGATTGAGAGAGGATGCTATCCCGACACAGAAGAAACAGCCGTCACTCGAAACTAACACCATCCCTCTCCAGCTACCGGCACATGTACACGGACAATTTGAGCGGTGAATCAAACACCTGTTGCCATTGCCCGGCAGTTAACACAAATCGAAGCGCACATAAAAAAATTATCTATTATCAACACAAATTTCTACAAATCAAATGAACCACCATTTATTTATAGTGGAGAGAAAGTATGTATGTGCCATCATCTACTCCAAGAAGATTTGACCGAGACGCTAAAACTTTTCGGGTCTGCCCACCCCCCCCCCCCCAATCCACCATCAACAATAATGACCACCACCCCACACCCTCTCTCCATAGCACCACTCCCCTCCACCGGGACGGGACATCGATATCTCATGGACATGCACTGGCACAGCCGTGATCGGCGGAGTGGAAAGTATTGTCATGTCCAGTGGGTCTGCCCCAACCTGGACAGATGACCAAATAGTTCTCCTTGGAGAGCCGAGATTCTCGAAGATTATGGCACGCGCGGGAAAGAAACAGTTGGGCACTTCACCAGGATGGTAGCGCAGCACAGGGGTTTTACTCTCAATCCACAATTAATGCACGGACACCAGCACATAAACAGAAAATCAACAATTGTAATGGAAATAAATCAAGACGTGAGGTAACCTAAATCTAATTTTGAGGCGCCTCCACGCAGACTCAAATGCAAACAAGTGGACAGAATAAAACAAAGAAAAATAATCCCTCCTTTGTTTCGGCCCTTAGCTTCAGGTCCAGGAGATGGTCTCAGTAGCTTGAAAGTCACAAAACTGCGTCAACACTGCATGGGAGGACACGCCAAAAATAGTGCCGAGCCGCTC